>JANEYF010003070.1:0-675834 GCA_029963845.1 Rhamnusium bicolor | reverse complement strand
AGTGCCAATCAATTGTACTCAACGAAATATATTGAGGGTTAAAATATAACTACGCATTTAAAACTCACCCTGTATATATATATATATATATATATATATATATATATATATATATATATATATATATATATATATATATATATATATATATATATATATATATATATATATATATATATATATATATATATATATATATATATATATATATATATATATATATATATATATATATATATATATATATTTTATATATTATTTTATTTCTAAGTTCAGGGGAACCAATCTGGAGTCCAGGATCGGTAGCTACTACTGCTACTGCTACTGCTACTACTATGATTGACATAAGGACGGACATACGTGGACAAACAAAAAGCAAAAGTATGGAATGAATAATGAAATACACATCGCTTGATACAATGTATTATTCAGAATAACTAAAGTCTGCCATCGCATTAGTATACATGGTCACAACTGATATTCGTCCTGCATTCGTGGTTGTTAAATTTGAGCCATTTGATCTGTACATACATGTATGTTTATACAAGGAACTGAACGTTCCATATCTACCGAGGTTAATGGTGCAAATTATAAATAGCTTACATGGGCAGGTACTGCAAGCAGAAAATTACCACGAATTTCACCCATTTTCTTGTACTCAGATTCATGTGTTCATTTATACAATATTTGCAAAACATTTTTTTTTGTCAGAATCTGGTGGAATATAACGACAGAAACTTTATGAATACTGAATTATACTGGTTGCTAACAAGATTTTTTATGTATCTGCCGGCCCTGAAAATGGTAAATATTTCCTCTGCCTAATCATAACTGATAGATGACTTTGCTGGGTTTAGCTGATGTATAAAGATATCTAAATCTAAACCATTAAGAAAAAATCAATGTATCATCAGCATAAAGGATGACCTTTGTATTCATCCAGGCAATATATTAATTGACAAACGTATATGCCAAATAAAGAGGACTCAGTATTGATATACCTGCATTTGATGATAGACCTATATTAGTTTTCACAAATTTTGTTCTATTTCCAAAAGCTTCTGGTACAATTTTACTTAGATCGGCTTATTAAAACCATCTTATTTTCACCCTTAAAGTCATAACATATTTCAAGAATATCATATATTTCACGTAGTATACGTAGAAGAACATATTTTAATGAAAACAATTCTAGTGTCTAGTAAAACGAAGTGTATATGAATTATAGACTGGACTAATTGAAAATTAAAATGAGCAACTATTTATAATCTAAATTCATTTCTATTTATAACCTAAATACATTCTTACAACTTCGTGTCGCATTTTTGAATCAACTTTAAGCAGGATAGATGCCTTTGATATAGCTGGGGTGAGTGCAAAGTTGAGTGATTCCGGATATTGAAGGGATTCCGGGATTTTACGGTTATGACGTTTATGGACCACGTGGGAAAATAATACCAGGCTTCATTTCCAGTGTTCAAGCAACATTCAATATTCAAGAAGAGTATTTTACATATTATACTATCTACACAAATAAATAACATTTTACTTTAGTGTGGAAGGTATTTTTATAATTCGCACTGCTGACTAATAAAAACAAACTTCTAATTCTAGTTAATTAAAGTCAGGAGCGGATACAGGAGGTGAAGGTGTGATTCTCCCCACTTTGAAACTATATACTTCACCGTTTTTCTTTGTTAGAGAATAAATTAAATCTAATGTTGTGAGGGATATTAATTATTTTTTGCATATTGACCTCCCCTGAAATAGGCTGTATTCGCCCCTGCTTAAACTAGACATTTTATTGCCCGTAGGCAATTTATCATAATGTATGTGTATATTTATTTAATCTTTTACAATTTTGAATCAATATTTTTTCACCAGAATTTCGTTGGGTTGTCAAAAATCCGCAAACGTCTATATCGTGTTTAGAATTTCCCCAAATTCCATATTGGCTACCGATCTATCATGATTTGAAGGTATAATCCAATGCAGGTCGGGGTATTTGCCTGGTGGGTAGTTGTTTCGTTCAAATCATATTTAATAACAGTAGTTAGTCCACCTGGGCTAGAGGTCGCCACTCTCGGTACTTGCTTCGCAAGTCGCTATCCGCCAGAGACATCTGTGATATCAGTCGGATAGTAGCATTTGGACCATATGAGAAGTTTCACATACCTCTCACTACTACTCAAGTTATACAGTATCTGGGTACAACTTGTACTCGTAATTCATTGAAGAAAGAAATTCCAGAACGCAAAATAAGACGAGAAAATTACAAAAATCACATTTATTTTGTTACATTAAAAGGTTACAACAAATATGAACATTATATACAGTTTTGTTTACCTAAATCGAAATACATAGCAAACAGTAATAAACAATGACATAAATTAAATGTGGCGTATAAACATAATAATAACATAATCATATTTATTATAAATTAGCTTTCACATCTTATGACATCTACATATATTTACAATAATAAAACTATTATAACTTTGGTTATTCGTTACTGTAACAACCGCTAGGAGTGAGCTCTTCTGAAAGAAGCATGTTTTACAATTTACAATAACATAAACATTAAGATTGATATCGTTTGCACAGAAAAGTCTATTTCTTTGTTCTGATATGGGTAGAAGTTTCTTTTGTGAAATAGTTATGTTTGACAATAAATGACAAGAATTCCTGTGAGCTTGAAAATGTAATAAAAGTGAAATAAACAAGACTTTTCGCCTTACAAGTTTTTTTAAACTTTTTAGATGAATGTTGTCTAAGGTGTAGAAGAATCGTGTTGTATAAATAGATTTACTCCCATAGGATTTTACATTTTACACACTTGGCAGTTTATTTAAAATCAGATCATATCCGCTATGCAACAAATTATCAGAAATACTTTTGTAGATAACTGTAAAACTGTATTTTTGTTTTGTGCAAAAATTGTTGAGATAATTTAACAACAAACAATTTATTAACAATTCTTCCTGAAGTCTATTCATTTAAACTTTGCAGTGGTAGGTTGGACTTAGTGAGCCCGATTTACAATGGGCAAAGTGGCGAGTGTATTGTAAATTGCTTATTTCCAGACGTAATAAATATATCATTGTGGGTTATTTATTTATCACCAGGCGTAAAAAATATTTCAAGGCATTAGAATCAAGATAAATGCCTTTTAGGTTTACTGAATAAGTGGAAAAATATTTCAACAGATATACATACGGAATTTAATCATAATAACAAGAAATACCTTTTATTGGTTAGCATTGGAAAGAAACAAAATAACAAAAGTAAAATTGACATATTTTCTTTAAAGTTTTGAATAAGAAACTAAAATGACTGGTTACGCCGAAATAAGAACATCCTAATTTAATAAAAAATTTCGATTCAGCTATAAGAAAGCCAAACGTCTTAAAAATTTCCGTTACTTTTTATTTTGTGTACGTACCCATAAGAACTAATGTCAGAAAATAAAACAATTTTAAATTCTACCTGCTTTAGAGTGGAAGTTTTTGCTGCACAATTTTCATATTTCTACTTTAAACAGTGTTAATGTTTCTGTCTATTTTAAAGCAATATGCTGTATTTTGAGCATTTAGTACTACTGAACAGTGTAAAAAAAGTGATTAAAATATACACCATATTATAATCGTTCATTCATATGAGTACATAAAAAAACTGCTTACCTGGGCCCGCAGAGCAACCGTTTGTTGACTGTCAGTCTTGCGTGGTTCTCTAGCATAAGTTATAAATGCACAAAATGTACTTATACAATGAAAATTGAATTAACCGCGATCGGAACTTTGCACTTGTGTATATCTGCCTGCCGTCTGCACCAGTCATCAGCGCTCATTTTGTTACCTATCCTGGCTAACGCTGCAAAGCTTATGTGAATAGACTTTAATTGGAATATATCATGCAAATTGGCGATGAATTTGAGTTGAAACTACATTTTCCTAGTAAAAACTGGCCTAATAAATATATTTCATTATCAAAAGTAAAGAAAACGAGACAGTATGTAAAATAGTAATTATATTAGAGTAGAAAATTAACAAAGAATGTGTCAGTAAATAATCTGTTAAAAAACAATCTATATTTATTATACGTCTCATTGATTTGTGTGACTAGAACAAACACCAGTGGCAAGTACATTTTAATTATTTGATTAAGCTTCTGTGTTTAAGTAAATTAAAAGGTTTCAAAGCTTTAGCTTTCCGGTCCATTTAACAAAGTGCAAAACCTAATTTAGAGAGAAAAATTCATGCAATTTAAATTAATTATAAATCCTTCGTGTATTTTCAAGTATATTTTGTTGTATAAAACTGTATAAACGTTGAATATTTATTCAATTTTTTTATTAGGTGGGTATGAACTGATGAAAATAAATAAGTGTAATTTATAAAGCAGCACAAACGTTATAATTTCGTAAATAAATAGTGGAAATAATTACTAGACATAATGTTTATACTGACGTAGTAATCGTATTAACATTCTTGCCCAGTAAACACACATATACCTTAGAAAGACGTTTATAATGTCCAAACATCATTTGAAAAACGTTTCTTTTTTACGAACAAACAACTTAAAAATGTCACAGTTTTACACGTTTCAGATAACGAAATTATAAACGTTTAATATTAGTATATGTGAAACGAATATGTCAGATATTTTAAAAAGTATTACTAGTGTGCGTAACTCCAAAACGTTTTAAAAATGTTTCTGTTCGACCTCAATATACTATTCAGTTGATATGGACGTTTTATGAACGTTTAAGAGAACAGTTTTATAAACGCTTTAAATAACGTTAATTTAATGTTGTCAAAACTGTCAAAAGGACGGCCAATATTTTTCGTGGAAAAATCACGTATTTTTAACGTTACGATAGATCGCTATTTTTTCCAACAATAAATAAACGGTTGATTTTCTAACGTAACACGAATTATCAACCAATGACACGTTGAGAATACGTTTTAAAACGTGTGTGCTATACTGGGTAAAGTCCACAACAATACGCTATGATCGTTGTATTGCAAATTGATAATATTTTTTTTTTGCGACAACAGCATACACCGTATATTTTCAATATAACTCTAGCGCAAATTGGATGGTCAAGATCATTCGTGTTATAATAATCATACTAGGTGTCTTAGACAGCTGTGGAAAAATTCAGCTGTCCTGTAATTATAATCGCCACTTTGCTTGAAAGATTTGGATTAGTAATGCACTTAGATAACAATAATAAGAATAGTTTGAAATTCTTTTAAAAATGAAAAATACGAAACACTAAATACTTAAAAATTAAAATATCGTGGCAGCGTGTCATAATATAAACAAAATAAATACTCTTTACATAAGTATAGGAAGGAACAAACAAAATATAAAATTAATTGAACAAATTATAACCATGCAATAGAAATATTAAATATAAAGTAGTTTACGTATATACCAAAACAATTATAATTTTTCACCACTCAAACTCATCATATTGTAATATGAATGATCTGGGAATCTCTCTAGTTCAATATAGTCTGTCTCAGTAATTAAGAGTTTTTCCAACAGCTCCAAACATTCTGTAAAAGAGGGCCTTTCCTTTTGATCTTTATCCCAACAGTAATACATTATGTTATACAATTCTCGCCTGCAGTGTTCGGGTTTATCCAAGCGATATCCATCCCTCACCTGAAACAAAATGAAGAAACAGGCAAATTCAATATGATAATGTGGCGTCAAGAGATGTATCGAAAAATACTTGAGAGAATTGTTATATTAAAAAGCCTGACATCATTTCTCGTAAACATGATACCTTTTGTTAGATTTAAAGCAATATATTCTACAATATATCAAATTTCCCCACTGATTCTGTTAAAGAACTATATGGTATATCTACTGTTAAGTTTTTGAAAACTTGTAATTTTTTTGTTTGATATCAATTACTGAAAAAGCCAAATTCAAAGTCATTTTCCAAAAAACCTTAAAATGGAGTGAGAAAAAAGTTGATATTATATTAAAAAATAAATTGCCACCTTTTTCTGTTTACAAAGATGTGATACATAGATTTGTGTTGTTATTAATGTTGTATATTAGTTGGCCACGCAAAAACAAATAAAGTGGCAAATGTTGTAGTGAGCGTTTTACAACCAGATGGACCGTCGTCATTCTATTTACTTGCCAGTAAAATATTGCAAATTGTAAATACGGAAACTACATAACCAGCAGCAAGAACGCGTGAGACCATGGTGTTTGTTACAGATTCTGCACGGTGCATGGTTAAACCTAGCCAGTCACTGAAAGATATCGCTATCTAAATATAGTACATGTAACCTGCATAATTCATGCACTGCATCTGGAAGCCGGAGGAATTTTTGTAACTGTAAGATGAAACAGACATACAAGGTTCTTAGTACCGGACAAACTGTTAATAGAAAATTGTTGAACATTCTTAAATTAACTAAAAAATACTAATCTTGAGAATTACATGGTGTTAAATAACAATTTACTGCTTTTACGGGAGATCGAATTTAAAATTATAATCTCTAGAAAGTCACTTTAGTTCAATTTTTGAATGTGGAACGTATGTAACGAAGTAATTTAGTATTTACCTGACATTGTGCATGTAGAATGGTTTAAATATACCCAAAATGTAGAATTTATAGGAAAATTAAGCAACCTTTGCATTTGTACTTAGAATCATATGCCTCTGTATTGTATACTTTAGTATAAAAAATGTAAATATAGTACAAATTTTAGTATTTATTAAACAGATATACGGTAGAAAACGTATAAAAAGAAGTAATTTACAACTTTTGATTTCAAAGAGTAAAGAAATACATAAATTATAGGATCATACGGAAAAGAAGTTTATGGCGATATATTTCATTCAATACCTGACCAGAAAGGTGTAGAAAGATATTTTACAGTAGGTTGTAATAGGAATCTCTGTTTTAAGCAAAATGTCGCTTAGAACACTATGGTTCTCATACGACGTAATAGTGGTTGAATATTATAATTATATTAAATTATACAGTGTGTATGTAAGGTATGGAATAAATACATTATTTCTTAAATCAAAAATATTTAGAAAAATCCTCGGACACATCGATTTTTAATTTAAATTGCGCACCTTACCCTTTATTTTTTGCTTATGACGTCAACACGGTTTCCATTATGATGTCATCGATATATTTTTCTAATGGAACACCCTATATATTTCCCCATTTTTGAATTTTCCTTCAACAGCTGATTCCAAATTTAGGGTCTAAAATTGAATTGAAGTTGGGTTTTTTATTAATTTTTGAAGTAGGCTAGTTTTTATGTGTTTTTTTTTTGTTTTATCATTATCGTTTTTGACAGTGAATCACTTAAGAATACTTTACCCCAGTAGTGGTTTCTCAATAATTATTGTCGATTTATTTTAATTTATAATGATTGATTATAGTGATAGGATGCGAACTCAACAAGAAGTATATAATTTATTCAATAGTAAATATCCCGACCGACCCATAATGACAGTGAGTATAATTGAAAAAAAAATTAGAGCGTCTTGTACGGTGGAATATTTACCTAAAACAGGTCGCCCTGGTGATGAGGATACAAAATTAAATATTATACTGGCTGTTGAAGAAAATCCACATACCAGCATTCGCCAGGTTAGTCGCGATTATGATGTTTCTAAAACGTCGATACATACAGTATTAAAATTAGAAAAATGGCATTCCTTTAAGATTCACCTTGTGCAAGAACTAAGCGATGATGAACCAGATCGGATGATACAATTGTGTGAAACAGTGCTGAATATGTGCAATGGTGTTCCTCTTTTGATAAAAAATAGTATTTTCTCCGATAAATGTACTTTCAAATTAAATGGTAAAGTGAATTGTCAGAATTGTAGATAATGGGCAAGGGAAAACTCTTGATGGATGCGGGAGCAACACAGTATCCACAAAAGGTAAATGTGTGGGCAGGAATTGTAAGAAATGGAATTATTAGACCCTATTTATCTCATCCCAACGTTATTAAATTTATTCTCTAGTAGAATTAATCCTGGAAATGTTAACGAAAGCCTGTGGTATCAACAGGATGGTACGCTTCACCATTATGCAGCAGACGTTCGAAGGTATCTTGACCAAATATTTCTGAACTGAAATTAAAAATCGAAGTTTTGGAGAATTTTTTAAAAATATTTTTGGTTTAAGAAATAATGAATTTATTTCATATTTTTCGGACACACTGTATAATTAGGAACATACATTTTAAAAATGATAAGAAATAAATAAGATAAAGATGATATAAAAATTTAAGAAAACATGATGATTATAAACTTTATTTAAATAATTTAAAAAAGTTACATATACGTAGGACATTCTACGTAGATACCCATTGTATGCATTAAATTTTTATTCCATGCCTTATATAAAAAGGACAGTGATTATTTTTATCTACAAAGTTTTATGCGAAATATATCATAATAACGCCATCACCCCATTATACTGTTATAGTATTCTATAGAAAGTTTTGTCAGGAATTTATCATAATAAAGTCGTCCCCTCGTTACATACCAATATAACCAATATTGCCCATTACCGCTCTTACTTTTTGGCCTAAAAAAATCATTTCCAAAGTTTTCTCGTCTGTTGCATTCTCTGTCGTATGTTTATAAACACGCCTAATTGAAATTTGCGGCAAAAAGTAAACAAAACCATTTTTAGTATTTATAGCTTATTTATAAGTGCCATAACGTGTAAAGGAGAATATAGGTGTCAAAATAATATCATTTAGCATAAACTACTTATATATACATGGTGAGGCAATAGTGCGTCGGATTTCAATATCTCGAGTTCTACGATAACTAGAATTAAAAGAAAAAAACAAGTAAACTAGATAAAAAAGTCTAGAACCGGAAATTATTTTCGAATATACAGGATCAAGTGCGATATTTTTAAATTGAAAAATAATTTTTGGCCACCCTGTACATTTTTAAGGAGTAAAAATGATTCAAAAACAGTAATTAGATGTCTCGTAACTGGTATTCACATAAGTTTTGCTTAAAACCCATAATTGTGACTTTGGTGATTTTTTCAATATGCATTTGCAGATGGCATTATTTCAACAAAATAATTCATTATATGGAAGTGGTTGGGAGATAGTCAATAATAATACAGCAATGAATAGTCTAGAAAGAGGCTTCAAAAAATGTACTGATATACATAGAATTCCATTTAAAAATAACGCATTTGATCCTGTAATTTCGTCTCGGCTCGCCCTGTATATTCGAAAATAATTTCCGGTTATAGACTTTTTTATCTAGTTTACTTTTTTTTTTAATTCCTAGCTATCGTAGAATACGAGATATCAAAGTCCGACGCACTATTGCCCCATCCTGTATATACAAAATTGTGTCCCCTTGTAGCCCATTTGAATGGGTAAAACCGAGATTATTTTTTATTCATAAATCTAAAAATGCTTAGAAGGATTTGTCAGAAAAGCTTGCAGAAATCAAATCTCCACAAATATTGTCACTAAAGTAAATAGAAAGTCAGAAACCGCAAAGGATAGAAGAATTATGAAACAGTTGCGTGAAAAATATTGTTTTTACTTAAAAACTGATAAGGATAATAAGTTTGTTATTTAAGATAAATAGGACTATCATAAAAAGGTGGACAACCTGATTAGTAATGATCCTTATAAAAAACTGTTTAGAGATCCATTTCTAAAAATGATTATTGAAATACGAAATGCACTTAAATCCTGAGACAACCTTATTACTTCAACTTTCAATAGGAAAGTGCATGTATTTAATCACAGTATATCTACATTGTACAGCTTGCTTAAGATACCATAAATTAGGAAAGTCGGTCTGTCCCATTGTTTCAACAATTGTATCGCCAATAAGTGGTAATTATCAAAATAGTTAACAGAGGAGATCGAAAGTTTACCCATTTCACAACCTAGTTTCTTTGTGATTAATTCCAAAGATTACATTAACAAGGTGGAAAATATCTAGTTGCAAGAAGGTTAAAATTTGATTTCAGTTGACGTTTGTTCATTGTTTCCATGTGTTTCGATACCTTGGATACCTTGAGGATCTACTTGAATTAAACAATCTCAGTCAAGATGTAGTAAAAGTATATCTTCAACTCACTAAACTTTGCATGGAACAAAATTTCTCTTCAATGATAATTTCTTCGAACAACATGAAGGTGCAGCAATAGGTAACTCTTTGTCACCATGTTTCGTCATGAAAAGATTTGAAACAGAAGCAGAAGAAGAATTCGAGGGTTTAGTTTAGGTATGTGGATGGTATTTTTGCAGTGTTTGATGCAATTAGTCCCTGATATTAACAATATTGTTCCTAAGTCGTTTCACGTCTATTAAATTCACATATGAAATTGAAAACTACCGTTTTTAAATGTATTGATAATTAGAAATAGTGGAAATAAATTAGAATTTGTCATACACGGATAATATACCAGTGCTCTAAAATATATCCCAAAGGACTGTCACCTTTGTGCTCAACACAAAATGGCGAGATTTATATTCTCTAATTCATCGCCTAGTAAGCTTTCCCCTCGATTAGGTGAGATTTAAAAAAGAAGGCATTGATAAAGGATATCACTGTGTATAATGGATATTCTGTAAATTTAGTTAATAAAATAACTAGGAAATGTAAATTTAAAGAGACTTTCAAAATGAAAGAGAAAATCAGAAATTTGTATTGATTCCATACGATCCTTAATTCATTGGTGGTATTGGTAAGATTTTTAAAGATATATGTAGGACAGTGGTGATCCACGGGAAATAAATTACAACTCTTAAGAAATCCAAAAGACAAAATAACTGAATGAAAAGTCGGGGATTTACGAAATTAGCTGGAATAACTGTAATCCAAAATATGCTTGACAAACTAGGCGATTAATTCAAACTAGATTCAAGGAGCATATGGCTTATCTCAAATATGGTAGAACAGATAAGTCTAGTGTTACCCAATATGCGTTTGAGAACAAACATAAAATAGAGATTAGCAATTTAAGAATATTCAGAGGGCCAATCCCATTTAGATTGCTTTATTGGTTAGTTAGTCGACGACCACCAAACCGTAACAATAGTTTATAGAGCTATAAATAGGACACATTGTTAGCATAACGTTAGTGTTAATCATCTCCAGATGATGCGAACTTAATTGGTAAAACGTGCGTTGAGTACAGTATATGATGTGTTGGTGTTTTGTGAAAAACCATGTCAGTGTTCCAACTCATTTCGAGATTAGAAGTTAAGTGTTTATGCGTATAAACGGTGTAATAAATATGAAAATGTTTTTGTATTAGTTTCATCTAAATTCAGTAATAGAAAGCGCTACAATAGAAAATTTTTTACCATTTTGTTTTATGGCCTCTTTTTCTCGAATAGTTAAGCAGAGCACATTAAATACATTTTTTTATTTACATATGTGAGTCATAAATCAGCATCAGCTCAACATTTTTGCTAGATGCTGTTGAATATGTATAGAGATTGGTATTATGTGCCACAACAAGTTTTGTTAATGTCCCAAAAAACACGTATAATGTAAATGTAAAGCACAGTTCTCAGATTCTAATAAAATTCGCATGCTTTGCTGAAATTCTTATAATTTTTGTAAGACCCAGATTGGAATATTCATCAATTATTTGGTCTCCTCATTACAACATATACAAAGTTTAGAAATAATGTAAAGACGTTTCTTGAAGACTTTAAATTGTATGTATGAGGGTATATTGTATCCCGAATGCTTTCAAGGAAACAAAGAAACGACGTTTTGTTAGTCAATCAATTTAATACAAGGAAATACAATAAAAACATAAAATATGTAGGGAATTGGCGTTAGAAAGTAAAGGAATTTGTTCTTCCCATTGCCGTAGTATATAAGCATGCTATCTAGTAGAGAGCTCGCGCAACCGACAGTGCTTTAAAAAATGATGTGGTAGGGGTTTACACTAATAGCTGACACCTGGCTAAATCGATGGTCTATATACAGGCAAACTTCCAAAAAAAGTTTTCCAAAAATTGTCCTGTGCAAACGGGCGTTATTCAAAATTTTCGAGTTATGTAGTGCATCAGATAGCAGAAGGTCAGTTCTTTCTTTGGTAAATATTTTATAATATTCTCTGTATCCGTTTGGCTGTAAAATAATAAATTATTTTTAAAGAAACATTGCATCTTATTGGAAACGCAAACTTTAAGGGCCTGTATCTCCATTCGATGCTCTCTAAAAATGAATTAATTTTGCCGTGTTTTTACATTCCTCACTTTATTACTTGGAAACTAGGTCTAAAATAAAAAAAATCTTTAAAAATTGAAAACCGATTCCTGATTACGAAGGTATTTTTAAAAACAGGATGAACATTTTGGGTCTCCGAGAAGAGCTAATTTAAAACACCCCTTTTTATAGAACTACAAAAAAAATTTATTCTTTTTTTCTTTAGTAAAATATTCTAAAAAACTATACCAGTTGCAAGAGAGAAAACAAATTATTAAATGGCACCAAAATCATACCGGGAGACGAATAAGAGAATTGTTTGCAGCGACATTTGATGATAGCCCTACACCTTCTCTATCTACGCTGCACAAAGTAATTAAAAATTTTGAGCAACATGGCTGCGCATTTTCTATGCCATAGCAATACCATTCCTATAAAGTAAAAAAAAAACATGAAATTCTTCTCACGGAAAAATAAACGAGGATGAAAATTTTATTAGAAACGTAGTGTTGACAGATAAATCTACATTTCCTTTACTGGGTCGATATAATCCATTCATTGTAAAATATTTGTCAAGGGAAAATTTACATCGGTATTTTACAATTGGAAGCTAGTATCTTCAAAAATCAAATGTTTGGGGAGAAATTTTAGGAAAAAACATGATTGGTTGAGTTTTCACAGAAGGCAATTTAACTGGTTCTAAGTATTTGGATTTACTGCAGCACCATATTGTTTCGGAAATTCATAGCAGGTAAAAGATTTGGTGATATTTGGTTCCAACATGATCTTTGTCCAGACAGTTTAGTTCAACAGTACTTTTCCAGACCGTCTAATAACTGGAAGGGGACCATCCTGTCACCAGCCAGGTCGTCAGATCTCATATCATTTCAATTTCTGTTTGTGGAGGCATTGCAAATCAGCGGTTTATCGGTCTTAATATGTTGCGAGTAAAAATCTCTGAAAATGTTCAAAATACTATACGTAAACTTTGTTAAAAAGTTTTAGATATAAATTAATACAATTTTTGTAAATTTGCAGTAAATTTTTTTCAGTATTTTTTTTACATTATATAAGTTGTTCAGTACTGCAATATAGAACATCGTTATCTAATTATCCTACATTAGTGAATTTTTACTCTCTCAATATGGTTTCATCATTTAATAACGGTGAAATCCCTAAGGCCGCTCGTAATTATGTAAATTAAATATAGATTTCTCCAGCGACGTAACTAATAAATAATGCAAGACCACAATAAGCACTAACGTCCTCCACTTACTAAAGTCTCCAATCTAGTATAAATTAACATTTACTATACACATTTTCTCATGCCGCAAAGCCTTAATAATACACTGAACTGATTCTGCGGTTGGCTCCTTGTGAAACATTATTAAATATTTTAAATATATGAAGGAAATTTGCTTTTTTAATGTTTCAAAAATATTTTATTAGAAACTCTACACGTGTTTCGGCTTTTAGGCCTTTGTCAAGAGTACAGGGAATACTGAATAGTAAAATTTGTGTCCATTGCTTATATAACTACATCTGGTACCTACTATAAAACTATTGTAAAGTATGTTTTTATAAGTGGAATGTTACTTTATTTTTCAAATCTAAATTATTTTATTTAAAATATGGTGGCCTGTAAAAATTTGTTGTTCATTCGTTAAGCTGTTAAAAATAATAAAAACTTAACGAATGAACAACAAATTTTTACAGGCCACCATATTTTAAATAACATAATTTAGATTTGAAAAAATAAAGTAACATTCCACTTATAAAAACATACTTTACAATAGTTTTATAGTAGGTACCAGATGTAGTTATATAAGCAATGGACACAAATTTTACTATTCAGTATTCCTGTACTCTTGACAAAGGCCTAAAAAAGCCGAAACACGTGTAGAGTTTCTAATAAAATATTTTTGAAGCCTTAATAATGTTTAGAGGATGTACATGGTGGGGTAAAAATGTATAATATATCGTCTAAGCTATGGTGATAATTCCCAGATATAACGATACAATAGGAAATAATGG
This sequence comes from Rhamnusium bicolor, assembly GCA_029963845.1. Taxonomy (NCBI): domain Eukaryota; kingdom Metazoa; phylum Arthropoda; class Insecta; order Coleoptera; family Cerambycidae; genus Rhamnusium; species Rhamnusium bicolor. The sequence goes on along the minus strand of JANEYF010003070.1, from coordinate 661,577 downwards.
TTTAATTATACAAGAAATTATATCTACATAGATGCACCTCCCCTTGTACCAACTTTACAATTGTTATAAATCAGTCAGTGGTGTTGCTTGTGCCGTCTACATTCAAAACGTTCAAGATCATCATACATTTAAATTAAATAATATGTGTTCCATATATACTGGAGGATCTATTGGTGTAAGCAGAGCTTTAGATTGGTCCTTTTGTGTTAGTATTAACTATACAACATTTTTAATTATGACAGATTCGCTATCTCTTTTGATCGTACTTTTAAACCTTTCAAAGCATGTGCGCTATGCACATGTTTTGAAGTGTAAAAATTTTGTAAAAAACAACTTAAGTGGACCTAAACAAAAAGTTTGTTTCGTATGCTCAGTTTCATAAAAATAGATACATTAGCCAAGATTTCCAGTACTAACGATAAACAACTCGATGAACATATTTGTTTTTAAACAAAATATGAAAAAATTATAGGGAGGGAAATGGTCTAATGGATGTAAAAATAGCTATACACATAGTAAAATAAACAACAAGTTACTCAGTTCTCTGGCAGGTAGATGTCACTCTAATATACATATAAAATTTGTTAGATGTATTTTCGGCACTTTTTTTGTGTTGGCGATGAATAGTGACAAAGAGTTACCACCATTCATTACCAGCCTCTTATTGAACAGATTCTTTTGCCTTTGAAAAGAGAAATTCGAGTATTTCCCCAGGGTTTGGCTTAGGTACGTGAATGATATTTTTGCAGTGTTAGCTACAAGTCACTGATTTGACACCCTTTCCATATAAAATTGAAAATTATGGACATACTACGATTTTTAGATGTATTAATAATTAAAAATAGAGAAAATAAGTTAAAATATACAAAAAACTTACCAGTACTTTAAGATAAATCCCTAAGAACTCTCGCCATTGTACTCAACACAAAATAGCGAGCTTGAAAAAGAAAAGGCATCGACTAAGGGGATATAGCTGTGAATAAGTAATATTCTATAAGTTTATTTGATAAAATAATTAGCGTAAATTTAAAGTGAATTTCTCAACCTTTAAAATAAAAGAGAAAATCTGAAATTTGTATCGATTCCAAATTGGATTCTCGATTTACCAATGATATTGGTAGAATTTTTAAAGATATAGGTATGACAGTGGTTTATTCATCGGGAAATAAACTCCAATAACTTTTAGGTAATCCAAAAGACAAAATTGAAACAAGCCAAGTTGGGGATTTACGAAATTAGCTGAAAGTACATTGGACAAACTAGACGCTCAGTTTAAACTAGATTCAAGAAGCATATTGCTCATATAATAGAACAGATAAGTTAAGTTAAGTTAAGAACATGATTTGAGAACAACCATAAAATAGTAGTAACTTGAGATTAATTAGGAATGTAAGAAATACTAGACAACTGGATGCATTTGAATGCTTGGAAATTACAAAAGTGTAAAAATAGTATGAATAGTGACAGAGGGCCAATCCCATAGAGTCGGCTCTATTGGTTATTTAGCCATAGTTCACCAAACCGTAACAATGATTTAGGTATAAATAGGATACACAAGGTTAGTTTAATCATCTCCAGATGATGCCAACTTGGATGATAAAACGCGCAACGAGTGCAGTTCATGATGTTCTGGTGATTTGTGGAAAAGCACGTCAGTGTTTAATATCATATGTAAAACGCCATCTTGATTAATAAATTTTAAAATGATTTTTCTCAAAAATTTAACTATACAATAATACATAACAATTTATTACTTGATTGATAGTGTGTATAGAGTGTTTTTGTGCTCTTTCAACAATCAAGTTTTATTAGTGGTTAAACTGCACTTTATAATACTTGTCCTATATCAAACTATTTACAAAGTTCGCAACTCTTCAAATACAACTTAGATAATTATGTAAGAGTTTCCTGTATGAGTCATTCTACATTTCTGCAACTAATGCATCCAAATAACAAAAACTAGTCGCTTCTAAGAGAAAAACAAACCCACAAAAAACTCCTTACAACTTCTTATCCTGTTTACAATCCAGGACAGGACCTAAAATATTTATACATTTACATTTTGTGCTGACTGAGTGCGAACCCTTTCATTAAGTACTAATATTAACCCAGAATACCTAATAATAACTGCATAATATGTAACTGATCTTTTAAGATCGATAAGGTTCCCCTTGCTGTGTGTGATAATTGTAACAACAATGCTCTAAATTAACCTCAAACAAACTGAGAGCTATTGGTCTCAAGAAAAGAACAATTCCATACTGGTGTATAGATTGCAAACCTATTGTTACTATTACAATACATTCCCTATTAAATACTGCATTATCATTAGATCTAAGAAACAGTACAGGAATAACTTAAAATTCACTTTGCAGAAATCTTTAACAATCTGGACTCTTTTATGAATATTATCAAAGAATCCAACGTGGAACTAGTGACATTTTTGTTGAAAAAATCTTTGCCAATTAATCATAAGGCCAAACTAATAAAAGTTCCTCAAGATAAGCTACATATAAGAAACAACATAAATCCTCTTACTGACTTAAAAGTGCAAGTGGACATACTGGAAGAGGAGTTTGAAGTCCTGAAGAACTCCCTAGGTGACATTCGTAAATTCTTATCAAAATTCCAAAAACCACCAAAAAGTGGTCCTTTAATACTTATTTTACTGATATTGATTAACACATCATTGGTGAACTACGCAGAACCAATCTAAATTCCAATAACTTTTTAAAAAGATTACTGCAATAAATTTTAAATTTAGGGAAATCACTTATAATGATTTTCATACTATAATCAGTAACCACTAACCTCAAAAACAGTAATAGAAATGATGTTCATAACATTGATGTAAAACTCATTAGAAACATGGAAAACTAAATTATGTAACTTTTAACAAACCTAATAAATTTATGTATTAATAATGAAGTGTGGCACTTATTAAATCCTATTTGTCAGATAAGTTCCAATATGTTAGTTATAATATATGTACTTACGAAAAACGGCAAATAAGTCAAGGTTTTCCACAAGGTTCGATATTAGGTCCCATACTTTTTGCGACCTATATTAACGACCTTCCCAATTTAGATGATATTGATATCGTTTGCTGACAATACAATTGCACTCGATACTAATCTTGTAGTAGTGGAATTGATCCAGAATGTTTCTGTAACCCACGAAAAAATGTATAGCTGTTTCTTAACAAACAGTCTAAAACCAAATGAAGACAAAACACATTCATAAACTTTCGCATTACGATACCTAAATCTAGAGGAACAGAGAGACATAGTTGTAAAATTTCTAGGTGTGTATCTTGATTCAGTACTATCCTGGGACTTGTTAAATTATCTAACAAATTTTCAAAAAGTATATTTTCTTCGTAACCTTGTCAGAACAGTAACTATAAAGTTCTTACTCATGACATACTTTGGATCTTTTGATGCTAATATGCATGTGTTCTGTCATTTTGAAATGGTGCACTCAGCCCATGCATCTAAGATTTTTTCCTACTACGCAGATGAATTCGGATACACACTCATCTAGTATCGAGATGATTGTAAACAATAATTTATTAACCTGAAGATATTAACTTTGCCTTGTTTCTATATTCTAGAGTGTGTACTTTACCTTAAACAAAAATAACATCAATATACAGGGTGTTCGTTTTTAACCTACCCTCTAGACATTTCTCCGGACTGAATTGGATAAACTTTTTTTTAAATTTTAGTCGAATGGGTTCTCGGAAAATACCCATCATTCTAAAATATTTTCAAACTTTTATTATTTCCAATTATACCCAAAGCTGATATCAACTTTGTTATTTTAAACAGAACGCACCATTTTTCTAATATTTTTGGTCTTCATCAAAATTAAGGGTACGTTTGATAATACAATCCTAATTCCACAACTGTGTTTGAATTATTACAATTTTCTCCCCTTTATTGTGGATATCTTCAAAACTAATTGATAATAATTAATGATTTTTTTGACATCTTCCTAATGTTTTAGTAAGCTACCAAATCGTCAAAAAATGTTTTGAAAAAAAAATTAAATATGGAGTTAAAAACATATCTTGAATGTCATAAATTTAAACTCTAAAAAACTTCGTTTTTTTAAACAGCACCCCATATATTTTTTACACCGTTGCAGTTGCATTAATCGCTCTATCCCTAGTAAAAAAGTATGGTGCACTATGTGGCTATGTCGTTTTTTTTTTGTTTCTTCATTGTGTCATTTTCACAGCTAACTTGTTTTTTTACAGCTACTTTGCAAATTTCATCGCCAAGATCTGATAATAATTCATAATTTTAACTTTGTTTGCTAATATCTACTGTTAGAAAAAAGTTATCGAGTTGCGTTTTCACTGACATCTGAAGCGTTTAGTTCTCTATTTTACTGTGTAAAAATAAACATACCATTCCATTTAATTTTTTTTAGAAAAAGTACGATATTTGTTGACATATCTCCCCCTCTAGCGGCGACAGTTATGATCAAATAAAAACACCGTAAAGCGCACTCGATAGACTAAGAAATGCCCTTTGTAACGAGATCAAGTTTTTTAAATTCCGTTAAGTGTAATCGGAGAAATCGACATTTAAAAAAAATTTTTTTGGCATCTCCCACCACTTTATTTTTGAAGATTGAAAAAAAAGTTGTAAAACTAATAAGATTCGAAATTCTCCCAGGAGTACGATGCATATATTTTTGATGCCACTTAATTGGGCAAAATACGGAGAAAACCCTAATTTTCTGTTTGGTCATGACGGTTACTCCCCCTAGCGGCCATATTAGAAACTGGAAAAAATTTTTCCGGCGATTTTTTAGGGTAACTTTACTTTACAATTTTTTCCCTAAACTTGTGCAATGATTAGTTTCTGAGATATGGCCGGCGTCCATTCTTAGTTGCCCACCCGATACATAGAAAAAATATTCATTTTTCAATTCTACATCACATCGTTCAAAAATATACAAAATATACTTTAGTGACGTGTAAGTTGTATAATTTCAAAAAAAAATCATTCCATCCAAGTGGTTGGTAGAGAGTCAATAATAATACAAGATTGGAAGGAGACCACAAATTCTTTTCCCTATTCTATATAAACAAATTTGGTTTAAATAAGCGAAGATAAAGAATAGTCCGCCTACCCGCCTCAAACAAGGTTTCTATCGATTTTACCAACAAAATTTATAACTTCTACAAAAATTGACACCTCGTGATTGCTTCTGTCGATGTAATTTCGCTGACAGACCATTTTCGTTTAAAGTATTAGAAATTGCTATGTGTCATAAGTTCCAATTCTATTGTCAAAATTGCTGTTTGTCCCAAATACTTTTTAGTTTATAATTAGTTATAATAGGAAAGCATTTCCAAAAGTTTAAAATTAAATAAGTTTATTACAACGTAAATATTCATCAGAATAATTTAAAAATAAGTATTGCGATGACAGAACAAAAAATGAAAAATGTGCTCTCAAAACTTACGCAATAACGTAACCATTAAATAAATTCATAGAAGTTAAAATTGTGAATAAATTTATTACAAGAAATTTCGATCTAATTAAATTTCGTATTAAAAACATGTCTATCGTAAGTTTGTTTTTAATTAATTATATTCAAAATAATGATACAAATTTGACCAGATCCCTAATTTATTATATACTGAATTCTTTTACTTTATACATGGTCCGCCACAATTCATTCATTACTTAAAAATGCCTATAATTTTGGAGGTAACAGAAATATTGTTTTAATTTTAAATGATACTATAATAAGTTTTCTAATCAATAGTCAAATATAGAAGACGTTGTCAAATAGAAGTACAAAAAAGCAGTTGAGGAGCCGGATAGGGTCTAAATTTACCACTTCCCCTACGATGTTTATAAGCTGCACAGAAAATATACAAAGGTCCAGCCAACCCACTTGATACATGACTAGTGGTATGCGCAATTAGTAGTCGCCCATCTGTTGCCAGCGCGAATATCAGAAGGTGCTTTTACAGTAGGTTGGGATATTCCTTTCTCAAAAAGGAGGTCATTTGGAGCATCTAATTTGAATCATTTACTTATTTATCTACATATTATTTCATTTTTTAAAGTGGTATTATTTTTCTTTATTATTTGTGAATCATTCAGATAATTTTAGTAAATACATTAATATGCAAAGATTTCTTTAGATGAACAAGCAATACTCTCCGCTGCGGCTTTAACGATTTTGAGTGGATACTGATTCTAGTCTAGTCTCGTATGCACCTCCCAGCAAGCTCCCTGGCGCAATTATTACCTTTCGCTTGGACTTTGTATTCAGATGGGCAACTGTAAACTGCGCATACTGCTAGTTGTGTATCTAGTGGGTTGGTCGATCTGTAGAAACAAAGTTAAAATCATTATTTATTAAGAAAAATGGTTGTGAGGTTATTGGACCGTTTTTTTGCAAAAGTAGCAGACGATTTGTAAAATCTATAAAAAAAACATATTTCCGAAGATCCAGAACAATGTGATTTCCAAAAGATTTAAAAAATAAATATTAAATTTTTCAGATTTCTTTTTTAAAGAGTACGGCACGATATTTATATATATATATATATATATATATATATATATATATATATATATATATATATATATATATATATATATATATATATATATATCTGAACCTGAAAAACTATATATATATATATATATATATATATATATATACATGTAAATCATATTATTCTACATTATTGTTTATACGTTTTCAGTGTCCTGAAGAAGCTAATAAATTTAGCGAAACGTCGACAAGTTGAAAAAGAAAAATTTTGTTTAATATTTATGATCCCTTAACTCACCTAAAAAAATACCCTTTGTTGAATAATAATTTGATGGTATATGGAAAGTGAAATTTAGAATGATGTACTTACCGAAGTTAATAGTGTCTGGGAGACATTAGGAGTAAATTCGTAAATTTATAATGTACCTTTTACGTATAAATTTTTATACCTAACCACTGGATATCTCAATATCACAAAGATTTCTTTTCCATCGTATATGGTCACATACAGAAAGGCCCAAAAAAGTCTCATTAAATGGAATTATTCCTATTAGCAAATTACCGTTTATTAAGTGCATCATATCGGTAATTTTAAAAAAGTTGTGGACATTTTTATAAATAATGATACTGATATTCTAAGTTTCAGAATAGGAAAAATGTAGAAATAATATTTCAATTCTCGTCACAACATTTTGTATCGATAATGGTAATTTAAATAGGGAAGATGTCTAGTTGAGTTAAGGCAGAATTTTTGTGTGACACGCAATTTTAGGAACTGTATTGAAGTTGACAGTGAAGTATTAAGACTTGCCTTTTTTACATTTTCAAAACATTATGTAAAGTGCTTGAAAATTAGTATAGTAATAATATATGATATATGAGAAATAGAAAAATGTTAATGAAACGTAAAGTTTAAAAATAGTACAATCAACAAAACAATTCGAGGAATTTATTAAAAAATTAGGTATAGTTTTCAGATTTTTAAACGCGGTTTTGTGTTAACTATTTCATAAGATAATTTTTTTATGTACCTTAACACTTCAGTTTTTTATCGATTCATTATTATATGGATAAGAAAAACAAATTGGCTATATAAAATATTTAAAACGAGAAATTTCAGACAACAGATAACACAATTGAGCTGGGTTTTTGTTAGGGCATTTAATCTAGATGTAGAAAGATATGAAAGGTTACCACTACGTTCAGGCTAGTATTCGTATATATTTATTGCAACAAAAACTATTCACAAAAATAATTCATCAAAAATGATTAATGGGAAAGGAAATTAACTTTTCAAATGTCCGTACTATATTCCTATATTTCAATTATTTACATTCAAAATTCTTTTACATGTAATGTTTTAAAAATGTTCAATTATATAAAGCTTATAAGCTGGTATGAGACATAACAATTTGGTACAACAAAGCCTCATTTATCTCATTGTCATCCTGGATATTATTCTGGACAACTGAATCTGTTGTTATAACACTTAATGAACTAAGCCGTCTATGTTAAATTCAAATATCATCGATCAATGCTTTTAATTTTTTTTGTGTAAGTTTTGTTATAAGAAACTGTAATTAATCATGATATTCTGGCGACGATATTTTATTTTATACATATATACGAGTATATACACTGACCAGCACAAATCCTGGGACAGCAAGAAAAAAATGGTATATTTTTAATTAAATTTGTTCTCAGTGTACACAAAATATGTAGAATCATTTGTTTTGCATTCTTGCAGTTTCTTTGTCCATTTTTTTCTTCCATATTTCTTCCTTTCATTATCATTTTAAAAACTGACGAATTTTAACATTTTTAATCACTATGAGAAATCATTCTTTAGTATTGGCTTGCATTCTGCCGATTGTTTTAAGTGCTGGTAATTTTCGGAAGTACCCTTATCCTCGGAAGATTCCGCTAGAACAGTTGCTTTAATTGATGCTAGTTTTAGCATCCGCGAAGTCGCTGAAATATTCGGTTTCCCTCGATGCAGTGTCTACAGAGCAGTTGTTCGCTTTCAAAAAACCTGTGAATACTGTAGAAGGCTGGGATCTGGAAGAAATCGAAGCACAACTCCTCGCGATGATAGATTTATCGTAAGTTTTATACTAAGAGATCGACATAAGACTGCCATTCAAGTAAGAAATGAACTGCAAGGAGTGCGTCAGGTTAATTCCAGTAATAGAACTGTTAGGAGCAATTTTATCTGCTAGAAGACCAACAACGGGCCACGAGCTTCTCCGGAATTATCTTGTGGCCACGCTCAATTTTGAACGCGAACCTCTCAATTAAAACATCAGGCAGTGAAACAATATTCTTTTCTCCGATGAGTCCCGATTTGCCCTGAAGTTTCCAGATGGATGAGAGAGAGTGTTAAGAAGGTGAGGAGAAAGATACACGCAATGAAACTTTAGTGAGAGGGTGAGCTTCGGTGGTGGGTCTGTCTGTAATGATGTGGGCTGGAATATCTTACGCGGCTCGCACAGAGCTTGTGTTCGTAGATTGAGGTGCTTTAATGGTTAGAAGGTACATTAATGACATTTCAGAAGAGAATGTGGTGGTTTTTGCGGCATTTATCGGTGAATTGTTTCCTTTAATGCGCGAAAATGCTCGTCCGCACGTGGCCAGGATTGTTAGGAACTACCTCCAAGATGTCGGTTATGAAGCTCTAGACTAGCCAGCACGTAGTCCTGATTTAAATCCCATAGAACACGTACGGAATATGCTGCGAAGTTGGATTAGGCAACGCTGTGGGCAGTTGTTAATACTGCAGCAACTTAGAGATGCACTACAGGAAGAGTGGGATAACATTTCTCAAGAAGCCATGCAACACGTAATTGATTCAAGGTATGTAACGTAGATTTGAGAGTGTCATCAGAGTTAGGGGAGGTAATACTCATTAAATAAAGAAATTTCATTTTATAATCGCCTATCCTTTTTTCATATCATGTGTCCAAATTCTCGTCGGACGCCTTTTTATCTTAAATACTGTTATCGTTCTAAAATAACTATTCTTTTTTTAAGCGAAAAGGTTTAGAAAATGCACCAAGAAACAATTTTACTCGTTTTATTTATACTGAGAAAAATTAAAAATATATCAATTTTCTTTGCTGTCCTTTTTCTTTTGTACCGGTCATTATAAATTCTGTATTGGCTTATTTCCCTAATGATATCTGTCTAGTAAATATCTTGAGAATGGTAATTGGTACAATTTGAAATAATTTCTGGTTTTAAAGCTTACTCAAAAAAGAAAACAAGTATAATCAAGGCATAATCTTGGTTTGTTTAAAAATTTAATTGCAAGATACTCTTTTCTAACGGACAATTAGCTCGTGGAAATTCGGATTAAAGATATTTCTGACAGAGATTCCTCATTTTGTTATTAATATAAACTTTTCAGGAAAAACTAAGTTAAAATAACGAATCCTTTGATGTCTAATAGAAACAGGTTACTAAATTTATAAAAAGAAAAAAAATAATGGATAACTTATAATCTTTATCTGGAATGGAATCAGAGTACGATGAAATAGTAGCTCCCCCAAGATTTGTCTCCGTGATAAAAATAACCCATTCGAGATGTTTGACGGCAAAGAATTTAAAACGTTTCGACTAAATCAAGCGAAAGTAGCTGAAATACAGAATAAATTTAAACCAACCTTAAACAGTAATAAAATAAGTCGATATGTGCACAGAATCAATAACTGCGGATGAAGGCAGGAGCAATTCTATAAAGTATACTTTTTTAACGTACTACCCTAGAAGCAAATTCAACGACGATTACGGATCTAAAAATTATTAATTTTTAACTAGGAAAAAGAATAATCAAGATACCTAAAGACAGTACTGGATTTAAATATAAATCGGCCCTAGGTCCAGGTAAATTTTATGCTCCCCTTCTCTTAAAATAATAGGATTATTAATAAGGAACAACACGAAAATTAAAAAAATCGTTTTGTCTACTATTATAGCTTGGACCTGCATTAGGCTGGAAAAGGTACTTAATTCTGATATTTTTTTTCCACTTTTGTTTTTCTGCATAAGTTTCCTTCTGCGCAGGCAGCATTCGCATAAATCTGATACTCGGCTATCTTCGCGTCCTACCACAGAGCACTTAAAAACTAACAGCGAACAATTGTAACGGGTCTTCATAAATGATCGAAAATCTCGTGACCAATTAATTTCCTTTAACTGCCTCGTCAAGTCCTGCCGTCAGCAAAAGATCATTGAAAACGTTTCCTTAGACACATACGTTATGTGTAAAAATCCTCATCAAATACTGCCATAATATGAAAGACACAAAATCACGAGTTAAAAGGTACCAATTGATCACGTGGTTTTTAATCATTTATGAAGGCTCTGTGGTATCCACCTTATTGGGTTTCCTGTTTAGTTTTAATATAACAATAAAAGTAAACAAGAAACCTGTTACAAAAATGTTATATTTGTATTTTTGAGGTCATTCTAAAATTAATACAGAGCTGGACTTGAAGCGCCCTCCTAGAGCCACCGCCCTAGGAACGGGCCTATGAAACCTAGCAGTAAAACCAACACGCCTTAAGGGGAGTTCTTATACTATGTTGATGCAATTTAATATTTACAACATAACAATAAATAAAGTTTAATTTTAACCTAAAATTTTTCATATATTTTCATGATATTATATAAAAATACTATAAAAATAGGATACCCTGTACGTCATTCATAAATTTTGCTTTGTTTTACTCGTCACAATTAATTTACAAATTTCGAGTGCAATGTGAAACATTCTGTATTTATATTATTACAGTGTGTTCCAAAAATAATAAATAACAATTTTCGATATTTTTTATGAAAGCATAATCTAATATTTGTCATTAATGTGTGCCTAGTTTTATGTAAATTTCAGTTAGTTTAATTAATTAATAAATAGAATTTAATATATTTCAGTTAACTTAAAATTTTAAACATTTCTCTTAAACTTTTTAAATTTAGATTTCCGTGCATATTACATTTTTAAAGCTAGATTTACTTATATTGAGAAAGTTAAAATTGAATTTAATAATAAACAACACGGTGCTTTAATTAATTTAATTATTAATGATGAGGAAGAATCTGAGATTGCCATTGACGCATTACTCACATTTGATACTATGTTTTATAAAATTAAGGCGAATTATTCTGACATATTTTCTGAAAATCCAGAACTAGGGGATGAAACCTTTATCCAGTCGCCAGTTAATTTACCTAGTTAAAGTCAAGGGTAATACAAAATAATTCCCCACGTATTTACATATATTTAGTTCATGATAACAATTCTATATCTGCTATTGAAAAATTTCGCTATTTAATCTCTTCACTGAAGGCCATCCGCTTAACATTGTTAGTTGTTTACTAACGACTAGCATAAATTGCATAATCGCATAAAAGGCTTTTATCAAACGATGTAAAAATAAAAGGTTACTATCGCAATGTTATCGGTTTGCATGGTGGCCGAGTGGGTAAAGCGTTTATAGCTATTTACTCGGTACCAAATACCGATGGTTCTAATCCATCCCGGAGCAAGATAGAAATTTTGTTTGTAATTTGTTTCGGATTAAGTTGGGAGAGAACTATCGATGCCTTAGATGTGGTTCAGATTCCACAATAAACTGTAGAGTCTCGTCTCTCTTTACTCAACACAAAATCTAGGGTTTGCTGGGAGTTACTTCGGTAACTTGAAAGATAGTTAAGAAAACATTTTAAGAAAACATGTAAGAAAATATTTAAGTAAACATGCCATTGAAAATAAAATAAATTAACTTCTGAGAATCAAAATTCTCTTAAACGCTTTCTTGCTTATGTTTTGTGATTTATTAATTACTATAGATCTATGTGTCAAAGTATTTATTGAATTTATGGAATTTCTTATAATGCATTAAATAAAAGTTAACTTTTTTAAGCGCACACAAAATTTTGTATTTTTTGAGAAAATTAATAAAATAAAATCCAATAAAAGGTTTCTAAAATATTTTCAAAAATTAAGTTTTTTTTTTTTTGGATGCCCACGACATATTACGAGTAGGACATAGACTTCAACATTCCACTTTTTCTGACGATAAAAAAATCTCTTTCTTTTATCTCGTGATAGTAGTTTAATTTAATTCATATTGGACAAGTTCATTTAAAATATTGTCGCGTTGGCATTCAAACCGTTCAGTTTCTAGTTTTCCAAAAGTTTTGGATTTTGTCTGTGACAATGGCAATACGTCATGTGTTATTGCAATGTGCCAGATGGCCATTTATGGTTGTTTTCTGACACTTGGACCTTTGACCTGGAACCGCGCCGCCCCAACGAGGATTTAACACCTCTCAATATTAATCGCTTAAATCGCTGGCAACTACTAGAAAGAATGCAACAAGATTTTTGGCGTCCATCGTTGGCAACGTGACTACCTATACACTTTGCAAGATAGGAGCAACTGGCTGGAACCTACTGTCTCTCTTGACTTGGACACTCTTGCTCTCATCAAAGATGAAACCACGTATCCGCTCCAGTGATGCCTCAGACGAATTTTCTGTTTTATACATGATCGAGTGGCCGATGTTCAAACTTCGAACAGCCTTTTAAAACGAATGCCTTACCCACTTCTAATATTTCTGCTTTCGAAAACGCGTGGCATTTCGGTGGGCCGAAATGTTTAAATTTAAGTAATTCTTAATTAGTTTAGTTATTTGCTTCATTGTATTTCATTTATTTTCAGTCCATTTTTCTCTCTCTGTATAAAAAGGAAGTCGAATTTTTATTGAATCTCAAACAATATGAAAAGCCCGTTCATTAGCTAGTATAATGGTTTGATATATACATTCTGCTAAGAACAGTTTCTCAATGATATAAAAGAAAAACATTAGGCTAATGGAAAGTGAAAATAAGATTGGTGGAATCTTTTGTGTTACTGAAAGACGTGGTAAGATATTGTGTTACAGTAAGATATTATTTATTGGAAAAATAAATATGTCAAATTTTATATCTACCTTTGATTTTCTTATTGTGAAAAGAAATAAATATAATCCTTATTATAAGAATTTTCGAATATAAAATATGATATAACCTTCTTATACAATACCGAATCACAATAATCTAAAAAATATCATTCAGAGGTGTGTCAAACTGGAGGGCAGGGGTAAATATGGCTCCAACTTTAAAATTTTTTTAAATAAATAATAAATAAACACCATAGAAGTTAGACAACCTTCGAATCCAAAGTCGAATCTGCACAGGCGAGAGCTACAATCATGAAAAATCACGGACACACAACCATTCCCATTCCCACCGTGCCGGTGGCTGGATTCGAACCCGCAGCTACAATGGACAGATTATCTAGTCACACTTGCCACCGCACGCTCTAGTCAACTACTCCACCGAGCCGGTCCGTATCTTTTGTTTGTTTTTGCCACGAAATTATGAAATTTCAGAGTTTCCTACGTAGAAAAGGTACTTCCATTGTATTTCCATAGGACATACTGTTTTTCAGTAAAATAGATTTGAATTTCATTATTTGCTATAAAATGTTGGTACAAATTGTAATGGAGCGATTTTTACGTTTTATCTTGTCAAATATTTTTACGGTAGAACCATACTGGGCTAAGGTAAATTAAAATTGGTTGTAATAAGCAAAAGAAAATACACTTTCAAAATTACGCTTTTCAATATAAAATGTAGTAAATGAAATAGTGAGAGAATGAACAATTTTATTTTCACAATATATTTAGCAAGAAAAAACAAGACAAACTGTCTATTTAGATTCTAATTGGTTTCATTTTACAATATGTCCACCATTCGCTCTTATACACTGATGCAATCTTTTTTCAAGTGACAATAAAACTCAGTTAAACACAAAATAAACTTATGTTTGATTTTCACAATTTAATTAACTCGTGACAATTGTTTCGCCACACAGTGGCTTCATCAGATGGTGAGTACAAGACTGACTCAGTTTTCGCTCTTCCGTAACTTGATTAAAGGCATCTACAATTCTTGGCGCAAGTGTTCTACAGTATCCACTGACTACGCATATTAATACAGTAAAATCCATGGGATTAAAATCCGGTGACAATGGAAGCCAATCAGTCAGGGCATCATTTTTCAGCGATTTGGAAAATTCTCGGTTAGGCACTGTCGACTATGCCGACTGTAATGAGAAGGTGCACCATCGTGCACATACCACTGAGTATGTCTTCTGGCTAAGGGAACATCTTCTAGGAGTTGAAAAAGTCTTGTTGATAAGAACTCGTGGTACATTTTTCCATTTAAATTACCAGGAAGAATATGATAACCTTATGTTGATAATGAGTTACTTTTCCGCATGAGGATTTTCTTCGGCCCAAATGTGTTCATTGTGCACATTGAAAACTCCACTTCTTGTAAGGATTGACTCGTCGTTGAAAATAATTCTTGAAAAAACATGGGATCTCGGTTATGCCTACCTAAAAGCTACTCACAGAATTACATACATATGACCTAGAGATAAAATGTTCTGGACTTGTCGATAAGTTTCATACTCCCGCAAAAATATTGTTAGTTGGGACACCAAAAGATGATCTTTGTTTTCATGTTAAGTGAACAACTTTTAATTACAGTTAATAATACATCACAATAATGACAAAATCTAAAGCACTGTTCAAGATGCGCCCAATTGCTAATAATTTTTTTTTGCAGCTTTCCCCAACTAAAAATAGAAACCATTAATGTCATACATCAGGAGAACGAGAATTTCATGTAGATTTCAAATCCGTAAAAATTTATTATGGCGCCGATAAGAAAATCGAAAATGATAGGTTGCACCTCAAAAACTGAACATTCTAGAAGAAAAACTAACAGTATTACTAAAACGTTCATAAAAAACTACCTCTAGAAGGTAAAGTCTTCATATATTTAATTTTTTTTAAAAATATTTCGCAAGAGCGAAAATACAAAATTTAAATTTTTTTGGAAATAACTCGGAAACGTTAGCAGTTAGCCTTGATTTATCGATGGATTCAAAATTAGTATTAAAACTGCTACAACTTTACTAATTTAATTCACCCTCTGTCACTTATAGTTTCCAATATCCCAAAGGTGAAGATCTAATTTGAGACACACTGTATAAATGGACGAAATTACCGCTCATTCTATGTTAATAAAAATGGAATTAAGAAATATTGTTTTTGAGGTAACCAATAAGGCTAGTCCAGATGAAATGGATATGTCTTTCTACAGGGATCATTTTGACATTCTATCAGACCCAATATTAAACATAATTAATAGCTCATTGTAAAGAGGTAAAGTGTTTAGTTCCCTAAAAATGTCGACAATAATACTGGTAAAAAAGTATCTAAAACTATTAAAGCTGAAGAATGTAGACCTATTAATATGTTACCAGCCTTTGAAAAAATATTGGAAAAAAACAGTATACTTGCAATTTTTAGATTTTATTTTGGAAAAACAGATAATGAGTAAATTCCAGTCTGGCTTTAGAGAAGGTTTTAATTGTGAAGGCGCGTTACAGTATGTTATTAATGAATGAAAAGAAACGAAAGACAATGGGAGAATCACCGGAGATTTGAAAAGAGCATTTGAGACGATAGATAGAAGTATGTTATTAGATAATCTCAGTAAATATAGCATCAGTGGAGTAGTATCGAAATGGTTTGAGTGTTACTTAAATAACAGGAGACAAAAAGTAAAGTGTGAAAATGTAGTGTCGAAAGAACGAAATATAGATGTAGGAGTTCCTCAAGGAAGTATACTAGAGCCTCTGCTGTTTATAATATATATTTTTGATAATGCAAAAATATTTAAGTACTCTATCAATTTTTCACTGACGATACCATAATTTATATTGACGACGACAATCCAATAGAACTAGTAAGAAAATTAAATCATGATTTAGAACAGGTGTCTAAATGGCTTGAAAAAAACAAATTGAAGCTGAACATTACAAAAACTAAAAGTATGATCGTAGGCAATCAACAGAAAGGCAACTATTTTAAAAATAATAATCTGTCGTTCAAGCTTCAATCAGTAAATTTAACACTGGTATCGGAAATCAAATATCTAATAATTGTCGTTGATTGTAATTTAAACTTTAAAGACCACGTAGACTATATATGTAAAAAAAATATCAAATAAATATAGTTTAAAAAAACTAAAAAACACGCTTTTTAAAGCACATCAAACTAAAAAGTGAAAAATAATAATTATTAATATAAACTGAAAACAATAATGAACGAAAAATACTAGTATTATTGTGAACAAAGCGTGGGTTGCTCGATATACGAAAAATATGGCACAAAGCGCCCCACGCTTTTTTCACAATAATACTAGTATTTTTCGTTCATTATTGTTTTCAGTTTATATTAATAATTATTTTTCACTTTTTAGTTTGATGTGCTTTAAAAGCGTGTTTTTTAGTTTTTTAAACTATATTTATTTTTCACTTTTTAGTTTGATGTGCTATGAAAGCGTGTTTTGTAGTTTTTTTTAAACTATATTTATATTGCTTATTGATGCTGATATTATAACATATTACGATCCAACAGATATTTCTGAAAAAAAAAATGTTTTTTTATTTCAGCCATGGGATTTCAACTAACGCCCGAGGAGTCCGTCGTTTCGCGTCGACTAAGACTTGCCCGCTCGGCCAACGACCGAACTGTGAATAACGGAATATACTTACAATATTAAGCCTCTTGTCCTCACGCAGAGAATACGTGAGGAAAGGACTGGCAATCCTGATCAGGATAATGATATAAACTTATCAAATTATTGTATTGTTACCGGTTCTTCGTAAGTGTACAAAGTTTCAATTAAATCTGTCCATTTAAAGTGGGTCAAAATCGAGTCCAAAGAGTCGGTTACAAACAAACAAACAAACATACATACAAGTGAAGCTAATAAAAGCGTGTTAAAAAGATCGGGGTACTTAAGCGAGTTAGTTGGTATCTACCCGTAAATACAAGAAAGACAGTTTATAACTCTATCATTTTACCACATTTTAATTATTATAGCACAATATTATATATGGCTAACCAAACGGATTTGGAACGGTTTTACAGAAATTACAAAACAGAGCTATGAGAGTTATCATAATGTGCAGTATATATAGTAGAAACGAGGATATGTATAATGCGTTAAATTGGCTGAACATAAGGGAGTATATTAGATATATGATGTCCTAATATTCATACATAATCAACAACGAAATTGTCCCTGATTACGTAAGAAACGTCCTGGAAAAACTACGTACAGTACCCGAATATAACACCCGCGGGAAAGAAAATTATGTAGTTAAATAAACGAGCTAATAAGGCAACCACGCAATATTCTGTATTCTATAAAGGAGTAGTTGAATATAACTGTTTGAATGATGAATTACGCAGTACAAATCTAATCACTTTTAGGAGACTACTAAAAGATAATATGATGAGGGATAACCATTGAATAAAAAATAAAGATTAGTTAATTAAAATTGAAACTAAGTGACTAGTAATTTTAGTTTTAATAAAAATTTGTTATAATAATTATTGCATTTTATTATAAAATTGTATTGTGTTATTAAAATTGTAATGTATTCTATTCTCTTCTAATATATGCAATGTATTGTAAATAATGTAATGTATGTAATGTATTGTTTTGTATAGCCTAGGGCTAAATAAACGGATTACTTCTGCTACTACCACCGATTTGGGACACCTTGTATATAGCCTTAGAAATGGAAATTCGCTAATCTTCCTATAGTTTTGTAGCGATTAAATTTGACAACAAAACACATAGTATTTCCATTTGATTTACATAAATCATATTTTCCAAAGCAACAAATTCAACAAAATGAGGATATTATTTCATGAATATGCGTAATACTGAATTTTACCATATTAACATAATAATATGATAAAAAGCTGTTATAAAGTATAAACTTGTCGTCTCAGAGAGATCTGATTTACATAATTATCCAATTTACGTAATTATGTATATGTAATTACTATGCTCCTACCTTTCTCATAACTTCAGCTGCTGACATTCCGGGGTAGGGTGTGCTACCCAAAGTAACAACCTCCCAAATTAATACACCGAAACTCCAGACATCAGACTTAACAGAAAATACATTATCGTACAGCGATTCTGGTGCCATCCATCGAATGGGCAAGCGACCTTCACTTTTTCTCTCATAAATATGAGATGATATGACGTCTCTAGCAAAACCAAAGTCAGCTACTTTGCATGTGTGTTCTTCTGTGATGAGGATATTTCGCGCTGCCAAGTCCCTGTGTATTATCTGCAAGAAATATATATGCTATTGGTATATTATGAACAAGAAACATCCATAGTTAAATGCTCTAAGATATGAACATCATAATAACATAACTTTATTAACCTCTGTTGTCATTTACAATGGGTAAGGTAATTCATAATTCATAATATTACAAAAATAATAATAAGGATCATTAATTTGTGCTTTACTATAATTTATCCAAGAAAGGTATTAATGGTGGCGATATAAATTCCATTCTTCTAGGTACATACATTGCTCAAAAAGATAAAACTATAGCGTCATTACAGTAAACACTGAGAAGAATCGCTATTGTAAAAGTATATCATTTAAAACATTGTGTATCTCACTCATAGGAACATAATGGAGATTTATGTGCTGATAGATAAAAAAATACGATGAAGGGCACCTATGAATTTTTGAACGTGTCTTTGATTAGATTGTTTACTGTGATTTCATTGTTATGTCAGATTGAAAGTTAAAGTAAGGTTAGGTTAGGAAATAAATAAACAACATAAAACGATTATTTATATAGTCATTGAATAATGTAAGTATTAAATAATATAATAATAATAATAATAAACACCACACATTAGAGAACCCTTGAATATAAAGCCAACGCTGTTTATAAGGATATTATACTTAGAAAAAAGTGTACATACAACCGTTCCCACCAACATTGCCAGTGCCGGTGACGGGAATCGAACCAGCAGCTACGATAGATTTACACTCACAGTTTCCATCATGCGCTCTAGCCAATTAAATCACCTAGTCGGTTAAATAAGTCATAACAATTGGTCGAATTATTGCCCACTATGCTGCAGGCAAGTCACAATTTGTTTCATCAAATTATCTTCCTCTGTTCTCTTACTCGATTTTCTAAAAACTTATTTCCTTCCGGTAGTGCCTGATTCTCGAAAATTGTTTACCAACTGCTATAATGATTTTAAATTTTACGGCAATGTTGGGAAAACGCTCCCTAAATTCCTCGTAACAGTCACAGTCCCCACACATCAGTAGCATAACAAGGCTGAAACGGGCGCACTGACTACCAACATCCCGTCGTCAATATCAATATTGAGTCTGGGGGTGTGTACGTGGGCGGCTCTAGAAGCCAGAACCTTGGTGTTAGTATTATAGAAGAGGAAAGGGAAGCTAAGGGGCATTGACCAATGCGATAGACGTTGATCTAAGATTGGAGCTAAGTGGGAGAAGCTAAGAGACTTTGACATATACCATAGACGTAAATCCAAGATAATAACCAAGGGGGTGGAACTAAAAGTGTGTGTCTGACCAATGGGAACGTTTGTTATTATAAGGATGGAATAAATGGCTTCTGCTATCCGTCTTAAAACACTATTTTTTCTCTATTTGTATGAATGATGTTCAAGCGTAAACTGCTTCAACTGTTTAAACAAGTCGCTGTTATCAGACGTGTTCGACCTGTTTGAGCATATTGAGCAGTTTACATTGAAAAAATAGTTCAAAGTATTTAGAAACTGCTGTAATAATAACCTGTTTTTAACTGCTGGAGTAGTATTAACTGCTCTGCTCTGTTAATAACAGACATATTCGAGAAGTTGAAGCTGTTCGAGCAGTCAAAAACATGTATTTAGCATATTGAGCCATTTCTGCAGGTGAACAGTTGACGCTTGAGTGTCATTCACACAAATAAAGAAAAAGTATTTTTTTTTAAAGACGGTTATTAAGAGCCATTTTTTCATCATAATAACAAACGCTCTCAGTGGTCAAATACACACTTTTAACTCCACCTTTTTAGCTCAGATCTTAGATTTACGTCTATCGTATATGCCTCTTAGCTCCTCCCTCTTGGTTACTATCATAGATCTACGTCTATGGTATTGGTCTATGCTTCTCAGCTCCGTCTTTCGTGATACTAGGTTATAGAATCTAGGACCGCCCACATACACACCCTCAGGGTCAATGATGAAAATAGAGACGGGATTTACATCCACTCATCACATTCATTTTTGGACCAGTTTCCAAAGTAAGTTTCCAGTAAAAGTGTTTTTATTCCATTTCGAACTCGAAAATTTTTGAAAAAATTAGTAACTAGTCAATTAAAATTTTGATAGCACATCACATTTCAATCAAGATAATAATAAAATCAAATTTTTAATAGTCTAATCAAAGACATGCGTTTGAAATTTTATAGGTGCCCTTGTTCGTATTTTTTTGTTGATCTCGCTGTAATTTAACCCTCAATAATTCAATGCGGTATAAATACATATCGACACCGACGCCGACGTATGACAATCCACAAGTTGCTCAAGGACATCCACTGTGTTGATTTACGTTTTGTATCGTAAATTGATTTGCGCATAAAAAATGTAATTTACAATTGTTTATCGTACACCCATGTGTTGTTTCGTGCATAAAGTATAAATGCAAATATTATTCTTTTTAGAAAACTGTTGAAACTATTGAATAAACAAATAGACACATTGTACGTGTTTAAAGTAGAGGCCAAACGTAAACATAATATATAATAATGAGAAAAACATTTTCTGCCAAATTTTTGATTGTTGCGAAAAGCGCAGTATGGTATGAGTGTTTCTGGGCAGTTTTTTTTAGGGGCTGAAATCATTCTATTAATATTTTTAATAATAGTAGTTACAGAAAACATTAATTAAATTATTTATGATGATTCCGCTTTATTTAGAATGAATCATATTCCTGGAATGAAACTCAGGCAAAATAAATATCAATATCAAAAGTGAATCCTCCAGTTGATAAACAATGAAATGGTAAGTAGTTGGACATTTATTTGCTTGTAAATTTTAAAAATGTGTTCTTTTCTAAGAACGTAAAGCTGACGACTAGAAAATCTAAATATGAATATATTTTTCCATTTCACAGCCACATAAACCTGTCAGTCTGTATTTACTGAATTCTCTTACGCATCAGGAGTAGCGATATAGGAAATATGAAGCAATAAAGTCAATTGTGTATTCAGTATTTCACAAAAGAGAGTTATAAATAAAGAACATTTCTTGAGCTTATATAAAACATTAATTTTTAATTTGACAACTTAAAATTATTATTAAAAAGAAAAATTTTGCTTTTATTTCTTTATTAATACTACTTAAATATCTATGTGTTCATTTTCTTTTTGAAAAAAAAGAAACATTATTTGACTTTGTTAACCATGACCTTCTTTTAACAAAAGAGGAATGTTGTAGTGTACTGGGTTAGTCGTTATCTTGGTTCAAACGTTATGTAAATGATAGATACCATCTAGTTGAGATGCACTATTTATCAACTTTAAAACATCAGTGCGTGTACCACAAGAATTGGTTTTAGGTCTCTTACTATTTATAATTTATATAAATATTAACAATTTTTAACTGAAAAGTGCATATCTATTTATACGAATTTTTACATGCATATTGATTCGGGATATTCTTTATTTATTAATACCTCTTTAATAAATTTTTTCTTTTTTATTTAATATTTGATCAGATGAAATTATTTTTGCTCTGTCATACAAACATTTAACAACACCCCTTTTTAACATTAATTGCCTGGTTATATTTAAAATTTAAATATCTATTAGTATGAATTATTTTTCTGTATACACTAGTTTCAAACGTGTTTTCAATTTTTTTAACCAAAATATCTAAGAATGGTAATTCATTATTACTTTCTACATCCAAAGTGAATTTAATGGATGTTCTTTATCATTAATGTATTCTAAAAAATTATGTAATAACTCAATATTATGAAGCCAAATTGCAAAAATATCGTCGACATATCTTCACCAAATAAGTTCGTGTTGTAACGAAGTGATTATTTTCTAGACTTAAGTTAGGTAACTGGGTGCTGTGTGTCTGTTTCGAAAGATATTTTAACCATTGTAGTACTGAGCTTTTAATAGTGGTATTGTCAG
Source organism: Rhamnusium bicolor (assembly GCA_029963845.1). Taxonomy (NCBI): domain Eukaryota; kingdom Metazoa; phylum Arthropoda; class Insecta; order Coleoptera; family Cerambycidae; genus Rhamnusium; species Rhamnusium bicolor. The sequence goes on along the minus strand of JANEYF010003070.1, from coordinate 638,864 downwards.
CTGATTATTAATAATAGTAAAATTGTTAATTATAAATAGGTAGTATTGATCTGTTTGGATAAACATTCCACACATGCCGAGTGGCCGGCAGTACGTGAATCGCGAAACGTGAAGCGCGCATCTTGCCCCGGCACTCCTGTGCCCGCGCTACCGTGAAGGACCCCGAGACTGGAAATCAAATTAGTTCCCGTCTAACCGCCAACCGAAGCACCACGCCGACTAAGACAGAAAGTAAACTCGTGAGTATAAAGATAGATAGGTATTTAACTTTAATGCGGAATTATTCCGTAAACAGGTGACGTAGTTGCAATATTCTGCGCATGATTATCGCGTCTCATCCTACTTCTGCTTTTGGCAGTGTTTAGTAGCATGAGGATTTTTGAGACAAGTTAGTTCCCGTCTGACCGCCAACCGAAGAACCACGCCGACCAGCACAGTAAGTAATCTTGTGAGTATAGAGGTACACAGGTATATAAATTTAATTGCGAATTTTTCTAAGTCGGTACAAGGTGACGTAGTCGCAATATTCCGCGCAAGACTACCGCGTCCTCCTACTTCTGCTTTTGGCAGAGTTTAGTAGCTTGAGGATTTTTCAAACAAGTCAGTTACCGTTTAGCTGCTGACTGAAGAACCACGCCTATCAGCATAGTAAGTAATCTTGTTGTGAGTATAAAGGTATAGGTTTGTTTTAAATTGAATTCGGGTGACGTATTGCTATATTTCGCGCATGACTACCGCGTCTCATCCTACTTCTGCTTTTGGCAGAGTTTAGTAGATTGAGGATTTTTCAGAGCATTTAGGACAGTACGTTGCTGCCGCCCGTTCCGACCAGACGTGCCGACACCGACCGCTCCTGAGAGGAAGCAGCCCAGGATACGGAAGTAGGTATTAAGGTTTGGTAAATAAAGGTATAGTAAATAAAAGCCATAGTAAGTCATAATCATAGTCATAGTGTGCTTGTATTAACGCTTGCTTCCCCTCCTGGTATCCGTCCGTCGTCTGCTTATGGCCGATCCATTATTGCTGGTCACCGTTTTCACTGCTTAATCACCGTATTACCGTGTCGCACCGCTTGTACTCCCGCTTACTGTCCCCGCTCGCTTGTAATTAAGACTGCTTGTAGTATAAGTTGTAAATAACCTAGTAATGTAACCGTTAGCCGTAGGATAGTTACTAAGGTGTATATATAGTGTAAACAATAATTAGTGTGTAGAATAAATGTAAATATATTGAATGAGAGTCGTTTCATTAACTGTAGTGTGTAAGTTACCTTTTCTCGACCCCTGGCTTATCCGTTTCTTCACTGTAGTTGCCCGGCCTCTATCGTCCCGCCGATAGAGTAAAGTGGTGTTTCTGCACTCTAAACAGAAACTGGCGCCCGAGATATCCGTACCGTGAGCACCGCCGTAGTGTTGGGCTTCAAAGTGACCCTTCTGCTCTTGTGTAGAGCAGCGAAGTACGTCACAGTGTACATAATAATTTTGTATATAATTATTATATAATTGATATATAATTATTATAAAATCTTCCATAAATATATTACTTAATATTTTATCCAATATCTTCAATATTAAGTAATATATTTATGAAGGATTTTGAAAATAATTATATACAAAATTATGTACATAAACCGATTAATTGATGGAAATATGGTGGAGATATTTTTGCAATTTAGCCTCATAATATTGAGTTATTACAGAATTTTGAGCAAACATTAATGATAAAGAACTATCCATTAAATTCACTTTGAATGTAGAAAGTAATAATAAATTACCCTTCTTGAATATTTTGGTTAAAAAATTGATAACACATTGAAAGTAGTATATACAGAAAAATAACTCATACCAGTAGAGATTTAAATTTCAAATCTAACCATACAATTAATGTTAAAAGGGGTGTTGTTAAATGTTTGTATGACATGGCAAAAATAATTTCATCTAATGATCAAATATTAAATAATGAGAAAAAAAATATATTAAAGAGGTATTAATAAATAATGAATATTCCGAATTTTTTGTTAATAGGACTAATAAATATTGAGAATAGACTTAATAATCAGGTACAACAAAAACCACCAAATACCAATACAACAGAATATTCCTTATATACGAGGTTTATCAGAAAAATGACGTCTTGTTGGAGATAAGTTTCATATTAGGACAGTATTTCTAACGAGTAATACTTTGAAATCCATTTTAACAAAAACAAAACCGGTAAATTGTGAGTAAAATCAAAAAACAGTATTCTGTGTGAGCGTAATAAACATTATGTGGGATTTAGCAAAAATTTTAATGAATGAAGCGGGCAGCAAAAAATGAAATAGTAAGGAATGGGCAATAATATTATTGAACGAAGAAAAATGTTTATTCCATTGCTCTGTAGATTTTGATAGTACGTGGTTACCGATGTTAAAAGAAGAATTGAACAAAATTAATATTGTATAATTTTTAAGTATCAACAATTCTATGCATCTATGGACATTACGTAAACAAATAATATATATGCCAAGTTCTAAAAGGAGGTAAATAACTTTGAAAAAAGAAAACATATTCCTTTTCCAAAACGTTAGGGAATTACATTATTATTTTTTTGTCTCATATTAGTTGTTAAAAACACCCTAATCACTAATCTTTTGACGTAAAATCACAAGCGCAGAGGTTTATTTTTCCCATAACATACTGGGTAACTAACTATATTTTTTTGATGACGAAAGATTATTCATGTGGTAGTAAGTCCCGAAAAAGAAAAAGAAAAAATTTAGAGAATGCTACAAATAACATTCAGACAATATTATTATTATTATTATCATCATTATTATTATTATGTATAAACTATCAGCTAATTGTTGAATAATGCATATACATACAGCTAAGTGGGCAGCTGTCCAAACATAATGTCGGTATCCGCACTTTACGACCGAATATTCTCAACTTGGATTTAGGTTCCTTTCTATTAGTTATCTTATTCTAAGGAATTTCGTGATCTGAATTAATCCTCGACTGAAGCAGACTGCTAGACTAGGATAACTAACTTCTGGTAATAATGAATGCTTCACCACTAATTATATGTCTGTCGGTTAATCAAGGATGATGTGAGTAATATACGATGATAAGAAAATTGAATAAAGTAATATGTAAAGTTGTTTTTGTCAAGGAGGTTTATAAAGGCAAGACAAATAATTACTAATTACAGTGTAGAATAAAGTTGCTAGATCAGTATAAAATTAAATAAATTTTGTTCACACAACGTTTCGTTAAAATAATGGATAAATTCGATTAAATCCCTACAAGAAATTTTTATTGCTTGTAAGAATTTTATCCAATTTATATGTTTCTTTGACACACTGTATATTTCATAATATTTCTTTCATAAATAAGGGAAATATCTTGCGCATCCGCCTTGAATTCTTGACATGTCCCTTTCGATGCTCGCGGTCGCGGTCTCGGTGAAGGTGGAGGTCGATAATGAGTGGACATACTAGATTGAATTATTCTTTGACTGCTCTGTGCTGGTTGTGTAATATACGACGAAGCGTGTGCTTCGAAGGATGTCAAGTGATCTGGGTGAACCAGTCAGGTGCAAGCTACTACAATGTTTTCTTTTCTGCAGAAATGGAAAACAAATTTATTGTATCGACGTTGATAGCGTAGAGAGTAGCATCTTCGGTATGTGCGATCATATTTAAAGAAGCAAGTTTGTTTTACATAGAGGTGATCACGACCACAACCAGGATCGCGACCTCCGCGAGCAGAGAGTCATCTTTAGCGCTCTTATTAGATTCCCAAAATGAAGCAGTAAAAACACGTATATATTTTTTTTGATTTATCCGCTATTTGGTGCCCCTTTTGTGCCCACCGTTTGTCCTAATTAGAATTGCACTTTGTTTCTCCATATGTTACATGGATAAATAAAATGTAAGATTTTTAAGTAACTTTATAGATGAAACTTTTCAGTGCCTACTACAGGTATTAAAATGAAACAATTTTAACCTTTTTACTTTCTTATACCTAATATAAGGAAGTATGGTAATCGTGATTTTTTTTCGACATCGAGATTTTGAATGATATATACGTTTTCAACCATCCTGAATCCATTCTGACTATGTTCCGAATGATTTCTGCCGGTGCGTGTGACAGCGTGCGTGCGTGCGTGTGTGTGTATGCATGTGTGCATGTTTGGGTCCCGTGAACCCCCTTCAGCTGGCTAATTTTGCTCATCACCGAATTTTTCATTCTCTTTGGCCTTTAGAACAAGTGTACCAAATTTGAAGCTGTATCTCAAAAACTGTGGCTGATATCGCAATACTACAGACATGCGAACAGATTTTTTTCATAAAGTTATGTTTTTTCATTACAATTCGTCGAGATACATCCAGAAATGCAATAAAATTTTTTTAATTTTTTTTCCGAAATTGTACCTTTTTTCTTCTTCCATTCACTATGTCTCTTCTGGTGGTACCACATTCACCAAATTTAATGTGTCACCTAAAATGTTGTTGACAATCTTAACTACCAAATTTGGAAAGTTTTCCATTGGTATTTTTTGAGTTTTCGCGGATACACATATACACACACACGCACATCCACATACACATACACATCCACACATACACACGCACGCACACGCACACGCCCACCCGCACACACACACGTCCACGCGTACTCACACGCACGCGCACACGCACACCCACACCCACAAGCACACCTACACGCGCGCACACCTACACGCGCGCCCACACACATACACACACACACAGACACAGACACATACACACAGACACACACACACAGACACACAGACACGCACGCACGCACGCACGCACGCACGCACGCTCTTATCGTTTTGGTCCATTTGATTGATTTGAGTGCATTCACTGTACTCTAGATGCAAAAATAAAAATAGCCCTAAAAAATAAAGTAGTGTCAAACATTTTTTTAAAACTATGCAATCGTACTTAAAATCGTCTCCGAAATCCAGAAATGGAAGAATAGTGTATATTCTTAAAATTTCAAAGTTGGGGTCACTTCCGGGGAAACCGGAAGTGATGAAAAAAGTGTGAAATAATGATAAATTGACAGTTTTTAGTATACATTACCCCTGCCAAGTTTAAGCCTTAAATCTTGAAGACTCTGGAAACTATGGCTTGTCTAATGATTCCGTTGATATCCCGTATACAATTTCTTTTATATAGTGCTTGAATTAAGTAGTATGGCCCATTTTTCCTGCAGAGTCAACTTCGAACCCGGGAAATTTAAAATGTCTTATTCCGATTAATTGTTTTTGTTCACAAGACAATGTTACGACTGATGCGCAAAATAATTTGTAATAAACACATTTATTTAATTTGTCCATACTTGCCCACCGTTACATACACGTTTTATATTTCTTTCATTTTGGAAGGATATTTTCCTCAATTAATTTCTCATGGCAATTTTAATATTTTGAGAGTGTAAAATCATAGACTGTCAGTTAGCAGGAACAACATTGCAAGATTTCTTTGCCATGTTAATAACAATAAATTAATTGAAATTCGTTACAAGATGATGAATTTGATGGTGTTGTATAAACATAATGAACTGGTTGGTTCTTTTTATTTTGTAGTATATTTAAAATTTAATAAGTAGATACAAATAAAGTATAACTTGGCAACAAATGTTTCATAAAGGATACTTCAGACGAGAGCTTTAACTTGCCGTAAAAGTTTAATATAAGTTATGTTTATTCCCTGACGTCAGGGAAATATATTATTATTTTTTTTGTTTCATATTAGTTATCAAAAATCACCACCTGACTAATCTTTTGACATAAAAGTCACAAGCGCAGAGGTTTATTTTCCAGGAACATTCTGGGTAACTAATTGTGTTTTTTAAATACCCAAGAATTATTCATGTGGTAGTAAGTTCCAAGGAAGAAAAAGAAAAATCTATTATATAAGTCTAAAGAAGGCAGCTTTGATACAATTTATTATTATGTATTTTTCTTTGTTAGCATTTGCAATGATTACTAAAAATAAAAGTAAAAATCTGTTTGCAAATCAGATTGTTTTATTTGTTATCCAAATTGCCAGTCGGTAGCTGTAGATAACCGTAATAAAAAAGCCCCCAAATGTGAATACATAAATAATTTTTAACTTTGCGTCATATCGGCCTCAACAACCTTATTAAGTAACTATAATATTGGCCGCATCAGCTTGTTTGGATCCTACATTTTAATAAGAAAGAGCTTTTGTTAAGCTTATCATGCAGAATGAACGGTCGTCAATTTTTGATGAAGGTTACTTACTTTATTAAATTCAAAGATGAAAATGAATTTATTATGTGCAAATAAAAATAATACTTTAGGCATTTTTTGCAAATTTCTCTAGAATACAGAACATTTGTGCAAAATGTCTACAAATTTACTAAATATAAGTATTATTTGAGGTAGTTACAGTAATATTTTTATATTATGTAAAATATTTTCACCTACAAAATCTGTTTACACCATTTATTAATTCATAATTAATAATTATATACCCATTCAAAATTTTTTTACTAAAATACATAGGTATGAGTGTTAGATATTAGTGCCAGTGCTAAAATCAGTATCTTTATCATTAATATTTCCATAATTTTTTTTTTGGCCTAATTCAAACCTATAAAATAGCTTTTACAGAGTTTTCTATTAAGGCTGGGAATTTTCCAGATTTTAGTATTCGAATATTCGTTCGAAAAAATATTCGACTATTCGAACTATTCGGATATTCGAATATTCGGATTATTCGAATTATTCGGATAATCGAATTATTCGAGTATTCGAATATTCCAATTATTCGAATAGGTATCCGAATAACCCGGATCCTCAAATATTCATTATTAATAGGTATAGCACTGAATACTAGTGAATGGTGAATACTCTATTTGAGTATTTGGTTGGATAGACCACAATAATAGTCGTGACGTAATCCACTAAGCAGGCAATTTGATTTGCTTTCCATACGCACAATAGGGTATCTCCTGTACATGTGCTTCAAGGGTCAGAATTATTTAATTAGTATTTTATTTTAGGATTGAGGCGCTATTGTTCACATTTAACTATTGAAGCTTAAATAAAACGAAAACAGAGCTAGTTTATTATACTTCTGTGTCATAACTATTTTTCCTTTTCGAAAAAAATAAGTGCTCTAAAATTAGAATGTTTTTAAAAAAGACGCAGATTGTGAAGGTAAAACAAATACATGAAAAGTCAATAGTTAAATATTTACAGGTTTTCTAAAATTTAAAAATTAATTTTAACTCTTGCCTTAGTACAGTAAGAATAAGGTCGAGGCGAGAAAGGGATTGAATAGTTTGACTGAGAGTAAAACGTGCCACTAATGTGGTCTATTTATATATTTGGATTTTAGAATAGGTACCTACCGATACCTACTATCTACCTACTTTGGTTGGATGCATACTGCATACCTATTCGTACATAATTTAATAATATATTTTAATATTCAAATTTACTTAAATATAATCGAATATTCGAATACTCGAATATATTCGAGTATTCGAATATTCGAGTATTCGAGTATTCGATTATTCGAGTATTCGAGTATTAGAATATTCAAGTATTCGAGTATTCGAATATTTCGAATATTTGAATAAATTCCCATTATAATAATTCGTATTCGAATACTCGAATATTCGAATACTCGAATTATTCGTATTCGATTCCCAGCCTTACTTTCTATATCCTTATATGAATATACATATGGATGGACGGGCAGGCGGAGAGACGAGGAATCGAGTCGATCCAGTTAAGTTTCGTGTTGCTCCTATAAGAAATGGTGGTTGTGATATAATCCGGAAAATTCTTTTAAATAGGCATGTTAATTTACTTACAAAAATAAATTCTTAGCGAAAGTGTATTACGTAGATACACAGAAATACCTTAAATGATGAACGTGACGTGTCTTTGAACATTTACTTTTAAAAAGTATTTTCAATTTTCTGTAATGAGATATGCAAAAAACTAATCAGTTTCAAAATTTAGAACGGTTTTGTAAGCGGTATGAAAGAAAATTGTTTTCGTGCTATACAAATTTCATAAAATGAAACTCATCCTCTATTTCTTCCTTTGAGAATATAATCAGAACGAAAACATAAGAATTCCCGAACTGAAATTAATTATCATGGATATTGAATTTAATTAGGAGCTGTAGGGGTTCATTATAAGTGAATTGACTTAATTAGGCTACCTGTAGAACGATTTTAAAGTTGTCATTTAAATGTAATTTAAATTATTGAAGTGAAAAATAACTCTAGAAGTGTGTTTCGAGTTAAGAAATGTAGTAAAAATTATAGTAATTAGACTATTAATATTGGAACCAAAATAGTCCAATAGGAAAAAAAAGTATAAAGTTTTGCTGCTTGTGGATTATATGAGTCAAATGAATAGTTTGCGAGATCAAAAAAATTCCAAAGTAGAATGCGGTCGCTTCACCTCCAAAAAGCACCCCAAACGCATCCTTTCGTAGTTTTCATCGTTCTTTTCAGAAACCGTTCGTCCTACAAAGAATTTTATACTTATAATATTCGCTATAAAATTGTCTACAAAAAGAGGTAGGTACTTAGAAAAGAAATTTCGGTTGAATAAAGATGTATTCAGAATTAGTGATAGGAACTATCGAATAAAAACTATCGAATAATTCGATAGTTAGTACTTATTTGAATCATTTGATAGTTGAATTACGAATGAAAGAATTTAAAAAAATGTTGGATTTAAGAATGGAGACTATGAATATGCATAGACGGAGACGGTATTTTATTCATAGATAAAAAACACATAATAAACAAAACACAACTGCTAACTGACTGATGATGACATATGACTGATACAAGGTTATGTCGGTACTGATTCTAAAGACCCATTTTGTGAAACTTAGCAGCATTAATTAGCGTGTTAACGATATCATTCAGATGATGTTTTCTTGAAAAGTTCTAATTGAATGAATTCATTCGATAGTTGGAGTCGTTCATTCGGTAATTATTCGATAGTTCAAATCATTCGATAGTACCCATCTCTATTCAAAATAATCACGTTGATAAATTTCCCTGGGAGGGGGTAATGGAAACGGCACAAAAATTAACCTAACGAACACATATACAGACTACAGTAACACGACTCACCTATCCTACATCCTCCATTCACGCCTAAAATTAACCCCTCTAAAATCAAATTCACAATCTTCAATTGTTTTAAACAGGTTGTTTAATTTTTTCCTGTACTATTTCAGAAAATACAAACTATAGACAGATATTTACTTATATTATTATTTTAAACAGCAGTATTCGGCACGGCTGACGCCCTGTTAGTTTTGGAAAGGGCGATAAAACACATAAACATGTTTCAGGTAGAATGGCCATAACAGCGGCCGGGCGAGAGTCTACCGCGGGCGTACGCGAATGTAACGCCCGGCCTTATATGTATTTACATAGTTAAATAAAATACCTATCAGTGACGGCTCGCGATATTGTCCACAGAGGAGGCTTGAAATTTAAAAGGCAACTAAATTTCAATATGATTACAATTTGCATATTTCCCCACCACCCTTGAGTAAGTACAACGACGCGTTACATTTTTTTGTCGTTGCTTGATAGCCAGAGTAGCTCTACTATCCCACTTATAATTAAATTATAACTTCTAATAAACATCAAAATATTTTGGAAAAAAATTGATAAATAGTTTTTCTACAAACAAAAAATTGTATTCATTATCACTGCCAGAGTATAAAATTATTACTTTTAATAAAAATTAAAATAGTTTTGAAAAAGAAGTTCCAAAAAATATTTTCTAAAAAATAAATAACGTAAATATTTCTTCTAAAATAATAACTAACTATATTAATCTTTGGTGTAAAGTTTAAATATTTTTATAAATCAGTGCTAATCTGCGATTTTCAGAACTAGAAAAATGATTGTTTACTTCTTCATAAAATGAAAATAAATCATTTTTCCTCAACTCTGACAAAAAACGTTTTTGTATTGAAATAAGCGATATATTTTACAGGCGGTCTTGAGTTATTGTGTTTCTAGTAAATGTTTTTATGCGTTTGAGTGCTGAAAACGATTGTTCTACAGAAGCTGAGGAATTGTTGACACTAAAGATAAAAGTTTGTACAGTTCGGAGAGACAGCTTTTTAAATTATTATTATACATAAATGTAAGCATTTCTTGAGACGAATTTGATAAAAGTTGCTGGTAAGAATACAAACAACACACTTAGTTCATTTCTTAACGAAATACGGTTAAATACGGAATACTGGTCCATTAATTTGTCTATTAGACTGTTAGGAAATGATTTAGAAAACATAAAATTATTAGGATTTACTAAATCGAAACATTGCAAAGTATTTAAATCGGAAAATCTAATTTCAATTTGAACTATAATGGTGTCCAAAATTTCTGTAAAAATTTGTTTGTAATGTATGTCTGTCCTGTCAAAGTTATATGTTGTCTTTCATTTTACTTTCTCACCTCTCAAAGCGAGGAAGTTATGTATTGTGAAAAAAATTTTGAAAATTTTTATTGCATTTCTGGACGATTCTCGACGAATTATGACGATACACAAAATTTTAGACAGAAAAAAATTTCTGTCGTGTGTCTTCGTCTGGTTCGAAATAGCTGCTACAGTTTTTGAAATAAAGCTTTCAAATTTGGTACACACATTCTAGAGCTCAAAGAAAAGATTAATTTTGCCTTTAATAATGGAGTTGGCACTCTCAATTAGGTCATTTTGAATTGATTTAGACGTCCCGGAAAAACAGTGGTGTTATTCAAAAAGTTCTCCAATTTTGGATAATGTTTTTAAGAAATCTATTAGATCCTTGAAATTTCCTTTATTTTATGAATCGCCTTTTCCACCATGTATTCGAAAATAATTTTCTTGAGAAGGTAAATATATAACGGCATCAATTAATGTCTTCAATATTCCCTATTTCTACAGACTTTTCATTAAAATTTTCTATTTCTCTTTTATGCGCAGAATCCAAGAAAATTACAATACTTTGTTTACCCAACATTTCGAATTTAATACAAGATGAAATATGCTCCTGAGATTTTTCATGCCTTTCTAAACCTCGCGAAAAATTTTGCAAATTATTAAACCCAGCTCTGCCCCAAATTGAGAATTGATCATTAGTAAATAACAAACATTTCCAACAATATAATTTGTTTCTATTGCTATCACTAAACAATTTGTTTTGCTTACCACTTGTGAAAACTAATGACGGCATTGACGGTGTAGGTCTAACCATTTTTTTAATTCTTACCTTTTGATCATAACTAAGAGAACTAAATCCATATAACAACAAATAATCTACCACGTTTGGACAACAAGACATGTCGTTGGGAATATTTTCACTTAGAGTACTCATTTTTCTACCAGCTGTTAAATATTGTATGTATGTTTGTGTTCTCCCACGAAAGCACAAATTGCCACTGTCCTTGTTCTATAACTATTCATTCTCTTGTAAGAGAGGGGATCAACGCTCAACTGAAGTGTATATGCGCTAGAAAGAGATGGGGCGCTAGAGGCTAGCTGCCCTAACTACAGATCCAGAATGTTTGCTGAGATACCCGCCAAAAATTCAAGGTCACGAACAATGTATTGAAATGGAGGTTGGCTGGCCGCTAGCCTCAGTTCATCCGGCCAAGCGCGAAAGCGCGATGAGAGACCGGGAAATATGCATACATGGAGTGGACTATCCGGACTACAATGTTACATGTTTGTGGAAAGGAAATGCAATTTGTTTGTTACAGTGAAAATTAATTAATGAATTATGAACAACATTGAGAATTGAGATATACCTAAGCAGAAATTTCTACTTGTGAAAAATATTAGTCTGGAGATATTCTGCTTTTCACAAAATTGTAGAAGAGGCTCAGCCTCCCCTGCCTCCCCTGATCAGCCACCACTGATACCTATAATATAAGATCTACATCGTGAATATTAAGATCTAATAAATATTTTAAAACTGAATGGTAGACCCTTCCACATTCCTTATTAATAGGGGAAGGACGTCCTTCTGCATTGTCGAGGCGACAAAGTCGGCACCAACTACCAGTGTTGTCGATTGGCGGATAATTATCAGATTTGCGGATAATTTGAGATGGTAGCGGATAATTTTCTGACCTAGCTAAAAATAGGATAAAGAACGGATAATTTGAATTCGCTAGTCTTTCGTTTTAGTAGGAAAAAAATAGTTCCTAATTATTTTGAATTTGGCAAAATGGTTGCAGTACAACAAAACTCTTGATTTGAAATGACGTTTTTCAATGTTACCAATAAGAGCACAGAGAAAGATTCCAACCGGGCGTCGCATCGGTACTTTATCCAAATCTTTTTAAATTTCTGTACTTCACATTCTGCATTCTGTGTTTTACAGTCGGTACTTCCCACTTTTACTGGTATATAAACAGATAGATAGGGTGAGTGATATTTTGCATAAGTTCTTGGTGCTACCAGAAGTGCTGCAGGAACAAAATAGATAAGTGACTTGCTGATTATACGGAAAAACCATTTTTATTTGTTTTGATAGAAGTACTAAAATTAACAGGAATTCATAAGTGTGCAAAGAATTTGCTGTGGCTAAAGTAGGTAATTAAAAAAGCTCGTTTTTTTATGAAATCTCAGACTAAAAAAAGGATGGTTTTGCCTGGATTATTATATGTAAATATATAGCATAGGTTTTATCAAATATTTCGCTTTATTATTTATGTCATGTTTATTACGATCGGATCGTAAATTCACGTTTCATCAGTATGAAATGTTTCAATGGTTCATTGCTCAAAATCCATTGCCTTTATTGACTCTAGTAATAGAACCTTTTTTTGTAGCAAATTTTATAAGGAATATTTTCTGTAAATATAAAATTTGTGGGGCCAACGGTTTCTATAAATAAACGTCGAAAACTACGACAGAGTGCATTGGGGGTGAAGCGACCATTTACTACTTTGGAACTCTATTGATTTTGAAAACTATCCACTTGACGTGTGTAATATCCAAGCGGCAAAACTTTATAATATTTTTTCCTATATATGAAAATATTAATGGACTAATTATGTTTGTGACTGAAATGTGTTTTAAATTTTTTGAAGATGCAAACATCGTTAACTCTTTAGGCATCGAGACACGAAAGACATTCGATGGCAGGAACTTGAAAAAAGTTATTATTTCAACAATAGTTTTAATTTTGATTATTTTTTGTTATAAGAATTTAATATGTTACTTTGGTGGTATTGTAGATATTGTGTATTTTAAATGTAACAAAATAAATAAAATTGGTAGAAATATCTGAATTTAGTAAGCCTTGACGGTGTTATTTAAATAAAATATTAATTATTAAAACAGTTGTCAAAAGCTTAAATTAAATTAAATTAAATTAAACACCACAAGTAATACAACCCCCTGTATTCCTGAGGGTGCCTCAAGGTACCTTGTGTGGGAGAGGGCTACACGTTTAGAGACAATGGACATTAATAATTAATAACATTAAGCTTTGATTTAGGTATTTGTTTTTAATTATTTTCACAATTTTCTTTACTTTTTACAAAAAACTGGTTAATACACAAAATAAGAAAAACTCGACATGGTACTGGCTTACGGTGAGTCTAAGAGAAATGCATTAAAAGCAAGAAGACTTTACGCACAGCGTTATCCTGGTAGGAAAATATCACATCATAAGACATTTTTATATGAATTTAAAAATTTACTACTTAAATGGTGAGCGTTACCCGAATTTTATTCGTACAAAATTACCAGAATTACTACAAGTTGTGCCCATTGAAGCTAAGTAAAACTTTTTGTGTCAACGAAATGGGGCCCTACGTCACAATGTGGATATTGTAGCGGATATCTTGATATGCATTACCCCAATCGCTGGGACTCGCGGTTCATACAATGGTCGCCATGGTCGCCCAATTTGACCCCATTAGACTTCTTCCTTTGGGGTTGTTTGAGCAATACTGTGTATAAAGAGATATGGAGGATATGGCGGTTGAAGATGTCTGCATCTTCTGTAAGGCGACATATAGTATATATAGCAGAATTTTAATAACCCTTTTAGCTTTCAAGTTACTGGGTTTAAGAGTTGTAAGTGATACATCCGGTATACGAAAACTGTGCCTATTTATAGAAAGTACTATAAAAAATTAACACTGTGAGTATTTGATTTCCCATTAATAATTGAAATTTCACCATTATATATCGGTGATCCTATACTATATATGATTAGAATACTAAATGTAACAGTCAAATAAAGTGTAAATTGAGTGTTTCCAATATAAAACTCAACAGTATCACGATGATTTAAGACACTCTATTTTAGGAACATATCGTAATAATAATAATTCTTTGTAATTGACTTTTCCAACTATTACCTAGTCTATACACATCACTTTATATTATACTTAATCGGAATAAACGTCTTTTAGTTCCACATAGAACACTTTATTTTTATTATCCGGTTTCTTGGAAAATTTAGTTTCTTACCTTTGACCAGAACTTATATTTTTAGTTATCGACCTTGTAGCATCGAAAATTACATTTATTTTAATATGTCTAGAGGTTAAAAACAAGTTTATTAGATTATTTTTCATCTCCAGTGGGTAAGTTTATTACACGTACAATTTGATAACGTAATAAAATGTTTTCAATTCACTAGACCAAGTTTCATGTTACAGATCTCAAGAGATTAGTTTGATATTAGATTATGGCTTAGATCTGTTGGAACATCATTAATTTTATACCACTTCTCCCGTGCCATTTTTGTGATTTATTTTAATCAGGACTTAATTAACATTATCTTGCGCAGTACCCATGTAAGTAGAAGGTTAGAAAAGGAGAAAAAAGAAAATAGTATTAAACCTCGCAATCTAAACCGATTAAAAATCGGTGAAGAGTTTCAGAGTATTTTATCTAACTTCATCTTCGACCATACAAGAAAAATATGAACATTTTTGAAAAAATTGAACTACGTACAAATTATTTTTTATGTTGTTGTTTTTGACAATTTTTTTAAAATAATTATTGCTATTGCCGCTTTAGCCGCGTGATTGACACTCGGGCCTTTAAAGAATTATGGAAGTAAAACAAGGTAATTCTTTGCTCGGTACATAAATAACATCTTTTCAACTACATAACAGCAAACAATAAAATAAATAATTTTAATCATACTTTACAATATATTTAAACTTCAGAAAGTTTTTGTAACGCACAGAATGTTAGGAACAGTGATTAAAATCTTGCAATCAAAGACACCTGAAATTAAAACAATCAAGTGTTTGGGTATTTCCAAAAAGCTGGAAATACTTATATCAATTATTGATTTCATTAGAAATATGTTCCTAGATAGGGATATTATAATATCTAAAGTGTAATTATTTTAAGTAATTAGAATTTGAATCCCAGATTTAATCTAGAATTTAATTTGTAATGGAAGGATCAATATTACTCGACGCTTTAAGATACCTCCTATAATATACTTTGAAAACAACTTCAGATTGCAAATATGATAAGATGAATTTAAATCTAA
This sequence comes from Rhamnusium bicolor, assembly GCA_029963845.1. NCBI lineage: Eukaryota > Metazoa > Arthropoda > Insecta > Coleoptera > Cerambycidae > Rhamnusium > Rhamnusium bicolor. The sequence continues at coordinate 623,308 of JANEYF010003070.1, read as the reverse complement.
GTTACATTTTTAGGAAATGAATATTTTTCTTTGGACAAACTTTTGACATATAAAAAGAATATACTATAATTAACTTTATTTAATTCGTGATTTAATAAGTATAAAAGGTTAATGGACGTGAAACACAATTTTTTTTTGAAATACATGCGGGGTTTCTTAGATAGACTATGTACATTTTCAATATCTAACAATAGGTTGCTAATAATGTAATAAAAACAAAGATTAACACCCAAGTATACCACAATAGTGTTCTATCAAAAACTTGAAAAATATACAGGGTGTCATAAATTAAATTCGGAAGTTGGCATTATCTCCTGTACTGTACTGGGAAAAAAGAAATTAATATATTTTATATTACATAAAAATAAAAAAAACAACTATAAAGTGATTGTTCTATATGCTGTGGATTATTTAGTTTTTCTAAAAATACGTTTTTTCTTTCAAGTGCAAGGAATAAAGTAATGTATTACCATAAAAACATAAATACGGAAATATCACTCCTGATTAGGTTAAATTACTGGGTATGTCGTAGTTCTGAGTAGAGTTCGGATATCGGCGAGTCATTCCAGTGCCGTCTACAGGAACCTTGATAGATAGATAGATAGATAGATGCAAGGTTATTTTTTTATTTATTTTTTAATATATTTAATACACTATTCAGCAGGTCCTAGGACTCTATTACAGAATAGACAGAATATATTACAAAATAGAAAAAAATGTTTAAACTATTACAAAAAATACGTCAACATACAAGATGTACATATACCCATATGCGAACACATAAATACAGTGCATCATACATATACATGCATACCTACATACATACATACATACATACATACATACAAAATAAACAGAATTTAACGTACATCAGAAAGTATTACAAAATGATATTAAAATCTTAATAATTAAGGTACATGATTTTAGACAAGCAATATTGCAGTAGAAAATATCAATATGATTATGTATGTTATTATAAGTGGTACACATAATATGAAATGGAGAAAATTTTTTTATGCTTGTCCTAGGCATCGCTAGTTTAAATAAATGTACTTGACGTGAAGCCATCTTTTGAGCATGGAAAGGTAACATATTAAATATGTTAGTGCTGTCAGTGAAATTATGTGACAATCTGTAAAGAAAAATTAAGTAAGAGACTTTGCGGCGATCTTCAACAAGAACCTAGAAAGAAGTACAGACTAAGGATAACCAATAGGTAGATTATGACCCATCAATTTTAAATGTATAATATTTAAACCTACATTGAATATGTTCTATATGTACTTACCTAATAATATGGGGTCCATATTATTGAAGCATATTCTAAATTAGATCTCACAATAGAAATGTGGAGTACTTAGAGACTAGAGGAATTACTGAAGTAAATAGTATTTCTAATAAGAAATCCTAGAGATTTATAAGATTTATTAATTACTTGATTAACATGATAAATTACAGTTTTTCGTCCCTACCCCTAAGTCAGTGAACGTCTCTGGTCTTGAAAGCAAATTATTTTCAAGTGCATAATAATTTGTAATAGTATTATGTTTAGTTGTTACTGATAAAACATTACACTTTGAAGGATTCAGAAGCAATTTGTTTTTAGTGCAGCAATTATAAATTACATTTAAATTATGTTGTAATGACATCAAGGCATGAAATTCTACAAAATAGTTTTCAATCATCAGCATATAGAAGATAATTCACAGTAATGTCAGTGACAATTTCATTGATAAAAATATTAAATAAAAGTGGTTCTAAATTCGATCCTTGTGGAACACCTGAAGTTGGTCAAACTTCGACAGATTTACGGCCAGAGTATAAAACATAATGCGTTCTGTTCTCAAGGTAAGATGAGAAGCAATTAATAAGGTGGTCTGAAAATCCAGAAACATTTTTGTAGAAGAATACTGTGGTCTAGTCTGCCGAAAACTTTGGAGAAATCCGTCCAGATAATATCAACTTGACTGCCATCACCAATAGCAGCAGATAAGTATTCTGTTAAAGAAAATAAATTAGTAACTGTAGATCGACTCTTATAAAATCCATGTTGGAGATCCGTGATTTGATGTTTTACGTGTGAAAATATAATAACATTTCAAAGACTTTAGCAAAATTATCTAAAATTACGGTGGGTCTATAATTACCTATTAGAGTTCTATCTCTTTTCTTAGAAACAGGTATGATTTTAGATTGTTTCCAGCATTGTGGGAATGTTGATGATTGGAGAGATAAATGAAAAAGTATACATATCAGTTTTGCAAATACTACAGCGCAGTTAGGTACTACGCAAGATGAAATATTGTCAGGAGCACTAGTCAGGTTTGGCTTTAACTTTATTATCGCATTAAAAACTTCATCTGCTGTAACTTGAGAAATATTTAAACAAGAATTATTAAATACTTCAAACTAAAAGCTATACCAACATTTTTCGGAATGCAGTGCGATTGTTGAGAGTAGTCAGTCAAATGAATTACTAATCAGCTGATGATCAGAAATAGCTTCATCATTATATTTAATATTTTTGGGAAAATTAGAAACAGTTCTCTTGAAATTAATATAATCTGTTTACATTATATACATTTTTAAATAACCATATGAAAATTAATTCGATTATGCATTTTCATTAAAAATGTAATTTCAAAAATCATCTATGTATCTAAAATAAAATCTAAATATTGTAAATCAAATTTCGTTTAATAATATAAAACTGATTGCGAATTATGTAGTTGCACAGACTTTCGAACATCCTCTAAAAAATCATATACCTACCTATTGCAAACTGTAATTTAGCATTTGCATTATTTTCGCAGTCAGAATGTTATGCAATACATCCCCACTGATGCTACACACATATGAATGTGATTTTTTCACGAACTTCTACTCAATACGCCACTAGAGGTAGTGGCATATTGAGTAGAAGTTCGTGAAAGAATCACACAGCCTATATTGATAAGATGTGGCACTTAGCGGAACGCAGTACCATATTAATACAGAAACATTGACGATATAAAATGCCTCGTAAGACAATTTGATGTTAAAAGAGCAGTTGCTATTGCAAATGTTCAAAAAACTATTATCGATCCGTGTCTAAAAAGATTAAAATGTATACACTTAAGCTTTTCACGAATCTTTCTCGCTATAGAACTTGAACGTCAACCAAAAACAGGAGAATTTAGTATTTTATCTTCCACAATATGTATCAATTATCTGTAAACATCGCTGAACACGTAAACAAAAAAACTAGAAAATGTTTTACACAACAATCCTGGTCTTGTTCATCGAACAATAGACCTATTACAGGGCAAGGAAGCAGATTATTTAGGGCCTCAATTAAATATGGTGTATTTATGAATGCTTCTCTCATTTAAATATGCACCAGTAACATCTGTCGAGATAGAACGTTCATTTTCAACACATAAATGAATTTTTGTAGGAGTGGATGTGGATTTTAACAGCAGAACATATGTTGTAACTTTTAGTAACATAGTTCGCTTGTAAGGAATAATGCCGTAGCAATAACAGTGAATAAAATTATTGATGCAAACTGCAAGTGCCAATGTAATTTCAATTTATTAACTCCACTAGTCATTTTTAGAACTTCAACACTAAAATGTAAACCAAGGAAAGATATCAGTTTGCTGTAATAATAATATTTAGTTTTAATTAGTATATAAACTAATAACAAATATTTTCTTGCGTCGACCCCGTTCTCTAGTTATGTTATGAGCAACGTAGTAGGTGCATCATCAGTGAAAATAAACAAACCATCAATAAATAAGAAAATTTAAGTTACTCACTATGTTCACTTGATATTTAAGTAAAAAAAGAAACAATTATGAGATTTAATAAAACCTTTTAGAATTGACGTAGACAAATAATAAATGAGACAAATATTGCGTAAGTTGACACTTATTTTAGATGATCTGAGGCATGAGGATTTCAGAGTACTTTCAAATTACTGTCATTATTAAAAATGTTCCGTTGAAATGACGTTTAAGTTGTGTTACTGTTATTACAATAAATAGATATAAATAAGGTTGGAAATTTATGACGTAACTCCTTCTCAAGAAGTATTTATGCTACGTAACGACATTTAGCAGTGAATTATAAAACAATTTTTCTTAAAGATGCCTATATGTAAAGTAAATTTTCTTCGCTTATATGAAATGTATACATAGAGTGGGTGATAATATTTGGAACAAATTTAATTAAACTTTCCAGGAAGGTTCTCGCATAAAATCCTCGGACAGGTCAATTTTATTTTGCAAAAAGGCATTTTTTCTTATAAATAACATTCTTTGATTGTGTTTTGTTTTCAAGCTATAACTTCATCGGCATTTTTTTTAAATGGTTTCGTATAGATTATGGATTCGTGTAGAGGAAGCTTTTCTGCATACGCTGCTGGTATAAAGAAAGTGGAATATTGAAGAGGAAAGTTTTCGAGATATTTGACTTCAAAGTTTCAGTCGTTTTAAAAATTTGAAAAATAAGCTTGGACAACGATGTATGTATCACCATGTCTAAAATTTAAGTCTATAATCAAATCCATCCAAAAATATGAGCTGGCAGTTAAAAACATGACAGCGACCTCACAACAAAAAAAAAATCGAAAAAAAAAATATTTCGAATTAATAAACAAAATTTGTAATTCATTCTAATTGTCATGAAAGTAAAAAAAATTACTAAATAATCTGTTGAAATATTATATTAATTAAGTAATAATTCTCACAATGAATGCAAACTTAAAATAATCTTGAAAACTTATAATCTTCAAATGTTAAAAATTTTCACCACGACTGAAACTTTTTAAGTCAAATATCTCAAAAACTTTTCTCTTCAACATATCACCTTTTGTAAACCAGCATGTGAAGAAAAGCATCCTTTATACGAATCCATAAAAAAATAGGTTGCCATTTAAGAAAAGTCGATGACATCATATCTCGAAAATAAAACACAATCAGTGAATGGCATTTATCGAAAAGGAAGCCTTTTTGAAAAATAAAATTGACCCGTCCAAGGATTATTTTGCGAAAACATTCCTGAAAAGTTTTATTGAATTTGTTCCATACATTATCACTACTCTGTATATATACACAAATATATGCAGGATATCTACTCAATTGAGGAATTCTGCTATATCTGCATACAAAAATTTAATAAAGGAAACAATTGGATAATTTGAATACGATTATTTTGCCTTTAAAGACTGACTTGTCTTTTGCAGTAGATAAAAACAAATTACCTGATTCTCCACCATATATGTTATGAACATGTAGATATAGAGATAAAATTCAGTCCTCTTATTAATTTTAGACTAAAATTATCTTAATCTTTAAAGATTTGAAATAAATGCATTATCAATAACTTGGACGCCGGGAGCTGAGCTACAAATATATATGTACGTAAATTTTCCTGATGAGGAGGTTTTTCTTAATTCGAGCCTATTTTGTAAAAAACAATTTTGTTCCAATCAGAAAAGGTCGTCTTGTTATATCTTAACCAAATGCACCGAGTTTGAGGAATACGAGAAAAAAGAATAAAAAATCGATCGCAGTTTGATATAAAATAAATAAATTAGTCATTTTCATTTTTTTTATTTATTTATAAAATAATTAAAATGAAAAAATTAAATAAAAAAAATAAGATAAATGAGATATGAGATAAACGAGAAAAATGATACAAGTGAGACACATGAGATAAATGAGACAAATGAGATAAATGAGACAAACGAGATAAACGAGATAAACAAAACAAACGAGACTAGCAAAATCAATGAAATAAACGAAATAAGACAAAATAAAACAATTTATTTTTAATTCATTTCAAATTGGATATGATGAGGAAGTATTACCGTAATCGACTTTTTTTTATTGAATCGATTAATTTTAAACTTTTTTCTCAGTAATGGTTAATTCGACGAGAAATATTTCTTTTCTGCACATTTTCTTATTCTGAACAATTTTTATTTGAAACGTTTTTTGATTTGACGCAACTTTTATTACTCCTTAGACGTGCTTTCCATGGTGCACCAATTTCACTGATCTTTAAAACTGTTGGTCCTTGGACCTCACATGTATTATATGTAAAATTTCAGATTTCCACGTTGAAACGAGTTTGAGAAAATGCGATCACAGTAATGATCAGCGACACACAAACAAATATACATACACACAGACATACAGACACGCAGACGGCATGCTAATTTGGAGATATTTTCCATTTTCGGGTCTCAAAACGTCCATTTTCATCATAATGTGGAATCTCATTTTTCTCACGATGCCAATACTTTGTCTACAGGGTCTTACAGGATAACCTGGACAAACGTAAAATCTGAATTCAAGATCTCAAAATAAAAAAAAGTTTCCTATGGGGGTATGTCCGGAAACGCTTCTTTAAAGAGTTACTCCCCTCCAAAGATGGTGGTTAAAATCAGGTTTTTAATTTTTTTCTCAAATTTGGAGAAAGGTGAAAAGATGAATTTTGGTAGAGATTTTTTACTAATAGGAACGCTTCTTAAGAATATTCTTTCAACCATCCCTTATTGGTAAAATGGGTGAAATCGGCAACCACCACATTATATTTTTCTTTAGAACTTCTTAACGGGCCCGAATTTTATCATATAAAAATATACATTGATGCATTTGGAAACTATTTTGTCTCTTTTATTTTTTCATCTAATTGATAGTTTTTGAATAAAAAAATAAAATAATCTCGATCCACATGGCTGGCTGTTTGGAAAATTGCAATATTTAATAAAGTTAATCCTCAAACACCCTGTATGGATAGATGAGAAAGTAAAATCCATATCCGTAATAATCAAATGCTTTATTTTTGAATTAATACCATAAAGTAATATTCACATAAACTGCTGGAAATGACATCCGCTAGCCATGAATCATTTCGTATTCTAGGTTTTTATTGATCAAAATAATATTAACTAAAAACTTAACCAGTGTATAGAATTTCATCTTAATATCTCTGTGTAGTATCATTATTCCAAAAATGTTGTTTCATGTTTATACAAACATTTTTTCATCACATAACTCGAGGAATTACCACATGAATAATTGATACGTACTTAGGAAATACCCTGTACACATACGCTTCTAATACTTCTATTTTGTTTCAGTTACTTACCCCATTATTCGAAAGAAACTCCATTCCTTTGGCTACTTGGTAAACAAAGGAAGTTAAATCCTTCGAAGTGAGGGATTTGCTGTGACCGTGCATGTTATTATAATATCTTTCAGCCCTGGAGTTTCTCAAATAACTCTGCAGCTTTCCTTTACTTATGTACTCCATAATGAGAAATATTGGCTCCTTATCTGTGCAGCAGCCCAGCAGTCTAACAACATTTGGATGTGGCTCAAGCATTTTCATGACTTGAAGTTCTGAAATAAGATCAGATCTTTCCTTTTCGTTGGCGTTTTCTTTAAGAGTTTTTACTGCAACCACAGAGACACCGCTGTCTTTTCCTGAAATAGCATTAAGTTTTAATGAAAAGGCTTATCGTACCACTGTCAACGTAAAACATAACATTTTATTTTATATTATACAGGGTAATTCGCGAGGAAAGGAAAATACTGCATGGTAGTTAGAGTTCACTTGAGCGAACTAGAAATGGTCATTGAAAATGTCTGAGATCTTTTTTTATTGTGCTACAGTGTGATTTATTGGTTTTGCCCAAAATTTATTAAGGTCGTATCTTTTAAACTACTTGCCAGAATTAGCTCGTATTATGGGTGTGTCGTATATAGATATATAGACCATTAGTAGTAATTAATGCCTAATCAAAGCTAGAAAATTACAAGATGAGAAAATAATTTTAATTTCAAAAATTTACAACATAAAAAACAAACTAGCTACTACAACAAATTCACAAAAATAAAAGTTCTTATAAATGATTTTAAAAATGAAATGCTCCTGCCTCCATGTATTTACTTTGCCGTATCATCAAACTACCTATGGCTTTCCTAATAACTAAAGGATCATTCCTACTTTCATTACAACAATTGTTTATTCTTTCAATCAACTGATCTCTTGTATTAATATTTTCACTATACACCATGGTCCTTAGGTGTCCCCATAAAAAGTAATCCACCGGATTAAAATGAGGTGATCTAGCTGACCATGGACGTGGACTTCCTCGACCTATCCACTTTATTTTGATAAACATTATCTAAGCGGTGCTTAACCGCTGCAAAAAATGAGGCCCCGTTATGCTGAAAATGCATGCATACCTCTGAAAACTGCATCTTCTAATAGACGGGACAAAATATTTTGCAGAAACTCCAAATACACTTCTCCCGTTAAACATTCTTCAAAATAATGTGGTCCTATTAATCGATTATTTACAATTCCACACCAGACATTTACAGAAAATTTTTGCTGAGAACGACCCTCCAGTATGGCATGCGGGTTTTCCCTCAGCCCACACGTGGGCATTTCTAGAATTATTTATACCATTTCTGGTAAATTGTGCCTCGTCAGTAAACAACATTCTGTAAATAACTCGTCTATGATTAACAATGCACCGACAAAATGTCAGACGGTTTATGTTATCCCCTGGTTGAAGGCGTTGTACTTGTATGTGAAAGGGTTGCAGTCTTTCCTTTTTCAAAGTCCTCCACACTCACTTGAGAAATACCCATTTGGGTACTAATTCTACGCGTACTTACTCTGGGGTTTTCATCTACAATATTTCTAATATTATCCTCTACCTGCATGTTTTGTACATTATTTCGTTCCATTCTAGCAGATGTTGGAAATTTTCCATGTTGTCTTGAAAACGGAAAATTGAGGCAAACGATTTATGGTTAGGTGTACGACGCCCAGGGAATCTCCTTCGGTATTCTCTTTCAGTTGCCCTGCTATTTTCATACAAAAACCATAAATGTAAATTACATAGGCGTATTCCTCATTGGTAAAATGATAAGGCATTTTTCGAAAATTATAATACACAACAATAATTAATAATAACGACAATTGGTAATAAACAACAGATTATGAAAATATAAGACAATGTGCCAAATATCAATGCCAACTATTTTATAATCTCGTCCTTTGATTGTCCAGTAGCATGGAAAATTTTCTATATTAAAAAATGGGACGAAGCTTTTTACAAAATAGTCAAAAACTGGAGAATATTAAGTTGGAATGAAAATTCCTATAAGGCTGAATATTTTTAAATGAACCACAAAGAAATTAAAATTATTTAGGTAGGCATAGATACCTACCATAATTAGGTACTATTGAAATGTTCTCATTTTTATTCTGATATCATATTTACTAATGTATGAAAACACAGAATGTTTCAGTATAAAATGTGTGGCAAAAAAAAACAAATACACAGGTTTGAAGACTACCTAAGTGACCGATATCAAATTACAAAAATTAACAATATGTTTTCTAATCCCCGTCTAAATAAATTTGGGGTGCCACAAGGTAGTGTCCTCGGGCCTCTATTATTTATAATTTATTTAAACGATATTGTTAAATTTACGTCTTGTGACTTTTCAAATCTATTTGCAGACGATACTTTAATTGCTGTAGTTGATAATAATTTAGATGATGCTGTAATGAGGATGAATAATGAACTGGCCAGAAGAGTATTTAGCGATAAATAAACTTAAACTAAATGTTAACAAAACAAAGGCAATGATATTGACTACAAAATTTAAATATAGTAACATTAACGTAAATAACATAAATATACTGCTAGAAAATAATAAGTTAGAACTGGTTAAAGAATTTAAATATCTCGGAGTAATTATCGATAATACTCTAACATTTAAAAATCATTTCTTATATATACAAAAGAAAATAACAAAAAAAACAATACTTCTTTTCAAGAATATCTAATCATCTCTCTTTTTCTACAAATATTACTGTGTATAAGACTATTATTCAACCGCACTTCGGTTATTGTGCAAGTATTCTATACCTTTTAGACAACAATTCAATGAACGCTTTACAAAAATTACAAAATCGTGGCATGAGGATAATTCTGAAATGCAGTAGATACACTCCAATTGGTTTAATGCTAGATGTTCTTCAATGGATGACAGTTTCCACTAGACTAGTTTATTTTTCGATGATATTTATTTACTAAATAAATCACAACTTACTACCAGCTTATCTAAACGGATTTATAACAATAAATAGAGAAATCCATAATTACCAAACAAGAAACAATAATAATTTTCACGTACAGAGAACAAATTTCAAGAAATCGATGAATTCCCTATTTCACAAAGGTCTTAAACAATTTAATGAGTTACCGGTAGAGATAAAAAACAGCTCAAACACTAACAATCTTTAAAAGAAAACTGTCCCATTTTTTATTAAATAAGGTAGATTAAGCGCATAACATTTAATGTATAGAAGACATATCGTACTAGTTTCAACTTCTATAATATTTTTTTTCCTCTTCATACTTTTTACTTCTTATGATGGTATGGGTATGATAGAATTTGTGTACCTACATTTATGTACTATGTAGACCCTATATTTGTATTATGACTATGATAATAGGACTGTGTATATATGTATATATGTATGTGTGTATACACATTTATTAAATCAAATCAAATCTTGTTATGTATTTACATACAGTATGAGGACCGTAAGCAAGGTAAATGGGAAAAACCAAATGTGTAGAACAAGGACAGATTGCTGTCATATAATACGTATGTTAGAAAAGGACAGAGAAACTGATAGTAAATAACGAAATTTGACGCTTTTCGGTCTCCCCACTTTACATAATACGCGCATGAACAAACAAACAAATGGTGATAAGAATATCGCCAGCTTCTCTTTATGGGTTCCTGTTACCACTAATTCAAATTTCGTTATTTACTATCAGTTTCTCTGTCCTTTTCTAACATACGTATGATATGAGAGCAATCTGTCCTTGTTCTACACATTTGGCTTTTTCCCATTTACCTTGCTTACGGTCCCCATACTGTATATTTATGTATATGTATATCTAACAACTATATCCTATTATGTAATTTGATATTATTATATATTGTGTATATTAGGCCAGACCTACTTAATAAATTTCATTTTATTTCATTTCATTTCATCACTTTTGCATGTAGTTTCATAATTTAGTACCAGAATATAAAAAATACGTATACAGGGTGACAATTTTTCATACGAATAATAAAAAATTTACATTACTTAAAAGATAAACATAACATAAAACACACCACATAAATTAGACAACCCCTAAACCAAAGCCGAAGCTGCTCGGATATGGCTTACACAGTTGAAAATAACGCGGACACACACAACCAAACTCTGCGACTTTGCCAGAATCGGAACCGGGATTTGAATCTAAGAGTGGATAGGCAGTAAACCAGGTACGTTTGTCACTTAACGCTCTGACCCACTACGCTACCGAGCTTAATCCGACCCTGTAATTTTTAGCTTTGATTAGGCACGTAAATATACCATCAGTAGTATACTACACACCCACAATTCGAGCTAATTCTGGCAAGTAGTTTAAAAAATACGACCTTAATAAAATAAGGTCTCAGCCATTTTTCAATGACCATTTCTGGTTCGCTCAAGTGAGCTCTATCTACCATCACAGTATGTTCCTTTCCTCGTGAATCACCCTGTATTAACGCATCTAGAAAATAATTTTCTTAACTAGAGAATTTGACAAAAAGTTCTTTAAATAAAATTTTTTTTGCAAATTTAAGTGTAAACATATTTTTACTAAGAACATGATATTGTTATTGATATGATGTAGTTGATATTTTATTTCAATGAAAAAAACATGCAATTTTCGATACTTTCACGCAAAATAAGCTGTGCTAAATATGAAATTTTCTGAAGTAAATTATGTGGTTTTAAATTCGTAATTATTGCTGGAACAGTCAAGTTAATAATAAAGCAGAGATCACGTTATTACCAGGACTGCTAAGCTGTTGGAAATTTTCCTCTTTTAGGAAATTTTTGCTAAGAAAAGTGAGGAAGGCATTAATCCACTAAATAACATACTAAACTGACTTAAAAGATAATATATATTTATTTATAATAACTACCTACCTATTATACCAAATAATTATTATCTTTTAAGTAAGTTTTTTGTGCTTTATTCATTTAGACTAAATTAACTTAAAATTAACTTAAGAGCCATTTACAGGGCACTTAAAACAGTGGTGTTCTTAAAAAACCACATTTCCCATGTCAGTTACACTAGAACTTCCAAATTTAGATTGATTCAAGATATAATGCTATTTGAAGGCGTGAGCATACAAAATTTAAGCTAGAAATAGAATAGATGTTTACTTGATCATAAAAGAAAAATGGAAAAATTTTTTAACTGTGATATTTAAAATTGTATCTACTAAGAATATATTTACCATAATAATGTGCTCAGGCCATAAAACAACTCTTTATATATAAATTGTAAAAGTTATGTATACATAAAAAAGTGTTAATAAGTTTCATGTTAAAACTTATTATAAAAAACGTTACAATCAAAAATAATTATACTGGTAGGTGCTGCAGTCTATAGAAAATTGACGAAAATTGTATAAATATACCTTTTACTACATATCCATTGTTCAGTATATATGTGTAATACATATTTAGGTTAATTTCGCATAAAGCTTGGAAGTTGATTTAAATTTGTTAAAGGACTTTTAAAGAAAAAGAAGTTTTTTAATTACTATATTTATGGAATTAAGTCACATAACTTACAAAAAAAGAAAATTTTAACATTTATTTAACGTGTGTAAATATTGATGCATGGTGTTCCATCTCAAATATTATTTTATTTTTACGAAAATATATGTTGCATCAAACTTTGTTTATATAGTCTGCACACAAGAGAATCTCACACAAATGAGAGAGTTTTCAATGCAATTTGCAGCAGTTGCTTCCACAAACACGTTGTCATTTCAGATAGACGTTTACGTTAGGACTTGAATTTTACTCCTAAAATGCATTTCAGTATATACAGAGACGGATGTGTAAACTTGAATACTATACGACCTTCATAGTTACTTATATCAGAAAATTTGACAAGTAAACACCCTCCAACGCTTCGCGAAGTCGGATTTGTATTGTCAAGCCTCACACTCTTTCGTCTTTATGCAATAAGATTTGGTAAAATTAATCGATAAATTTAAATCTTTTGTGGTATTACTAGATATAATTTGTAAAATATAAAATGGTGATAAGTATCTTTTTTATAGTACTTTCTAAAACAAAGTTTAGGTGTAGAATTCAGGTTAGACTATTTAAACCTTCAAAGCTAAAGTTATTATTGTGCAGTAAGAACCAAATTGGTATTTCAATTCTTCATTTATGTACACTCAACCTCAAAATTAACCGGACACTAGGTTTTCTTATTACAAATTTGCCAAAACGCTCTGTATATTGATTTAAAATGGATACACATACGTAAACACATGAAAGACATAATGTTCGAGTTTTTTGGACTTTCATGTATCACGAGAATAATTTTTGGTTACCCCTTTCAATCGTCTGCGTTTTACTTGTTTTACACAGCTCTTTAATTTATTTCGATTACTGTTTCTTGTATTTCAGAGGTTTTCCGAAGAAAAAAGAAAAGTTTTATTGTGGGAAATTTCGTAATGAGTCCTGCAGAAGCCGCTCAAGCTGTTGTTTTACATAATGATGGACGCAGCATCAATATATCGCCAACTTGCTTGGCATCCCTGTATTTGATGCAATACAAAGGTTCCGGGAAACTGGTTCTTACTCAAGAATACCTGGACAAGGGAGATCTTGAGCAACAAATGAAGTTGAAGACCGATTTCTTCGACTCCAAGTTCTGCGATAACAGACACTTCCTGGTACAGCTTTGACTAGAAGGTTGGTAGATGTTCATGATATCTCGGTTTTATCCGATACTATCCGAAGAAGGTTAAGGGAACAAAATTTAATACCTCATGCATCAGCTATTGGCTCTCTTTTGGACGTAGGTGCTTGGAATTTGCGCGAACTCTTGCCGATTGGGATATGGATGAATGACGATGCGTTGTCTTCACGAATAAGTCTCGTTTCACAAGGTATTCACCTAATCGTCGCCAAAGAGTGTTTAGACGACCTGGAGAATTATTGTCCAGTGTTGCTTTTCTCCTAGAGTACAATTTGGTGGTGCAGGTGTGATGATGTGGGGGGACATTTCCTTGGATGCTCGTACGGCCCATGTAACATTTCGAGGAAATAGCCTCAATGCTGACAGGAACATCAGGGTGTGTTTAGATGAGCATGTAGTACCTTTTGCGCCATTTGCAGGAGAACCATTTTCTCCTAATGCAGGATAATGCAGGACCGCATATAGCCCGGATAACTCGCCAGTATCTTCACGATGTTGGTATTCAGGTACTAGGGTGGCCATTCAGGAGTCCTGACCTAAACCCGATAGAGCATATGTGGGACAACCTAGGCAGAAAAATTAGGTGGAACTACGGCGAGTTCCATAGTACTTCAGCAGGAACAGGCGCTGCTGAATGAATGGGAGCAGATGCCCCAGGATGAGGTTACAGCTTTGATACAAATATACCACAAAATATGCGTGCTGTCATTCAACTTCGAGGAGGAAATACTCGATATTGAGGCATGTTTTTTCCAGTTCTCTAAGTTTTTTTTCAAATTTGCAAAAAAATGTATTATTTATATTATTAAAATGAAGTTTTCAATTATTTTGTAATGTAATATTTATTCTTGAAGATTCAATCAAAATTAATTTCATTCAAATTGAAATTTTCCTGGAAAACCTAGTGTCCGGTTAATTTTGCGATTGAGTGTAGATTAAAGTTAAATTATTCCGGAAGAACTATGAACTTTGTCTGGAAGATGATCTAAATAATATTTCGTTCCAAAATGTGAATTTGCGTCGCTGAATTTGCAAATTTCTCTAGGATACGTTCCACTATCTTCATTTTAAATGACACATTATATTAAGTACACTTTAAGAATAATTTTAAACATGAAAATAATTTAAGGAATTTTATAAAATCGTTTAAAATATAATTATTTCATTAATTTAATTTATAATGGTAATTTTTAATTACTCCCCAGTAACCTAATAAGTAAATTGACCTTTACAAACTTTCTGAAATGTTTTTAGTCATGCCGCACTTAATGGAAACCCAATAAGTTGCAGACATTCTTAAATTCATTAACAAACGCCCAACGAACTGCTGATGAATATAAAAAAACCTTTTAACTTTATATACATTAATAATTAATTATTCGGTAAAATCGTAAAATTCTTTCCTAAACCCCGACACATGGGCAAAAATAAAATATTTAATGAACATTTATTTTGCTGATTTACGAATTTTGAGATTTGAAGTTTGTAAAAAAGTTAATCAATTAACTAACCAACATATCAACATTTTGCTCATTTATAAACTAACATGCAGAAAAATGGATTTGGCATGACTAACTTGTTGGAAGAATTTTCACGGAAAAATTATTTCAAAATGCCATAAATTTTACCACAAATTTGTGTTTTTAAATTTGACTGAAAGAAAATAACATAATTTTGACACTATTGTCTAATATATTTAATGTGAGAATTGTTAACATTATTACAGTAAAAAAGTCTCAAATACTAATAAATCATGGGAATTTCGCCCAATTAATACATTGCCATGTATTGAAAAGGTGTTAGAGCTTGTAGTGTACCAACAGCTTACAGAATGTCTTACTAATAATAACTTATTAATGGTTAATCAATCTGGTTTCCGCAAGAAACATTCATGTGAAACGGCATTACAACTAACTATAACTAAATGGAAACAAGACGTTGACAAAGGTGATTATGTTGTTGCTGTTTTTTTAGACTTAAAGAGGGCATTTGAAACCATAGATCGCTCTTTATTATTAAAGAAGCTAGAGAGTTATGGTATTCAAGATACAGTTCTGTCGTGGATAGGAGATTATTTAACAGACAGGAAGCAAATAACTAAAATAAATGATAAATTATCTGAAGCTAAAATTAATGACTTCGGTATACCACAGGGCAGTGTGCTAGGACCTTTATTATTTTTAATTTACATCAATGATATAAAGACACACATGAATGTGACTTTATACATCTTTTTGCAGATGACACTCTGTTATCAGTGTCCAGTAAGGATTTAAGTATGGCAATAAACAAAATGAATAAGTCTCTTGATCTAATTCAAAAATATTTAAATACTAATAAGCTGAAGCTAAATGTAGCAAAGACTAAGGCCATGATATTAACAACTTCTTTTAAATATAATACCATTGATTTTCAAAATAATACAATTAGAATAAATACTAATACAGTTGAATTTGTAACTGAATTCAAGTATCTTGGTTTTATGCTGGATAATTACTTATCATTTAATGCTCATTATAATTATGTATACAAAAAAAATATCGAAAAAAATTATACTTTTTTACTAGAGCATCCTGTGATTTATCTCCCTACTCTGCTGTTACTGTTTATAACACAATCATATTACCTCACTTTGATTATTGTGCTAGTCTAATGTACTCCTTTAATGAAAATAAAATATCAGCCCTTCAAAAACTGCAAAATCGTTGCATGAGGATAATTTTAAAATGCAGCAGATACACTAATATCTCGCTTATGTTAAACACATTACAGTGGATGTCAGTACGTGATAGATTATTTTGTGTATCTATGACTTATATCTTCAAAGTATTAAATAATTTGACTCCAAATTATTTACAAGAATTTATTACCTTTAATTTCCAAATACATGACTATTCAACAAGAAATAGAAACAACTTATATGTACCTAGAGCTAATTTTGCTAATACTACAAAGATGTTATTTTATAAAGGTTTAGATGATTATAATAAACTTCCTATCTCTGTAAAAAATTCAGTAACTCTTCAGGAATTTAAATCTAAAATTAGTGAGTACATTAGGTCAAGGTGATTTAGTAGATTGTTATATATTATATTATATAGAACTTAGGTCAGTTTTATTTATTTAAGAGATATAGTTATTTTTATAGGTTCATATGTCTTTATCAGAAATAATTCACATATAGTATACATTTTTTGTTTAACAATGTTACCTAGTTATACTTTGTCTTATTTTTCTCTTTTTATTTTTATTATGTATTATAAAATGTTATATTCACAACTACTGTTCATCGTATGTATATTAGGAATTACCTATTCAATCAATAAAGATTCTTATATCTTATATAAAATGAATTCCTTCTTAGAAGCAAATACATACATTATTTTGCTTAATTGTATGTTACTGACATGTGCATGCCAATATTAGCTAATACAAGACCATGAAATTTTCTAAAACTGACAATTGTATCGGTAAATGTATACGAACGAAGTTGGAGCTTCATGGAGACTATTTTATGTTAAAGACATTTTCTAAATTTTGAGCATTATTTTACAAAGAATGCAGGGCCGCGCTAAAATGGATTCAGTTTTATTGCCACATTGCCGAAAGGAAACAATAACAATTTAATTTCCAACACCGTTATTAATTTTAACCAATTGTTCTCGTAGCAACAGTTACAAAATCAACAAAAAACTAATTTTCGCTCGTAATATTTAACGTTTATTTTAACAAGTGTCTTTTAGCTTTCAAACCAAATTGTTCGTTTCAGTAAACATCCAACGTGTATATCAATTATCAAAACCACAAAGTACAAATTGAAGACCAATATGTGACTTCAGTCAATACGGAAATTAAATAGTATTTAATTCCAAAACAATATCAACTCATTATTTAACATCCACGAACAAGGTTATGTAAATTGTTTTTTCGGCAACCGTCCGAAAAATAACCACTTCTTGGAAACTTTTCCTTTGAGAAAGTACTTCTTTTATGGCCTAATCCGGGGAGACTGTACTTCCTGGACTAGTCCGGAAAGAGATCCTTGTCATTGTAATTACTAACCGAAAATTGCATTGCTATTAACATATGCCTTATAAGATTACAATTGAATATAACCATGGCAACGAGGTAACAACGCGTCAGTCTGGCATATATAATTTATATTTGCTTTTTAAAAGTTTGCACGGTTTTAGTCAGGATTTTTATGCTAAATAATGGAAAGCAGCAGTAATAAATTATAGATTAAAAAACTAAAAAAACACGCTTTAATAGCGAACCGAACTAAAAAGTAAAAAATAAGAATGAAGTGATTGCCAAAAAAAATTCATTTTATTGTAAAAAGCGTGGGGTGCTTGTTATAAATATTTTATTGGTAGATATTTACAATAAAATGAATTTTTCTGTCAATCACTTCATTCTTATTTTTTACTTTTTAGTTCGGTTTGCTATTAAAGCGTGTTTTTTAGTTTTTTAAACTATAATTTATTTTTTTATTTTTAGTCATGAAACGAAAACAAATGTAATAGTCTTCAAGAACTTTTGTCGAAATTTTTTAATTAAAATTATTTTCAATATTTATTGATTTGAATTTATTTCGGAATTTTTTTTATTTTCTTTTTCAAATATTTGAATTGCTATTGTTGAATATTTTGACAAAACGAAAGAATTAAATGCTTTCAAAAAAAAAATTCTTATCGTAAATTGGTAACTAGTTCATCTTGTAATTCAGGTATAGTAGGAGTTACGGTTTTCAATTAGTGGTTAACTTTCTGACAACTAATCATGGATTCGATATTTTGGCGAATGCGCCGATCACACGACTTTGATATCCGCTTAGAAAAATTTGTTTAAAGAGAATGCGTCGATACGCATTCAAATTATTGTATTGTCATCGATCCTTAATACGTGCGCTAATTTTCAATTTAATCAGACGTCTTGAAGTTGGTGAAAATTACGTTGAAAGATTACGTTATTTTGGCGAATGCGCCGATCACACAACTTTGACATTCGCATAGAAATTTTTTTTTTTAGAGAAATGCATCGATACGCATTCAAATTATTGTACTGTCGTCGGTCCTTAATATGTGTACAAATTTTCAATTTAATGAGACGTCTTGAAGTTGATGAAAATTACGTTGAAAGATTCCGTTACATAGATAGATACATACATAGATTCATACAGGTGAAGCTAATAAAAAACTTGTTAAAAATGACGCTGTAGGTATCCACAATTTTGTAAATTTAGGAATAAGAATTACCGAATTTTTAAAGTTGCCCAATTCTTAAAATTACACTGGGCCATTGTCTTCACCGAACATCTGCAACGTTACCTGCTAATAATGTTGGAAATATTACATATTTAAAGAGACACGGGGGCTGAAAGCCTACCAGCTCTGCAGAGGGTTACATAGAGAACTTAATCAGAAACAAAGTAAAAATTGCCCAGACCATTCAAAAATCATCAAATGAAATCAATGAACACCTACAGGAAAACTTCCAAGAAGACAGCTCAAGTTGTGGCAGCAACAGCATAACACCTATAAATATACCAAGTGTGCTTAACAAATTGAATCCTTTTAATATTCAAAATTGTTCGAATTTCACTATTAATATTAAAGTAAATAAGGAATAAAAATGTAATTTAGAAAGTAAATAAAAATATAAAGAAACTGAAAATACTGTTTTGTTATTTTAGACGGTTGCCGAAAAAAATAATGTAACAAACTCATCCTGAAAGTGTTTTCTGGATTCGCAGACTTCTACTCCAGAAAAATATCACTCAGGTCTCGTTGTGTAAATACCTATTTTCCAATGGATTCTAAAAAATTGAAATACATCAACGACTTAACAAACGCTTTAAAAATTCTAATTAATCTAGACGTACGTATTTGAAATTTTCACGTCTCTAGCATCTACACATTATTGGACTCGATTTCCTGCAAAACCTGCGTTTAACGTAGCAGACAGTGATGGAATAATAGAAAACTGGTAGACTACAATGACAGTTGCTCTGCGTTACTGCCACATCGGCACAGAAATCTGGTATTCTGTGACATTGAGAGTACACCATTTTCAGAGTGGACTAAAATTTCCTATCAATTTTATTAGCGGGGGCTATCTTGAAAGCTGGTTGCTGGTTTAACAGAGCAACGAGAATGAACGCTATATATTGCAGCGTCTCAGATCACCTGCTGAATTGAAAATTCGTTTGCGCATTGTGTTGCACCGGGCGCAAAACAAACTCCTTTGACTTCTCACTAACTCTAATCGTTACACAAGCACTGAACAACTACATATAACAGCCGACATATCTTACATACGCGACTACATCACAGACACAGCGACAAAGTTCCTAAGACATAATATACGACATTCAGAACTGACACGAAATATAACTGACATTAGGAACTACCATGAATTTAGACATACACACCGCCTTCTACACGAGAACCTGCCTATATACTTCGACAATAACTAACATTAATACCACACAGATAACGACAGACACACACATCTCACACACCTTTCTAACAACCCTTAACCCTCCATACCTCCAACCCCCTATTTCATGGATATACTACCCTTTCTCCCTCTGGCTCATACTTACAGACATACTAGACATTAAATTCTTTTAGGCAGGTTTTTTCGTAGCTTTTTCCTGCGTCTACGACAGACTATAACACACACCCTGTATATTATTTCCCTTATGTTAATTATTAAAAGTTTCTATTAACACAACAAATCTAATGCATTATATATTCCAGGAGAATGCCAACCCTCATCCGTAACCAAAAAAGGGTCAATCTAGCAGCAGGGCCAGAACGCCGGCCAGTTGCGACGACCACCTCAACGTAAGGCGGAAAAATTGCCGTGGCGGTTCATATTGTAAACCAGAACATGTTGCTATAATATTGCTATGTGTTTATTAAAGTATTTATTTTATACACGGTGTATCAAGATCATGGTCCACCCCACTTTTCTCCTTTAGTTTTAAAGATAATTGATTGAAAATTAGGATATCCTATGTACTTAATAAGCGACACTTTTTGACATACAAGTGATTTTTTTTTTCACTTCCGGTTTCGCAGGAGGTGAAACTAACTTTCGATTTTAAAATTCTGCATAAATTTCTGTATCTAACGATACCAAATAAGTGACATTACAAATGTCAATATTTTTTATAATATAATTTCTAGTTTTCCATTTAAGTGTGCCATGACGATTCCGATTTATTCTAAATGACCCCTGTAATGCTAGAAAAATCGAAATCCCGTCAAAAATACTAAATTACGTAATTTATGAGCAAATAAATTTCATGAAAATGGGGCCAAACTCAAAATAGAACCAAATTGGTACCGTGGTACCATTTATTAGTACTATTAATAAAGAATTTATTCATATGTCGTATTAAAATGTGCGATAAATACAAAAAAAAATACAGCTAAAAGAAAATACAATTTTGTTCTAATTAAATGTTAAGAAGTAACTAACTAAGGTGTCTCTGAAAACAATGATATATTTAGCTTGTCAAACATTTGTTGGTTTACCGGTGTTTTTAATGTGTATTTAAAAATTGTTTAAAATTCTTGTTAATGGTGTTCAAAATGCCGCAAACTTATACAAGAGATGAAAAAGTGGACATGTTAATTATTTATGGGGAATGCAGAAAAAACGCCGTTGGGGCTAGACACCTATATGCAGAACGATATCCTGATAAACAATGTCCAGCGAGAAATTATTTTAATCGTCTTGAAAATCAATTCCGAAGTGAGCCTAACAATGATCCCGAAGAAAATTTCATTCGTGACTAAGGAACGAAAATTAATGTTTTGGCTCGAGTAGAAGTTGATAATACTGTTTCTTTAAGGCAAATTGGGTTTGAATTGGAAATAAATCACCAAATAGTAAGTCAAATTTTCCACAAATACCACTATAAATATTTTAAATATCAATTGCACTTGCACTTGTACGAAAATGATTACGAACGTAGGATGGAATATTGCAATTGGATTTTGCAGAATAACGTGCAGCCAAACATGATTTTTTGGGAATGATTTTATTTTCGGACTAGTCTAGGTTTACAAATTTGGGATTATTTAACCGATAAAATACAAAATATTGGTCACAAGAAAATCAAAATTTATTACGGGAGGGTAACTTTCAATTGCGGTTCGGTTTCAATGTTTGGCTTGGAATAATCGGTAGTAGAATCATTGGTCCAATAATATTTGAAGGACCCGTGACTGGTACCAGATACTTGGGATTTCTGCAAAATGAAATTGAGGACAGCTTAGCTGAATTACCTTTCCATTTACGACAGGGAATGTATTTCCAACAAGATGGCGCTCCTCCCCATAAATAAAGGATAGTAACTGATTACCTTCAACGGAGATTCGGAGAAAACGTAATTTCGACGATGGTCCTGTGAGGTGGCCTCCAAGGTCACCTGATTTAACACCCCTTGATTTCTTTGTTTGGGGTCATTTCAAAAATATTGTCTACACAACCGCCGTTACAACCCGTGAAGACCTAGAACTACGAGTAAGACGCTCAATTACTAGCATAATGGCCCAGCAATTGGCGAACGTTCCTCGAGAAACAGCTATGCGAGTTCAGAAGTGCATTGACGTTAATGGACAGCATTTTGAACAACTGTTGTAATGTTTTGTGTTCATTTTTTTGTATTCCAAAGCCACCTTATGTATAACAAGGTAATTAGTACAAAATTGTATTTTCTTATTTTCTTTTAGCTGTAATTTTGTTTGTATTTATCTCAGATTTTAATACGACATATGAATAAATTTCTTATTAATAGTACTAATAAATGGTACCACAGTACCAATATTGTTCCATTTGAAAAAATTGAGTTTTGTCCCAAAAACCACACTGTTGAAAAAACGCGGACATACACACAGATTTGAGCTGGGATTTGAACCCGAGAGGCGATAGGCAGTAAACCAGCTACGATCTGGCCCACTGCACTATTGAACTCGGTGAAAAAATATAGGTTTTTAAAGTGAGAGATAATAGACACTAAAACACAAATTCCTCTAAACTATTTTTTCGAACTAACACAGTTATCTGATGTTTAAGATATTTTAGATAATATTAGTAATTTATTTGTTACCCCTGTTATTTCATACACGCACATTTGGTTTTCAATTATTTAGTTTCTGCTGTAAACATTTTATCTACTTGCTTATTGAATAAACTACCTGCAACGGCGAATACAAGTTTGATGCAATCAAAAACGATGGAGTAGACTGTTTACTGCATCCAACTTGTACAGAAATTTAATTTCATTACCTTCCAAATCAAGCGCTTCACATTTCCAAACTTGGCCAAACGCTCCTTCACCTAAAATATTGAAAAACTTCAGACGATGTCTAGGAAATTCCCACCGGTCAGTATTCTTGACTGGCGCAGATATTTGATTTCCAACCTAAAAATAGTAAGTAAATAAATATTTGATGAGCAGAACATATGAATTATGGAGTAAAGTAATAAATAATGGTTGTTTTCTACAAGCATTTTCATGAAATATAAATAATTAGCAGATTTTTTATTGGATGAATGTAAGTACTCTTAATTTTATACGTGTGATGCGAATTATTAAAAACGTTCTAATTCATAATATGGCATATTGAATGGCTTATTTCTTTTAAATTTTGAACTTGAATATTAACATTATTTTATTTAAGGTATTTTGAATAAGGTTAATTAACTTTATACTATCTATATATACTTTAGATATATTATTTCAGGGCTTTTGCAATGATATCATAATAACGGGAATAGTTATATTTATTATCTAAATAAAAACAAAGTGATCAAATAATGACCCATGATCAAAATTTTATTCAGTAGAGTTCTTTCTGTATATTTCTGATTTGGGTACCAAAAATATTGAGTGCTTTATGTTTTATGGGAAAATTTATAGGAAATAATATGTCAGTTAACAGTAATCGATTTGTCCATTCTATGACGGTTTTGATTCTGAGATTATTGAAAGATCAAGTGCATTGAGGTACTATTATCGCAGGTTCCATGGCAATCAGACCCATAAATTTGGAGAAAATGCATTCGAATTCATATAAATTACTTATTTATTATCAATCGTCTTCAAAAGATATTAATTTTTATTATTATTTTTCAGCTAGGAATAATAAATTTTTAAAAATGATCTCTTAAATGATGTATTTCTGTCAATTAATATTTATATAATGTGCCCAAATAAAAATATGCAGCAGTTGCAACAGCTATTTAAAATAATCTAGCATTTTCCAGTGTCATGGAATGGACGCTTTGTGAAGTAATTCAGGTTTTAGTTCTTAAAAATAAAAAAATTATCACTAAATTATCTACTTAAATAATAAAAGCAATTATTGAGTGGATGAAGGTGTTATATATCAAAGTTTTGAGTAATTTAAGGTCAAGTTTTTATGTATTTTTTTTCAGTTTAGGTACATCCAAGTATTGAAAAAAAAGTATGTATATAATACTTTCATCTACTAGAGGAAATTACAAAATTAAAACAATTGGTGCGTCAAAAAAGGGATTTATTAAACAAAACGTATGCTAACTGAACAAAACGTTTCGAGCAATTTAATGCGTACTGTTAGTTTTCCAGAATTGTTTCGTAGAAGTAATCAGATTTAATAAACTTAAAAGGTTGTTTCTCTTTTCATTCTGAGATAGTTCCATATTTCTCACCCAATGTCTCCATTTGAACATCTTTGGGCGTTTCCGTAATCTTCTCGTTTCTAAATATATAACTTTCTTGACCGGCATCGTTTCGTCATACAAGTCATGTGACTTTTTGTAAATTTTCATCTCAAAATCTCACTATTTTATTTAGTTTATCTTTTTTTCTATTGACCAGTCGGAGTTTGTCACTTAGGTCGCTAATTTTTCTGAAATGTTGAGTCATATCGATCACCTGATTTTTCCTGATAGCCTGCGCAGAAGTCAAACCAGATGATTAAGTGGTCTTTTTCTCCAATGCTTTCGTCGACCTCAATATATCCTCTTTGCACTTCCTCTTTTAGCCATGTCTTCCGTCGACTCTAGATTTTTGTGATGACGTGTATCCCAAAGTTATAAAACCACATTAGGCTAAGGCAGAATGTTTTGATGTGGTTAGCTTTGGAAGTGGCATCGTCTGATGTAGGTCCATTGTAATGTGTACTATGTGGTCGGATACTCTCGCTACCCTTTTATCAATATTTCACTCTTCAATTGTTGCATGGTAGTTTTCTCTCTGTTTGTTGGTATCCGTGCTGCAAGTGTAACTTCTTGAATGCCCAAACGACAAATTGAACTCTGTCACAAACAGTTTTGAATACGAACTTTTGAACTTTTCTGGAAGCTTTTGTTGATCACATTCCTCAAGGTATAGCTGATACATTTTACTTAGGTTCAGAGCAGCGAGAGGTATTTTCTATGAGCAGTTCTATTACTAGAGTAATGCGACTCCTCCACAGAAATTTATTTTATATGGTCCATGATACGATTCTTAGAGTGCTTCCCCTGTAATCAATTAAATTAGGCATGAACATTAGGCATTGTTAAATAAATAGGATCAAAATAAATGTTATCGTCCATTCCGCGACAGTTCGGTCTGTTTTGTGACAGTGCAAAATTTTCTGATACGTCATGGACCGGACTGTCACGGACTGGACAAATAGAGTAAAATATTTTTACCTCAGACACGTCATTGATTTGACTAGTTTTAGGTTATGGCTTCTACACATCTTAGTTAATTATTATTATTAATTATTACACTTATGTAAGGAAATATGCTTATTGCTAATCATTGTTAAGTATGTCACGGATAAGACTGGTAATTAATACTATACACACATTTTCCAGGTTCCATTGATTAATTAAATAAACTGTTTAACAATAGCATTACTTACACTGGTTTTCATTAACCCGGAACACTTGAGTGAATATCATGTCACAAGTAAACACTACAGTAACGAACTCTAGCGTAAAATATTTCAAATTATGGAACTTGTTTTGGATCGGACGAGACATCACGACCCCCAACAACTCTCCTGATAAATTTTTATCGCATAACGTGTATTTTTAAGTGACCCGTTAGAATGGTTAGAAATAACATGCCAAGGGGTAACGCTAATTTTTATTGATCTCTTTAAAAATACAGCTGAATTATGAAATCTTTTTTTGGCGACACGTCACAGATGAGACATTTTGATGTTTCAGTGTGAATTCTTTTTTTACAGAATTTCTGTAGATTTACAGATTTTTTTCTTGTTAAATTTTGGAGTAAACGACCTTCTCTTATCAATAATTACTTTTATTTTCTGACATAAATGTATTAGGTATACTGGAAAAATAAAGGTTGGATCAATGAAATTCCGATGAAAATTGATAATGCGAGAAAGAATGGTGCTATGTATTTGAGATTTAAACTTAATTAACTTTTTTAGAATAAATCCAGATCATTTAATGGAAATTTGGGGCATTATTATCGGTGACTAGCATTTTAGCCGCAATGAATTAAACTCGATTAAATGAAGGCGTAAAAGCTGAATTATTTTTGAGGAAATTGAGTGTAAACGAGTTTTTACAGATTTGGTTTGGAAAGGCAAATATATTATTTTCCACACCATAAAAGTATACTATAAAGTTGCGAATTACTATTAATTTTTCTTTATATTTGTCTGGAAACAAGAGATTATTTTGATTACCGATGTATTTTCATATAGGTAAATTATATTTGTGATTATACCTAATTTACTACTTTATGACTGTTTAAGTAAAAGTGTTTCCCTCATTTGGTATATAATTTATAGGTAAATAAATTACCGTTTTATATTTACATTTTTTTATATCTTATGGTTATACGTATTTTATTGTTTAATTTTTACATATATATCTGAAACAAGAATATATATTATGCTTACAAACAGTATAAACTATAAACTATACAACACGGTGTACCATAAGTAGAGATCGGGTGATAGCGATAAATCCAGAGACGACTTTTACGTATATATAATATTAAATTGTAAACACCTAATGAAATATTTCCAAACAATGTGAAATTATAATATTCTTAAATACTAAGTATGCAATAAATTTGTTTTCTTTATAATAGTGATAACAAAAAATTTAAGGTATGTATACAGTTTTTCTGGGTCGCTGATGAGGAATCCCATATAGAATTTCAAAAAAAATTACCGTCAAAAATATATACATAGTTCAAAAATTATTATTGAATAGAAGCGAATTCATGCGTTTCATTTGTTTCGGGAAAATTAGGATCTGGGAAACGGAATAAAAATGTGTAATGACTTTAAAAATTAATTTTATTCAATTACTATCTGAATTACATTCATCGTCCTCATGAGAACGCATTCAAAAGGAGTCCACCTTATGGTGCACGAATGTGCATGCATCCGTGCATTCGCGCACAATTTGGTCAATATCTCGGAAAGATGCAAAAAGATGCAGCTAATTTTTTATACACTTTCGAAAAAATGTTCATTGAACACATTCCAATAAATTTCAAGTTCAACCATCACCAACCGCGTAACTTATGGCTTTTTTTGTGGAGTTTATGAATCGTTGCATGTACAAAAATGCACTCCACTTCGATAATTATTTACTAATTACCATATAAATAAACTGATCTGATTCTGAGATATTTTAATTGTACTTACTTTCTAATGCAGAATCCATTTTTATGACACAGAAAACTGCACTTTGAGAATTTTTACGCTGCAGATAAAATTTATCGATTTTTGAAGCGTTGCGAGCTGCCGAAGTGACGCGTTGCACGGTCGTACAATAAGTAATTTCCTCGCTCAGGTAGTAAACCCGGATCGGTATTAACGATCGTTTCTAATGCTAGCGGTACCACTACAACGATTTAAAACGTTTCCATTTCAAAAAAAAAAAATCTTAATTTTTTTAATTTTGGCCAGCTTTTTGGCGTTTCCGTCCACTGTGCGACGGGGAAATGTTCGTTATTGTCGAGTGTTCAATGGCAATTTATAGATTGATATAGGTCGATCGCGTGGTTGACTATCAGTACCAAAACTGAATATTTTAGTTTTAATAGTGTTTCAGTGGCCTGAACTGACTTTTATTTAACAGATAAATTTCAAAATAATTTATTTAACTACATACAAATTTAGATACATTATAAGCCATAGGGATCAGTTTAGGCTATTCGTTGTTACTTATCTATAATTCTGACATTTTCACTTGTATTAAGCACTATAAAATATATGCTAATGTTGCTTGCATATACACACATTTTCATCATACAACTCATCCTAAGGCAGCTGGAAATTTCAAGAGTGATTTAGTCATAAAGAAAATGTCGATTCGCGAAACGTAAAACTTGTTTCCAGTAAGTTTCATATTATGTTAATTGGTAATAAAAGCAAGATTAGCCCCTTAAAGGGTAATTTAAATAATAATTTAATGATATATAATAAAGTTTAATAAACAATTTATATATTATTTTAGATAATGACTTTCGTCTTAGGGGACATATTAAAAAGATAATTCCTAACTTTTACTCGACTTTAAAACTTACTTATACCAGTTGACATATAGTTATGTACTAAATTTTTATTAAAAGAAATTGTGTGGTCTTATCAAATTTCAATTATGGTGATTTAATATATGGGCCTTGCCTAAAATGGTGGATAAAAATCATGTATAAAGAGTTCAAAACTTGTGGTCGGATTAATTTTTTGTTTTGTCAATTATTAATGAACTCAAATTAATTAATGAATTGGATAAAAAAATTATCCTACGTGCATACTAACAACCAAAAAAATGATATCAAATAACATCAATTGCCAGTAGAAATAAACCTTTCAGAGACGTCCTGTAAACCCATATATTGGCGTACAATAAATATTTACCATTAATACATATTATAGAACATCAATCATAAAACAGTAATATGATCGTTAGGATTCATTAATTTTAAACTCCATACGCTCCTTCACTTAAATTGTATTTACAGTCTGGAAACGTTTGTTCTTTTGACTGATGGATTTTACAATATTACTAATGAAAATAGCGAAGTACTAGACATTCTGAAACAGTATTTTCTATTAGCGAGCACATGTCATTATTTTAATTACATCCTACCCAAAATAACATTTTAGCAACTTATAATTAATTACTTAAAAGAGATTAAATAAATACACCCGATACACGATAAAAAATGTATTTTTAAGATACAGAAAATAGAAATGTGTTCGATAACAAAACAAAGATGATAAAGTATTGATTGAATTTTGCGACAAAAAATATAACGAAGAAAATTATTGGTGCTACTGGAAATCTAATTTATTATTAAAAATTAATTAGAAAATGCAATATTTTTTTACTAAAATAGTGACTTTTTGCATAACATATTTTCCATATCTTTGGTTATTTATATCACAGGATAATAGAAGTTATGAGATAGTTTGACACGGTCGACTCTAGAAGTCATCGAGAAAATAAAGAACTAGAAGGATAGATTTAGCATTAGATCTCTTTCATTAAATTACAAACTTTACTCTAAACAATTAGTAAAATCTTAACGAGGTTTTTTAGTTGGTTAAAGCCAATAGCCCAACGTAGATCTTTGAATTTGTAGAAGAATTGGTAACTTAATAACTGAATAAATAATTTATTAATTTAAAATAAATTACCTTATTGTTATGAAAATAAATAATTGATGTATCTAAGAGAAAGTTCTTTTATCACACATACGCAGAGTAATGAAATTATTACTACAAAGCATTGCAAAAGTGGGGTGATTTTTATGTAGAAAAACTATGACATGACTTTAATACAGCAATGGGTTCAATCCAATTTGAATCGACATTCATGCTGAATATAGAAAAAGTCTTTTTTCACAAAAAAAATCTTTTTTGTTGCTACCGGTTTCGTAGATTACATATTATTCCACAATCTCCGGCAACAAAAACTACAATTATTGGACAAAACATAAAATATAAAATGGCAGTACATGAAATAATAATAATAATAATAATATTATTATTTTTTAAGACATGAAGGAAATTTTCTTTTTTAAGGTTTCAAATTTTTTTTATTAAAAATTCTACACGTCTTTCGGCCATTTAGGCCTTTGTCAAGAGTACAGGGAATACTGTACTTTTGACAAAGGCCTAAAAAGCCGAAGCATGAGTAGAGTTTTAAATAAAAAATTTTGAAACATAAAAAGCAAATTTCCTTTTATATATTAAAAATATTTAATAATGTGTCACAAGGAGCAATCGCAGAATCAGTTCAGTGTATTAAAATATTATTGAAATTATATATATTGATTAAAACCAATTTTCATTAAAAATGTTGGAAAATACAAAATTTTTATAAAAATTTAGTTAATAATAATAAACTTAGGTAACAGTGATGCCAGATCTAGGGAATTTTTTTAGGTTTAGGTTTTTATTTCAAATTTTAGAGAATTCTAGATGTTTTCCCGTTTATATAAGATCCGTTAAATTCCTCATTTCCCTATTTGAAATAAAAGCCTAAATCTAAAATACAATAGAATAGAATAATCAGTCACATAGTCACATTTACTCACTGAGAGCAAACAAGGGTTGTTAAATAAAAGATAAGTTTAAAAAATATCGTCAAATTTTTTTTTAATATAATGCATTTGAAATTTTTTTAAAAAAATTTAACTTCATATTCGCATATACTAGTAATGTATTTAACACACAAAGTAAATAAATAGACTAAAGGGAATCTGGAATATCAACTTATTTATTACACACTTTCAATCAACCCTAAAATTGAGATGATTCTCTTCATCAAAAGAAGAAAAACAGATAACTTTAGGACACCAGTTACATATGGAAGACTTCTAACACTTATGCGGGAGTTCAAACACCTGGGTGTGACTTTAAATTGGAACTGTTGACAGAGTTATTGAAAAGTCGATGTCAACTTTTGGCAATTGCGTCGAGTGGTAGGGTAGGAACTAGAGTCTCAGCTCATTGATTGACTCTATAAGGCGGTAGTCAGTCTTATGACCTAGCGTGGATCAAACGACCACGACACAAAAGCTATCTAAGGATTGCAGGCGCAATAAGAACAACACTACTGCTGCCTTCGTGGATAACGAAGAAGGCAATAGTGGGACTCAGGAAACTGAAGATAGAGAGGCAGAATGGAAGATTTCGTAATAATTGCTAAACTGGCACAGAGTGAAATGCCCATCTCCAACTTCAAGATGATGAAAACGAAAGACCAATTGAGGATAGAAAGGACATATACCCTCACTCTATAAATCATGATTCATACAAGTATGTTTAGCTTCTTCCACTCAAACTAGATAAAGATTATTTAATTTGTGTACCTAGTACCATGCTAAATTCTGTTAAGATAAATTTATAAGATAGAAATAAAAGGTGTGAGAGGAGAGGTTTTAGTTACCTCCGGTATATTATTTGAGAGCACTGTAAATAAAAATATTTCTTCAAGTTCGTTAATAACAGTACCATAGATAAAATTAATCTACTGACCCTCGTTTGTGACCTGTTCCCACTTTTACGATAATATTATAATATCATCTTTCCTCGTGTTACAATATTACTACGTATAGTTCTGCTTTTGCAAAATGTTTAGATTAAGAATAGTGTTATTGTTTTTTATTTACAACTGTTTTTTGTTAACTTTACAGGTAAGAAAATGATATTTTCCTTTGCATACAAAATGGGTTAACCTGGAAATATTAATTGTTTGACGTTTTTAAATTTGATTTAAATTGTCATATTGTATGTATTACATAAACTTAAGCAGGAATTGTCCAATTTTATTTAATTTCTTTGTAAAGAAACCTATTCCTTAATTTGAAAATATTAAAATTTTTGGATATGCAAGTGGGTTCGTTAATATGTAAACATGCTGAATTTTTGCTAATTAAGTTACATAAGGATTATGGGTTATTCAGACAACTTACCCTAATTGTATTGGAAAACATTATTACAATTTTATACATACATTATCTTTTGTGACGAATCTCTTACGTTAATTAATTTTGTACACACTCTGGACCACGTACATCAAAAATAAACCCAATAATATTTTTTTTTGTAAATTTCCCTCTCAAGTTCCGTCTCAAGCAAATGTTTAATTTTTTAAGGAAAATGTGAAAATATCTCTATACTACGAAGTGTTATGTCCCTATTGTCAAGATTTCGTTGCAAATCAACTCTATCCAGGCTATAAGGTTTTGGGAGAATCGTTGGATTTGGACTTGGTTCCATATGGAAAAGCTAAAGTAAGTACAAATGTTATAAAATGTCATATATGTTATAGATCTAATAAGTAATAATGGCTGGTATAAAATCAGTGGCGACGCGTGACCAAACGGGGGGGGGGGGGCAACATTTTCAATAATATATATTTTTTAATCGAACAAGTTCTGATTATGGATAGTGATTAACCTCCATTTTGATATGCACAAGGCACAAAAAAGGGTCGTTATTGATTCTATGTTTTTTTTACCTCTAATACTGACTGATATTTTATGCGTATATGTATATATTAATATGGATAACTATGAGTAAACTTTCATAGGAAAACAACAGATACAAACAAAAATAACAGATTTAGTTATATTTGTTTATTTCCTGTTCTTTTTTTAAACAAAAAGACCTACAAACAGAAATAGATTAAATTTTAATCCTAGTCGATTTCTTTGCAGTCTAAAATCCAAAAAATATCACACAGACTGATGATATAAAAACTGTACGATGCACTACAGAAAAAAATATTGTTTTAAAATACGGATTAATTAACTCTACTTAATATTTTTATATTAGCATAATTAGAAAAAACATCAATATACATAAATATACTTACAAATTTATTTTAACAGAATTAAACTAGATACATTTTTTATATTGAATATTAAAAGTGTTGAATGTTTAAATAATAAATAATAAAATATCGGATCTTAAAAAGAATTATATAAACTAACCATCAGGTTAATATTTTCTGATGTTATATGATATTTAACGAAATTTAAGATTTTTACCATGACTAGTTTTATATGATTATATAAAACATTGCCTTTTTAATGCTATTGTTTCAAAAAAATACGCCATGTGTAACGTTCATGATATTATTTGCAAATTTCAGAGATTAATAACCGATAGAAAATAAATAGTTTATGAGAAACTAGTAAAATAATAATACAGGGTGATACACTAGGAAAGGAACATACTGTTATGATAGTTAGAGTTCAATTGAGCGAACTAGAAATGGTCATTGAAAAATGTCTGAGACCTTTTTTTTATTGTGCTACAGGGTGATTCATTGGTTTTGCCCAACATTTATTAACGTCGTATCTTTTAAACTACTTGCCAGAATTAGCTCGTGGTTGTATAGTATACTACTAATGGTCTATTTACGTGCCTGATCAAAGTTAGAAAATTACAAGATGAGTAAATAATTTTAATTTCAAAAATTTACAACACAAAGAAAAACAAACTAGCTATTACAACAAATTAACAAAAATAAAAGTTCTTATAAATGATTTTCAAAATGAAATGCGCCTGCTTCCATGCATTTTCTTTGCTGTACCATCAAACTACCTATGGCTTTCCTAATAACTAAAGGATTATTCCTAATTTCATTATAACAATTGTTTATTCTTTCTATCAACTGATCTCTTGTATTAATATTTTCGCTATACACCATGGTTTTTAGGTGTCCCCATAAAAAGTAATCCACCGGATTAAAATCCGGGGATCTAGCTGGGCCTGGATGTGGACGTCTTCGAGCTACCCACCTATTTTGATAAACATTATCTAAGTGGTACCTAACCGCTGCAAAAAAATGATGTCCTGTTATGCTGAAAATGTATACCTCTGAAAACTGCATCTTCAAGGCAAAATATTTTGTAGAAAATTCAAATATACCTCTCCCATTAAACGTTCTTCAGTGTAATGTGGTCCTATTAATCGATTATTTACAATTCCACATGAGATATTTAGAGAAAATTTTTATTGCGAACGACTCTCCCGTATAGCATGCGGGTTTTCCTCAGCCCACACGTGGGCATTTCTAGAATTATTTATCCCACCTCTGGTAAATTGTGCCTCATCAATAAACAACGTTCTGTAAATAACTCGTCTATGATTAACAATCCACCGACAAAATGCCAGACGGTTTATGTTATTACCTTGTTGAAGGCGTTGTACTTGTTGTATGTGTAAGGTAGAATTAGTACTCATCTGGGTACTAATTCTACGTGTAATTACTCTGGGGTTTTCTTCTAATATTATCCTCTACCTGCATGTTTTGTACATTATTTCGTTCAATTCTAGCAGATGTTGGAAATTTTCCATGTTATCTTGAAAACGGAAAATTGAGGCAAACGATTTTTGGTTAGGTGTACGACGCCCAGGGAATCTCCTTCGGTATTTTCTTTCAGCTGCCCTGCTATTTCCATACAGAAAAACATAAATGTAAATTATAACGGTGTATTTCTCATTAGTAAAATGATGAGGCATTTTTCGAAAATTATAATACACAACAATAATTAATAACAACGACAATTAGTAATACACAACAGATTATGAAAAAAAATAAGACAATGTGTCAAAATATCAAGGCCAACTATTTTATTTGAAAATTAATGTATCATCTCGTCCTCTGATTGTCCAGTAGCATGGAAAATTTTCGATATTAAAAAATGGGACGAAGCTATTTAAAAAATAGTCAAAAAGTGGAAAATATTAACTTGGAATAAAAATTCCTATAAGGGTGAATTTTTTTTAAAAGAACCACAAAGAAATTAAAATTATTTAGGTAGGTATCTCCTCTTACAATTTTATCATTTTTATTCTGATTTCATTTTTAATAATATATGAAAATACAGAATGTTTTAGTATAAAATGCTCCAGAAGTGTGGCAAAGAAACAAATATACAGTTTAGATCACTTTTGTATGTAGTTTCATAATTTAGTACCAGAATTTGAAAATACGTATACAGGGTGAAATTTTTCATACAAGTGTTAAACATTAAAATTACTTAATCTGGCCCTGTAATTTTCTAGCTTTGATTAGGCACGTAAATACACCATTAGTAGTACACTACACATCCACAACAGGAGCAAGTAGTTTAAAAGATACGACTATAATAAATGCGGGGCAAAACCAATAAAGCAACCTTCAGAAAAATAAAAAAAGTTTCAGACATTCTTCAATGACCAATTATAGTTCACTCAAGTCAACTCTAACTACCATAACAGTATATCCCTTTCCTCGTGAATCACGCTGTATAATAATCATAATACTATACTATTGATAATGGAAAATTAAAAACATAATTCTTCATTTTGTCAATTCCGATTGGTGTATGTAACGGATGACTCGATGATTGACGTATCTACCTGTGTTCAATTTCATTAGCAAAATTACAATTAAGTTTCTAAAAAGTAGAGGAGCATGGGCTTCCTCTGTCCCCCCCCCCCCGGCGCGCATATACTCGTAATATCCGTTTTAGATAGATAAGATGAAGTTAAGACAAACCGTTTCGTTTCTATTTTCCAGATTGCTGAAAATTGCTGATAAAGGAAAATACGATAATATTTTGCTTGTTTCTGAAGCAAAATTTGTCCCTCAATAAACGAGTACAGTTTTAAAAGACTTACTTGATTGTTTTCAATTTTCCCTTCTAGACACCGGACAATTTTCGTGCGTGCAGAGTCGGCACATACGATAAGCGACAGTAACAATCATTTGTACGCAACAATTAAAGTACACATCTTGAGTGTCTTAACAGATCATGAAGCTTCCTGTACTCTGTCCAAGGCAGTAGTATACATTTATATTATCAGAATTTGTTCTACGTGGACAGCATTCAGGTTGGCACAATTTGGTCGGTACATCACTGTATAGAGAAAAAAAGCGTTCGATATCGACAGATGCCAGCGGCGCAAATTTATAATGGTTACTCCATGGCATATCTCGATACAAGCGTAAAATTTTAAATTTGAATTTTTAGTTACACCATTTGCATTTATCATGTTGAGATACGCGGATTGTAAAAGCCTGACAGCTTCACGCATATATTCCGCTGTGTTTGATACGAGTAGTAAAACATTACACAAAGCATTTACAACTATTTCTTGAACTTTTCACGCATTGGTTTCCAACACATGTTTACTACATATTATCAGTGGAGGTGTACTCTGAGTATCACTTAAAATATGCATAATAAAATAACGTTAACTATTTTATGTCCCTTAAAATCCGCGGCTTTGTCAATACAAATTCACGCGTATAAATGTAGTAAACAAAACACTATGCACAAATCATAAAGGAACGTGCTATACGTAGGTTGTCCTGATATGTCTCGTACTTTATTACTACGATAAACATTTTGATTCAAGATGCCGTTTGACATCGTTAGTACGGTGAATCATAATTTTCTGTTATGTTACAAGAAATAATTTTCTGCTGTTCAACTGTCAACAAACACGAACGAAAATTCGACATAGTTGTTACTATTTATTTTCATACTCGCGCCGTCTACATACTGCGACGTTAACAGGTATACTCAATAGGTCTAGATCTCGCGTGCATGCTTACTGCTTATCTATGGGAGCCAAGACAGGTCGGTTGGGAAGCGTGTCCCAGACTCACGGAAATTGTCTACATGATACATCTTTAAAATATCGTACCAATGTATATTTGAATTTTTTTTACAGCATAAAAAAAGTACATGGTAAATGGCAATTGACCTGTCAACATGGACCAAAAGAATGTTATGCAAATAAAATACAAGCATGTTTATTAGGGCAAAACTATACACAATCTGAAAATATGTACTTTGTAGGTTGTTTAATGTCAACTGATCGTCCAGAAAGGAATTCTAATGCTAGAAAGGTACGTAATTTAATTATCTTACACTGTAGTATTAAACTATAATACTATGAATATAAATTACGACTCGCGGGTTTGTAACCTTTGAAAGAATTATCTTATGGATGCTCAATGATCATATAGTATACTGAAAATGGAAATTTACTTAGACTTTGAGAAACTAGAGACTATAGTAACATATACTAACCACAAAGGTTTATCTTTTTTTCATAATTTATTTGTTAATTATTAAAAGACGTTGGATTTATAACTGAAATTTTTTTTCAAATTTGACACAAAAATGTAAAACAAACTAAAATATTTACTTTAAATTAAATCCATTGAATAATAATTAGAAATCTTTGATTAAAATATCTTACACTCATTATTTTTGTAACCAATATCCCTATGACATTAATTACCATTTGAATCAGAAACAATTAACAATAAGTTTACCTTTTATTTTACACATGAGCTTCTCAAAGAAAATATACATTTTGAATTGTCACAAACCAGATTTTCTTTCTCCTTTTTAATGACGTTGACAATTGGCATAAATATGGAACAGAATCGTTATTCACGTTCAGTAGTTTCTCGAAAAGTCCGATACCTCTACGACATTGATGACTCTGTTTTTCATTTCTGTCAATCCAACATCGCATCATAGTTGACGCATTTCTATAAACCGTATTCGTAATTTCCCGAAAAGAAATACCGGCTTCTCTTAAACCTACGATGAAGCGGGTAGTAAACTCTTTTTGTATTACTGAGTGTCACAATTTTAATGTCACAATATAATTGATATAACAGCAGTATCAAAAGACGTTTAGATTATCGATGTTACTGTTTTATGGATTGTCCAAGCAGCAAAGAAATATACAAGAATCACTATCAATCAATCACGATCTTATTTCATTTCGCATATAGCGCTTTTATCAAAATGTCGTTATATAAGCTACACACACCGGCAAATTTAAATGAACAGATAGAGAACGGATAGAAAATTGTATTCCTTTTTTTTACTGGCTGATTCCAGACAGTGTCAAATTTCCCACTACCAATTGTCATTTGAAACGCGTATTTCCTCTATATAAAAGTTCGTATATCTTCATAAGTAATCGTTTAAATTTGTTTTTATTGTTTGTTATCGTCAATATGATTGTAAACCACTTAATAATGGATACCGTTAGGGTTGTAGCAATAATCGAAAATAGTCGAATTTCCAATGAGATTGCTTAAATGTTTGGTAAATCAAAATCGACGATCCATCGTCGTGTTTGTTAGACGTTGGAGGTATATGCGAGAAAATGGTATTAAGGCAGAAAACGCTCAACCACGGCCGTCAATAATCGATTTATAGTGTTGCAAACACTCCGAAACAGACGTCAAATGGCAAGTAAAACAAGAAACATATTGGAAGAAGTTCATGAAATCAGCATAAGTGAGCGTAGAGTCAAAAGAAGACTCAAAGAAGTTGATCTGAAGTCGTATGTGCGAATAATAGCCCCAAAAATCTAGAGACGTCATCGAGTAGCGCGACTAGACTTTGCTCGAGAACACCAGAAGTGAAACTATGATCAATGAGGTCAAGTTTTATTCACAGATGAGAGCTATTTCTGCGTGAATTTGATTGATGGTAGGGAAAGATTTTATCGACGTCAAGGAGAACATAATGCACAATTTAATTTTACTCCTGCTCTCGCTTTTGATGGAGGCTCAGTTATTGTGTGATGCAGTATATATTTAGGGGCACACACAGAGTTGTTGGTGATTGATGGCGGTGTACCAAGTGCAGACAGGTACATTAGGGATATTCTGCAAGACCGTGTGGTACCTTTCGCCCCACATATCGGGGAAAATTTCATCTTAATGCAAGACAATGCCCGCCCGCATGTCGTTCGCTGTATAATTGACTTTTTAAACCAAGTGAGTATAGCGATAATGAATTGGCCAGTATATTTTCTGGACAATCAAAATCGACGATCCATCGTCGTGTTTGTTAGACGTTGGAGGTATATGCGAGAAAATGGTATTAAGGCAGAAAACGCTCAACCACGGCCGTCAATAATCGATTTATAGT
Organism: Rhamnusium bicolor; assembly: GCA_029963845.1. Classification (NCBI taxonomy): domain Eukaryota; kingdom Metazoa; phylum Arthropoda; class Insecta; order Coleoptera; family Cerambycidae; genus Rhamnusium; species Rhamnusium bicolor. Next base: position 584,471 of record JANEYF010003070.1, on the reverse strand, counting down.
GTTGCAAACACTCCGAAACAGACGTCAAATGGCAAGTAAAACAAGAAACATATTGGAAGAAGTTCATGAAATCAGCATAAGTGAGCGTAGAGTCAGAAGAAGACTCAAAGAAGTTGATCTGAAGTCGTATGTGCGAATAATAGCCCCAAAAATCTAGAGACGTCATCGAGTAGCGCGACTAGACTTTGCTCGAGAACACCAGAAGTGAAACTATGATCAATGAGGTCAAGTTTTATTCACAGATGAGAGCTATTTCTGCGTGAATTTGATTGATGGTAGGGAAAGATTTTATCGACGTCAAGGAGAACATAATGCACAATTTAATTTTACTCCTGCTCTCACTTTTGGTGGAGGCTCAGTTATGATATGATGCAGTATATATTTAGGGGCACACACAGAGTTGTTGGTGATTGATGGCGGTGTACCAAGTGCAGACAGGTACATCAGGAATATTCTGCAAGACCGTGTGGTACCTTTCGCCCCACATATCGGGGGGAAATTTCTTCTTAATGCAAGACAATGCATGTCGTTCGCTGTGTAATTGACTTTTTAAACCAAGTGAGTATAGCGGTAATGAATTGGCCAGTATGTTTTCTGGACCTGAATCCGATTGAACATACCAGGGACGTCAGAGTGTACAATTCTTCTGCTGAAAAAACGATATTTTTTGTTATCATTTTTAACAAGCTTCAAAATGGCACAAAGCTTTGCAAAACAAACTGTAATGAATTAGCATGAGTTTTATGAGATTCTGTTGAAATTTATCTCTGTTCTGTTAAATTTGCTGGTGTGTGTATAATATTTTAAAATAATTTGTTGAAAAACTATGTTTTTTTTGTGTTTTTTAGTGCGCTCAAAAGGTCAGCTTGTCATGGAAAACCATTAAAGCCTGTGCACGTGGTAGTGGAGGCGATGAACTATTTGCTCATTTTGGTGATATAACTAACAACCTAGATCCTCCTTTAGAATATGTCCCGCATATTTTATTCAATGGTGTCCATAATGAAACTCTTGAGGATTCTGCTAGAGAAAATTTCTTAAAAACCGTTTGCACCCTCTTTGAGCAAAAACCCAATGGGTGCTAAGTAAAAGCTATTAACCCATGTAAATTTCTTGGCATTTCAAAAGCGTCAACGTGTTTTGTTCATCGTATGTAAGAGGAATAGAAAGATGTGTTATATATCACGGTCATATTGATTCGATTTCTAATTTAAAATAAAGGAATAATAATATATCTGTTATATTTTATTTATATTTAGCTTAGATGCCCGTGAAATTAAATATTTAGTGATCAAATTAAATAATTTGCTTCCTAGACATTATGTATATACAGGAATATATCAGTAATTAAACCATAAATTCTGGAAGTGAAATAGAGTTGATTAGGTTCTGTACAAAACTCACCTCGAGGAGATAAGCAGGTTTCTTTTGAGGTTGAGTGTACTTCATCAATCATCTAGTGATTTTTTTCAGTTCAAGTACTCACGAAAAATCGTTAAACAACAGAATTTCATGCAAGAATTAAATTTTTTCGAGTAAATTCTATCACTTATGGTATTATCCACGAGTTTGAAAGTTGTTTTACGCATAGTCGTAAAACTATCTTAAAGTACGTTTCTGTAAAGACACAACTTGTCGGTTAGCAAGCGGACAGGCGGTCGCATCTTAACACAAAGGAAACTAACGAAATTCTGCCGCTGTCGGCCGACCAGTCGATGTCGGGTCTAAAAAGCAGCCCAACATATCGGTCTTCATTTGTCACTACATACAAGTCGTGCAAATATGCACTATGGCATTATCTTTCATCTTGGGCTGAGATTATACTGGAAGAGTTTGTATGCGAAAAAAATTTTTCGGGACTAATTGCATATTTTCCCGACGTGTCTATTACCGACCAGTCGTAATATAAACGTTCGTCAATTTATCCGACAAGTTAACCGGCCGGCTAGATTTGTTCTTGCGTAAACGTACCACGTATTTTATATGTAAATTGAGGTAACTGTACTGATGTTAACTGCTGTGTGAAATGTCTGTAGATATTATAAATGAACAAATTGTTAAATTATTATTAGATATTTTGTGTTCAAAAATGGATTAAACCATATGTGAAAACAGCTTATTTTTTTATTACTATAGACGCTTTATTACATACAGCAGTTGGGCAAACTGCAAATTCTTATGATTGTAGATTTATTCGCACAACAGTCATCAGCTTTACTGATTAGTAATTACGTAAGGTACTCATCAATAAAGCTGGCAGAAATTAACTAGCTAGATTGTTCATCGAGTATGTGCAGCAGAATATCATAGGCAATCAGCATTAACAGTAAATCGAACATAAACTGTGTTTTCGAAGGCACGCCATTTTTTTTTAGTTTTATGCAGCACAGTATTTACGTGACGTCTACAATTTTATTTATCTCAGAACATCAGGTCTGTCTCGCACTCCTTACAAATTATTGTAGCTTCATTATAGAATAAATCCGGGAATTCGCCAATAAATTTATTCATTTTGTCTGCCTATGGCCGTTTTTTTACCATTTTACCACGTCTGACATTTTGTTATTAAATTAATATTAATAATAAAATACAATAAATAAAATTATCAACAATACAACAACATACAATACAACGGAAAGGAATAAACTAGCGGGTAAACAATACGATACACAATGGACTAGTCTTGCGGCTCCGATTTGTCTGCCGGCCGGCCGGCCGTTGCCTCACCAGGTATTGCTGTGGTACCACTGAATAGCCTCACGACTTGCCAGCTTTACTCATCAGATAAATTTGTGTACATAGTAAACCAGCAAACACATTTTAAAATGATTATGACTTATTTGTTATTTAAAATCCCTACCTGGGCATGATCTGCGTCTGTCTGCCAAGGTTCATAGCGATTACTGAATGCTCTTGGTCCTCTCCACTCTTGCATATTTATTCCTGGATCCTCCCGGAGTACTATAGCTCCGGAAGATTCTTTTCTCTAGAAAGAAAAAGAAAAATATAAGTGTTAACTCAAGAGATTCTTTTTAATAACTATAGTTTCACCAGGAAATTATCTAATATATTTAAAAAGAACTGAAGGAAAAAAACTAAATGCAAATACACTAGAAGTGTCAAGTTTTAGTGTTACATATAGGCAACCAGTGTGTCGTGACTCTTTTACTTAGGTTGCATAATTATGTAATGTCACACTAATATGGTCCATTTGTACTGACTGCCCAATATCTTAAAAAGGCTTGTTAATATCTACTGCGCTTATAGTCCGTAAAGTTTGAAACTATTCTGATTGTTGCTCGAACAAACATTTATGTTAACTAGCAATAGTTAGAATAACATGCATAAAAGAGTTGAATGAATTTAAATTAAACTCAATGAAAGAGGAGGAGACATTAAATTATTTTAAAGTTCTTACATAAACCAATTTATATAAAATTGTGATTTGTGTTAATGAAATCAGCTGCAGCTTACCATGTCTTCTTTAGAATCTTTGGATTTTCCTACATAAATTTTCTTCCTGAATACAACGGCAATTATTCCTACTGTTAAAAATACTGCACACACTGATATGATTGGTATAACAGTCGCAGTAAATTCAGGAGGTGATTTTACAGGATCATCTGTACTTAACAACTCATTTATGAGCCCCACATCATCGTTTTCAACACTTTTGGTAGTTGTAGTTTTTTTAGTACTAGTAGCTATTTCAGTCTTTTCTGTAATTGCATTTTCTATTTCTTCTTTTTCAACTGTTACTGGTTTGAGTTCAGTGGGTGTGTTCTTATTTGTTATTTCAGCAGGTTTTTCTTGTATTTATTTCTGGATAAGTCTTTTGTTGGAAAAATGGTTGTTTGGGATTATATGGGGAATTATTAGCTATCGATGGAGGAGGATTATTAGAAAAGTTGAAAGAAGGAGGAGGTGAAGGCGGTCTCGACAGAACTCCTGGGTAATTAAGGAAATTTGAGCCTTGACTAAGAGAAAACGGAGGCCTATTTGGTTGGGAAGGATTGAAAGGAACTGCTGGATTTAAAATATTTACATTAACTTCTGTCTTTGCGGTTAGTTCTCCGTCATATGCTGTTACATATAGATGAAGATTTTGGCCAGCCTGAAACAACAATAACTGTAAAAATGAATACATACGGCTAAGATGTTAAATCCTACAGAGTGCTGCTAATATTAATATTAGCCTTATGTTATATGTAAATATAAGTATATTTTCTTGTAAGTAATTTCCAGTTTAATTAAAGAATTTTAATAAGTATGTTTATTTCTATACAATTTTGAAAAACTTTTTATATGAGCGTTAATTACAGTGGATAATTCACTGTTTATATGTACAGTATTACATTACACTTTTTAACAAGAAGTTGTTTCGAATATTGTAAAAGATTTGTCAATGTTTCAATTAATTTGAAAAGAACGCAAATACAAGTACCTACTTAACGAGCAGATCCTAATTAAACAAGACAGAGATATTTTACATGGCTGGAAATTAAAGTACAATGCTTAATACCCAAAACAGTATTTAAAAAGTTTCATTTTCAGTTATGATATCGACCAATTTATACTTTACCCCAGGCAAGAATATGTATTTTTCCTCAATAAGGTGAATGTTAAAATTGTTTATTGGATATCACATTTTAAAGTTGTTAATTCTGTATAATTGATATAAAGAATCTGTGCTTAAAGAAATTAGACACATTACAATAATAATAGCCTATATTTTCCTTTTTTATTTACTTTCTCATCTATCTATACCGATAGAGAAAATATTGGCATCGTGAGAAAATCGAAATTTCAAATTATGGTAAAACCGAACGTATTGAGACCGGAATACAGAAAATCTATCCAAATTGGCATGCCGTCTGTGTGTGTTTCCGTGTCTGTGTGTCGCAGGCCATTTGTTGTGGCAGCATTTTCTCAAACAGGTCTCAACGTGGATATTTGAAATTTTGCATATAATATCTGTGATGTCCAAGGACAAACCCTATTGGATATAAGTGAAATAGGTGGACCAGTGAAGGCACGTCTCAAGGAGCAAAATTTTGTTTGCATCAAATCAAAAAATGTTTCAAATATCAATTGTTCATAATGAGGAAATGTGCCAAAAAGAACTCTTGGCAATTTATCGTAAGATTAACCGTTACTCAAAAAAAAAGTTTAAAATTAATTTCATTTAATTAAAAGGATAAAGTCTGTCTCGGCAATATTTTCACATCATATACAATTTTAACACAATGAAAAATAAATTGTTTTGATTTGTTTTATTTCGTCTCATTTGTCTCGTTTATATAATTTGTCTCATTTGTTTCATGTGACTAACTTGTTTCATTTCCATCATTTGTCTCATTTGACTCATTTTTTTCATTTGACTCACATATCTCATTTGCCTCAATCGCCTCATTTGTCTCGTTTGCTCGTTTTTCTCATTTATCTCATTTGTATACTTTGTCTCGCTTGTCTTATTTGTCTCATTTACCTCACTTGTCTCATTAGTCACATTTTACTTATTCATCTCATTTGTCTCATTTATATTATTTATCTTACTTGTCATTTATCTTATTTATCTCATTTATTTTGTTTGTTTTCATTTTAATTATATAAATTAATAAAATAAATGCAAATGACATTTTCAATTAAAGCCATTTATTTCTCTCATGTCAAACTGAATATGATGATAAGAAAGTACTGTCGAGGAGCACCTAGCCTTGACGATTTTTATTGTTGTCTACAAGCAGATAAACGCCTTCTATAGAAATAATTATTGTTGCACTTATCTCATTATTTCATCAAAAACGTGTGTAAAATTTCATACCTGAACTATTTTTGAAATTGGCACAGAAATGATCATAAATGATAGAGACGAAATAATATTTTTTAAAAACTCTACCAAAGCAGTATCTAGAATAGATATTTTCAAATCTCCATTTAGAATTTTTGGAAGATTACATGACATATCACTGAAGTAATAAAGTGTAAAAGAACTGATAAATTATAAACGTTACCTGCCTAGAAATTATGTTAAGGAATATCAACACAATTTTTCTTCAAAATTGTAACAAGCACGGTGACCCAGGTTCCAGCAAAAGTGGCAATAATTTTGAAACTTTGGTAGTGGACCACTAACTTAGATGTTTATATTGAAAAATTATTTTAAAAAATAAAATCGTCAAAGGTGTGGAACCAAGGTAATCGCCAAAAATTCTGGAACTTTGTAGACTAACTGGTATAGTTTTTCTAGTTTCAGTGTAAACACTATAAAACGGCCGACAAAGGAATTCACTCACAATTACATCAATGCCATGGGCATCGAACAAACGGGTACGTTCGTTGTATTCAAGCACGAGTTTACGTATTATTCCATCGCAAACAGGCTTTATAAAGAGATTACCTGGTAGCAGATATTCAGATGGACTATTTACACTGAGATTGAAAATACTATAACATGTAGACATTTATTGAAAAATTATCTAAAAAAATCAAATCATCAAAGGAAGTGTTCTAGGGAGAGCGGAATAAGAATGTCTACCTAAAATTCTGAAAATTTTCATATGGACTGGCAACATGTAGGAATTTATTGAATAATGATTTAAAAAATCAAATCGTTAAAATGGGTGTTTTGGAGGGGTCGAAAGAAAGGGAAACTTTATGATTAATATTATTATTACTATTATTGTTGTAAAGAAATATTTCTCAGTATTTCAAGGACAAAGATATAATAATTATAGCTCATATTGTAACTAAAACATAGGTATATTTTAGTTACAGTCTTGTTTTGATGCAAATATTTTTCCAGGACGTGACAACTTTTTAAAAGCTTCTATCATCCAACGTAGCGGATGGTAGCAGTTGTCTTTCATAACACGTTAACTAAACTTAGAACAATACTAGAAAAAAATCTAGACAAGGAAGCTTTAAAGAAATCGTAAATCAAGTCAGATTTTTCGTTTTGCATCAAATGCATAGTTGAAAGTTCACAAAACTGATCATTTTGAGGGCATGTAATAATTAAATAATAAATATCTAATGCGTTTATTATAAAGTCAATATTTTGTTCTACATGTACTAAGATGATGTTAGCAAAGAATCGCTAAACACTCGATAAAACATAATAAAATTAATAATTGATATTTACAATGCTCAGTTCGATCATAAACTCGAGAAAATTAATTCCTACATGGGCTGAATTTCGCCGTTATAGATACGGTAATGTGGCAGATAAGAAACGGATGCCTGTACCCTTGTGTAGGGCAAATACTTTCCTTTTATTGGGTATAAACTTTTAAGCATTCCTAAGAAATTGATTATTTAGCAATTTTAGCCACATTCTTGGGATTGACTACTGTGCAAGTCGTAATAAAAAAAAATAATTAAGTAAATCCTGTTTAACTCGATTTTCTCAACATAGGTACTAAATATTCGAGAAATGTATTGCATAAATTAAAAGACCATGAAACAAGAAAAAAAGTTGCTATGATTATGGGTTTTTGAAATGATTCGTTTTCATGATACCATGTTTTGCAGATTATGTTAAATAATAGGATCTTATAAATTGTTTGCTTTGAAAATAAGGACAGGAAATAGAAATTCTGTATAGCACCTCAGGAGTTTGGTTCTGACCTATTTAATGAATTATTGTAAAGTTGAATCCACCAAATAACCTGTTACTTACTCTTCCTTTTAGTGACTCGTTCAAATAAACTGTGCCGGTGTGTTGGTCTATGCGAAACGGCAACTCCTCGGGCGGATTTTTACTTCCGTAGAATAATTGTATAGGTTCAAGTCCGTAAGTCAATGGTACTCCTTCAGCATCGTTTCCATGAACTTGAGCAATTTGAGTTCCAACAGTTTGGTTCTCTTGAATATTCCAGTTTCGATCTAACCACATAGTGGGAGGTGTATTCTCACTTAGTTGACATCGCGCTGTAAGTTAAAGAAATTATTAGAAAGTTAAATTTGAAAATAATTTGTAATCACGATTGCATATTAGGTATACGTATATTTCATTAGTTCATTTTTCCAATAAATAAATGGAAAACGGTAAAAATTACTATTCCAGTGTCCTTAACACTTAACATCCTGCATATAAAAAACTACAAACGTAGAGTATAATTTGCGTTACAGTAAATTTCATCATGGTATAAATATAGAAACAGTGATTACATCAAACTAAAGGATTGATCCCAGTATTTCTTTAAGAAATTACTTAAGCAAGACTCCTTTGCAGGTTGGTACGTTGTTGCCATCCATAGACCGGTTTCAAGTAGAGATGTGTCGTGCCGGAACGTTCCATTCGGTTTGAATGAATCATTTTAGTGACCGAAAGATCCGAATCACTAATTCCAATCTGAATGGATACTACTGTTCTGCACTTGCAAATTTCATAGCGAGAACCGACCGACCATTTACACATGAACCGGAACTGATATTTGTGTTTTATGTATCGGGATTTCAATGATTTGTAGTTGTGTTCCTGATTCTTTGAAAAAATGTTTTTCGTTTCATTTTTATTGTAGGTGTACACCTACTACGAAACTACGACTTTGTAGTTAAGTAATGTAACTGTTTAGTTTTAAATTTACTGGTCGCCGCCGTCGGCACCGGGACTGACTGTTCAGAGAGTTTCGAATTATAATTTCTATTTCTTTGTCAATCAGAATCTCGAATTCTACGTATTGCTGTAATGAAATAACTTAGAAAAGAAACTTTGTTAAATATTTTATTTTATAAAAATATAAAAGTGAAACAAAATATCATAAGTACCTATTACTACATATATTTAAAAGTATATAAAATACTTTGGTATTGTTAGAGAATTAAACAAAGTAGGGAACGTACGCAAGTCATGCAGTCAAACGATAAACTAGACTGTGAGTGGGTACTGGGTGTGAAATGTGTGGATCACAGAACAGTGATGCGTATTATAAGTAGAGCTGTCCGAGGTGGCTGGAGTACAGCCACGGTCTTGCGATGGCGTCACACGTGCCGATTTAGAAGTGATTTACGCTGCAGTTTTATTTGAAAGGTTGATGCGTGAGGTTGTACCTATAAATTATACATAATGTCAAACGCGCCAAAGGGTAAAAAACGACCGTACGCGGACACAGTGAATAAATTTATCTGTGAACTTCCGGATTTATTCTATGACGGATGCAAAATAATTTGTAAAGTTTGTAATCAAGACTTAATGTGCTGGCACAAAACAGATTGTCGTCGTCATATCAACACCGTGCAACATCAAAATAAAAAAAATGGCATGCCTTTGACAACTCAGTTTATGTTTGATTTATTGTTAATGTTAATAGCCTGTAATATTCCGCTACACATACTGGATAAACAACCATTTCGGAAGTTTTGGAATAAATACAATCCCCAGGTGAACTTACCAAGTCGTACATCGTTACGTAGATATATTCCAGCTGTTCGTGAAGACATTGTAAATAGGATTAAATGTGGATTAAAAAATACACGGCTCTGATTATGTATTGACGAGACGACAGATTGTAAAAAAAATTCTATTTTAAATATTATAGTACGTGTACTGGGCCCTCTTAAACTAACATTTCCACTTTTACTAGCTAGTAAAAGACTAACTGCGTGTACTGGCGAAATAATTACGCGTGGGGTGTTGGAGACATTCGAAAAATTTGAACTTTCAATAAGTCAAGTATTGATGTTTGTGACTGATGGTGCTGCGACAATGCGCATGGTAGGCCGTTCTTTTCAAAGAGACAATTGTAGGTTTTTACATGTTACGTGTAAAGTGCATGCGTTACATCTTGTGGCAGAAACGATTCGAAAATGTTTTCCAGAGGTAGATGCATTAATAGCAAATACAAAAAAAGTTTTTCTCAAATCTCCTAAACGGCTTCGAGCATTTCACAGACAGTGTCCTGGTATCCCTGAACCACCAGAGCCGATTCTTACACGTTGGAGAACGTGGTTGAAAGCGGCTTTTTATTATGCTGAATATTTTCAACAAATAAAAGCTGTGATACTACAGCTCAACCCTAACGAGGCTGCAGCTATTAGGGAAAGCCAGACAAGCTTTCAAGACGTTTCCCTTGAAACAGATTTAAAAACTATTAATAACAATTATAGAGTACTACACGACGCAATAGAAAAATTGCAAAATAGTTCGTTGTCGTTAGTGGAATCGCTGCAAATAGTGGACGACGTAAATACACAGCTACAGGCTATAAATGACGCAAAAAATAATCGCGTTAGTGAAAAATTCGAGAGTGTATTACAGAAAGATCCTGATTTTAGCAAATTAAGACAAATTTGTGATGGTGCATCTACAACTTCGTTAAGTGAGTTCACAGATTGTTTTACTTATGCCTGTATTACATCCGTAGATGTCGAATGGTCATTTTCAAAATGCAAAACATATTTTTTCACCAAAGCGAACATCGCTGACGGAGACAGCTGTAGAAACATACCTGATGCTATTATACTATAGATCTTCCCCACTTTGTGATGACGACAACCAAACTACTTCATAAATCTGCTTAAAAGGGTGAGTTTTATACAATTTTTTATAAAATGTAATATTATTGTTAAAATTTATTTCCATTTACTGTACTTATTCAAGTATTAGATATGATGTAAATATATGAGTCATATGACGGCTCTGTCGGCCAGGTGACCTCGGACAGCTCTAATTATAAGTAGTATGAGTTGCAGTATCGCAGATCTGCCGCTAAGACTCGGGACGGGACTCGTTTACGTCAGCGCCTTAGTTAAACGGAACATTTGACTGAATCAGTTCGAACGGATCTTTAACCTGACCAACTCAAATGATTGGAATCAGTAAACTGTTCCACTCAGTCCATCTCTAGTTTTAAGGCTATTACCTCCATTGAACTCTATCTACGAACAGATAGAGTTCAATGATTACCTCTCGTTAGTATGATATAAGCAAAAGACAGTGCACCTACCAACAAACGAGTCGAGTTCTAGGTGATCGGATCAATACACAAAAACAACTTGAAACTTTAAGGCGCGTCTCCCTCCAGTGGCAGCAATATAAAGTTTCTAAAATTTGGTTAATTCATTACCGAGAAAATTAATGGATTCTTTGAAGAAAATCCAATAACACTACATCAATGTAATACATACAGGTCAAAAATTGGCCAAAATTTTTAATTTTAAAATAGTTTTTGGCAATGCACGGCTAGAAAAAATTGTATTTCATATACAGATCTTATTGCTTTTAGCCTACAAACTTTGTGCAGTTTTTTCGGGGTTGAAACCGACTATAAAGATGAACAGTACAACATCTCACTTCTGTGAGATAATACGGAATTTGCTATTATTCTAATGTCTATTGCCATCTACACACCATCAATTGTCTGTTTTATAAACAATTTTTTTAGATGTACTATATCTTCTATCTATTTATGATACGAATTTTTAGTTGTAACTTTTTATTGTAATTAAAATTTGTGATTTGGTAATGAAAATATCGAAACATACCTACTTACTTTAATAATAGGAATAATAATCTTAATATATATAATAAATATATTACAACTAAAAAAACTAAAAGGCCAATTATTAGTATTCCACTTAAATCCGTTAGCTTAAAAAATGTAAATAAAATTAGATATTATTATTTAAATTATTACAGTCGTTAGAATACATTCTAAAACTATTTTAAATATCATTAGGAAGTGGACGATATCGAATATGAATATAATTTTCGTCAGTTTTTCTATTTCAAGTCTTATTTCCATTTCAATTTATATTTACACACAGAATTGATAATGAAAAATACCCTATTTAATATACCAGTTACCTAATTAAAAATAGAATTCGATATATGCAGAAAAAATACCAGCACTCTTCGATATGTATGTTCCTAGTCATTTGCACTGTTTCTCCAACAGTGTTTTTCTAGGATAAACAGTAAAGTATGAACGTATGCTTTTCATATTTCAATTTGCATGTTATGATACATTTTGGTTTTTAATTTTTTTTTCAGTTGCCGAATTTAATGAAATACTAAAAATAAAAATAACAAATTTTTATCAAAAATACTCAAGTTTTAAACAATCAAAAAGGAGAGGCCTCACTTCATAGTTCATTATTTATTAAACTTGACTTCATAAGGAGAAGTTTGAAAATAAAAAATATTGGCTTTTAGTAAATAAAATAACTTGGAAGTTTCTGCCTTTAAGAGACATTATTATTCTTTGTACGTTAAATATTTGGACTATGACGGGAAGTATTGAAGCCAGAACTGAAAGTTAATTAGTGTTCGTGACCATTAATGATTGTATTAATATTAATTATTATTGTGTTATGATGACAATGAGAAAGTTGACCTATATTTCATTTAAAAGGCAGAATAGCAACTTTTTAATGTATCTAAATATATAAGTATACTCTATTAAAGAAATAATTTCAAACATCCAAACATTTTTAATCAAATTAAAAAGCAAATATTGTTGGCGGCCAGTTTATGTGAGGAGTCTTCATTTAGTTGGCCTCTCAAATATATAGCAAACCAAGAGATTTCATATGGACAGGGTCTCTGGTTCAGACTTATTTATTTTGTTACTAACATAATTTTGTTCGTATATGGAAAACTATTTTTAATTTATGTTGAAAAACGTGAAACGTTTTTTCTTAATTATCACATGACAATTGTTTTGCCATATAGTGGCTTCTTCAGATGGCATAATTTGGATTGTCATAACAGATCGTTAAATTAAATGTGAGTTTTGTACGGCCACAAAAGGTTTGTTATAAAATGAAGACGGCTATTTTTCAGTGATATTTAAGAAATGACTACCTGACAGGCGGTTTCTAGTTATTACTATTATATTTCCTATTACCGCAAAGGAAGTGTCAAAGCGAATATCCACGTGACAATCCCAAAACGTTTTTCTTAAATCCGAAAGTTGAAATATTTTTTTGTTTCCTGTACATATAATTTTGTATACGCAGTCTACGGTCTATGCTTAGATTCTAAAGACGGAAGTTCTGTAGAATCTAAGCATACACATTATTCATGCTCAAGGTTAATTTTTAACATTAAATGTCAACAGGATATTTCATAAAACCCATTGAAATTGGTTTACTTATAATTTTAAGCATTGCATACTGTATTCCACTTATTATTAATTAGATACCAAATTACATGACACAAAATAGCTCTTATTTTATAACATCAATATATGATTTAAAGAAACTTTCAACATTTTAAATTTTATACAGTCTAGTTTTACATTATACATCTATGTTGTCTAAAAACGTTTTAGCTTAGAACAATTACAATTCACACTTCACAAATAAATTGAAGTTTTGAATTTATTTTAACTGTTATTTTCTTTTCCGTTTAGCTGGCCCTTGTCTTCTTATATTGTATAAATAATATTTTCAACCCACGTATGCATGTATACATTCCGCTATTAGAAGTCTTATACATTCCATGGTTAAATTTCTCGAACTATTCATTGCTTGAAACAATACCTTAATATGTCATAATTTCATATTTCTCAGTAATCGGCATGGTTCTGGTCAGCAGAATTTCAAGTGATGATGGAAAAATAAATAAACATAAGGTGCACATTTATTATTTCCCACCATTATTGGTATCTTGGAAATAGTATGAAATAGAGTAATGGTTAAATTAGAAGAAATTTGAGCAATTTTATGAATAATTAAACTGTGAAACGAGATACACAATATCTCCGACCGTTTATGAGATACAGGAAAATACGAAATCAGTCCATTGAGAATGTTGTCATAGCTTATCCATACTTTAATCAATTCTGTTGAAGTTCAGAATAAAGGGGTTTTATATACTAGGAACTGATTATGGCATCGAATTAGTACTGGGCGTTCCGTTTTCGATTTACGACTATCAACTGTTTTTCTTATGGCCACCATATTGAATTTTTAGTGCATCTGATGTCTCACTCAACTCATATTGCACCCCAATGTTTTATAATTTTCTAACATATCGTTGACTACATTCTTGAAATCAGGATCTCTGTTATTACCTAAGAACTTTTGAACTACATTTTTCTTTATCATTCATTGTTGAGTCAAACACTCTGTCTTTCATTAACTCTCTAATTTGTGGCCCAACAAAAATACCTTCCTTAAGCTTGGCTTCTGATAAACTAGGAAACTTTGAACATAAATACTTGAAGCAGTTACAGTTTTTGTCGAGAGCTTTAACAAATTGCTTCATTAGCCCCAGCTTAATGTGTAACGGAGGCAGAAGAACTTCTTTCGGATCGACCAAACTTTCTTGTACAATATTTATTGAACCAGGTACTAAATTAATTCTACGTGGCCATTCTTTCTTCTGCCAATGTTCACCTCGTGCTCTACTGTCCCATTCGCATAAGAAACAGGGCATTCTAGTATAGCCAGACTGTTGGTCTAAGAGCATACCTAAGATTTTAAAATCTTCACATAACATCCAGTTGTGGTCTGCATATTTCACCTTTTCAAGTAGGAGTTTCAAATCTTCATATCTTTCTTTTAAATGAACAGAGTGTGTAATCGGAACTGATGCGTATATATTACCATTATGCAACAATACACCCTTTAAACTCCTTTTAGATGAGTCTATGAACAACCTCCAGTCATTTGGTTGATAAATGGATGCTCCTAACTTGCTAACCAATCCTGGAACATCATCATGTTTTCTGTACCATGAGAATGTTGTTCCTGGAAGAAGTAAATTCTTTCACTCAGTTTAGATCCCAAAAGTTCAGCAGACTCTTTTGAAAGTCCTAAGTCACGAATTAAATCGTTTAGTTCATTCTGAGTAAAAAGCTGAAGCTGAGTACTTTGTAATGAAACGTCTTCATCCGAATCTTCAATATCTAATTGTGAATCAAAATCACAAACGACACGACAAAAGAGTATAATTCTCTGGTACAGCAGGTACAGGCACATCTGGCCCATGCGCTACTGGCCTTATTGCTGATGGAAGGTTCGGATAAAATATTTTTTTCTTATTTTTAGTATTAAAGCCACTTACGTCACACAAGCAAAAGTAACAATCTTCTGCATGATTGTTGTGTTCCCGCCACACCATTGGTATGCCGAAAGGTAAGGATTTCTTTTTATTTTGAGTCCACTTCCGTAACGATTCAACACATGTATGACAAGCTCTGTGTGGCGCCCATGTTTTGTCTTGGTCTCCAAGTTTTACACCAAAGTACGCATGATAACTTCTTTTCACGAATTCCGTAATATTTCTTTGTCTTTTTTTTACTGTATATGAACCACAAATGTAACAAAACACATCGGCGCTGTATTTACAATGTCTTGAGAACATGATGCATTTTTAATAACTTTATCACGCTATTATATACTGTAAGCACACGTTCGACCACAGTTAACTTACTACTGACTGCTGTATGTGTTTTTCGAATACTATGTATATATTCTAGTTCTAACTAGAAACATCTAGATTAAAAGGCAGTGGTCCTTAACAATTTTATTTTAAAAAGATATGTATTAATTACTAATAATGTCGTTATGTATGTTTAGAGTAAACAGTGCGTGATACACGAAAACTAATAATACTGCAGAGTTCAGAACGACTTACTTACTCTAAAAATGTAAAAAAATTGTAGACCCCTAAAACCATGCAGGCCTGTGTAATTAATAAAAACATATTGAATCAATTTTGAAACTGTTTATGATTTAATAAAAAAAAATACAAATATGAAAAAAACAAGTGGACAGTCGTCGGTTCGGCGGAAAGAGATTCAATAGATCCTACCTTATTCTTTAATCCTGCTGGATGATATCTAGCTGAAGTTTGTAACCTGCAGTGGCCTTATTGGACCAGTCCTGGGGCTCTCTGATGTTCTCTAGGTAGAAATTCATAAGTTTCTTTGATACAGAAAGCACAATCACAACGGATAGATGCGGGGCGAAAAATATATATCGAAACGAAATTTTAAAGAAAATTAATTCAGCGGATTATTAATTGAAAATACAAAGCAATCGCAGCTGGAGTCAAATTATAACTGTCTGTTGTCCATCCTATCTCCCAGGGCATGGTGAGGATAGGAATCACAAAGAATCTCTTTTTGTTTACACGGATAAGTATACCGGGTGAGACAAAAAATATATAAACTAAGTGTATTTTATATCTAATAAAGTTGTAACTAATAAACTAATTTAAATGTACAAAGAAAAAAACATTATAACACAAATGCGTGTAAGACGGAAGAGATACATTTGGTAGAAGTTTAACGTTTGCCATTTCCTTAATTCGGCTTTATTATTAATTGGTGTTATAAATAAAATATTATAATGGTGAAATATTCACATAAAGAAAAAATAATGTACGATGTTTACACAAGAAATTATCGCAATTCAGTGACAGCAGCAAGAACTTATAGTTGTACTCAGAGCAACAGTAACCTGATAGCACAACGTTCCAAAAAGTGCATAGAAATATGGATCAATTTGGTACCATCAATAAGAAAAAAGGAAAAATATCAGACTGACCCAAATAATGCTCATGAAATTAGCATATAAATCCAGACGAATCTACGGAACATTTCTCGGCCGCATCAGATCAAGTAGCTAAAAAATATTAAAGAAATGTAAATTACATGATTACAAATCAATCCTGTACAAAATCTGTACACAGGTGATTGACAAAGGCGATTACAATTTTACTTGGATGCGAGATAAAATAAACAATAACAGTAACATAACCAGTTCCTGAATTCTATGATATGGACTGAAAAATCGATATTTTCTAGCTGTGAGTTGTTTAATAGAAAAGATAAATGTTACTGGGCTCTAGAAATCATTCATTTAATGTAAGATTTTCAATAAATTTATGGTGTAGGTTGTGGAAGAATAAAATATGTTACCATATCTTGGAGCAAAACCTGACTTCTCAAATTCATTTTAATTTCCTACAAAATAATCTTGATAATATGTTCGACAATCTTACTCTGCAGGAGTTCAGAGAATTAAAATGGTTCTGGCAGGATGGAACAGATGCGGCATGCGGTAAACTTTCACAGACATGGAAACATTTCTGTGGAAAAATGTACCGTAACGTAAGGTAATGTGAAGAGGAAATTTAATGGTTGCATAGCCGCAGTAGAGTATTACCCGAATGAAGAGTTTAGGGATGGGTGCAAAGTGCAAAAAACAAAAATGGAACATAATTTTCAAATGAAAGGAAATGATGATTTATAAATGGACGACATAGAAGAACACCCTAACAACTTTAGATTTAACGATAAACAAGTTTGCTGACAAAATTTTCATATGGTGTGCAATAAAAATGGCAAGTATATAAGGTCTTAAGCTTCACGTGAGAAGTGAAGCATTTAATGTCAGTTAATGTCAATACGTAAAAAAGTCGAAATTATATTTAATTGATAGGTAAATTATTGTTAAATTCAACACTACTAGAAGAATTTATTTATTTATTTATTTACTCAGTACATAACGGGTTACAATCCCAAATAGTACAAAATTGATGTAAATTATTATATTAACTAACCCTAAAAATTATAATAAAACTAAATATGCTAAAAATTTTACAGTATTTTAATTGAAGGAATTTTTGTATAAAAACAAATAAGGAAATACCAATCCAGAACTGCAAATCGTATTTATAAAATTTTTTCAACTGCTCAAAAGTAATATTAAATATGTCAATATCATTAGATATATAATTTATACTTTGACGTAAACGATGCTTCATTGAATGTTGCCCATATGTTGTGTTCTGATGTTCGACATACATTAGCTCTTGATTTCTTGTGGTGTAAGATGGTACCCGTAGAGGGAAATATTCCCTTAATTCCGATACTTTGTACATGTCGTTTATGATCTTGAATAAAAAGTGATCTCGTTTATAAATCTTCGTTTTTTTTATTGAATCTAAGCCAATTATATGTATTCAATCATCGTCATTAAGCTCATTATAGTTAATATTTAATTTATATAAAATAAACTTGACAAATTGGTTTTCTAAATTCTCAATCCTATTTATATTATTCCTGTATTTTGGAATCCAGATTACTGAACAGTATTCCAAACCACCAACTACTAATGATCTATACAATATTAATTGCATTTATATATTTAAAATTGGCACAATGCCTGCGGATAAATCTACAGATCTTATATACCTTTTTTATTTTTTTGTCAATATATAGGTTAAAAATAAAATCGTCAGTAAATGTCACTCCTAAATCATCTGTGTAATATACACGAGCAAGGTCCACTCCATCTATGCCATAATTAAATAATATTGGAGACTTCTTCTTAGGAAAAGTTAACGTTTTACATTTATTTATATTTAATTCCATTTTATTATTTGCACACCAGGTGTAATACCTTTATTTAAATCTTTTTGCAATATTTGACAATGAGAATATTTTTTTACTTTAATAACAATTTTTAAATCATCGGTGAATAATAGTGTTTTTCATTCTAATTCTAATAATATATCATTTATAAATATTAAAAATAAGAGTGGACCTAAGTGAGAACCTTGAAGGACGCCAGACGATGGGCAAAATAGAATTGAACTATAATTTTCTATTTTGACTATAAGAGTCCTATCGCTTAAGTAACTGCCACTGAAGAAGGAATCCACCAAGACCTATGTCTTTCCATTTTTGTAACATGATGGTATGGTCCACCTGATCGAATGCTTTTTTAAAATCACTGTAAATAGAATCTAGCTGTATCCCGTCTTCAATAGCTTCGGTAATGTGATTACTATAAATGGCCAAATTTGAACAAGTTGACTTTCCTATTAGATAACCATGCTATTCAGGAACTATTATTTTTTTGAATTTCAGGGCATAATTTACTTATTACTAGTGATACGAATACTTTAGGAATAGAACACAACCAAGAAATTGGTCTGTAATTAATAACATTATTTGCATCGCCTGACTTAAAGAAAGGCGTGAGGTGGGCACGTTTCCATAAATGAGGAAATATCCCTTCAATTAATGAAGTATTGAAAAAGGTAAGTGATAAATTACACATTTTTACAAAATAAGTGGATGTATTGCCTGGTTCTGCACTCTTGTTACAATCAAGAGATACATCTCTTGAATGTAACAACAACTCGTCAAAAACATCATCCGTGTTAAAATGTAATTTACAAATATTAAGGTTTGAATAAGAGCTACTTTTTGTGCTCTGAAAATAGGCATTATTAGTTGTGTAGACTGATTCGAAACATTGAGTAAATATTTGGGCCGTTTCTGATCCACTAGTAGAGTTTACCCCATTATAATGAACTACTTTAGATATTACTCGAGTGGTTCTTTTTGATTTAGCATAAGACCAAAATGATTTTATATTGTCATTATTTAAACCTATCTAAATACTGTTCAAGAAAGAATCATAATTATGGTTAATCATTAGCTTTTTTTCAGATCTGAGGTTACTATATTTATTACGTAAAAGAATGCTACTTCTATGTTTTTTTTATAAATTTTGTTTTCTTCTCTCAACTTTTCCTTCGTTCCAATTTGAAACCATTGAGGATATTTATCTAACTGAGTAAATATTTTTGGCACATGTATGTCTATTGCATTGTAAATAATATCATAAAAATTGTTGATGCCTGCTCAGTATTCTTAGTTAGTATTGCGAGCCAGTTAATTTCTGATAAATAGTCATTAATTTTTGTATAATGTGCATTTCGAAATTGGTATTTCCAATAATTATTTGAAATTAAATTACCAAAACTTCATAGTCTATCTCTATATATATAAAGGTGAACGATAGATGTCGGGTTCTATTATATTGAAAGCAGAATTGTTTAATACAAATTTATCAATATTTCCGAATGCTAAATCTATAGTTCTTAATAAATGATTCAGCACTTCGTTGATCTGATGCAGACCTAAATAATTAAAAAAATCACTTAATAACTGAGTTTTTGTGTTTAATTCGCCCTGTGTAATTAATGTTCCTTCATCGTTATTTAAGAATTTTGTAAATGGAAAATTATAATCGCAGGGTAATGTTCGAAAATATATTCCACAGACCTATTATGACACTCGTACACACTAATTTCAGATGAAGGAGGGATATAAACTGCTCCACATATATAACTTACTGCACTATTGACTGACACTAACAGATAAAACTCTTCAACTTTGTCATTGTGGCACTAATATTTTGTTCGACTGTAACTGTGAATGTATTGCGATTAATACACCTCCACCACGAACATAAATACTGTTTCTTGCACTTCTATCGGTTCTGTAGACTATATATTTATCACTAAATGAAAATTATGACATCTAAATTAAAATTATGGGAATTTACATAAACTTGATTTGTTTTTGTCCTTAAACCACGAACATTCTGGTAATATACTGTAAGGAAATTCTTGCATAACTTTTCGTTAACCAGGTTTTTCCATTCTAGTTTTTTGAATCAACGGTGATTGTAGGGACGCCTCGTATATACTTAATTTTCTTATTCAAAATTCCTTGAACTTTATATCATTTTTCTTTATTACGTCTTGAAGAATTTTTCGTTGCATTCTTGTTCTATCAGAGGTGACTTTAATATCAGAATTAATTTTGTTTTTATTTTTCAAAACTATTATTACGTCATAGCCAGTTTTTTAGTTACCCCTTTAGGTCTTATTTTCTCTTCATTGTATTTTCCGATTCTTCTAATTTAATGTTAGATATATCAACATCGCAATTTCTAAAATTATCTTGACCATTTTCATCATCATCCATTCTGTCTACGCTGTTTGTTTTTTTGGATTCATTTATGTTGTAAACTATTAAATTTTTTGCTCGTCTTTTCCTTTCTTCTACCTCTGTTATCATCAATGCTTCAGAATTAGTAGTCACATTTGAATTAACTTGACCCTGATATTCTTTCCCTCCTTTGAGTTTAGAAATTTAATTTTTCAAGGTTTCAACATCACTATTTAATTCCTTTATTGTATCTTTAGAACATTGCAGTTTCCTGAAAAAAATGTTATTCTTCTATCATTTATTCAAAGGCACCATGCATCTTGCTTTGAAAGACCTACGCAAATTGTATTATAAGGTTCTCTGCATATGTCACAAAAACTCTATCACCAGCTTTTATGGGCCCTTCACTACACTTTTTGTATTCAGTAGACATATTTATTAATATGAATATGTTAAAACACTAGTTTTCTTAGTTTTATTATATAAATATCGAGATCGTTCTGTATAACGCCCGATCTCTGATATTCTCTCTCTCTTAATTATTGCCCTCAATGCTAAAGGATGGTTCGTGTTGCACTGGTACTTGTCCCTTTTTGCTTTACACATGTATACCACTTGTTTGCGAACTGGAATTTATTCTTTGACTTATTATTCACTATTAATTTAATGTTAATTTTATATAATGTTTGGTTATTTTTTGAATAACTTTGTTTTACGCAGAATTTTTTATTTTATTTTATTTTAGTGAAATTATTGTGTAATTTACAAAAGTTTTTACCGGTTTTATTTCACGATTTTCATGGACAATCCCACAACACGTCTGTTTACACTTGCCTTCCCTGACTGTATTTAATTAAATTAAAAGACAAAAATCAAAATAAATATAGTTTAAAAAAACTAAAAAACACGCTTTTAAAAGCACATCAAACTAAAAAGTGAAAAATAATTATTAATATAAACTGAAAACAATAATGAACGAAAAATATTAGTATTATTGTGAAAAAAAGCGTGGGGCGCTTTGTGCCATATTTTTCGTATATCGAGCAACCCACGCTTTTTTCACAATAATACTAGTATTTTTCGTTCATTATTGTTTTCAGTTTATATTAATAATTATTTTTCACTTTTTAGTTTGATGTGCTTTAAAAGCGTGTTTTTAGTTTTTTTTAAACTATATTTATTTTTCACTTTTTAGTTTGATGTGCTATGAAAGCATGTTTTGTAGATTTTTTTAAACTATATTTATATTGCTTATTGATGCTGATATTATAACATATTACGATCCAACAGATATTTCTGAAAAAAAAAATATTTTTTTATTTCAGCCATGGCGATCCTGATCAGGATAATGATATAAATTTATCAAATTATTGTATTGTTACCGGTTCTTCGTAAGTGTACAAAGTTTCAATTAAATCTGTCCGTTTAAAGTGGGTCAAAATCGAGTCCAAAGAGTCGGTTACAAACAAACAAACAAACATACAAGTGAAGCTAATAAAAGCGTGTTAATTAAAAAAAATGTTTAATAGACCGTTTAAGACCTATAAAAAATTTCGTATACTTTTTATACTGTGCGCTCGGGTTTTCCGCGCCAACCAAAAATTTACATTTTAAAAAAGAAAATATATATTTTTACATATTTATTTGGACAGAGTCTACATTTTATTTGATTATTTTTGAAGATATGAAATATTTAAGATTTTGCTGTATTTAATTGACATATACATGTAATTTTCAAGACTATTTAAAAATTGCTACATCGTTTACGACCTTTAAAACATTTCGTCTAGAATAAATAGAATGATTTGAAAATTAATTTAGTTTCGGATGAAATAACGTTTTATTTTTCAGAAAATAATTTATGGTAATTTCATTATGTAAATATTGCAAATAACTGACTAATAATTATTTTTGCTCAATTAGAAATACGTGAGTAGCAATTTAAAGGGCAAGTCATCAAACTCTATTCATCGTATGCATGGAA
This sequence comes from Rhamnusium bicolor, assembly GCA_029963845.1. Taxonomy (NCBI): domain Eukaryota; kingdom Metazoa; phylum Arthropoda; class Insecta; order Coleoptera; family Cerambycidae; genus Rhamnusium; species Rhamnusium bicolor. The sequence continues at coordinate 561,776 of JANEYF010003070.1, read as the reverse complement.
AATCTAATCCTTTTAGACCCATGCAATAAATGCCAGTTTATGTAATACAAATATGAATGAATACTCATTATAAATAGTATTCTGGGAGATAATATATTTATTATATTCTACATACATGCAAAAGATGAAATACCATCTCACCATATATGTATGCAAAAAACACTACAATATTGGATTTACGTCATATCTAAAAATGTTGATTGAAGATGACGTCACTTCATATTAACTTGGACAAGTAAAAAATAGTGTTTGGTAATTATTTAATTTCAAAATGGATTGTCATCAAGTAATGTCATCTTCAATCAACTTTTTGAAATAAACCTGTCAAGCAACTCAGATGAAACTATACTACAGATTATTCCTCGAACAATTTCTTGCATCACAAAATATATGGTTTAATCAGTAGTGCCTTAAACACAACCTAACACCAAAATTTATGACATACCGGGTGTACACCCCCTTTTCTCCATTAGTTTTGATGATAATTGATTGAAATTTGGGATATCATCACTTTTTGACATACAAGTGATTTTTTTTCACTTTCGGTTTCGTCGGAAGTGACACTAACTTTCGATTTTTAACTGGAATACCCTGTATATTATTGCATATTGCAACAATATCAAATAAGTGACATTTCAAACGTCAATATTTTTTATAATATAATTTTTAGTTTTGCACTTAAGTGTACCATGACGGTTCCGATTTATTCTAAATGACCCGTGTGATCCTAGAAAAATCAAAATCCCGTCAAAAATAATAAATTACGTGATTTATGAGCAAATAAAGTTCATCAAAATGATTTTTGGGGAAAAACTCAATTTTTTTCAAATGGAACCATATTGGTACCGTGATACCATTTATTAGTACTATTAATAAGAAATTCATTCATATGTCGTATTAAAATGTACGATAAATAATAAAACAAAATTACAGCTAAAAGAAAATAAGAAAATACAATTTTGTTCTAATTACTTTGTTATACATAAGGTGGCTTTGGAATACAAAAAATGAACACAAGACATTACAACAGTTGTTCAAAATGCTGCAAATTAACGTCAATGCACTTCTGAATCCACATAGCTGTTTCTGGAAGAACGTTCACCAATTGCTGGGCCGTTATGCTATTAATTGCGCGTCTTACTTGTAGCTTCAGGTCTTCACCGGTTGTAACGGTGGTTGAGTAGATAATATTTTTTAAATGACCCCAAACAAGAAAGGTATTAAATCAGGTGACCTTGGAGGCCACTTCACAGGACCATTCGTCGAAATTACGTTTTCCCCGAATCTCCGCTGAAGGTAATCAATTACTATCATTGAATTATGGGGAGGTTGGAAATACATTCCCTGTCATAAATGGAAAAGTAATTTAGATAAACTGTCCTCAATTTCATTTTGTAGAAATCCGAAGTATCTGGTACCAGTATTTTTGGACCAATGATTCTACTACTGATTATTCCAAACCAAACATTGAAACCAAACCGCACTTAAAAGTTACCCTCCCGTAATAAATTTTGATTTTCTTGTGACCAATATTTTGTATTTTGTCGGTTAAATAATCCCAAATTTGTAAACCTAGACTCGTCCGAAAATAAAATCATTTCCAAAAAATCATTGTTTGGCTGTACGTTATTCTGCAAAATCCAATTGCAATATTCCATCCTAAGTTCGTAATGATTTTCGTACAAGTGCTGGTGCAATTGGTATTTAAAAGATTGATACTGGTATTTGTGCAAAATTCGGCTTACTGTATGGTGACTGATTTCCAATTCAAACCCAATTTGCCTTAAAGAAACAATCTTATCAACTTCTACTCGAGCCAAAACATTAATTTCCGTTTCTTCGTCAAGAATGAAATTTTCTTCGAGAGAATGAAATTTTCTTCGAGATCATTATTGGGCTCACTTCGGAAATGATTTTCAAGATGATTAAAATAATTTTTCGTTGGACATTGTCTACCAGGATATCTTTCGACATAAAGGTGTCTAGCCGCAACGGCATTTTTTCTACATTCCCCATAAATAATTAACATGTCCACCTTTTCATCTCTTATATAAATTTGCGGCATTTTGAACACTATTAACAAGAATTTTAAACAATTTTTAAAGATAGTAAAAACACCGGTAAACCAACAAATGTTTGACAAACTAAATATTTCATTGTTTTCAAAGCCACTTCTTAACATTTAACAATTAGAACAAAATTGTATTTTCTTATTATCTTTTAGCTGTAATTTTGTTTGTATTTATCGCACATTTTAATACGACATATGTATGAATAAATTCCTTATTAATAGTACTAATAAATGGTACCACGGTACCAATACGGTTCAAATTGAATTTGGCCCCAATATCCCTTTTGATAAACTTTATTTGCTCATAAATTACGTAATTTAGTATTTTTGACGGGATTTCGATTTTTCTAGCATTACACGGGTCATTTAAAATAAATCGGAACCGTCATGGCACACTTAAATGGAAAACTAAAAATTATATTTTAACAAATACTGACGTTTGAAATGTCATTTATTTGGTATCGTTAGATTCAGCGAAACCGGAAGTGAAAAAAATCACTTGTATGTCAGAAAGTGCTGCTTATTATGTATATAGGATATCCCAAATTTCAATCAACTATCTTCAATACTAAAGGAGAAAAGGGGGTGTAACATGATCCTGTTACACCCGGTATATTGAAAATCACAAAAAGATGCGCCTTGAAGAGTTTCATAACAGAGAAAGATTTGAAATCGATCTGTCGAATAATAACCGAAATATCAAGGTGTGTCCACTTGAGGCACACTGTATATGTGTATATACAATTATATAGGTATTGTTCGTATATATTATATATTTCATTAAGAAATTTTTTTAGAACAATCAAAATTGTTTATCGTGAATGTATCTATACATAATTTCAATGTACCTAATTCTGTAATTGGGCTCCTGCCTGTTGGACTTTGTATTTAAATAAATAAAATACATAAATAAAATAAAATTAAATAAAATAATTGTCCTAATAATAAAGTAAATTATTACATAAAAAACGATTTGTTAAGTTTAATCACTGGCCTTAATTTCCACCTAATTTTTAAGAAAGTATTTAGATTTAGGTGGTATTTAAAAATGATTAATTATTAAATTATAGGATCTTTCAAATTTGTTTTAAATATGCCTATATAAAATATTAATTCAAATAGTTTCATAACAATGCAAAAACGTCGCGTCCTTTTATTACAGCATTTTCCTTTCAATTTATTTGATAAATGAGGAGATGGTAATAAGTTACTTAATTTTATGGAAACATCAGTTAAATTTATTATTTTTCATCAAAATAAAATATGATTTTAGGGTGAAAGTTTTCGACAAATTTATTCCTACACTCAAACTCTTTGGTAATGTTTTATGTTCGCAGCTTTTCTAAACTTCATCCTTAATTTTTAATTTGTGAAAAAATGGCGGAAAGTACGTGTTAAATTGTTTTGCCAGCACGTAGATGCAACTAAATCCAGAAAGTAAGAATTTAATTAATTTCAACGAGAACTTCGCAATGTGTTACCAGATATTATCTTTTGTACGGAAACTAATCTAATCTCTCCCTCTTTTTCGTATCTTGCAGACCAGTGCTATTAATTATTTCAATATAAAACCAAACGAAGGATTGCATAACATTAACATTGTTTCATATTGAAAAATAAATAAATACAAGGGTTTTCTTAATGCTTTATAATATTAGTAACAATATAACATTATTTTTACATAAAGATTGTCAATATGTTTTATCAATATGACGGACATAAGGAGGCGTCCTATCATCCTTGCTATGGTCTATAGTTATTGTTGAACTTCTCACCAAACAAAGCTAGTCTGGATTCGACATCCCAGGATACGCTGATAACCTAGTCATTATAATAAGAGGCAAGCATGATAGGATATCAGACCTAATGCAAATCGCCCTCAACATCATCAAAAATTGGTGCTGGGATGAAGGTTTACACGTTAACCCAAGCAAAACAGTCATTATACCATTGACAAAAAGAAGGAAGTTTTCTCTAATAGCCCCAAAAATTAATGGTGTATAAGTTGACTCCTCTGATGAGGTAAAATATCTAGGTGTAATCCTGGATTAAAAACGCACTGCTTCCATGATTAATACAATGACTCACATGGTCATAAAGAAGAGTATGTGAACATGTAAATATTAAATTTTTACCTCAACGGAAGTAGTAACGAGTATATTTAGTTTACAAGATTGAACATTGAAACATTTTGTAAAAAGGATTTGTATTACTTAATTCCTTTTAATAGCAAATTGACAACAGTTGGAAAAATCTGCAGCAGTAAGTAGTTAAAGAAAATTATCAATTAACAATATGAAGAAATCATAAGGTAACAACTTTATAAATGTAAGGAGTTGCAAAGAAATAGGCTACTTGATGAATACCCCTTAATCACATTAATGAAAATGAAAACTGTGAATTTATCTGAAGACAACAAAACAAACAAACTCCTTTACTTAAAGCCTACCGGTTTCTACTTGTAGTATATTTTTATTATTAATTGCACTTCCCTTAACGAAAAAAAAAAAAAGTGCAAAACCATAGTAACGTAATAAATATTTAACGATAAAAAAAGTTAGGGCAATAATTTTCGTGTTTAATATTTTTCCAACTCTGTGTAAGATGTTATTTAAACAATTAAAATATGAATTAAATCGGATAAACAACAAAGTTATTTCCTGTAGCATAATAGTAATAATAATAAAAATAATAATAACAACAGCATAGGCAAGGGTAAGCCGATACTTATTTAAAAAATTATAAATACTTTTTATTACTTGTCTAATTTTCACTTTATTTGTTATTTTACAACTAGTTTCATCCTATTCGGACATTTTCAAGTAAACTAAAATATACACAGATTTTACTTTCATTTAAATATAAACTAAACTAAATAGAAGGATGGGTCACTTTATGGTTGATCATATAATTCAAATTTGTACAGATGTTATGTGTCTTTAAATGTAGGGGTTTTCAAGATAGTAAATTATAATATGGTGTGATTTTTATTAAGAGCATTAGGTTATTTGAACAAGTTTAATAACGGAGAATTATTTAAATCTAATTGGTCGTTTAATATGTTGTAATTTTTATTCTTATTTAATTTATTAATTTCTAGCACTTATAATAAATTAAGTTTTTTATTTTTCCCAAAAATTTGTAATATCTTAGGTTGATGGTCACCAGTTATTGTATGACTAGAATCTGTTAGGTGTTTATGAAAGTTGAAATGTTGTTTTTGTGTGTGAATATGTTCACTGTATCTTACCCCGAACGATCTACCTGTTTGACCTATATACGTGGCGTTATATTCTGTGCAATATAACCGATATACACCACATTTTTTAGAGATATCAGTTTTTTGTTTTGCATTGAAAAGATATCTGCCTATATTTTTGTTAGAACTAAATGATGATTTAATATTAAATTTGGAAAAAGTATTGTTAATTGAATACGAGAGTTGACCTGAATATGATAATGAAATAATGTATGTTTGAACTTTTTCTCGTTAATAGTGGGATAAAGTTCTTTTTAAGAGGGACTTATTTTGTTTTTTTTGTAGATTAGATTATTCATTATATTTTGAGGGTACCCGTTACTATGTGCTATAAGTCTTAGTGTGTTTAATTCTTCTTTTTAAATCTGTCTCAGATAGAGGTAAGCTGAGGGCTCGGTGTGTCATAGATTGATATGCGGCTGATTTGTTTTAATTCCTATAACTCTCTCACAAATTAGCCGCATATCAATCTATATCACACCGAGCCTTCAGCTTACCTCTATCTGAGACAGATTTAAAAGAAGAATTAGACACAATAAGACTTATAGCACATAATAACGGGTACCCTCAAAATATAATCAACAGTTTAATCTACAAAAAAACGAAATAAAACTCTCTTAAAAGAACTTTATCCCACTAGTAACGATAAAAAAGTTCAAACATACATTTCATTACCATATTCAGGTCAACTCTCTTATTCAATTAGCAATACTTTTTGCAAATTTAATATTAAAACATCATTTAGTTCTAACAAAAATATAGACAGATATCTTTTCATTGCAAAACAAAAAACTGATATCTCTAAAAAAATGTGGTGTATATCGGTTAGATTGCCCAGAATGTAACGCCTCATATGTAGGTCAAACAGGTAGATCGTTCGGGGTAAGATATAGAGAACATATTCACACACTAAAACAACATTCCAACTTTTATAAACATCTAACAGATTCTGGTCATACAATAACTGATGACCATCAACCTAAAATATTACATATTTGTGGAAAAAGTAAAAAAATTCAATTTATTAGAAGTGCTAGAAATTAATAAATTAAATAGGAATAAAAATTACAACATATTAAACGACCAAATAGATTTAAATAATTCTCCGTTATTAAACTTGTTCAGATAACCTAATGCTGTTAATAAAAATCACACCATAATATAATTTACTATCTTGAAAAACCCCTACATTTAAAGACATAACATATGTACAAATTTGAATTATATGATCAACCATAAGTGACCCATCCTTCTATTTAGTTTAGTTTATATTTAAATGAAAGTAAAATCTGTGTATATTTTAATTTACTTGAAAATGTCGGAATAGGATGAAACTAGTTGTAAAATAACAAATAAAGTGAAAATTAGACAAATAATAAAAAGTGTTTATAATTTTTTAAATCAAAATGGATTTTCACAAAGTAACTTCATCTTCAATCAATTATCCGATACTTATTATTATTACTTTTTTTTTCGAAACAAGCAAAAGAAAACATACACATATAAGTTTGGAACTCTAAAACATTAAAGTAGAAATAAACTTAATCGTTTTACAAACTTTGTAAATTCTTTGTTTTATTGTAAACTAAATTATGGAGTAGTCTAAACAAGATAATTTAATTTCGAATAAAATGTACTCCGGTGGGAAGCAAAACAAATATACATCGAAGATAACGTTTTACTTTTATTACTGTAGATTATGAAGAATTATGTAAGTATATTGTACATCCGCATCCGGTTTAATTATATTTTTCGAAGCATTCGGTCCATATTTAGGGTCATTTGGAATTCCGTATTTAGGGTCATAAAATTTATATCGCTCAAGATTATTTCCTTAATGTCTGTAAGTAATATGTAGGCAACCTTACAGGTGTAATCTCGAATACTTTATCTTAGCCACATTGTCAGTTTAATATGCTATCATTAAACTAAAACTTTAGAAATGCTATTTATGAAAATGATCCACTGTTGTAATAGGTAAATGGTTAATACATGCAATACTAGTTTATATGAAAAGCAAATGTAAAAAAGTTCGTATGGAAACAGTTTTAAGATTTTTCTAAGAAAGAAAATACACCTATTGAAATTTTGGACCAAACTATAAAGGATTAGGTTTCAATATGAAAAACAAGATTAGTCAAGATTATAAGGGGTAGTTAAAAGTATATGGAACCAAACTTTACAAATGTTGCAAGGAAATATCATTTGATCCTTTTAAGGAGAAAACGAAAGGCACGAAACGTGAAAAGCAAACTTCAAAACAATCTGGATAATCGATAGTTTCAATTAAAGAATATGTAGAAATGGTGAAACTAGAGGACGAAAACAATTCAGAAGAACTACAGAAAAAAGTTTTTTCAAATAAATTCAGAGGAGTTGGCGTGAAGGAGATGCAGCGAATTGTTCTAGTGATTGTCGCGAATCTAGTCGTCTAAAATATGATCCTGTCTTTTCCAAAATTACATACAGAGGAGACAAAAAATGAGCAGATTCTAAATGGTTTGTTCTAAATACAGACAGATTCACTGCAAGACTTATTAAATCATTAATTTTTAAACGATCCAACAATATTATCATTGAAAAATGTCAAGTCAATCTAAGTTGAAAAACTGTATCAAAATAGTGTAAAAACGTTCCTTTAGGAAAAAAATAAGCTACAACAGCTTTTAGGGAATCGAAAAGATAAAATTGAATCAAACGAAAAGTCGGCGATTTACGAAATTAGACGTAAGGACTGTAATTAAAAGTATGTTGGACAAACTAGACGATCAATTCAAACTAGATTCAAGGAGCATGTGGCTCATCTCAAATATGGTAGAACAGACAAGTCTAGTGTTGCCCAACATTCGTTTAAGCACAATCATAAAATAGATAATAGCAACAACATTAATTCGGAATGTAACCAATACTAGACAACTGGATGCATTTGAATGCTTGAAAATTACAAAGTGTAAAAGTAGTATGAATACTGACAGAGGGCTAATTACTTATGTCCGCTTTATTGGTTGTTAGTCACGGTTTACCTTAACAACAGTGTATGTATAAATAGGATTACATTATTAGCATAATATTAATTTTAATCATCTCCAGATAACGCCAACTTGGTTACCACAATGCGCATCGAGTGCAGTATATGGTTTTGTTATTTTGTGAAAAACCACATTAATGTTAGTTTCACATCGAAGGTTCAAACCCACATCAGGATATAACCTTTTAGTTGCCATAACAAATATCACTGGTATAAATGAAATATCTACAATAATGTTTAAGATTCTATATTGTTCCTTACATCAGTGCTTGCTTTAATAATTAATAAACATTTAAATGAAGTGTTATAGTCCTTTTGTTTAAATAATAAACAATAATCCTGGAATAGAATGGAATTAATATCTAAATCTCTTCTTGAAAGGATTGTTTTCGTTTATGATAAGTTTCGTCTTATATGCTTGTTATTGTAATTTTACTGAACGCGTCACGTTTTAAAAAAGTCAATGGATATTAGTCCCACTTCATAGGTACCAAAAAAATAGTATTACTGTTCAAATTATTGTTGTTCTAACAATTGCTTCTAGTGTATTGAGGACTGTGTATCTGAAATCAACATTAAGTTTAATTGTGGAAGACAAATAAGACCTATATTAAAAAATTTTAAGTGAGTAATAAATTATATTATTTCTCAATTGTCGCTTACAGAAGTATAAAGTATTGGAAAACATTTAATTAGAGTGCCTGCTTTGTGTGTGTGCATAGAGAATAAAAATAGCAAAGTCGTGCATGGAACAGAAAGAGAATTATGAATCAATGTTGCCTCATTGTACGTTGTGATTGTGAAGTAAAGAGGGCACGCCCCATCATATCCATTCTTTCTACACACAGTTTATTGTACAGATATTAGGTGTTTAGTAAAATTCCAGCCATTTGCAAATATTCACTTTATTTAAAACTATAAGAAAAACAAAGACAGAGATAGTGAATTAGCCACTAGGGGTAAATTCTCCTAAACCCCTCAAAAACCACGAAGGTGCAAGGACGACCATTGGTATGCGTAATTAGTAGCGGGGCAAGTAGTAGCCAATAAATTATTCATCTTTAGATCATGCACTACGATAGCCCACCCTTCATCAGATCATAGTAGGTAGCCGATGACACTATTGGTGGTGTTTTGGTTAGTATATTTCAAAATATTGTGGGGTATAGTTATTATTTCTGTAAATATCTAAGTATCCCTGTTTATTTTGAGAATTTCTAGTTATTTGATGCATAATTGTTTTTAAAATGCATCAAAAAAACTCAATGGCATTTCTTTGAGTAATTTTTGGCCATTTGGCGTGAAAGTAAACTGGCATTCCGCTATTAAATAAAAATAAATTAACAAATATTCTAACGAAAATAAAATAAAAAATTCTAAAATGAAATGGATTTAAAAAAACGTATTAAAAATGAAAAATTTTTTTCTAAATGTTACTTTATAAGGGTCTCAAAAATGTCACCCTGTTGCTCCTGGCAATACCCTAATCGGTGATAAAATTCGTTCCTGACATTTAAAATTATGACAGGAGTCACACTCTGTAGAGTAGCAACAATTTTAGCACGTAACTCTTGCAAGTCACGCGCTCGCTCGTGTTCATATTTATAAATTTGTGAGGTTGGATATCTTCATAAAAAAAAGTTGATAAGCACCGGGGGTGGCCATTTTATTGTGCCTCATCCACTTATAAGACGGGAAAAGTGTTGTTTAAATACTCTTGCACCCTTCTTGCTTTATGAGCAGGACAGCCGTCTTGCTGGTACCAAATCTCCCCGAAATTGACGTCAAGAGCTTGAACAGTCGGAATAATCTGATTCTGTAAAATGTTTAAATATTTGTCGGCATTTAAGTTACTGTCAATGAAAATAGGACCAATGACATGATCACCTAAAATGACGGCCCAAACATTTACTTTTTGTGGATATTGATTACATAATGGCACACTCAAAAATTTATTTTCCCTGGATCAATATCGAACTACAAAAGGATTATACCGGCCATATATGGAAAAAGATGTCTCATCAGTGAATAAAATATTCTTGATGAATTTTCGTTTTCATTAGCCTTTTCCATCATGGTTTCACAAAAATCTATTCGTTTCGTACGGTCTTCAGGAAAAATTTCTTGGGTAGTCATAATTTTGTAGCAGTGGTGCTTATTTCTTTTCAGAATATTCCGCACTGTTCGCTCTTGTACACTAACTTCTTTCGAGATTTGTTTACTCGAACAAGGTGAATTTACCTCGACGCACTGGCGGTTCTTCTTTAGGGTTATTTGGTCAATGACCTCCCACATACAAATAAAAAAATAGAGCTATTCATTTTCTGAAGTTTAAAAATATATAATATATATATGTATATAATATTAAAAATATATATATATATATATATATATATATATATATATATATATATATATATATATATATATATATATATATATATATATATATATATATATTTAATATTCTTAAAGAATATATTAAAGTTTCTAGTTCATTTTATGCACAATACTATTCCAATATCTGGATCATTACATTATGAAAATAGATTAATCATGAATCAAGAAAAAACTTTTTGTTTACAGTTTCATCCGATAAAATCCAATTATAGTTATAGTCCTTTAATAAAACTAGAAAACATATCAATTCAAAAGGTTTCAGAGTTTAAACTTTTAGGCATTCATATAGATTTATCACTTGATTGGAAAACTCATATTGATACACTTTGCAAAAAGTGTGCCAGTAACTGCTTTGCTATAAATAGGCTATCTAACATTTGTAGTGTCACTGTTGTAAAAACATTTTATTTCTCCAATTTTGAGTCTCGGTTAAGATATGGAGTGATTTTCTGGGCTAGTGCATCTGCTGCAAATCGTGTTTTGTGTTGCAGAAAAGGGCAATACGTTTCATTTATGGCCTGAAATATAGGGAATCATGTAAACATACTTTTATACAGCAAAGAATTTTAACTTTGCCGTGTTTATATATTTTGGAATTATTATGTTTCGTAAAAAAAAACCACAATTCAAAATTTACATATCAAAACTCTAACCATCTGTATCCTACACGTTATGGCCTTGATCTGCAATACGATTTACATCGACTGCAATTGTACAAATCCGACCCATACTACATGGGTGCTGTACTATACAATAAACTGGATGCGAAAGTAAAGTCAATAAATAATGTAAAAAAGTTTATCATCGCTGTTAAAGAAGTCCTTCTAACAATTGGTTTTTATTCTGTTCAAGAATATCTACAATCTTAAGATTAAAAATATGGTTCTTCTGTTATATTTTAATCACTATTGTTTTTTATTTTTCTTTCTTTTCTTTTCATTTGTATATTTCATGTTTTTTAATTGACGTATCCCATATCATTTTTTGTATGATCTACTGGATGAATAAAGCTTGTTATTTGTTATTTGTTATTCATTTATAGAACTTAAAAATCTTGAGTCAATCCACAACGTGTCCTCAAAGCTAGCTACGGACCGAATTTATAACGAATTATAGTGAAATAGACTTATGCGCGAATCGTCAGAAAGTAAAAGAGACAGAAAACACTGGAGGGGACAATGTCCCTGATGACCCTGACACGGTAACGCACGAAATTTAGTACAGCAGTCGCTAGTCAGCAGTCTTAATGTTGACCACGCGTTGGTCGATAAATTCTATCGCGTTGTTTTTAATGTTTTTATTTGTGAACATTTAATTAGTAAATCTCTACTTGTCGTGAAATTAAGTAAAACAGTGTTTTTGGTGTTGACTATTAAATATGAGTGTTGTACAAAATATATTAAAATTGAAAGATGGATATAAGTTGGGTTATGAAGACTGAGTGAAATTCAAAGGTGGTGGAGGTCCAAAACCTAATATGACGATAAAGCAAACATCTCTTAATAAGAAAAAAGAAGTTAATAGGTAATTTCATTAAAAAAAGTTATCCTTCAGCAAATTTTATTCATTGTTACGCTCATCAACTAAATTTAATTTTACAAAAAGCATCAAGTCAGGATAAAAGCATAACAATTTTTTTGCTAATTTACATAGCTTTTCTTCATTCTTTGGAAAATCGCCAAAAAGAACAGCCGTGTTAGATAATGTTATTAAGGTGATATTACCTAAAGCTGCTCCAACACGACATTGATAATGAATCAGAAAACAACACTCTAAACCAAGCTATTGGTTTAAAAAACTACTTACAAAATGAACATTTTCTTTACTGGTTAAATTTTTTTCATTTAGTTATGCCTCATTGTGATATATTGTTCAATCAATTACAAAAATGTAATATCGATGTCATAACAGTAAATAAGTGTATTGGCGTTTTTAATAGTAAAATTGAAGACATCAGAAATAAAATTTTGAATAACTATTTGGAGGAGACATCCATGCAGTCTGCCCAGAGATGTAAAACGGAAGAATCAAAACGGAGAATTTCATTAGAAGTTTGTGATATAATTACATCTGAGATCAAAAACAGGTTTGGCTTCAGTAATCATTTAGCAGTGTCTCAGTTATTTCACGCAGATCGATTTAAAGATTATAAAAAAAGTTTTCCTCAAGATATGTTTAAATTAGTTAAAACGGAGTATCCAGTCATAAATCATTTGAAACTTAAAACTGAATTAGAAGTATTATATAGCTGAGAAGATTTTTCCAATAATGAAGGTGCAGTTGCTTAGTTACAGCTTTTTATTAACAATAATTTGTGCAATACTTTTTCTGAAAGTGTCAAATTGTTAAAAATCTTGTGTACTCTCCCTATGACTACCGTCGAAAGTGAACGTTGTTTTTCCACCTTAAAAAGAATAAAGACATTTTTAAGAAATACCATGGGTCAGGAAAGGTTATCTTCTTTAGCTATGCTTACCATAGAAAGGTCATTAATAAGAAGATAAAAGACTTTAATGAAAAATAATTGACCACTTTGCATCTCAAAAAGACCGGAGGATCGACTTGGAATTTAAATCACTTTAAAAGGTAGGTAATACAGTAAACTTTTCTAATTTACCTCCCTATCTCTTGACCCACGAACCGCCGCGCGCCGTTGCCTCAACGTAACTACAGACATTAGTTTTCCGCCTCTCCCGATCTTCCCTTAAGTAAACTGTAGGCTCGTCTTTGTCATTTAAATTACTACATTTTCTGCAATTGGTCGCACATCCCACAGACCATAACTTATGAATGATGTTTAATACAGTTTGAACCATCGGGGTAGGACGGTTTTCAAATGTAAAAATGAATCGCTTTATAACTCCTTCAGCAGAATTACCGCCGTATTACCACTTGATCATTTGCACTTTTTTTTCAGTTGTATAAACATACATTTTTAAGTTAAGGAGAGATGCCAGTTTAACTTACCGCGCTAACGGCTGACGCAATAATAAAAGAAATGAGACAACAGCAACGTGAGAGCAGTTCATGTGATCGCAAAATTGTTTATTGCAGTGTTGCCAGATTGTGAAAGTGTGATTATCATAAAGTAACAACGAAATTAGCAGATTTTAGCAAGAATTACCAGATACTTCAAATAATACACCAATATTCAAAAAAATTATTATAAAAAAATTAATAAACAAAAGTGAAACAGTTACAAGTAAGTATATTGAATAGAAACTTTTCAAATAATAATTGGCTGTCAAGTTCGATTTCAGAAATTATATTATCTTCATTTTCGCTTATATATTTGTATATCTACTTTTATTATTCTTTCGTGCAGTCTGCACTCATTTTTCGTGCAGTGTAGCATTTATTTTATAATTATAAAATAAATGAGCGTAGCTATTATGCTACATTTATAACATAGCCAACTAGAATGACACATGCTTATACGTTGAATACTTTCTCACAAAAGCAGCATATTTTAAAATTTATAATGGAATATTAAAGCAATATGCATATTTTTAAAGGAATGTTGTGACGGTAAATTGAATACGTAGATATCCCCAAACAGTCACGAGACCGACATTTTCTATCCGAGCGCATGTGAAAAATTTAATTCTGTTAATATTTTCTAAACGGCATGGTAGCAGATGCACGATATATATAACTTTATTTTAGCTTTGAGGATATTTCATACAAATTTTCAGCGCAATAATAATCCAGTTCTTTTTATTATTTTCAGACAAATACGATAATCGTATGTAACAGAACAGGACTAGAATGTTGATTTTTAAGTCCTTTATTTAATCAGCTGAATCTCTAAAATTATGATACAAACACGCAACCACCCTATTTTCTAGTTTACATTGGTGCAGTGAACACGTACATAGTATGTATTAGTCAGTTAAATTATTGAAGAGTTTGTGATTAAAAGTAGATATTTCTATTTGGTGACAATTTTCTGTTGACGAAACAAATGTGTTGCTCCTGGTCCTTATCGTTAGAGCGAGCCAGTTTCATTTCTTAAACGCTATTATCTTAAAAATAAGGAAATGTGTTATTCTGAAATTTTAACGATGTACTAAACAAAAGCTGTTCTTCCAGCCCTACTGTTGGTTATTCCAAAAGGTGTCTCGCCATATGCAAGGAATTGAAATATGAAATTAGCAACAGTTTAAGAAAATAATTAATTTTACAAGAACTGCGAGGTGTGTCACACTGGAAGTTTCACATTATACTAAAGAAAAGGCGTTTCACACCGGCTTAAAGAATAATTAAGACAGAAATGCAAATAGAGAGACAACTACGAAGTGTGCCACACTGTAAATTTCACATTATACAAAGAAAAAGCGTTCTTTTCAGCCCTGCTATCATTTTTTTCCAAAAACCTGTACGAGTTTTACTATATTCAAAAAATGCAAATTGAGGTTCTTGATAACTTAAATTCAATTTCAATTTCAATTTATTCAATTTATTATTAGGTAGAGTAGTAGAATCGTACAATGTTATTACACTTTGTGGTAGACTATAACCTAAAATATATTAGAATTACAATATACAATACATATAATAGTAAGTAACACATGTAAATCAGTATCACCAGGCCGAGATGAAATCACCTAAACACAAAATGCTTGTTTTGTGAATTTCGTGTCTTCCTGGTTGATCAGTAAATTAATTGTATAGTTTTTTATATTAAAATAGAAATGAACAGAGAGAGATAGTAAAATATTATAATTAATAATTATTGGCAAAACGAGACTGAGGATTTGTACCAGCAACACACGGCAGTGAGTACGTACTATAATACTAATATATCATGATTGGGAAGATAAATGTCTTATATTATTTCAACTTAGTTCGAAGATATCAGACTTATTATGGTCGAGTTTTCCATTTAATGCAGGATATTCTTTATAAAATCATGATTTTGGGTAATACATTTTTTTATTTCAATTTTGTATTTACTAAACTTTCCTATGGTTTTTAGATACAGCGGTAAAATATTGTATAACTTTGGTCCGAGATAGTAGACAAATCTTTGTGTATGGCTTTTTTTGACTAATGGCAACCCTATAGACCTATTTTCAGTAAACCTGGTTTCATATCTAGAATGGGCTGGTGAGGGGTTCTTGTCATACATGTGTAATAAATAGTGATAAGCAAAGAGATTTCTTATGTTGAATACGTCAGCTTCTTTATATAATTGTGTAGAGGAGTAGAGTTTTTTTTTCTGAAAAATTATCTTTAGAGTACTATTTTGCGCTGTTTGCAGAATATTCATTATATTATTACGTAACCCCCCCCCCAGATAATAATACAATATCTAATCAGTGATTCTACTAGCGATTTATATATAGTCATCAGATCTTTCCTTTCTAATATATCCCTTAAAGTAGAGAATTTATGCGTAAGTTGTCTAATTTTTTTTGTGACGTAAGTAACATGCTCGTCCCATCTTAGATGATGGTCAAGCATAACTCCTAAATATTTGATGGTACTGGTTTTCCCAATTTTGGGGCAACTACAATTTATTTGTTGTAAACATGTATTATTATGTATATGCAGTAATTCTCTAGTAGGTTGATCGGCAGCTAATAAGGTGAATGTTAGGAATTTAGTTTTTTGAATGTTTAAGCTCAATAAACTAAAGTTTAGCCACTTAGAAATCAGAGCTAAACTTTCTTCTGCATTGCTATATACTGTGTCCCATGAATTTTCCCCAAATACAATGGCAGTGTCATCAGCATAAGATACTAAATGGCCTTGAAATTGTTTTAATTTTGTAATGCTGTTAATATACAGAAGGAAAAGTATTGGACCCAATACAGTCCCTTGTGGTACACCCATGGTGATGTTGAGCGAGTCACTGTATACGTCATCAATTTTTACGCATTGTCTTCTATTTGTGAGATAATGTTCTATTAGACATAGTGTAGGTCCACGTATACCATTGTTGTTGTGTATACCACGTATACCATTTGTATTATTTCGTTTAAATGCTATAGAAATATGATATTAATGTTATGGGCAGTCGCTATTGAAACGTTTATGTTTTTATGGAATTATTATTTCCTATCTTCAGTTAAATCCTTAAACTTAACTTCAGTATATGTTGTATTTTTGATTTATGTGTACCTTATTATGGTGTTTGTTTTGTTATTTATTTTAGTTTTTATTTTTTTTATAAAATTGATAAAAAAATTCATGTAAATGAGTTAGGCTGAGGTTATGAACAAAAATGAAAATAAGTAAATTAACTATGGCGTATTTTATATTTTTCCTTAACAGGTATATCTAATAACATTTTAAAATGCATCGATTCTGATGCAATCTATTCAGATTGAGTTGAGTTTTTTGTAATCAAACTGAAAGCTAAATTCAAATATACCTTCGTCGGTTGTAATGATTTGGCAAATACATTCATTCGTGTAACAAACTATATTGCAATCGAATTAGGAGAAGTGGAAAGATTTTACTGTAGCATATTATGAGAATATGTAGACAGCTTATGCACCTTAGACACATGTGTTGAAGATGAAAGCGTTGGATTTTACATAGAAAATGTGGACTCAAATATATTCTAGTATAATAATATTCAGTTTGAATATGTCTCAATTCATCCGAATTTGTTGTAAATATTTGTATTTTACACATACATACATTTTTTCTTTCAGGTTCAAATTTCAACTCGAGTGTAGCATTCATATGATGTGGATTGGCTTTTCAGTGCTCGGGTGCCCTAGTGATTGTAAAACTTTATATGAATTTCTAGACGAAATAGATACAGAAAATTGCTTTTCCTTTCGGTAACGTACAATTTACTTAAAACAACACCCTCAAGTAGAAATAACAAAGCTATCAATACTTTATGTAATATAGGACATGTGGGCGAATTAACTTTGAAAATTAGAAAAACAATACCTGCAAGCGTGCAGGAATTAAAGATATTTATAAATATACAAGTTTTGATACAGGTCCTTATCACAAATGTGCAGTGTGTATTAAAGTATTAGACATAGTACAGGGTTATTCATTATAAGTTACCCACCCCTTATCTTCGTTATTATTGCCTATAGAAAAAAAAGTTTTAAATAAAAGTTGTGTGGTTATGACTGAATATTGTTAAAATGCTATCAAAAGTACAGTATCGTGTAGATTTCAGGGGATACAAAAAAACAGTATTTTTTTTAAATAGGATATATTATTAAATTTTTGGAATGATCCTTTGTTCCTGATTTCAAAAATATACCATATGTTACCCCTACCATGTACCGTTTTTGAGTTATTAAACGTCGAATATCTTAGTTAAACTAGTTACTGTAAATATGGAAAAGTTAACATTATTAAAGTGAGCGATGAAAATGACAACTATTATGTTTGATAAGTGACATTTCTTTAATGAAATAATCAAAATGGTATACAGTGAGCAAGAAAAAATCAAATATTTACTTGTTATATACAAAATAACAAAAATAAACATGCAGTAAAAAGAGCATGTAGGGTGTTGTATCCAAATCGTCCAACACTATCAGAAAATACGTTCAAAAATATTTATCGAAAGGTGAATAATACCTCCAGTTTTAGTAGAAAAAAGCGTGTAGTTCAGGCAAACAAAGAATAACAGCTCGATATACTGCTTCATTACGAAGGTAAGCCCATCCATATTTATTCACGAATAGACTTTTTTGAAACATTGTATTATTTCTTAGAAAATTCTGAATGTAGTATAAATAATGCAGTCGATCAATTAGGTAAAAGTTATTCCAAAATTCAACGTACTTTAAAAAATAATAGTTACAGACCATAATATTTTACCTGTACAAGTTTCAACAGAGGCTCATAAAAGGAAAAGACTGGACTTTTGCCGCCAGATGATTCAAAAGTTGGATGAAGTCCTGATTTTTTTACTAAAATATTATGGACTGATGAATCATTCTTTTCTATGGCAGAAGTTTTTAATAGGAAAAATCGAAGGCCGTGGGAAAACAAGCACAACAGAAAAAGATTGGTAAATCAAATAAAAAAAATCAGGAAGAAAAACTGTTAGCATTTGGTGTGGAATTTTCAGAAACAAAATTGTTGGGCATATATTTTACGATTATACTTTAACTGGAGTTACCTATCTTGAAAAAATTATCCCAGAAGCAGAAAATATTCTTTTGCAGAATTCTCCGGAAGCCGGATTTCATGATATGACTTGAATGCAGGATGGGGCCACTCCGCATAGTGTCCTACTCGTTCAAGATCATTTGAATAATGTATTCCCAAAATGGATAGGAATAATGGACCTATGGCCACTTAACAGTCCGGATTTGACCTCTATGGATTAATTTTTTGGAGATTTCTAAAAGACATTGTCAATAATAATAATAATAATAATAGCATTGAATGCTATTAATCATTACTAACAGGATTCGACTTGAAATAAAGAATCTGAATGTAAATAATGAATCCATTTCCGGTGCAATTATAAATGTAAGAAGACGTTATCAATTATGCATTGGCAATAATTGTGGACACATCGAACAGCTTTTATGAGTTATCATTTACTTATATTTAAATTTCCTTAATAAATCTTTGTTTCTATTTTGTATAAATATTTGGTTTTTTTCTTTCTCACTGTAAACAATTCTGATTATTTCATTAAAGAAATGTCACTTATCAAACATAATAGTTGTCACTTTCATAGCTCATTTTAATAATGTTAACTTTTCCATATTTACAGTAACTAGTTTAACTAAGATATTAGACGTTTAATAACTCAAAAACGTATATGGTAGGGGTAATATATGATATATTTTTGAAATCAGGAACAAAGGATCATTCCAAAAATTTAATAATATATAGGGTATCCCATTTAAAAGAAAATATTATTTTTTGTATCCCCTGAAATCTGCACGCTACTGTACTTTTGATAGCATTTTAACAAAATTCAGTCATAACCACACAACTTTTATTTAAAACTTCTTTTTCTATAGGCAATAATAACGATGATAAGGGGTGGGTAATTTATAATGAAAAACTCTGTACAATAAATAAGACTAAGAAGGTTTAGTACCATATCACCGAGAAAACAATTATGCAGCTACGGATACGTGTTTCTGAGTTATTGTCCCTCATCAGCTTAGCGTAGCTAAGGAATTGAATCTAGGATGGGTTAGATCAGGAACAAGAACTAAATAAGGCTGGAAAATACAGTACACAGTACTGTGGAAACGAGCAGTACACATAGAGCTCTGTGTGTTGACTATGCTCATCAGGCATCATTTGTGTTACATGGGAACATGAAGACACTAATTGAGTATTATGTACTGTACTTTCCAGCCTTATTTAGTTCTTGTTCTTGATCTATCCATCCTAGATCCATTTCCTTACCTACGCTACGCTCATGAGGGGCCATAACACCGAAACACGTGTCCGTAGCTGCATAATTGTTTTTTGGATATGGCTCTAAACCTTCTTTGTTTTATTTTGAACAACAATAAATAAGACTGAAATTTGGCATCGTATCGCGTGCAGCGTGAAGAAAAATGAAGAACGTTCTTTTGAACATTTAAACAACAAAATATGGTCCAACCAAATACCTATACCAAAATAGCATGACTACGTTGTAATTCCATTACTGAAGTTTGGAAAGCCACAAAATCGCGAAGAATTATATAGACCAATTTCACTTACATCCTGTGTATAATGAAGACCTATGAATGGCTTATTAAAAATAGATTAGAACACTGGTCGGAACAAAATAACTTATTGCCACAAAATCAGTAAGGATTTAAAAGCGAAAAGTCAACGCAAGAAACAGTAGCCAATCTAGTAACCGATATTCAATTAGCCTTCACACGAAATAACACTGTCGGCAGTATTTTTAGACATTAAAGGAGCATACGATAACGTGGTAATGGACATCCTCTTCAGAAAACTTTTAACGGTAGGCATTTCTAACAGGATTAACCTAAATTCAATGTACAGAGTGGGCAAATTCAATGCTTTTGGGAGTTTCTCCTATTTCTCGAAGAGTTAGATAAAAAGTGATTAAGATGTTTAGGGTCCGATTTTTGAGATAAATTTAATGGCGCAAACCGCATTCCGATATTTTCAATCATTTAAGAGATCAGAAATTGACATGTAATCTTACGAAATGTACAGGGTTATTCATTATAAATTACTCACCCTTTATTATCGTTATTATTGAATATAGAAAAAAAGTTTTAAATAAAGGTTGTATGGTTATGACTGAATTTTGTGAAAATGCTATCAATGGTACAGTAGTGTGCAGATTTCAAGGGATACAAAAAAAATATTTCTTTTAAATGGGACACCCTGTATATTATAAAATTTTTGGAACGATCTTTTATTCCTAATTTTAAAAATATACCATATGTTACCCCTACCATATACCGTTTTTGAGTTATTAAACGTCGAATATCTTAGTTAAACTAGTTACTGTAAATATGGAAAAGTTAACATTATTAAAGTGAGCTGTGAAAATGACCACTATTATGTTTGATAAGTGACATTTCTTTAATGAAATAATCAAAATGGTTTACAGTGAGGAAGAAAGAAACCAAATATTTATCCAAAATAGATAACAAAGATTTATTTATGAAATTTAAATATAAATAAATAATCTCATAAAAGATGTTCGATGTGTCCACCATTATTGTCAGTGCATAATTGTGATAACGTCTTCTTATACTTATAATTGCTCCGGAAATGGCTTCATTATTTACATTCAGACTGTTTATTTCAAGTCGAATCCTGTCTTTAATGGCTTGAATACTATTATTATTATTATTATTGACAACGTCTCTTAGAATTCCCCAAAAAAATGAATCCATAGGAGTCAAATCCCGACTGTTAGGTGGCCATTTAATAGGTCCATTATTCCCTATCCATATTGGAAATACATTATTCAAATGATCTCGAACGGATAGGACACTATGCAGAGTTGCCCCATCCTGCATCCAAACCATATCATCAAGTTCGGCTTCCGGAAAATTATGCATAAGAATATTTTCTGCTTCTGGGATAATTATTTCCAGATAGGTAACTCCAGTTAAAGTATAATCATAAAATATAGGGACAACAATTTTATTTCTGAAAATTCCACACCAAACGCTAACAGTTTTTCTTTCTGATTTTTTTATTTGTTTTACCAATCTTTTTCTGTTGTGCTTGTTTTCCCACAACCTTCGATTTTTCCTATTAAAAACTCCTGCAGTAGAAAAGGATGATTCATCAGTCCATAATATTTTAGTAAAAAAATCGGGGTCTTCATCCAACTTTTGAATCATCTGGCGGCACAAGTCCAGCCTTTTCCTTTTATGAGCCTCTGTTAAAACTTGTACGGGTAAAATTGTATATGGTATGTAGCTGTTATTTTTTAACGTACGTTAAATTTTGGAATAATTTACCTAATTGATCGACTGCATTATTTATGCTATATTCAGAATTTTCGAGAAAATAATACAATGTTTCAAAAAAGTCTATTCGCGAATAAATATGGACGGGCTTACCTTCGAAATGAAGCTGTATATTTAGCTGTTCTTCCTGGTTTGCTTGAACTACTCGCTTTTTTCTACTAAAACTGGGGGTATTATTCGCCTTTCGGTAAATATTTTTGAACGTATTTTCTGATGGTGTTGCACGATTTGGATACAACACTCTATAAGTATGTTCTTTTTGCTGCATGTTTATTTTTGTTATTTTGTATGTAACAAGTAAATATTTGGACTTTTTCTTCCTCACTGTAAACCATTTTGATTATTTCATTAAAGAAATGTCACTTATCGAACATAATAGTTGTCATTTTCATAGCTCACTTTAATAATGCTAACTTTTCCATATTACAGTAACTAGTTTAACTAAGATATTCGACGTTTAATAACTCAAAAACGGTATATGATAGGGGTAACATATGATATATTTTTGAAATCAGGAACAAAGGATCAATCCAAATATTTAATAATATACAGGGTATCCCATTTAAAATAAAATATTATTTTTCGTATCTCCTGAAATCTGCACGCTACTGTAATGTTGATAGCATTTTAACAAAATTCAGTCATAACCACACAACTTTTATTTAAAACTTTTATTTCTATAGGCAATGATAACAATGATAAGGGGTGGGCAATTTATAATGAATAACCCTGTACATTTTTTTGCGAGCTAGTATTGATAAAGGTGAACATTAACATCGGGTAAGGGGGACGATGACAAGTGCTTTCTCTTGCCTCCTAATAGACACCCTTGCGTATATGAATTATTGTCATAAATTTATTGTGTAGTAAACACATTCCAAAGACTCAAACTCACTTAGAGTGCAATTTTGGATTCACATTATTGCAATTTCTTTTACTATGGTAAACAGTGTCAAATTCTGAATTAATGTTGAAATTCTTCAAATATCCGGTATATTTAAGAAGATGCATATGGAAATTACAACAGATTTTGTCATTTTAGTTACATTGAAGTCAATTAACTTTTTAATTTTTTTCGTTATTTCAAGTTTAAGTATTATTAGAAGGATTTTGTTAAAATTACGATATGTATATAAATTATGATTTAGTGTTAGATATTCAAGTCCACAAATTAGCCCACTGGTGATTTATGATGACTATCCTCTGGTTTTTAATTATAAGATTAAATACGTTTTTAATTAAATTATTAAAAATATGAGACGGAAAATACATATTTTAAGAACGTAAAATATAATAGTGTAATAAATTCATAATAAGTTCATTCAAAAACAAGTTTAAGTGAAAGTTGCTCAAGATATTTACGGCCTGAAGCAGGTCCGGGACTTTGTATCAGTCATGGGTTTTTCGTCATCAATGGTATATCCTTTTAGGGTTTAATTTGTATATCTTTGTTGCTTAAGTAGTATTTAGTCTGGCGTTATGTTTTAAACCATTCCAAGGGATATTTCTATTGTACTCTATAAACTAAAACTTATTAATTTTTACTTTGTTGTGACGACAAACTGTATTATTAAACATTTGCTCTTTGCTACTTCCACAAAGGGATACAAATATATACTGGTCTATACAGGGTGCAATATTTTACCAGCTGCTTCTACGGCCAGAAATAGAAAAAAAAGTTCATATAAACATTGGTCGAAAAATGCTTCCTAACGGAGCTACAGGCCCCTAAAAGTGGGCTCTTGAGAAAGGTTTTTATCGAATATCTCCAAAACCACTCAAAGTCAAATATTGAAAATATACACAGCTGCTACATTTCTTATGTGTATGTAATAAGATGAAATGGAAATAATTCAAAAACGGTGCATTTTATCAATGTTCATCAAGAATACTTTTTTTACGTATAAAACTCTAAAATTTCATATTCTACCGTCAAAAGTAGAAAAAATTTACATGCAAAAAAAGTTGGGGTTATTTTAACCCCACAAGTTTGGGACAGCCCTGGATAAAATTTTCGAATTATCTTCAAATTTTGGATTGTTGTTGGTGTGATGTTTTCATGGGCATGATGTCCGTACATGATGTACGCGCTTATTATAATACCTTCTCTTGAATTATTTGAAAAAAAATAATACTAATTTTTAATTTTTATTGCTGAATTTTGCAGTTACTGTTTAATAAATTGAAAATGGTCAAATAGCCATAGGAATGTACATACAAAAAATGTTCGTTTTTTAATCCTACATCACATCGTTCAAAGGTATACAGGGTGTTCTGTTTGAAGAAATTGAGAAAATTCAGTTCAAAAAGTTGTAAATTTAAAAAATTCTTTTTGGCCACCCTGTATACTTTTAGGAAGTGAAAATTTCTGAGTGTCATCACACAGATATCTCATAACTGGTACTAACATATTTTTTCTTAAAATCGATAATTGTGATTGTAGTGATATTTTTAATATACACGTATAAATGGTATAATTTCAACAAAAAAAAATCATTACATCCAAGTGGTTAGAAGAAAGTCCATAATAATACAGGAATGAAAGAAGGCCACAAAGAGGTTTCAAGAAATGTTCTGATATACATAGCATTTCATTAAAAAAAATGTTACTTGACACTGTAGAATCGTCATTGCTCACCCTGTATATACGAAAATAATTTCCAGTTATAGACTTTTTTGTCTAGTTTACTTATATTGTTAAATCAAGTTTCTTGCTATCATAGAATTCGAGATATCGAAGTTGGACGCACTATTGCCGCACCCTATATAATAGTGCTGTAACAATATACACCATCTAATTAGTTTTATACATGCGTGCGGCTCCTTCGGCCCGGATCAATCTGCGTTTACATTAAGAAAGCATTTTTAAAAGCATTTCGCTGTACATTTTATCATGTCGAATAAATATCAATATCCAAAAAATTTAAGAAGAAAACTTTGCAAGTCAAATACCCTTTACGACGCAGATATTTTTTGTCGTAACTATCGATGAAATCACGTTTTAATTAATTTTTTATTAAAACGGAATCCTTATGATGAATTGAAAATTAGTTTTTAATAGAGTATAAAGAAAGCATCTGCCTCTTATACACCAACATAAGCCTTTGTGTTTTAATTAAGATGGTGGTGAAGTGCATCAAACTGGCAATAAATTAAAAATACTTACGCTATATTTTTTTGCTAAAATTTCTATTTACGATGAATTTATATTAAAAAGCAATCTCATAGTGTTCAGAATTCAGAAATAACATTACAATACAAACAATACAAAACGTCCAAATTTACTTACACAACTGTTCAAGAAGGAGGTTTCAACGTCTACAATATTGAACAGTTTACTACAGTGTCATTAAAATGACTCCCTCCAAGGCCGAGAAACGGGAAAAAACACGTGTGCCGAAATTTCACAATCTAAAAGAAAAAATATAGTACAAAAAGAGCTGTTATAATATTTAGCAAATGTGTTACTATCTAAAGGATTTATAAATAAAGCATTAAGGACTGGTAACTCGAACAAAAAACAAAAATGTACATAAAACGTATTCTGAATTGCGTATGGTAATAAGAAAATTTCACAATCAATTAAAATATAACAGATATCATCTTAATAAAAAGTAGAAACTATTCCTTATAAAAATACAGCAACAATTTATTTATTTATTTATTTTTTTTTTAACTTAAATTAGTACAATTATATATTTATCATTAAAATTCTTTACGTTTTCTTCAGTTTTAGGGTTAATTAAAAGTTAAAAACCATTATTTATATTGTATCTTGTTGTGACATTTCAGAGGGGGGACCCTCTTCTTTTTCAAACAAGTTTTATAAACATGAAAAGATAACCAAATAATACATGAAGATTTTTGAGAAAAATTCTTAGTTTGTGATTTGGAATTATATTTTTATGTTTCATTAATAGTTCTTTTGTCTTGAAATAAAAACTCGTTGTTCTTGTGTGCACAAATTGTATCTCAAAATTTTTTTCTTTGTTTCTTAATATCTTTCTTTCATTATTTTCGGCGTGATATGTTTACAACCAGTAGGTTTTGAAAATATGAAATATATGCATTTTCAGAAAACTTTAAATCGGTAAACATTTCTTAAATTGCAAAACAGAATACAGAACAAATATATTTTGTATTCCTTGATTTTCGATGACTTTCTTATGCTTATGATATTCTTTGAATATTGCAGAACTCTGAAAAGCTTGTAATACAGAAATGTTCCGTTTGTCAACAATCATAACATTCTGAGTTTCCAGTGGCATCAAATATGGTACTCTGTTGTTTAAAGGATTGCTAGTTTCTCAACTAAATCTGCATAGGTACACAATTTTCATATATGGGGTTATCATAAAGTAAGGGGTCTATTTTAAATTCTTATATAGTTTTAAGAAATTATGCTAGTAGCAGAAAGTAAACAGAATCTAGTTGCCTCAATAATTGGATTTTAGTGTATCCATGGAAAACAAAAGAATTGTCGTGACAACTATTGATACAAGTGTCAAACGAAATAATCGTAATTTAAATTGTTCTTAAAATAAAACTCGTGTAACGTAAATTGTAACAATTTCAATATGGATCTGCAAACAAGAATTGGTTTAGTGCAATGTTATTATGAAGGCGGTAAAAATTACACTACTGGGTTACAAAGATTTCGTACGAAAATGGGTTTGAGAGCAGGGTCGTGCAAAATGAAGGCGTATCGTAATTTGATTAGCAAATTTGAAAGAACAGGGTCTGTAAAAGACCATCCAAGGTCAGGAAGTCCTAGGATTAGTGATGTCCCAGTTGCAGAAGTTCTTCAGGAAAATCAAAACGTAGCCAATACTAATCCGCTAGCAAGCAGTAGTGTGAATGCTATATCAAAACGATTACAAATGCCACACCACGGTTTGGAAAGTTTTACGGAAAATTCTAAAAATGTATCCCTATAAACTGCAACTGCTGTTTGAATTAAAGGACGCAGATTTTGCTCTCAGGTATGATTTTTCATTACACTTATTGGCTCAGATGGAAATTGAACCCGAATGGTTATCCCGTATTTTATTGACAGATGAGGCCCATTTCTCTCTTAATGGTGGAATTAATATTCAAAACTGTCAAATATGGTCAATGGAAAATCCACATGAAATCATTCAGCAAGGTCTTCATGACAAAAAAGGCACCGTTTCGTGCGGTTTCACAGCTAATTTCATCATTGGTCCATAATTTTTCGAGGAAATACAGAATGGGGAGGCCGTATCTGTAACTGTTACTGGTGAACGATACCTGCAAATGTTAAGGGATTATGCAACTCCACAGTTGCAAAGCGAGCACGAAGGGATTGAAAACAAAATTTTTATGCAGGATGGAGCACCTCCGCACATTTACCGACCAGTTAAAGAATTGTTTACTGCGGTTTTTCAAGATCGTGTTATAAGCAGACATTTTGCAAATTCGTGGCCACCAAGATCGCCTGATATTAACCCAGCGGATTACTGGCTGTGGGGTTATTTAAAATATTTGGTGTTTAGAACACGGCCAACAACGCTAGAGGAATTAAAGGACAGTATTAGAGAGCAAAAATGTTGACTAGTGCTGTATACAATTTGGAGGAACGGTTGGTAATTTTACAACTACAAAATGGAGGTCATATCGAGCATTTGCGGTAACTAGTGTTTGACATCAGAAATCCCATTATGTAAGCAACTAGATTCCATTTACTTTTTGTTATTAATTTGCTTGTTAAGAATATATAATAGGTTGAAATATATCCCTTACTTTATAATCACCCGTTATATTACCAGGATAATTGATTGTCAATCTAGAGTCCAATGAAGCAAAGCAAAACCTGGGTCGATGGAAAACTTTTGTGAAGTAAATTTTCATGTCAATTTTCTTTTCGTCTAAGTTAGTTTGGCTGAAAAAACTACTTTTCCTCTATTAGGTGGAAGTCACTATTATTCATAAACGTTGTAAAGTATTATAGAATACTTCACCAACGTCTTTATTAAATGAAATAAAACTTTAACATAGCAGTTACATATTGTTATCATTTGGCATATTATTATGAATAATTTTGAGTCATGATGAATAAAATTATAATTTACACGACTTTATTAAAATAATAATGAAACAAGTTAATATGAGAGAAACAGACTAATTTGTGCCACGATGAATATAGATTATATTTTATATGTGTTCATAATGCATAATGAAAACGTTTTTAGAATAAATAGAGAGATGCATAACTTTCAGATGTCAGCTGTTTTGAGTTTCACCGTACACATTTCAAATAATATTGCAAATACTAGTTTGAAATTAAAGTACAACTTTATTATAAATATTTTTTTCTTAGTATTTAAATAGAGAAAAGGTAATTAAAATTTAGTATTTATTTGAAAATGAGGAATCGAAGTAAAATTATGTTAATCATACGAAATTTTTCTCAAATCAATATTTTCAATAATTGCCTATTTTTATTTGTTACTGTGTTTTTGTAAATGTTTCTATTATTACATATGTATATTGTAGAAGTTTCAAACAAGTTAAAGAATTATATTTTTTTAATTTAATAAATGATATGAAATTAAAAAAGGCTGTCAAATTATTCAAGTTCAAAGTGAGAATTAGTTGTATTTTTATACATATAATAATATAATAAATATGATGACAGAAATAATGTTAGAAATCTTCAAGGTCGTAGATAACTGACCTAAATTTGGAGAAATGTCGGTTTCATTGAACACGAATTTCTCTTTTCTCTTAGTCAGCAGTTATTTGTCTAAACTCACTCACCGTTTGAGAATGCATTCAGTTTACAGTCAATAGCAAATTAGCATAAAAGCTGAACGATATCGTTTAATCGCACGTTTTCATTACAAAAGTTAATAAAATTATTGAACCTAATTAATTATCAGGTGTTGCTTTTTCAACAAGTTTTATGTCCCAGGGGAAATATCTAGGCAAATTTAAAAATAAAAAAGAGAGTGATAAACTTATTTGTAGTCATGTCAAACCACTTTAATTCTTTCATAGCACACAACTTTACAGATATTATTTCAAAATATCTAGATACATAAAACTCGTATATTCTTAGATCTGAAATTCAGTAACAATTTTAGTGTAGCAGATATTGGTACATAACTTTTTTACCGGCTTTTCTTTTTTTGTATAATCTTCTTTTTTTTTGTAAATTTACTATTTTCGTAAACATGCACAACACTTTTTATTTATGTAATAACTCAAGAAAATTGTAGAAAAAAAAATTCTGTGAAATCTACATTATTTATAAAATCGAAACGACTCCAAAGACGAAATGATAAATATTTCAAGCTTCAACAATATTTACACCCTTGTGCAATAGACGGTACAGTATATATTAATTAATATCTTAGGATTGAGAAACTTCCTGGTAGTGGTAATGACAGCTCAGGCAGGAGGTCCTCAAGAACACCCAGGACGCATTCAATAATACCCGAGAAATAATTTTTTAATATATGAATTAGCGTAATAGTGAATGAATGAATGAATTTATTTGATTTTGTTTAAGGTCATTTCTTAAGAAACAAAATTATTTATTAAAACATTTATACAATTATTAATTTCTTTACAATTACCCGGAATTTTGTAAAATCAAGGAAATATATGTATACAGGGTGTCTCACCAGGAACTGCATCAATCGATATAAGGAAAAGTACGCACCAGAAAATTTTGAAAATTTAGGGAATTACTAATGGCAATGTGGTCAATCCAACTAAAATAATTACAAGCATCTGGCAGTTCCTGTTATACCGCAAGTCGATACCAACTTGCTTATTTTAAATAGAATACCCTATATATTTTAGAGTTTTCGAAAAGAGCACAACATTCTGAGTCAGAAACATGTAGGATATCCTATGCCTAAAGCCAACCATTTCAGATATTTGATATTAAAAAAAATGACAGGTGGAATGATTTACAATAATCTTTATAACTTTGTTCGTATATAAGTTGCTCATTTGCTTCTTGACATGCAGAAAGACCATAAGGTGAGCTACACTCTACAGTTTAAAGAAATTCAATATTAGTATACCAAGTGCTCCATTCTTGACGTTACATTCAGATATCTCCAAAAAGAAAGAAGGTAACTACTTCTTTCCTTTTAGAGATATCTGATTCTTTTTAGTCTAGTTAAAATGTTACCTAAACATTTTTGTGCGAAAATATTATCATACATCGGTGTTGCATTATTTGTTTTATTTTAATGAAAAAAAAACTGTGTAGTTATTTTCAGCAGTAAAAATATAAAAAAAAATACAAATACTGCGCTTTTAAGAACCTGAAGCTGGTTTTAATCATTTATTACAATAATCTACCTATACACGTAAAGAATAATTTCAGTGTATTCAGAAATGGAAACAATAGAAGGTTACTTCCATTTGAATCAGATTATTTCTCATGATAAGAGCAATTTTCTCTTAATTCAACCGAAACTGTATTTGGATAAACGAGATTCTAATGTAATCCTGAAATTTAGAACAATCTTTATAGTGTAATATAAAGGAATTCTATTATTTCAAAATATCAATGATATGTTGATTTCTACCTACACAGAATGACGTTACATTCGGAATAAAGCAGACAAAAATCTGGTTGACCTTTGAATTATTCAAGATTGGAACGTAACCATATAGCTATAAATGCTTTACAATATCAAATTTATAATTTATGTGGTACCTATTCGGAAAATCATTTCTGAACTCCTTGAAATACGCTTGTTGTTGTTATTAAAGCAATAAGCAATTATTATTTAATTTAATAACAAGGTTTATTGATCACTGTTTTAGACTTTTTTATTTAATCTACGTTATAAATAGTTTAACAGTTAATTAATTAACATACAAAAGACAATAGTTAATTTTCTAGTGGTGCATATGTCTGGCTAATATGTAAACTATACTGGAAAACCTATCCCCCTTTGTTATGTACTTAAAATTATAATGTATCAGAAAACATTTATTTTATATTTTACTGACGAAAAAAAATACAGGAACATTGTGTTGATTTTAAACTACACAAACAGGGACGATGAAGGATAATAATTTTCCTTTCTTTAATAATAATAATAATAATAGTGGATATAATATAATTTATTTCCATAAAAATTTTTACAAGTATGTAATAATAATGTAACAAATATTATAAAATTGAATATTCTAAATATTGATCCTATAACAAATATTTTAAGTTGACGTCAATCATATACAGGGTTATTCATTATAAATTACCCATACCTTATCATCGTTATTATTGCCTATTGAAAAAAAAGTTTTAAATAAAAGTTCTGTGGTTATGACTGAGGTTTGTTAGGATGCTATCAAAAGTACAGTAGCGTGAAGATTTCAGGGGATACAATTTATATAAAAGTAAAAAAATATTGGTTGGATTTCGACTCATTGATCTGGGCTTTAATAATGACATTTTAAAAGTCATTTTAGGGCCAGGAAAATTATGGTGAAATCACATTTTTCTACGTGTTTTTTTAAACAATAACCATTCAAATTTATGTCATACCCCTTAATTGTCCTTGCCCTAAAACGATAAAAACACATTGTTATAGCTTTTATTACTGCATAATATATTTCATTTCTCTAAAAATGATTCTTTCTTCCAGCTTGCCTTTCTGATTCGCTAATACTGACCAGCGACGTTCGACTCACTTAGGCATTCTGCAAACTGCCTAGTTAATGTGAGACATCAACATGCAAATTGCCTAAAATACCTTAGTGGTTTCGCATATTACACAAAGTTCGAGTAATTTTGCATAATGCCTAGTGAATTGATCAGTTTGCAGAATATCTAGGCATTTCGCAGATGGATTTCGTACATTGCCGATAACATATAGATAAGATAAGGTGATTATTCTATTGTTTTTAAAAGTAGGACGGTATAAGGTTAAGAATGGTATATTAAACATAGAACGTATAATACTTTATTGCAAGATAAATATCTTAGAAACGCTAGTACAGTTACTCCAACATACAAGACCATGCAACAGAACTGACTGAACTGCTCCAAAATAATAAATTTTTAATGTGGAGATATTTACAGTCAATCTTAGTTACTTAATGGAATAATTTTTGCTAGCTAGGGTCTTTGAGAGATGATTAACATGACCTTCCCAGGTTAAGTGACTATCTATCCATAGTCCCAGAAATTTTAATTCATTTTGTTGTTTTATGCTACAATTTTCTGATTTTACTAAAATACTACAATCAATGTTAGTTCCAACTGGTTTAAATAGCAAGTTATCTATTTTTGAGTTATTTAACACTTAGCCGTTTGTCTGACACCATGATGACATATTTTGAACACAAGAAATGCTACGAGTGCAGATGTGTCAACAGCAAATAGGTATGAATATAAGATTAAATTGAAGGTTCTGTATCACTAATAAAAATGTTAAATAAAAAGGGCCCTAAAACACTTCCCTGTAAAACTCCACTATTTATTATGCGTTTTGAATAACAAAACTTGTTTTCATTAAATATTCGAGTAAACTGGTACCACCCAGACAAATATGACTGTATCCACTTCAATGCAAGTTCTCGGACATCGTAAAAATCTGCATCTGCAACAACGTTGAAGATTAATGGTATCAAAAGTTCGCGACAGGTCGAAAAAAAATACCCCCAAAAAGTAATTGGTTTTCAAAGTTGTTAAGCAATTTAC
Organism: Rhamnusium bicolor; assembly: GCA_029963845.1. Classification (NCBI taxonomy): domain Eukaryota; kingdom Metazoa; phylum Arthropoda; class Insecta; order Coleoptera; family Cerambycidae; genus Rhamnusium; species Rhamnusium bicolor. The sequence continues at coordinate 528,905 of JANEYF010003070.1, read as the reverse complement.
CGCAAACGGATAAAACTGCGTCTTGCTACTAACGATTTTTGATGAAACCGTACTTCCTGTCAGATAAAAAAGTACAACTGGCAAAGAAAGATAAGAGTTTGATACAATATGCTTTTTCTAGAATTTTGGAATATATAGTCACAGGTTTATAATTTGGTAGGTCAGACGAGTCGCCTATTTTGTAAATAGGAACAACCATAGCAATACTTAGTTCTTCCAGAAAGTAACCATTTTCAAAAGATGAATTAATGGAATGCGTTAAAAGAATCACAATGTATTCAGCAATTTCATTAGGACCACTATAATTCTTATTTCCACAAGATATTATTAAATTGTATTCATCGTTAGTGGTAATAGAAATTAAGTAAATATAGTGTGTATTAATTTGAATGTTAGAAATAGTCCGTTATTCTATCGACCTTATATGATAAGATTTAACAGATTCCATAAAATAATCATTAAATGGATCAGCAGCATCGTCCCTGTTAATAATTTTTGGTCTTGTCTCAAAACTGTGCATGGAGACTGGTTATCATGGGTGTTCGAGTTTTTTTCTATAATTTTCCAAGGTGTCCCAAAAAAGAAGTTCGCTAGGCGGTAATTATAGGTTTTAATAGTATTAATTTCTTGATCGCACAACCAAGTCTTAGTTAAACATATAATTTCAGTGTACTTTAAGGATTAAATAAAAAGGTCAATCTGTCCATCTTCTCTCTAATACTAAGTATGTTGAAATTTAAGATGTTGGCAACATTAGCACTATCAGTAGTTACCGTAGTTAGTGGATCACTTTTTTGGATAACACTTCAGTTCGAGGAAATAAGTTATTTGGTAGATCCATTATATTATTATAAGTCTGACTTGCGAAAATCGAGAATATAAAAAATAATCTTCATTGTCACTTGATATTTGAGGTTAATTTGGCGCACTACAATTTGGCTGCTGCATTAAATCTGAAGAAATCGCAACGTCAGATGATACGTTTATTTGAGGCGAGTTTGGCACACTTTAATTTAGTAGTTGCACTGAATTTGAATAAATCACATCGTTAGATAATACATTGATGAATTTTAAAATATTCCCTGTAACTGTTTTCATAAAAATAACACAACAAGCAAATCTTCCCAGACAGCGAACTAAGTGTTATCCAGTTTTTATCAACATTAAGTGCGTATGTTCATGAACTTGACATGGACATTCACCGGAATGCGAATGTCTTCAGAACAATAGAGAACTGGCCATAACTTAGTTATTTTTAATAATAAATATATAAAACTTATATATTTTTTTAAATATGCGTGGCCATGAAATAACTGTAAAAAGTTCAGTTTAAGACATGTTATTCTAAAAAAAAATGTTCGGAGTGGTGGACAAGATTTACTATTACTTTCGCCCCCAAATTTTATTTAAATATTACAGAATACAATATATTATTATGAAAGATATCCTACCAAATTTGTTTCTTATAAAGGTGGAGGTAGAAGTTTTGTCTAATGACAAGGTTTACTTGTCATAATTTTATATGCAACTAGGACATCTTTAGCATGTGTCGCAATAAACAGTATTGAAATCATATTTAAAACAAATTAGTTGATAAATATTTAAATTTATATATGTTGCTTGTACAGGGTTATTGAAAGAAAACGCCCAATCCTATATTTTGTTTGCATTTCGAATTAAAAAAAAATGTTTTAAATAAAAGTTGTAGTGAATCAAACGAATTCTTTTAGAATCCCTGCAAAGAATATACATGTGGTCCCATAAGAGCGGGATAAACCAAACGTACGATTAGGAACTGGGGAATACATTATTGGTCAATGAATTCCATAACTCCATTGTTCGTGGTACAACTTCAAGGTAAAGGAATGCGTTGCTAAGCCTCGTTTCGTAACACACGTGTAAGTCAATTATGGTGGTGTATGCGATACAATTTCAGTTTAGCAATGTCCATGAAAATACCGATAAAGAAAGTTAAAATCACAGGTTTTATGATAACGTTCAAAGGGGTAATTGGTATTGCCTAAGAAGGTAGGATTCTTAAGAATTGTGACACTAATCATTTAAATGTCTCAATTTATGTTCGATCTCAACAATTTTAGATGTGGATATCCATATATGGCATGTGTATTTTAAACCAAGTCATATTTGGACATTAATAACACCAACAGTGCAAAGTAGCACTTAGCTCTGTACAGAAAATGTAAAATGGTAACATGTTGTCTACCAGGAGAAAGTGTCACATAGTCAATCGCAATGGGGATATCGCAGTACTATGTTTACGACCACACGTAAAAATAAATGTACTGTGGAAATCTATATGAAATATACTCACACAAGTTAATACTGGGTAAGATTTGAGGTCTCTAAATTTTTTTATTTTTAGTTCAATTTTCATAATTTGACAGCTTAGTGTATGAGTCTAGCAATGATAAAGCAACAATATATTGTTTAGTTTTAATAAGCAATTACTGCAACTTACATAAAAAGAAAAAAACAAGAAAATTTATTTATGCAAACTTCAATTCAAAATTACGTCCATCTTCAACAAGCTTTTGCGCAATTTTCTGCAATTAAAACCATGGTAGGAGTGTAAGACTTGCGTAAAAAAAATCACTGTCAAACTGACATTAGGGCAATAACGAGCAAAGCCACCTCGTCAAAAAATAACATTTCTTAAAGTAAACTGTTGGTGACAAGTTCATTTCGCTCTTAAAAATGAACCAGTGCACCTAAAGACATGAACCAAAAACAAAATGTAGGAAAGGACTGGTTTTTAACAAAAATTGATATTTTGAAAAATTTTGACTACGAAATTATTCCACAGGGTATTTTAAAATTAGGGTTATACAACAATCTTTTAGTTAACCCTGTATAATGACTAAAACGCCAGCATTTAACAAAAGATTGGATATGCAAGTTGAAAATAGTCATTTTATCTACAGTTTGCTAAAAAATTCATGAAAATTGAACTGAAAATTAAAAAATTTAAACACCTCAAATCTTACCAAATATTAATTTGTTGCGCTTTTTTTGCATATGAGTGTATATGAAATTTACCTTAAATACATATTTCATGAATGTCAATATTTTAATTTGCCCATGATTGTGTATATTAATGCATGTGACAACGAGGCTTTCACGGACATTCCGTTGCATAACACTACATCTCGCAAAGTCGTTTATTTATGATTATGAGTCTTTCTTAACACGTGCTACGGAAAGTCAAGGTGTATAGGGAATATGTTTTTTCATTTTGTTATAGTAACGAATATAGATAAGTTACAGAATGTGTTTACTGTTACATAGACCAAAGCAACATATTTTTCTGCTTTTCTTAATTCATATATTGACTGTCATCTCCCTGGGCTATTCTTTATATTATTTCTCTCTTATTATTTCTCAGGCTCTTTCTCCAATCTTTTGTGTTGTTTTTCCTGAGTATAGATTACAATTTAAATGATTAGCGACGTGAAAATATTTATATGTGTAAATATACATTATGTATTATGTACATAATATATATTTTTCTTAAAGATAGTCAATACGACTTTCACAGAAAAAATTAGGGGTGCCTCCAAATGGAGTAGGTACACAACACTTTTTCATAAGTAATGCCACAAAAGGTTTCGATTTCATTCCTAAATTTTTATTTACACAAAAACTTTAGTTGTCATGACAATATAACGAAAGCAAAATGTCAGACAAAACACTAGTGATGGGCACGATCGAATGATTTGAACTATCGAATAAGTACTGAATGAATGATTCCAGCTATCGAATGAATTCATTCGAATAAATTCATTCAATTAGAACTTTTCTAGAAAACATCATCTGAATGATATTTTTTACTGGCTAATTAATGCTGCTGAGTTTCATCTCTCATAAAAAATGGGTTTTTAGAATCAAAACCGACATAACTTTATGTCAGTCACATGTCATCATCAGTTAATTGGGGGTTGCGTTTTGTTTATTTTGTTGTTTACACTGTTCATCGTATCACATAATAAAATGTATTTTTTACCTATGAATAAAATACCGTCCCCATCTATGCATATTCATAACCTTCATTCTTAAATCCAACATTTTTTAAATTCATTCATTCGTAAATCAAGTATCAAATTAATCAAATAATTACCAACTATCGAATTATTCGAATAGGTACCAACTGTCGAATTATTCGATAGTTCCCATCACTACAAAACACTCGACATATGGTCTCGTGTTTTTCGCAGTTTGCTTAAGTCATATTTCAAAATGACAACAAAGTTAAGTGTAAAGAAAATTATCCTATTCATAACAGAAATCTCGAATATAGATAATAAATTAATAAATAATCTACTACATGTTAACATAACAAATTTATTTGCTATTAAAAATAAATAAATAGGACAGCTAACAATTAATTTCTTACAAAGAATAATAGCGGTTTTATGGTTGCCATTGTGAAGATAAACAAAAATTTCGTTTTTTTAGTTTTGTTGCTGGTTAACATTTTAGATATGATTCTAAAGTGTATAATATTTGACATGAATGGATTTGTCAAATAAAATGCAGCATTTATGACAAGTTTTAGCCATTTTGAGACTTCATTAGCCGAAGTTAATTATGGGTGGTAAAAAACTTTAAAAATCATAGAACAAGTTCAATTACCAAATTTTGTGCAAGAAATCACGAAAGACAAATTTTTTTCAATAAAAGTGTCTTGAACTACCTTCAGAGATTCAGGGGGTTGTATTATCTGTGGTGTCTAATTGTCTTGTCTTTACAATTAAGACATTCTTATGACATTTTTTCCTAAAAAGGAAACTACTAGTTTCCTCTTAAACTTGTTTCACAATTCACAAGTTTTTAATCACTTTGTAAAATTTTTCGTGTATTATGCTTAAGCTTGTGAAATCTTAGAATAAGCCAAACTAATATCCCAGCGTATTTATAAAACCAATAAATAAATTATAATAATCAAAATAAGCTGAAAACACTGACTAACTCTAGGAAAACAATTATCTAGTGTTTATTTCCTTTACCGCATTTTACAGCATTCAACTGTATACGCAGTCATCATCATCATTATGCGATTGATAATACAATTGATTTCCAATGGCCCTTCGTTTATTTTATTGCACCATTTCTCTTACAACTTTATAAATATCGTTTTTCCCGACATCGTGATATATTCAGTCCATATGTTGCGTCCCAGACTTCTGGGGTTATCTCAATGTGAGCTATCTTTCACAAATATACTATTTCTTCATCCATTCATCTTTATGTATTTCTATTTTATTATTTTTAGTTTGACGTAACTATGCATGCAGTCTACTTCTGCAAAAATAATAAGCATTTTGCAAAACTATTTTGGTATTTTGATTAATGGAATTACAATTTGACATAGGACTAAAGATTTTCGGTCAATATGCAAAATGTCTTGATTGCTTTAGGTAGGTATATTGAAAAACTTTTTACGTGAGGCATTATAATATTATAAATATGCATATAAAGAAAATGTGATATTTAAGTGTTTCAAAATTTATTAAAAAATTCTACATTTTTCGGCTTCTTAGGCCTATGTTAAGAATACAGCAAATACTGTATTGTAAAATTTGTGTTCGTTGCTAATACAGGGTGGCTTAATCTTATTCTAAGAGACCAAAGAACACAAATTTTACTATTCAGTATCCTCTAAAATGGTGTCTATAAAATTGATACCCTTGATCAAATCAAAACAATTTTTACCGGAGTGAAATTCATCTAACGTAATATAATTTAATATTAATGTGAAGTATATACGTGTCGGTACATACCTGCAAAAATACTGTTTTCTCCAACAAGACAATTCTTGATTTTACACCATAAGAAACGGAAAATTTTCAATTTTTCGTGCTCTATAAAATTAATTCATCTACTATGCGATTCAATCGTATTAAGATCTCACTTTAAACGCCTACGAAAAAAAAAAAACTAAACGACCGAATTAGACAATTTCTTCATATAGCAGTATATATACCGTTTACTATAGTGTGCCAAAATTTTATGATAATAGTTTTTGAAATATTTAATGATAATAATAATATTTAATAATAATATTTATTTATTTGCCCAACAGAAAATCCACTTACAGGATAAAATATATGAAATACAATAAAGAAAAAAGAAAAAGGAAAAAAAAAAAAAAAATAATGTAAAAGATGTACTAAATTTCGCTATTATTTTCGATATTACGGTATTTGCGAATTAATTTCTCAAAAACAAACTGATAAAACTACTTGAAATTTTCATGAGTTATAAAATGGACCTTTCTGTATGTTTGTCGTCCTTTGCAAAAAGTAGATACTTTTAGTTGTTCAGTTATTAAAACAAAATTTGCTAATTGATATTTTCAGTATTATTAACAATATAATTAAAATATTTTCACATAAGATAACAGTTGCACAACAAATAGGGATTCTATGAATAAATTATAGTTTTATCAAAAATTAACAAAATACCACAAGAAAATCAAAATCGGTAGAAGAAACTCGATTGATTTCGCTTATTTATTTATTTTTTCAAATATCTTGGACTTTCCGTTGAGATTTTTTATACACTGATTCTCCTGACATTGAAACTTATTTGTTGTAAAAAAATTTTACTTATAAATTGCTTCGTTTAAGATACACAGCGATGCCACAAAACATATTTTAAATTTTTCTTGTTTTATTTTATTTACATTTTTTCACATAGTGTGAAAATAAACATGTTTTTATCTGCACTCCAAATTTCGTTCGAATATCTTAATAATTCGTGAAGTTGTACGTAATTAAACATTATTGTGTCCAGAGATCGCATAAAAAAAGGTACATTTTTAGATATAATAATGCGAAACTTGGTAAGTTTAAAAAATAAAATGTTAAAGCTATTACAGAATATTCACATATGTCCAATCAATAAAACCTAATTTTTCAAAATTTTTAGACCGTTAGTTTTTTTTTAATTCGCACTCAAATTGAGTACTCAATACATTTGAGTCGGATTGTAGTGCTAAATTCATTAACTCTTATCTGTTCAGAAGTAGTTTAAATTCATCGAATTACGTTAATTTGATGTTTATATTATACTATAAAATATAAAATAGTTTTCACATTGCGGACATTACTTTTACAGCTGATGGTATGTACATTAGAGAAAATATATTACAAAACCGTACATAACCAAGCCAACCAGTATCGGTTGAAACAAAATTTGGATAAAGTTTTAAAAATGTGCGTACAAAACATTAATGATCAATGCAATAATAAACAATGCAGTTGCAAAAAGTTCGGGAGCAAAAACAAAAGAGATGAAATTTTAACTTAGAACAGGTCAACCAAGTTATATATTTGGGCATAACATGGAAATAGAAAAAAAATTTTAAACTAAAATTTTTCGGTATTAAATAATTAATTTAAATAAAATTAAAACAATTTAAAATAATTTCATTTTTTGGTATAAGTACCCGGATTAATAGAAATTTGTGTAATCAGTATTTAATTTGAGGCCATACATAATTTTTTCTCAAGAGTTAAATTTCCTGAAAAATCATTAATGAAAAAGTTTTCCATTTCTTTGAAACTTTTTGAACCACGTTGTATACGTATGCATGCATATGTGCTTTAATTCTTGTGTATATTTTAATATGTGTATTTCTGTTAATTTATTAATTTAATGCTTTTATGATACAACTGAGTATCTAATTTTTTGCATAATGGAATTACTAAAAAAAAACATCAGTCTTATGGAATAGTCAATTCCATTATGCAATACCTAGTGTTTCACGAAATACCTGTTTCATTTTGTAAAATACAAATTATGCAATCCGACTGCCATATTCATTTCATCTGCAAATAATAACCGGTTTAAACAAATTAAAACAAATAAACCGTCTCTCCATAAGTTACTGTCGTAGTAGCAACAAATTATATTTCAAAAACAGGTTAAAAAAAGTGGTAAAATTGATAAAACCGTTTAGTTTCCAAGAATATTATTAAACCTTTATTTGAAAGTAAATATTCATAAAACATATATTATGCATTTTTACCTAATTTATGTAAACCTATGATAATTTTAAACAACAACAAAACGACATTTTAAAAATGTTTACAGGAAAAAGTTTGATTGAAGATGATGTTACGTGGTAAAAATTCGTTTTAAAATTAAATTATAAAACATTGTTTTTACATGTCTAATTTTCAAATTATTTTATTAGTTTTACAACTAATTTCATCATATTTTAATTGCTCTTCAATTTATATACATATATAGAAAACTCTATATTTGTCAAGTAACAAGTTAAAACTTTTAGAACGATTAGGATATTCAGAAATTATTTTTAATCCAGCAAAGGGATGTTATGTTTTTGCCTTGTATTAACCCTATGATAGTTAATATTTACAATTTTTTTTGATTTTTAAAAACATTTCAAAAATATACAAGCCTGTTGAAGTTAATATTTCATAATTTATAAAAATATTTCTGCACAATTGGGTACTTGAAACACCAGCAATACACCTTAAAACATTTCTCTGAGTGATAAAATATGAAGAATAAGTGGAATTCCCCCAAAATAGACATCACACCTTAGATGAGATTCAACCTGTACGTAATATAAACGGAGTTGCTCCGTACAAAGAACCATTCTTATGTTTCGAAACAAATAAGAAACAGATGCAAGGGTTGATATTAAAAATTCACATTGAAATTTCCAGTTAAGGTTTTCATCTAAATGGGTACCTAGAAAATTAACATTTTCTACCTTAGTAGATTAAGTAGCATTAAATTTAGCGGTTCACAGTACGGAATCTATAACTTGGGTTTTTATGGCATTAAAATACAATGAATTTTGAAAACAAAAACAGTTGTTTAGGTTATTAATTAAATTATTAATATCCGATTTAAAAATGTCATCCTGCTTATTTGAAATAATTTAAAAAGTTTCATCAGCGTATGTGGTAAAATGTGTATTAGAAGAAAGAGAGTCTAGCTCATTTACACGTAATAAGAACAGCACAGGACCCAGGGCTGAACTCTGTGGAACTGCCATTATTAAACGTGATCATTCATAGATACCTATTGTCAAATGACTTTGGCTATTATGTTTTATATTGACAAATTGTTTTCTCTCTTTAAGAAAAGTAATAACAGAATTTAGTGCTAGTCCTCTTACACCACACCGTTTAATTTTGACACTAATGGTCCATGATTAACATAATCAAATGCCCTGCTGAGAGCACAAAATATCCCAACAGAGCATTCGTCAGCGTAAAATGAGTGCACAGGTGTAACAGCTGATATTCCCGTATGAAATCCATGCTGATTTTTTGTTAAAATCTTGTCCAGAAATTTCAACAATCGGTTCACCAATATTCAAATATATTAGAAAAATCAATAGGTAATAATTCTCTAGGGTAAGGAATTTTGGTTACCCTTCTTGAAAACAGGAACAACTTCTCCAATGTTTACGGTATCTGGCAATGTTTTACTTTCAAAGGATATATTTACAAAACATGTAAGTGGTTCGATGATTAAATGAATCACTTTTTTAATTCAAAATATTTAGATTTAGATTTGGATTTCTTATTTTTCAGTTTTTTTCTTAATAAGCCTACCATTTCTTCTATGGTAAGTGGATTAACAAACATGGATTTATTTTGTTTGGTTGTGTTTTTGATTGCAAGTAAAAAATTTAATTTTGGATTTTGATGAATTATGTTTATGGGCGTTTCTATAAACAAACCATTAAAGATTGATGCAACAAGGCTCTTTATAAAAGACTCCCTCTTTACTTATAACAATATTATTATAATTTTTATTATTATTATATAATTCCGACAACACGTTTCATGCAGATCGGGTCTAGTTTTCAGCACTAATCGTAATAATAAAGAAAAATTTATTAAAATAACTAAATCCACATTTAAAATTTTTATATCATAAAGATTATCCCAGATTTCATTGAAAATTGCTTATTGTTCTACAATTTTGCCATACATAAATCGAAAAGAACGGTTCTATGAGCAGATCTGGTATTATCAAACACACGACATAATCCCTCTGAGTTAAAATTAATGAAAATATGATCAATCGTGTTAAGGGGGTTTTATTCACTCGAATCGGCCACTTTACTACCCTCCTTAAATTAAAACAGGCTAAAACACTACATAAAGAATTAAAATCTTTTGAATTGTTAAACGAATCAGTATTAAAATCCCCACATGAAATTACATTAATATTTTGCTTAACTAGACTATTTATTTAATGCATCTTGGGGCTTGGTAGCCGAGTGGGTAAAAGCGCTTATAGCTATTTACTCGGTACCGAATATCGATGGTTCGAATCCATCCCGGAGCAACAAATTTTATTTGTAATTTGCTTCGGATTAAGATGGGAGTGAACTGTCGATGCCCTAGATGTGGTTCGGACTCCACAATAAACTGTAGGGCCTCGTCTCTCTTTACTCAACACAAAATCCTAGGATTTTCTGGGAGTTACTTCGGTGACTTGAGAGGCGGTTAAGAAAACATTTCAAGAAAACATTTCAAGAAAACATCTGGACTATCAATAAATAAACTCAGATCACCAGAAGGAGATCTATAGCAATTTGTTATATAATAATAGTCTCGTTATATTTTGACAATGGGTTAAGTTATTATTCCCCTTGGACTTACATCCAGCTATGACATTGGGTTGACATTACGGTCCCCATGTGGGGTAATGGATATCTCGTGAGGTTATGGGGACTGGGTGACCTAAATTAATATAAGTAATTTATCTGTCACAATTCATTAATTCATGTAGCAGGTGTTAGAGCCACTACATTACCGAGTAATTATCTCTTATTTAGCTGTAACAAACATGGTCATTTTATATCTTATTGTGGCAATAAAGCATCCTAAATGGTTTATTAAGATTTTCTAAGCTTTTTTTAATATCTTTAGGTATTTGACGCGAACACGTAATATTTAAAACTAATAATCTTAATCACTACCCAAAACAATTAAAGAATCACAAGTTAAAACTTTAATAGGTTTTTCTAAAATTATGGTATTTTAATCAAAATCCATATGCACTGGGACTTCTCAGAACTCGAACTCGTCCATCATTAACCCATAATTTAAATCTCGAGTTATATAAAAACATAACTCTAGTTCTGTAACTGCCCTGGAGTGGGTTGGAACCTTTGATGTGAAGTTAACACTGACGCAGTTTTCCACGAAACTCTAAAGCACTATACACTGCACTCGACGCGCGTTTCGCCAACCAAGTTGTCATAATCTGGAGATGTTGAAAACTGAGTTTTAATCATCTCCATATGATGGCAACTTGGTTGGCGAAAAGCGCGTGGAGTGCAGTGCATAGTGTTTTGGTGTTTCGTGGAAAACTACGTTAGTGTTATTCTGTAACTGCGAAAGTTGATTTTCTCGATCAAACAATAATCTCGCCTGCTTATGGTGTCTGGTTAATATCGGTGTTCTAAGTGACCGTTTGAACGACAAATTGACTTCTCTGAGTCTATTACGCACTGAAACCTGAACTCTTCTAGCTCTAGAAAGGACATCACACACGAAATCACACTGATTTTTGACTACTCTCACACTTATGACAATGCCACTTGTAATAACAGCAAATAAATCATGCAAAAATAAGCTAGAATAACAGTAGCCAATTTGATTAATGAATCTATGAGATATTAGATACAGCTTTTTGAAAAAATGACCCCTTAAAAAATTCTGCATATAAATTATAAAGAAGAAATGTATTTATTATCTTTTCTATTCGAAAATGTTACCGAATTTTGAAACTGTAATGCAATTTTGAAATCGTATATTCTTGTTTACTTTTATTATTAATAAAGACATGTTTTCATTAAATTTTAACATTTATAATGAAATAGTAGAAATACGACTTGTTTATATTTTCTATTGTTGCCAAAATGTGGACACGCTAATATACATAGAACTCAGAGGTTGAGAAGCAACATTTTAAAATACATATTATAAGAGATTAAATAAAAACAGCTACTCCTAAATATTTTCTTGATATCACATTAAATGTTAAAGTACGGAAGCTTTTTATTAATACTTTAATAATGTATCCTTAGTAAGTTATACAGAAAGCTATGGCTTGTTTTTCATTAATAATTAAAAAAGCTTGTTGTCTTACTTATCGTTAAAGTCTCTAGTTGGTGCGACGTTTAAAACTTTAAGAAGAAAATTATTAGAACTTCTTAAATAATTTAATGTACTCAGAATTTAGTTAGTTTTAAAATAATTATTTGTAATTTGTTGGTGAAAAATTAAAAGTTACCATAATTTTTTTGTATGTGAAATATATTGAAACATTTAAATACTGATACTGATACTGATAGATTTTCTTTTCGTTATTCCTTTGTGTGCTTTCATCACATGTTATTTGCTTGTCTCTTAATTGTTGATATATAAATCTTGATAATTTGGTGGTAAAAATAAGATATTACTTTTCTAATATCTGTCACATGAATAGTTTTTGTTTTAAATCTCTAAAGTGTTGAGAAATATTAAAAATAGTATGAGTTATACATTATGGTAGTGAAGATGATATTTTACTCTATTTTTCAGTACTCTCACCTTTCTAATACATATTTATGATTTAACAGAAGCTTTTTAATTTAATGCTGTTTTAATATTATGTAAGTATAATGTACTCATAATGTATTTATTTATCATGGAGTACTGTAGTTCAATATAACAAATTACATGCTGGCCACATTTTTTTCGAATTAACCCATATAATAAATGCACTGTAACTAATACACGTGTTACAACTTTAAACCTACAAAAGTCTATCAACATGTATAGTAATAATAACAATAAGAATGCAAGGAAGTTACACTTCGCGGATGGATGAATTTAGTGCAGTTGTTTGAACACAAAATTAATTGCCGTGTATCGAATTTTGGAAAAGCATATTATTTACAAATTTAGAATGAATCAAAATTTAAAGTACTGGTCAAATATTTATTGTAAACAACATGGTCATGGAACTGGGCGGAGCTAGAATGGGACAATAAATAAAGGAGTGAGTCCTACATAAGTGGCACAGACTATACGAAATATTTAAAAATCAAAAGTGAAAAATAAATGAAAGCCTTTAAAAAGATTATTTGACATTTTTTAATTAAAGACATTTTTAAAACGCTAAAATTTACCTTATAATAAAGAAACTTTGATGATGCATGAGATGACGAACTTCTTTAAACAAATATTATCATACAGTCTTATGAAACCTTTATAGAATCATGTTCAAAACATTTTACAAAATATTTTAAAATCCATACAAAGTCCAATGGTCTTAATTTATTTATACTAAAAATGCCCTTTGATTGGTACCAACTTTGAGACATTATTTAAATAGGTAAAAGAGGTTAAGTCAACACTAGTTGGATCCACCTTGACATAACTTGCAGCAGTATCTCCGGTTTATAAAAACAACAAACAAACGCAAATATAGGATTTTCCACTTCAGAAGATATATATCTAATTTTATATCCGGTAAATTTGCAGTGACTGGAACATTATTAAAACTTAGAGCTGTTATCAAAATATGTCTATATATGTGAAAATATTTACGCATTATCAACTTTGTAATGAAATGTGTGACCAAAATGAATTTAATCTGTGTTCAATTATATCTTTTTGTACATAGAGATACACCAAATTTTCAAAGGAATACCTAAGCTTCTCCGGGTTGTATGCAAATCATACTATTGCGTCAGATAAATATCATCACGTATGACGAAAAGCGTGGAGATTTGTGCAAAATTGTTATCTATAAATAATAGATAATACCTATTATATTGTAATATCCTTATCTATAAATAAATAACCATAACGAAATATTTTAAATGGCGAGAAACCATCAAAAAGTAAATACACAACTTTTCTTAGTATAAGAAACTTCTGAAATCCTATATTTATCACAATTTTTTTTTTGTTATTTTCACAACTATTGTTTTTCATCTAAATAAAATATACTCCAAATAAGTTAATCACACTATTATTAATTGGTCATTCCTGTTAAATTGTCATTAAACGTGTTTAATAAATATAGTTTTTGTATATTATATGAGTTTGTAACAGAGAATCTTAATAACAATAATAATAATAATGCTTAAAGAACATTTTGACATGCTCTCTCCACATACCTTGTATCAAGATCCCAGCAATAGAAAGCAGAACGAGATAGATATTCCAGCCCATTATAAACCTTATACTATTTAAAACAAATAACACTGATTAATTTAACCCACTTAGCAATCACTTTTTAACACAAATCACTAAGTAGGAGCAATGTAATGTAATCTCTTTATAAATATTAATAACATCATTAAAAGACTAAAGTTTCGTGTCCTGACCCAGCACTGCAGTCTCTGGCTCTACTTTCACAAAATTCTATATTTCATCATATAATTTATTAACACTGGAATTGTAGATTTAGTCAATATGGAATACACTAAAAAGAACACTTTTTCTGTCATATTGATACGCAAAATTTGGCCGCCATACTCGCTCCGGCGCTATGGCGAATTGCACGGTGTCTACTAAACGTAGTAGGTAGGCCAGGTGAGTCCTACAACCATCACAGAGACAGGTATCTCTTTTAGAAAGTACTTCCATTAATAGCAACCAGATAGTAACGGTACATTATACGGCGGTACTTTTGAATTATGAATGCTTGTACAGGGCGATCAGTGACTGAATCTCCAAGCATTTTTCTCAAAAGCGATAAATGGTACTTGCAGATATATATTTTTAATTTGCAGACATATGTTTCAAAGCTTTTTGTTTGTTTTACAAGCAGCGTTTAAAAAGATGCGCCTGCGTGACGGTGTAGGCATTTTTTTCCAGGAACACCAAATTTGTCATACACCATATAGTATTTTTTTGTTTCCAATTATTTTATTTGATGTCGTTTTGGCAAAGTTATTTTCGCATCAATAAAAAATTGCATTAATAAATTTATTCCAGAATTCATCAAGTACATGGGATTTTAACAAAATATCGAGGTGTGCTTGTCTCAGAAATGTCAAAACGTCTGACCTTCAGAAAAAATCTTAAGTGTTTGCCTTAAGAGAAAACGGTACACGGAAAGAAAACTATTCTATATCAAAGTAATCGATTATTCTTGAATTTTAATGAGTCTATGATGGCAAGTTGGGAATTGGCGTCCTTAATTTTAATATTAGAAGGTAAGTTTAATAATTCTGGTTTTACTGCATGTAAGCTATTTTAATTACGTTATACTCTACAAGAAATGAATACACAACATCACTATATAGTAGGTGAAAAGGTATTCATCTGAAGTTTAATGGTTTTGTATAAATTTCCCGTTATTTTCCTTTTTCATAGTTTTTACTTGTGTATTATATACAATCTATAGTCAAGATCTGCATTTTTATTGTAGTGGCGTTTTATTATACAATACATATACAGGGTGACTAGTAAGTTGGCTTATTCCTTTGAGGGTGGGTTAGTAGAACTCATCTGCATTAATTGATTTAGAGATCTAATAGTTTTTGAGATATTTTATTTTTAAAATAAAAAAATAATAAAACTTTCTTTAATATTTCAGTTTCCTGCGTTAGTTTACATAGTTATGTAACAAAAAATAGTTTAAATACTTTAATAAGATAAAAAAGACGAGTTAAAAAACTACATTTGTGAAAAAAATTTCAACCCAATCGTACATTTATAGGAATTTATTTTTAAAACTTGAGAATGCATTAAACGTGCAAATTATTTAAAAACTTCTCTACTTTATTTATTACTTTTCGAATGAGGTTTATATGAAGTTTTAACAACTATATTTTACTTCCATAAATATTACAAAAATACTAGGTACAGGTAGAGTGTCCATTGTTTTCAAATTAAAGAGATACAGGGTGTTTCGAAAAACATGTGTCATCGCTTAAACGGAGATTCTACACTCAAAAATAAGACAAATATACATAATTCCTATCAACACAGGTCCATTTTTGCTTCGTTTCTGAGATATTGAAGTTTTATTTTTCTTTGCGTTAACTGTAAAAAATATATACGCCACTGACTTTTTTTGTTTCTGATGGCCCAATTATGTAGAAAGTTATTAACCGAAGAAATGTCACCCCTTAATGTTTTTTAGATATCGGCATCGTGTAGAAGATAAATACAATTTTTAAAGTCTTTTTAAGACTAACAAAGAAATAATAATAAAATAATGCTATTAAGTACCCTACATAAAAAAATTGCATTTATCTCTTACACGAGGTGACTTCTTTTCAGCAATTAACTGTCTACATAACTGTGCCATCTAGAACTAAAGAGATCAGTGATGTATATATTTTCTTTTCAAAATTAACCGAAAAAATAGTAAAACTTCAACATTCTGCAAGTACGAAACAGCAATGGACCCATGTTGATAGTAACTATTTGTCTTATTTTTGAGTGAGAAATCTCCGCTTAAGCGATGACACATGTTTTTTGAAAAACATAAGAGCAAGGGGAAGTTTAAAAAAAATAATAAAATATCTCAAAAACTGTTGTTTTGCATTATGCATATTATAGTTAAATCAGTTGCAAATGAGCTCTACTAACATCTCTTAAAAGGAATACGGCGACTTACCAGTCATGCACCCTGATGTGTACCTATATATAACATTATTAATCAATGACTTTCTGAAGGCACTGATATTACCTAATTTATTATCTGTGTAGGATTAAAGTTCTTTGTTCTTGCCAAAAATGCTAAGCTAACATATTAATTATTATGTATTTTAGCTGCCTACTTACAGTTTTTATACATGCATGGAAATTTTGTGAATATTCAAATGGGCTTAAAAATTTCAGTTTCGTATGTACAAAACTTGTTATGCCATACCTGTTTGAATGTTCGAGCATACTTTTCTATTATATAGTTAGCTACAATGATTTGTTTAAAGTATTTATACTTTAATAACATAAATAATTGTTTTCTAGGTCCAGAAAATTAACTAACGTTGGACAATTTACTGGAAACTTCAGAAGAACAGATTATAGAACTTATTCCTCAAATCGGAAAGAGAATAAAGTTCATAAAACACTTAAAAGCACATAAAAAAATAATGTGCCTTCCTGTGGTTAACTTGAAGTCTCATATACAGTGTGTTCACGAATGGACTTATACCTGTAAAATTTTTTGTTTTTGGGTACATAATAAAATGTCGTTCTTCTTAAAAACTTCTTCTAATTCTGAAAAGTCCTTAGCCAATCCCAGAAATTCAAATTTGATTCAAATAATTTATCAGTTTTATTTAAATATTGTCTGAACGTTATTTGTGGCATTCTCTAAAATTTTCCTTTTCTTTTTTGGAACTACCACATGAATAATTCTTCGTTATCTAAAAAATATAGTTAGTTACCCAGTATGTTACTGGAAAAATAAAAGTCTGCGCTTGTGACTTTACGTCAAAAGATTAGTCAGAGGGTATTTTTGATAACTAATATGAGACAAAAAAATAATAATATAATTTCTTAACGTTTCAAAAAAACACCCTCTGACTAATCTTTTAATGTAAAGTCACAAGCGCAGAGGTTTATTTTTCCACTAACATACTGGGTAACTAACTACATTTTTTAGATAACGAAGAATTAATATCAAATCGAGAAAGAAAAGATTTCAGTCAACATCAAATATTTATTGATTGAAGTAATTCATTACTTTTGTTTAAATAATACAGTTGTTGAACGAAATTACACATTTCTTACATTAAGTGTTAAATGTAACAGATCGCAATAATCTCTACTTTTGAACTGAATAAATGAAACCTTAGTTTATGTATAAGTTAGTATTGAATATTGTTCGAAACTTCCTCTTAGCTGAAGTAGAACCATTATTCTAAAGTTAATAATTAGTTATCATTAAAAGAAGGAGACTAAGATAATGACTTTTAAAAATAACGTTTTCCTTGATGGAAAAATATCTATTCTTGCGGATATATGAGTACAATAATGTCTTAATTTAAGAATAGTAGTCTTGAAAATAGTTTAGATATTTTCCGTGTACCTTCAAATAGAAGGCGACATGTTTGAAGTTCTGAATATTTTTATTAAATCGTTTAAGTAAATGCTAACATGGAACCTCTAATATTTTATTAAATTTTAGTAATTAATTGTTCCTATAAAATTCTTTCACATGTGATGTGATGTGCATCAATACTAATTATACTTCTAAATTATCATAATCATATATCAAAATTAACTTTTGCGTTCTTCAGGGCATGGTACATTTGGTTTCAGGTATCAGTAGTCAGTGGTTTATTTATGTGTAAGCATAAATATTTATATTCAACAAATTGTTGTGATGGATTAAGATAGAGAAGAATTTTGTAGGCACCATTGCTGAATATAAAAACGTGCACATATAAGGGACCTAACAGAGAACAACAGAAACTAGATAATAAGAGTCTAGATAAACAATGCTGAATGCACATTAGTAATAGTGGGGTGGGAAATTAAATTTAATAAATTCTGACTAAATATAAACCGTACCTAAGTGATGAAAATTTTGTGAGAGATTGTAAATGGTTTAGTATATGCATTATTACGCATATTGTATATGGCTTGGGAAAATGGACATAGAATAAACTGGGAATCGGCAAAAATTTTAATGAAAGAAGCAGACAACAAAAAAAGAAAAATTAAGGAGTCAGCAATAATATTACTGATGAAGAAAAATATTTATCCCATTGCTCTGTAGATTTTGGTACAACGTGGAGAAAAATTGAAGAAAATTAATATTGTATAATTTTTGTTCTATGTAAGTATCTATGGATATTACATAAACAAATATTATATGTCCAGTTTCACGCTTCACATATTCTAAAATATCTGATGTGGCCAGCACATAACTTTCTTATACCAGTATATATCATTTTGATCTAAAAAAATCATTCTATTTAATTCTTTATTTACCTCAATTAAATTTTAATAGCGTACCGTGAAAGGTTTCATTAAAATTTTTATGAGGTCAAATGTGTAAAATATTTCAGTTTACATCAGCTATATTTAAGTACTTAGAAAATATATTTTATTAGCTTGATATAGTAGACATGATTTATAGTTTTTCATCAAGAATATATTTTTTTGTAGTCAAATACAAAAATGTTTGGGTCCCGTGGACCCCCTTTCAGCTGGCAAATTTTGCTCACCACCGAATTTTTCATTGTCTTTGGCCTTTAGATAAATGTATGTACTAAATTTGAAAGCTTTATCTCAAAAACTGTGGCTGCTATCGCGATACTACAGACATTCGGACAGATTTTTTTTTCATAAAGTTATGTTTTTTCATTATAATTCGTCGAGATTCGTCCAGAAATGCAATAAAATTTTTTAAATTTTTTTTCCCAAAATTATACCTTTTTTCTTCTTTCATTGAAAATGTCTCTTCTGGTCGTACCGCATTCACCAAATTTAATGAGTCACCTAAAATGTTGTTGACAGTCTTAACTGCCAAATTTGGAAAGTCTCCCATTAGTATTTTTTGAGTTATACACGCACGCACGCACGCACGCACTCACCCACACAACACACACACAACACACACACAACACACACACAGCACATACACAACACACACACAACACACGATACACACACAACACACACAACACACACACACACGAACGCACGCACGCAAGCACGCACGCACGCACGCACGAACGCACGCACGCACACGCACCGACAGACATCATTCGGAAAATAGTCAGAATGGATTCAGAAGGGTTCAAAACGTATTTATCAATCAAAATATCTAGGTTGAAAAAAAAGCAAAATTACTATACGTCCTTATATTAGGTATAAGAAAGTAAAAATATAGTTTAAAAAAACTAAAAAACACGCTTTTAAAGCACATCGAACTAAAAAGTGAAAAATAATTATTAATATAAACTGAAAACAATAATGAACGAAAAATACTAGTATTATTGTGAAAAAAGCGTGGGTTGCTCGATATACGAAAAATATGGCACAAAGCGCCCCACGCTTTTTTCACAATAATACTAGTATTTTTCGTTCATTATTGTTTTCAGTTTATATTAATAATTATTTTTCACTTTTTAGTTTGATGTGCTTTAAAAGCGTGTTTTTTTAGTTTTTTAAACTATATTTATTTTTCACTTTTTTAGTTTGATGTGCTATGAAAGCATGTTTTGTAGTTTTTTTAAACTATATTTATATTGCTTATTGATGCTGATATTATAACATATTACGATCCAACAGATATTTCTGAAAAAAGAAAAACATTTTTTTATTTCAGCCATGGGATTTGAACTAACGCCCGAGGAGTCCGCCGTTTCGCGTCGACTAAGACTTGCCCGCTCGGCCACCGACCGAACTGAGAATCATGGAATATACTTACAATATTAAGCCTCTTGCTCTCACGCAGAGGATATGTGAGGAAAGGACTGGCGATCCTGATCAGGATAATGATATAAACTTATCAAATTATTGTATTGTTACCGGTTCTTCGTAAGTGTACAAAGTTTCAATTAAATCTGCCCGTTTACAGTGGGTCAAAATCGAGTCCAAAGAGTCGGTTACAAACAAATAAACAAACAAACAAACAAACAAACAAACATACAAGTGAAGCTAATAAAAGCGTGTTAAAAAAGATAAATAACTTTGAAAAAGGAAACAGATTCGTTTTTCGAAACGTTAGGGAATTATATTATTATTTTTGTGCCTCATATTAGTTGTCAAGAAACGCCCTCTGACTAATCTCTTGACATAAATATCACAAGCGCAGAGGTTTATTTTTCCAGAAATATACTCGGTAACTAACTACTTTTTAGAGAACGAAGAATTATTCATGTGGTACTAAGTCCCAAAAAAAAAGAAAAATTACACTTAATAAGACTTGAAGTGAATTGATAAAATAGTTGAAGTAAGTTTGTGAATAGAATACGTACATAAAACAAAACCATCAACAGTCATGACAGTTCAGTAAATTGATGAAATATTAGTTTTAATCTCATCATCAGGGATGAAATTGGGAACCAAACATAATTTTCAGCCATAATAAAGGTTCTGTATATAATTGATGTATTTTAAAATTATCACGGCTTTTAAAGATAATTTTCATTAAACGTGTTTTAATCTTTTTTGGAGCTAAATGTTATTTAGAATTGAACCTGTTTGTTTCAATATATCGAGAAAATAACGTACTTTTTACATGTACACTGAATTTATTTATGCCATTTGAGATGAGGTTCTAATATGATATTCTATTGGGTTTGTTTTTAACATTTGCATTTACAATTTTTTTTGTATTGTGTTTTGGCATTTAAGAGACAAAAAACTGGGGTATATGTAGTAAAATGTATTATAATTGATGATGAACCGAACTAGATCTACTTGAGTGTCATTTAAAATTGGTTTTCACTGAAGGAGTTTATTATATTGAAAGTAAAGCAGCAATACGCGCCATCTTTTGTTGTATGGAGTAAATAAACGATGTAGAAAGGACTTGAAAGTAGTTATCTATAATAATATCATGCAATGTTGGTTGTCGATGTAATACACATCGGATTTTAAAAAGTAAACTGCTTAAACTTAATGCCTATTTAGTTACAGGTTATAGTTAACATTATGGAGTGTAGAGAAGGAGGAACGTCTCTTATGGACGGTACGTTCAAAATGTGGTCTGAATTCTGTAAGGTATGAGATGTGGCGCTGATCGTATTATGGGATTGAGTCTGAAGTTAAACACTTACTATATCTCTGAAACTAGCTTCAGATTCTATAAACTAACGAAAACATAATATTATGTAGGTGTTGAAAAGAATTATACAGCGCAGCGTAAAAAAATATAAAAATAGTAAAAACAAAATCACGTAGAATACCTCCTGTAATTCAGCGCCACATATTCTTCCATCGAAAATCCGATCACATTTTTTTAACACGGAGACGTTTCTCCTTCTCTACACTCCATAGTTAACATGATCAAATTTTAAGTTAATCTATTTACTAATACATCAGCTACCAAGACAGATAAAAATAATGGTAAAATACCTTTTGTGGGAATATCTACAAATTATGATGAGAAACTTCATTTAAACCTGGTAAAGCCTTCCATAAATTTAACAAAGTCTCTAGAATCCTTAAGAAGTACGAATTTATTACATAAAATTTGATTAAATTATTTATATGCTGAGTACAAGGTTACTAATTCTATGCATTTTATATTTTACTAGCTAAGCCAGACAAGAAGAAGACTTTGTCTCTGAACTCTCCATTTATTTGAAAAGACAACGGACGTCAACCCAGACAAATTAAATATTTCAATGTCAGCATATATATTATGTAAATTAAATTTAATCTAGAAATGTTTCTTGCATGCATTCGGAATTAAATTATCATACACGCTTGGTTAAAAATAATCATATTAATTGACTTGATAGGTAATAATTGTTATAGAAGTAATTCTAGAAATTGCGTTGTAAATAAATATTTGTATTCATATATTATATAATATACTATGGATGTAAGAAAAACTACATATATTAACTTAATTACTTGTTCTCTATTTTTGTCTGCCAAACGAGTTTTTTTTTATTCTTATTAAATATTACTCAACTCATCTTTTTCTTATCCACTAAGACAAGAGATAATTGCATTATAGAGTTGTCCAAGATGTACAAGAAAAACACAGGCTTCTTCCCGGTATAATCTGCATTGTGAAGGGACCATTAACTTAAAGGGAGTTTTAGTGACAAGAATAGTTATTTACGTAACAAGACCGGAAAGTGATTCTTTACTGGGTCATCTGGAAGATTCCAGGGCGAGCGGGAGCGAGTTCTAAAAATCGGCAAGCCCAGTAAAGACATTTTCCGTGTGTGTTGCGTACAATATTTTTTTCTATAATCGTTTTTGCTACTGTAAAAACTTTTTTAACTTGAAATCTTTTGTAAACAAAATCATAAAATTTAACTGATAGATGTCAGACGCTATTGTCTAGACTGCTTAATTACTTAATTAGGTATCTACCTTATTTTTGTCAGCCAAAAATGACAGAAGGGATCAGTAAAGACTTTATCGATCCCTTATGTCACTTATCAGTTTAGACCGATAAAGATATATTTGCCACTCAAAATTTACCAAAACCAAATTACTTTCTATGCTGAAAAAATGTATTACAAACAAAATATAAATTACAGATATCCTATTGTTTAAATAAAAATTAGGTTTAATGGCTATCGTATTTATATCTGGATTTTTATTTTCCTAGAATTGCTCGTAATACAGTTTCTTGTTACTAAAACTCTCTTTAAGTTAAAATTTGATAATGTTGATAATATAGGGGGGTTACAACAAGATATAAATATCAGATACCTATCCTATAGTTTAAATATAAATTTGATTTAATTACTATCGTATTTATAAGTAAAGCTGGCCGAGGTCACCTGGCCGACAGAGCCGTCATATGACTCATATGTTTACATCATATCATAATACTTGAATAAGTACAATAAATGGAAATAAATTTTAACAATAATGTTACATTTTATAAAAATCTGTAAAAAAAACTCACCCTTTTAAACAGATTTATGAAGTAGTTTGGTTGTCGTTATCACAAAGTGGGGAAGATCTATAGTATAATAGCATCGGGTATGTTTCTACAGCTGTCTCCGTCGGCGATGTTCGCTTTGGTGAAAAAATATGTTTGTATTTTGAAAATCACCGTTCGACATCTACGGTGTAATACAGGCATAAGTAAAACAATCTGTGAACTCATCTAACGAAGTTGTAGATGCACCATCACAAATTTGTCTTAATTTGCTCAAATCAGGATCTTTCTGTAATACACTCTCGAATTTTTCACTAACGCGATTATTTTTTGCGTCATTTATAGCCTGTAGTCTGTGTATTTACGTCGTCCACTATTTGGAGCGATTCCACTAACGACAACGAACTATTTTGCAATTTTTCTATTGCGTCGTGTAGTCCTCTATAATTGTTATTAATAGTTTTTTAAATCTGTTTCAAGGGAAACGTCTTGAAAGCTTTCTGGCTTTCCCTAATAGCTGCAGCCTCGTTAGGGTTGAACTGTAGTATCACAGCTTTTATTTGTTGAAAATATTCAGCATAATAAAAAGCCGCTTTCAACCACGTTCCCCAACGTGTACGAATCGGCTCTGGTGGTTCAGGGATACCAGGACACTGTCTGTGAAATGCTCGAAGCCGTTTAGGAGATTTGCGAAATACTTTTTTTGTATTTGCTATTAATGCATCTACCTCTGGAAAACATTTTCGAATCGTTTCTGCCACAAGATCTAACGCATGCACTTTACACGTAACATGTAAAAACCTACAATTGTCTCTTTGAAGAGAACGGCCTACCACGCACATTGTCGCGGCACCATCAGTCACAAACATCAATACTTGACTTGTTGAAAGTTCAAATTTTTCGAATGTCTCCAACACCACACGCGTAATTATTTCGCCAGTACACGCAGTTAGTCTTTTACTAGCTAGTAAAAGTGGAAATGTTGGTTTAAGAGGGTCCAATACACGTACTACAATATTTAAAATAGAATTTTTTTTACAATCTGTCGTCTCGTCAATACATAACCAGAGCCGTGTATTTTTTAATCCACATTTAATCCTATTTACAATGTCTTCACAAACAGCTGGAATATATCTACGTAACGATGTACGACTTGGTATGTTCACCTGGGGATTTTATTAATTCCAAAACTCCCGAAATGGTTGTATATCCAGTATGTGTAGCGGAATATTACAGGCTATTAACATTAACAATAAATCAAACATAAACTGAGTTGTCAAAGGCATGCCATTTTTTTTATTTTGATGTTGCACGGTATTGATATGACGACGACAATCTGTTTTGTGCCAGCACATTAAGTCTTGGTTGCAAACTTTACAAATTATTTTGCATCCGTCATAGAATAAATCCGGAAATTCACCGATAAATTTATTCACTGTGTCCGCGTACGGTCGTTTTTTACCCTTTGGCGCGTTTGACATTATGTATAATTTATAGGTACAACCTCACGCATTAACCTTTCAAATAAGACTGCAGCGTAAATCACACGGCATGTGTGACGCCAGCGCAAGACCGTGGCTGTACTCCAGCCACCTCGGCCAGCTTTATTTATAAAAGAATAGAATTTGTATTCGTATGTAAATATAAGTAAATAAATAGTCAGTATGATCGATTAAAAAATAAAAGTCGGTTATTTTCACTTATCGACGTTTCGATTAATTTTTTAATCTTCTTCTGGACTTAAGTGAAATAAACCTTTAATTTCATAGATGAAAGTGTCGTAATGATAAAAACAACAGAGTTATAATAAAACATGTAAACATTCAAAATATAATAATTATTGACAATAAATTTCATATTACTTAAGAAGTGATATACTGATATATTTTTTTAATATAATCGTTATTGCAACTTATTTATTGAATTTAACTGACCATACAAACAACACCATTTAAACCACTAAATACCTGTTTCCTTTTCTAGAAAATTATTAAAAGTAATTCGCAGGTAAAAACTTTTATTATAGTATACAGAAAAACATTTACAAGAAATTTAGTAATTAATAATGTGGAAAAGTACCATAATTTTATGAAGGTTGTGTTGTACATATTTAATACAATATGACTCTTGATTGCTTTTGTGTTTCGATTAATAGTTATTTATGCACCAAGGGCATAAAGAGGCGTTTATGTCCCGCGGCGTAATAAAAATAAGGGCCATAAATGCTGGTTGTGTTCGAGGTGTACATAAAATTTTATGTACGTCTAGTTTCAATTCATACATAACGCATAAATACATCTCGACTATCTTGCAGGTACTCCATAACAATTGTCAATCTGTTAAATTTTGACATTCCATAAAAATAAAAAATATGTTGTCACACTGATAGGTCGGAATTTGATTTTGAATTTGAATTAAAAATAAATGTAAATAACCAGGCAACAACGTAAATAAAGGTGGCTATATTATAATTTTGGCAAGAATCACTCTCAGAGTTTTACAATCGTTTTGTCAAAGTGTTTTGTCTTTCTCAATTAAACTGGAAAGAGGATGAAAATGTATTATCCTATACTCCACCAGAATTTACCGAGGCGGTAGAGGCTGTGAGGTTGAACTTTTTGCCTCAGAAGTCGAAAAAGTCGTATGAAAAGTAGAGCAAACGCGCTAGGCGAGACGTAAAGTGTTTTATCTACGTCGGTGCTGTTATAAGCTATTATCCAAACTAATTTGAGTTTTGTTAAAATCTTAATTACCACACTAGTGCGGTAATGAATTTATTACCTTATTGCTTTATACTAAATCAACAAATGATTTAAATTGAAGCAGAATTTATTAATTTGAACAATAATAATAACAAAAACTTTTATTCTTTGTGTAAATTACTATAGCAATCCGTTGTATAAGCTGAAAATAATTTGACTTATTTTGAATTTTGCGTCAAATTTTCCAACATTTGGAAATTTATTGTTTTCGCAGACGATGTTAAAATATTGAACAATACTTGTTTGATTTAATATGTGGCTTCGTGGTCGAGTGGTAAGGACACTTGCCTTTCACCTTGGAGTCACGGTTTCGATCCCCGGTCGAAGAGCTTGGATTTTTTCTAAACCAAAAATTAATTCTAGCATACTCGGACATTGGGTGCGTGTCCATTGTCTCTAAATGTGTAGACCTCACCCACATAAGGTGCCTTGAGGTACCTTCAGGGGTACAGGAGGTTGTATTACCCGTGGTGTTTAATTAATTAATAATTATGGTTTTACGAAACTTGTTTGATTGCCGTACAACTCGGTTCATCGCCTCGTTCTCTTTAAAAGCTCTCAAACAAAGCATGTAAAGCGACCAATTAAGACGGGTCGTACATTAATAAATAAATTAAATATTTCTATATCATGGTTTTTGTTGAAGCATCCCAGCCCTGGGCTGCTTCATCGTGGATATTTTTCCTATGTTTTTCACATAAATCAAAATTATTTCCAAGCATTTATCTCATTATATTCCAAATTAATCATTACGTAAAAAGGTTAGATCATTATCTTATAATTTTGACAGAAAAACATAGTTATTCGATAGCTTTATAATGTTTTGTAATATTTTCTTATAATATTTTCTTAACCGTCTCTCAAGTCACCGAGGACCCTCCCGTAAAATCCTAGGATTTTGTGTTGGGTGGAGAGATACGGGTCCCTACAGCTGTGGAGTCTGAACCATAACTAGAGCATCGACAATTCCCTCTCCCATCTTAGTACGAAACAAATTACAAATAAAATTTCTAACTTGTACCAAGATGGAATTGAACCATCGATCTATGGTACCAAGTAAATAACTATAATCCACTCGGCTACCATGCCTCTTTAATACTGATTCTTCTTAAAACTATAGATTCTAAATTATTCATCTTAGTAAAAGAACACACAGTATTTATTAAAATATTTTAAAATGTTGACAAAACTGTACAATGTCTCAGGCATAAGCCAGCCGATAATGTGCCAAATAAATAAACATACATAAACGCGTAGGGTTGTAGGAAATTTACCAAGAGTAGAGTCGAAAGCGGATAGCGCGAAGTGTCATTATGTCATTATGCACCTTAAGACCATGAGTGACAGTCCCGTTCTGCGATCACAACTAGAGGGCTAGCGTTTTGCTATCTGCGTCGCGCTTAGAGACCTCAGCAGCGAACTCTCTTGCGGGAAATCATACAAATATGCACGACAGCGTGGGTTCGTGGTGAACTCTTTGGCAACCCTAGTGTTTTGCTGGCTCCTCGGAGCCTGGAAATCAGAGATAGACTGCTCTTCCGGTTGTCATGACTGCCGTTAAGTATTGAGAGCTACGCTTAATTATCGTCCCATAAGTTTGGTACAGGAAAACTCTGTGACTTGTTCTCTGTGACCGAGGATCTGTACACTGCATTTTACGGGGGTGTAATCACCGCCGACATGAGGACGAGTAACACAGTGGCTACTGAAGAACCCGGGGAGAGGATACCTAGGTACGCTCCGTGTGGCCACGACTAGGTGAGGATAACATTAAGTAATTTTGATACCACGTTGCCATTCTCTCCGTATGCGAGTTCACTAAATTTCTTTAAATCCAACTAGTTTCTTTTGTTACGAATCAAATGGTAACGTAAATCAAAGTACGACTCTATATGCTTGGGGTTCGCGATTTTCATGGGCGGTGGTATCAAATGATTAAACAATATAAGTTGTTCATAATGCCACTGGCTGTTCTTCTATAGAGTCATTTGGTCAATGACCTCCCACATACAAATAAAAAAATAGAGCTATTAATTTTATGAAGTTTAAAAATATATAATATATACATATTTTTAATATTCTTAAAAAATATATTAAAGTTTCTAGTTCATTCTATGCACAATACTATTCCAATATCTAGATCATTACATTATTCATTTATAGAACTTAAAAATCTTATGTCAATCCACAACGTGTCCTCAAAGCTAGCTACGGACCGAATTTATAACGAATTATAGTGAAATAGACTTATGCGCGAATCGTCAGAAAGCAAAAGAGACAGAAAACACTGGAGGGGACAATGTCCCTGACGACCCTGACACGGTAACGCACGAATTTTAGTACAGCAGTCGCTAGTCACCAGTGTTAATGTTAACTAGGTACGCGTTGGTCGATGAATTCTATCGCATTGTTTTTAATGTTTTTATTTGTGAACATTTTATTAGTAAATCTCTACTTGTCGTGAAATTAAGTAAAACAGTGTTTTTGGTGTTTATTATTAAATATGAGTGTTGTACAAAATATATTAAAACTGAAAGATGGACATAAGTTGGGTTATGAAGACTGAGTGAAATTCAAAGGTGGTGGCCGTCCAAAACCTAATATGACGATAAAGCAAACATCTCTTGATAAGAAAAAAAGAAGTTAATAGGTATGTTTAATTAAAAAAAGTTATCCTTCAGCAAATTTTATTCATTGTTACGCTCATCAACTAAATTTAATTTTAAAAAAAGCATCAAGTCAGGATAAAAGCATAAAATTTTTTTTTGCCAATTTACATAGCTTTTCTTCATTCTTCGGGAAATCGCCAAAAAGAACAGCCATGTTAGATAATGTTGTTAAGGTGATATTACCTAAAGCTGCTCCAAAACGATGGAATTTTAATACAAAGTGCATATAGACTGTTTATACCTATCGAACAGAATTATTAGATTGTTTAGCAAAAATCATTGATAATGAATCAGAAAACAACACTCTAAACCAAGCTATTGGTTTAAAAAACTACTTACAAAATGAACATTTTCTTTACTGGTTAATTTTTTTTCATTTAGTTATGCTTCATTGTTTTGTATTGTTCAATCAATTACAAAAATGTAATATCGATATCATAACAGTAAATAAGTGTATTGGCGTTTCTAATACTAAAATTGAAGACATCAGAAATAAAATTTTGAATAACTATTTGGAGGAGACATCCATGCAGTCCGGCCAGAGATGTAAAACGGAAGAATCAAAAAGGAGAATTTTATTAGAAGTTTGTGATATAATTACATCTGAGATCAAAAACAGGTTTGGCTTCAGTAATCATTTAGCAGTGTCTCAGTTATTTCACGCAGATCGATTCAAAGATTATAAAAAAAGCTTTCCTCAAGATATGTTTAAATTAGTTAAAACGGAGTATCCAGTCATAAATCATTGGAAACTTAAAACTGAATTAGAAGTATTATATAGCTGAGAAGATTTTTCCAATAATGAAGGTGCAGTTGCTTTGTTACAGCTTTTTATTAACAATAATTTGTGCAA
The DNA here is from genome assembly GCA_029963845.1 of Rhamnusium bicolor. Classification (NCBI taxonomy): domain Eukaryota; kingdom Metazoa; phylum Arthropoda; class Insecta; order Coleoptera; family Cerambycidae; genus Rhamnusium; species Rhamnusium bicolor. Next base: position 499,056 of record JANEYF010003070.1, on the reverse strand, counting down.
TACTTTTTCTAAAAGTGTCAAACTGTTAAAAATCTTGTGTACACTCCCTATGACTACCGTCGAAAGTGAACGAAGTTTTTCCACCTTAAAAAGAATAAAGACATTTTTAAGAAATACCATGGGTCAGGAAAGGTTAGCTTCTTTAGCTATGCTTACCATAGAAAATGATTAATAAAGAAGATAAAAGACTTTAATGAAAAAGTAATTGACCACTTTGCATCTCAAAAAGACCGGAGGATCGACTTAGAATTTAAATAACTTTAAAAGGTAGGTAATACAGTAAACTTTTCTAATTGACCTCCCTATCTCTTGACCCACGAACCGCCGTTGCATAATGCTATATCTCAACAGATTTTGCCTAAACAGTTATTAAAATCAATAGTAACTAAATTAATGTCAGGAAAAGGTTTGCAACTTTCGTCCACGTTTAAGTATCGATGTTAAGTCAGGTTTAAGGATCAGATTATGTAAATAATAACTAGATTCTGGTTGGATCTGCAATACAACCCTATCAAATATTACTTCTTGTATGCGGGTCCGAGCAATCAGCTTTTAGTTAGGTCTAGCCAGAGGTAGGTAACCCAACATGCTATTTCATTCTGCCATCTGGGGTATTGACCTCAGCACTTTGTCTCTAGACAGGGAGTTTTATGAAGATCACCCCTGCGTCGCGTCGTGTAATGTTTTATGGTCACCGCCTACGTACGCGTGCCATGGATGCAATTAACGCCTGCCAACACTTTACAAAATACTACTAGTCCGTTTCCGCTTGGTTTAAGCTTTGACGGCGCGCAGCGCTATTGATACCTAGAGTACTGTTGTACTGCAGCATCATGCCCGTATAATAGTTCAAAGCATGGTTATCTCGGTCTGTCTGTCTGGCTTGGCAGCGGACGTTCGGGTACTCCATCCAAGAGAACTTTCTCTTTTACACATATGTATGTAAGGTTTTACATATGCCCCGTATATTACTAAGTGAAAGTTTTCGCTGCGTGTAACAAGGTTTTGTTACATTGCAGGTCTAACTAGGTAATTTTAAATGTATGTTGTAAACCGTTGTCTATGTACAGAAATAAAATGTTATATGAGTTTCCTTGACTTATTTCCATTTTCAGGTACAAAAGTGAATCTAAGCAAATTGGTAATCATGAAAATAAGATCAAATCTTACTTATACTTTTCCTTATTCAAACCATATATCAGCGTGGTGCAAAGTAAAGTTAATAATAATTGATAATGTATTTAATCAAATTAAATTGAATTAAACAAAGTAATACCAAACTTTATAAACGTATCTGAAAAGTTACAATAACAAAACAAATTAGGGTCCTTGCACTAAAACTAGACGATCACTGTCGCTTCAGACAAAGTAAAATTTATCAAAAGGGGAACTAAATAAATAAATAATAAATTAAAGTATACGCGAGAGGGGATGGGTTATCACACTGGTGCTGATTGACCAGGATAACATAAACTATATACGAGGGGGGGGGGGTTGGGGTGTCACATTATGTAAACTTCTATTAATTATTAACAACGGAAGTTTATATCTTTCATAAGAGTAAAATCAATTATTTTTGAAAATGTATTTAATATCTACTTAATAAATTAATTAACATATATCATAACTGCAATATTTAACAAATGAAATGCTGTTAATATTTCACGTATCTAATTATATTAGTATTTTCAATAGGTAATTGAAATACTGAAAGATTGAGTGATGACAGATTTAGATTTTGTTCTTTTGGTGCTATGTGTGAAAATCGGTATTACTATTGAAATGCAACAGAAATTTCTCCATAAGTTCCATAGCCGCTATTTCTCATACCATGGAATTTTTAAGTCCACACGTTCACCGTATAATCCAATATTTCTTAAATTAGACAGATTTTATGCAAATCAAATATACCTAGATAAAACACTTTCTGCATGATGTCGATACATGATACAGACAGAACAGGACATCTGCGGACGTCCTGTCAGCGGGGGCTAGTGAAATTTAGTCTATGTCATATCTTAGTATTGGAGCATGGGACCCAAGTGATACTTTAAGGCATAACTATCAAGACTAAATGAAACAGTTTTGTGGTAAAAAAAATTGCCATTGCAATTTGCTTAAAAAAGTTGAAAAAATTGTGTGCCTACCCAAATTTCATAAAAACTATTGATTTTTACACAGTTGGACTTTTTTGAAATTTGCACAGTGAAAAACAAAATTCCAAAACGGTGTAACTTTATAAAAAGCAATATTTTTTTTATGAAATCTTAAACCTGTCGATATATTGTACAACTGATTCTGAAAAAAAATGTTTTGCAAATATTTTACAAATTATTTAAAAAATAACTAGGGTAGGCACAGCATTTTTTCAACTTTTCCCAAATTTCAATGGCAATATTATTTCTGCAAAACTCTTGGCAGTTATGTCTTAAAGTATCGCTTGAGTCCCATGCTCTAACACTAAGATATGACGAAGTCTAAATTTCACCAGCCGCCACTGCGTCCTTTTTAAGTCTTGTTTAAGTTCGACCGTCCTGGTATATATTCTGAACATCTTCAGAATGTTTATGACAATATGTTTTCTCTATCTCTCTTAATGATAGTGCTGGATACATCTATTTTACTGTTATGTTTTCAGTCTTCTATTGGAACGTTTTACGGGTATCTTCATTTTTACCATATATATTTTTTCTTTTACTTTCCGTAATATCAATAATTTTTTATATCGTTTTCTTGGGAATTTCGGTCAGATATGCAGAGTTGCGTTAAAACAGGCAAACAAATAACACCAAACATGTAACAAAATTTAAAATACACACCTAATAATTAATAGTTTCCGTAATGATGGTTAATAAACCGAAACGTTACAAAAAAGAATTTTAGCGCATATCTGACCGATATTCCCAAGAAAATTCTATCAAAAAATATAAATCTTTAACAAAAGACATCTTTAGGATGATCCCTCTATGTACGACCATTGTACTTGTTTGGACGTCCTAAGGATATTCCAAATATCATTGATGTATGTTCTCCTGACAACTACAGACTGTCTGTATTCTATTTATTCTGAACAATTTCATTTCATAGTACAGTACTGCCCTGTTATGACACAAGGTCGTATATGAAAATGCAATTTTAGAGAAATTAACTTATACCATCCAGATTTTGAAATTAACAATCTTCGTCATTAGCAATTAAATTTCTATTTATCTCTTTTATTAATGTAACTATGTAACGTAACATTGTATACATACATAATTACATGGAGTACAAATGCTATTAAAACCTCCAAAGGATTTCTGCAGTTACGATCTCCTGTCATAGCAGAGCACATTTCGAGAATAATCAGTATTGTAATAAACCTGACAAAATCAGCATTGTATTTCCCCATTTAAAATAATAGATCATTCGTTCTGGGAATATTAGGACAAATGACGTTAGTGGTAACTGTCAAGATCTTAATTTTTTTTTCATGTTATTGTTTTCTTCAGATTATAAGTATCAAAGTCGAAAAAAACCCACACGTGTAGAAACTTGTTGATTTTAGTAAATTTCTAATAATTATTGTGTTGTGAATATCTCTTGTTCCAACTCATATATGAATCTGTCAGGATGTACATTTTTAACTTTAACATAACTACTTTCGCACGCAATTTTGGACAATGTCATTTAGATATCAACGTTAAAAATCTAAATACTGATTTGTATTGAGAGAAGGAAATTTTCTTCAACTAAGAGAAAGTTAAAAAACTAAATTAGTAATCATTAAATTCAAAAACCAGTTTTTATTAGTTTCTTTTACACAATATATGATGAGATCTAAAATAGATATAAGTACCCATTTAATCAATCATTAATTTTTCTTTTATTCTACAGTTCTAATATGTAAACACGTAAAAAATAGTCATGTTCTTTACAACGGTAAATTAAATAACCAAAGATATAAAGAAAATAACATTAATAACTCCCGACTACATTATTTAATAGAAACTATTGACGCAAGTTGATGACAGCTTTTTTTAACTCATTATGAATTTATTATTTACAATTTCTTAGAATTAATCAATTTTATATACAATTACCAGTGTTTTTTTTTACATTTTTTACAAGGTGTACATCTGCATGAAGGTGCTATATCCAAAAATAAATTGTGAACAAAGTGCCGGATTCTAAACGCTTAGTTAACATTAACTAGAAGATAAATCGAATTCAAATTCGTTTACTAATAAATACTACACAAATCAAATCAACACAATACAAATTATACATATCTTTTAGTATATTTTTTATTAGACAGAAGATAAAATCCATGCAACCAATTATTTTCTTCTAGTTAGACTTAACAAAGCATCGATAAATCGGCCGTAATAATAATAAACACCACAGAAATTAGATAACCACCGAATCCAGAGCCAAAGCTGTGCGGGTGGGTGTTACACTACTGGTCACATAATCATTCCCAGCGACATTGTCAGTGCTGGTGGCGGGATTCAAACTTGCAGCTACGATAGATAGTTTCCTAGTCACACTTGCCATTGCGCGCTGTAGCCAACTTCTCCATAGTAGCAAACACAGATTTTTATGTTTTGAGTACATAGTAGTAAGATTTTATACTATTATGAAACACTGACATAGTTTTCCACAAAACACGAAAACCAAATACTGCTCTCAATGCGCGTTTCGCCAATCAAGTTGACATCATCTGGAGATGATTAAAACTAACCTTATGCCAACAATGTAACTCTATTTATACTATTGTCATGGTTCGGTGAATAGTAATCCACTAACAAATAAAGCGGACTATTTTTTTTTGGAGAATTAAAATAATTAGGTTAGGTTAGATGACAGGAAAATTATTTATTTAACAAAAAAAAACGAATAAGTTTATAACATCATAAAAAATACAAATATTATTAGAAAGTAAATCTACCACGACGTCGCATTTCATATAACTGGTAGGATTTATTTTAATACGGAGATTTGTAGGATAAAAATATTTTTTTTTAGATTCAAGATAATTATGATGTTTTTAAACTAGGACTATTCGTGTGCCATTTATATCCATTATAATGTTCAATTGTCGACCAACAGAATGCGACAGAATTGAAATAAAGTATTCTGTGACAAAACCTAACGATCAGCTGTAGCAATTTAGACGGCTTTCGATCATTTTTATAAATGGCAATATAGGTAAGTTTTGTTTTGTAAAAATATTAGTTGAACCTCTCAGTATCTGTTTGTCATGTAGAATGGCCTGGTAATATGTATTTGTGAAGGCATGTAATTATTTTTTGTGGCAAATACATATGTTTCCGATTGGGGAACAGTATGCATAGCAGGCAGATTTTAGGTGTTTAATATTTTTAGGTGTTCATTATGGATATTGACCTAGAGAAATTTAGTACAATGATACCCAAAGTCTTTTATGGAAAAAACTCGACGCACATAAGAGATCTTCCTTCTGATAGCGAGGATTCCATTTTGGGGGATGATATTGATGAGTACAACATTTTAATTTAAGAATAATACACAGCATGAAGAACTAATTTGTTATATAGTTGTTATGATGAAGAACCTTTAGTTGGCCTACTTCCTTATGTGCCCTCGGAAATAAACCATCTGAAGTCAAATGGAGGAATTATATTACGCATAGCAATGCAGAAGATACCCAGTTTCAAAGCAATTACTTCCTCCAGAATTCTACAGTTGACAACTTCTTATCAAATTTTAAAGGTTTTCTTTGATGTCATCTTTTTAGATAGTATTGTGTATCAAACAGTTTTATTCAGTACTCAGATACGGCCTAACAAGCCACTGCATTTTTCGAAGGAAAAGTTAGAAAGATTTTTGGGTATCATCATATGGATATCAATTATAAATACCCAAATGCAAGGTGATGTTATGCCAGTAAAAAAGTTGGAGGCAAGGGTAAAAGCAGAGTTACATGTCAAAAATGTAAAGTACATCTGTGTTTTTATGATAAAAGCAATTGCTTTGTAGTTTCATACAAAGTAAATATGTATTATAGTGCAAATTATAAGCATACTGTGCCCAACTCCCAGTAAACACACATACGTTTTTTAAACGTATTATCAACGTGTCATTGGTTGATAAATCGTGTTACGTTGGAAATTCAACGGTTTGTTTTTTGGTGTATAAAAAACACCTTTTCATTTTAACGTTATAAGTACGTAGTTTTCTAATCAAAATCTAAGTAACCAATATTCTTACGTTAAAATAATGTTATGTATATATCGTATAGGTACCAATATCATCAACGTTTTTGTAACGTACTTTCTAACTAATTTAGTAAGAATGGGATAAATAAAACGTCCTGTAATGTTTCGAGATTACATTATTAAAATGATCCCTAAGATGGTTTCAACAACGTTTTGAACCGCAAACATTTGCACCTAGTTAAGTACGTTAGTTTAACATATAAATGTAGGTGGATGAAAAACGTGTTTTAAATAATACCGAGGTATACATTTCTAAATGAATATTTTGTGCACTTAAAACATAATTATACATTTTAATTTATCAGGCTGAATAAAAGTCGCGGATGACGTTTCAGAGAAAAAAGTGTCAGCCAAAAGTTTTACAGGGGGATATTCGATGCCACTGGTACTTTTTGACTTCAATGTAAACTTAGTTTTTTTAAATGGAACCCCCTATTTTTGACATCGGCAATCAATTGTACATCAAAAAACATGAAAATTTTGTCTGAAGCTTTTTTTTTTAAAACTTATTTGATAGAAAATTCTTTTAGCATTTATCTAAATGTTTTACCGTTATTTTTTAATTCGTTAGAATTCAAGAGGCAAAAAACTTTTTTTACACGTTCAAACAAACGTGTATTTAATCGACTTTAATCAACCAATGAATCTGATTTGTAGAGGAAGGATCACATGATGATACGTATGCTGCTAGAACTTCGTTTTTATAAGCGTATGGTGATAGGTAGTTAGGTAGTAACAAAATAACGGTCCAAGTACCCAGTTGTTATGCTGTGAGGGTGCGGCTTTCTGTGATTTTCTTGTGTATGTTTGCCATTGTTTTGGGTAAGTACAAACTTATATTCTTATAATAGGCAACATGTCAGGATATATTTCTAGAAAGTGATTGGTTACGTGTAGGTTTATCCTCAACGGACTCAAATTTAATTTAAACATGTAATTATGGACTGATTTTTTATTATATCTAGTAAAAAATGCATTTGGATTAAAATATGTCGACCTTGCTTGTACTTATTTATAAACAAGTTTAATATTTTAATTCGATATGGTTGTACTTAAAACAAATTCGATCCACACAATTACATTTTATATGTTATGTAATGAAATCTTCAAATTAATTTTACTAAACAGATCGCTCCATCAATAATGTCTCTTGCTAGTAAAAATTGCACTGTATCTTGATGCTAATTTAGCAGCCGCGCAAAAAGACGACCATATAGTCAATCAATATATGGTTAGTTCTTGTCAAAATTTACTATAAAATTTACAATTATTAATTAATTTTGTTAAAAGCAATGGGTTTTTTTTAAAACTTTTTGTAAAATATGTTGTGTGAATAAAACTGTTTATTATTATTATTCTTATATAATTTTACAGGTGCGGAGGTTGGCCGCCCTAGGAGGTTCAGGAATTAAAGGGGTGACAAGACGAATTATGAAATATTTGATGGTAAATCAGCTGGGAATTCAGTTCAATTGGAAAGGTCGTTACAACAAGGTGGGATTTGAGAATACGACAACAATGAACATTGTTTTAGGTAACGCAAAAACATATCTTCTGTTGCTAAATTTCAATAATTTTTTATTATTCAGAGGCAGCAAAGTTGAACTTTCCGGCCAATGAAAAAAAATGACATGCAGGTTGCCTGGGCTATAAAAGAATGGGTAAAGCATTCAGCAGCGCGAATTAACCAAGCCAATAAAAATAAATAGCGTTTCTTTCCTATATTTTGTACAAATTTTATAAAATAGAATTTTTTGTTTGGTTGTTCTTCTATATGTATAATATAAGAGTTTTTATTATTTTATTATTTTATATTTCAGTTTTATTAATAAATTTATGTACGAATAAAACTGTATTATCATTATTTACAAAATCTGCGAGTATTTACACCTGTTCATTTTTCATGCAGCATCTTTTGAAGCACAATTTTTACAGTGGTAAATATAGCTAAATACATATTTTGTATGTAAAATGCAGGCAGGTGGTAAGAGTAATAGTCAACTGATTCACTATCTCTTTGCATTTTACATCATAGCAAAAGTAATTTGCTACATTTACCAATGTGAAAACTGTTTCAAAAATGCTGCCATGAAGAATGCACAAGTGTGAATACGCCCTAATGTTAAAAATAACGTTATGAAGAACATTTCAAAGTACCAATAAAAGTAATAATTATTAGGACACTCCATACGTTAAAGCGACGTTAATAAACACGTTATTAGAACGAACATTTTTAACCTTTAATTTACCTCGAAAACACGTATATAAAAAGCTACGCAACAACGTCGAAATTGAAAGATTTTAACACGTATAATATTCGTGTTTTATGTGCTAAAATTAAACGTTTATGTATTCGTACTTTGCAACGTATAAAACTGCGACATCTAAAGGTTGATTCTACGTAATGGAAACTAGTGTTTTTCTAATGGTGTTTATAATATAAAAAACGTTTTATTCACGTATGTGTGTTTATTGGGCTGTGAACATATTTTTCTTAATTTTAAATAAAAAGTTTGTCTTAGAATGTTTTATATATTTTATTTACACCTTTAAATATCATATCTCTAAAAAAACTTTTTTTTGATATTAAAAAAAAGAAAAATTAAATCATGCAATAGAGGGTTAATACGGTTCTATTACTGCTCGTAAGAACCAAGAAGGAACTTACGAGAGATCAGACTACAAGATAAATGGTGTAAACATAAACAATAAAAAAATGTGGACACTACGCCCTGTATGAAAATAAATATTAAATAACACTATGTCCTAAAATCTAATAAAATAACAACAAAAGCTTGACATGCTATACACACCATATCCACAAGGTTCGATTACTTCTCGTAAGAAGAACCAACAAGAAACTTACGAGAGATCAGTCTACATTATAAGAAATAATAAATGGAATAAACAAACAATAAAAAAATTGCATACTGCACCCTGTATGAAAATAAATACTAAACCTCGACTTCTGTTACTAACTACTCGACGTCTATTGATGCACCAGTAGCAATATTTCTGAAATAAAAACGTTTTTTTATATTATAAATAAAATGCTATTAAAATTTAAAATACCTGTAGTATGTCATCGTCCAATTTCGAATTAGGGCCTGTCAATTGTGTTCCAATTATTTAATGGGTAATTATCAAATATAGTAACAATATCTTCGAATAATCCACTTGAACGCCATTAGGTACAACTTGACCTTAGTCCGAGTCAGATTCGGAAGAAGAAGAGTCATCCCTGCATAAATGTTCAGTGGCTCTACTACTATGTCCATTCCAATGTCAAGCTTCCACATTTTTTCCTTTTGACTTTGCGCATGACGAATGGAATTATTCCAATTTTCAGTAGAAACATTTCCAATGGCTTGTTCAAATAATGGGTGAAGGTCTTTCGTTTTAATCGTACTATTGTTCCTCGCGACTGCTCCTTTTATTTGCCCCCATAGTAATTCAATAGGATTAAATTCACAATGATATGGGGGCAATTACAAAACCAAACGATTCTGTTGTTTTGCCATCTCATCGACCACATATTTAGGCCTAATGGCGGCCTATCTGACAAGATCCAGGAGTTCACCTCTCACCATGTCTGCTTTGTAAATAATTGACTTGTTAACCAGGCTTGTATGTCCGCTTTCTTCGTACCAGCATTCGGCATCTTTCCCATTTTTCGGCTGTGATAGGAAGCGTTGTCCATCACAACCACAAATTATTCATCCAAGCATCCGAAAATGTGAGTCAACCAGGTTTCGAAAACCTCACCAGTCATTTCTTCATGGTAATCGCCAGTTTTCTTTGATTCGAAGCATTGTAAACCATCCACAACTAAACTGTCCTCAGATCCTATATGAAGAACTATAAGATGACTTCCACTGCCTGTGGGATCCTGTAACTCCGTCGTCAATCCTTGGATGAAAGCCTGCCTCGAAGTCAAGATTGTTGTGTCCTTCCATACTTTATTTACAGGGTGGCCAGCGTTCACCCACGTTTCATCTAAGAAGTACAATTTCCTGCCTCCTTCCCGGTATTTCCTGATCTCTCGTAAAAAACGTCGCCCCCAGGCGATGACCTCATTCTTTTCCTTATTGCGTGACCTTTTTGCAAACCTATAGTGCCAAACACAATAATTACATTACAACATGTAGAAATAAAATCTTGGTTTACACACCGAAAGACAATTTCTGTTATCAATGTCCTCAAAGTACTCCATTTTAATTGAGGTAGATGTTCATCTTCATGCACCACCGCTAATATTTTATTCAGAGTTGGTGGTTTGTTCCTTTCAAAAAAGATTGAATGAAACGTCTGAGAGCACTCTTAGTTCCATCATCGATGTTATCCAAAATTATTCGTTATCTGTGGTATACTTTCGGTGAGTGAGGTAGGTGTGTTTCTTTATATTCATGAAGAATGTTGTAAACACTTGCAGCACATACACCTAAATTAATATGCATAATAATATATACATAAACTATAATAATTATAAAAAATCTAAAAATTCCTTAATGTAAAAATATACTTCGATGCACTGATGGGCAACTTCATAAAACACAAAAATTAAAATTACCTGATGCCTTAGCAACAAACTCTACGACTTCTCCTCTAGGTTTATCCGGGTTGCCTTTAGTATAAGTCTTATAAATATTCAAAATAAGTTGTTTGTCTTCAACCGAAAAATGCCTGGATGTCCGTTTTTTTCGATGGAGAAATAACCGCTTGAGCCATAATTCTTGGTATTAATCCCAGAAAAAAAGTGTGGTAGAGCTGTCCGAGGTCACCTGGCCGACAGAGTCGTCATATGTCTCATATGTTTACATCATATCACAATACTTGAATAAGTACAGTAAATGGAAATAAATTTTAGCAATAATGTTACATTTTATAAAAATTTGTATAAAACTCACCCTTTTAAGCTGATTTATGAAGTAATTTGGTTGTCGTCATCACAAAGTGGGGAAGATCTATAGTATAATGGCATCAGGTATGTTTCTACAGCTGTCTCCGTCAGCGATGTTCGCTTTGGTGAAAAAATATGTTTTGCATTTTGAAAATGACCATTCGACATCTACGGATGTAATACAGGCATAAGTAAAACAATCTGTGAACTCACTTCACGAAGTTGTAGATGCACCATCACAAATTTGTCTTAATTTGCTAAAATCAGGATCTTTCTGTAATACACTCTCGAATTTTTCACTATTATTTTTTGCGTCATTTATAGCCTGTAGCTGTGTATTTACGTCGTCCACTATTTGCAGCGATTCCACTAACGACAACGAACTATTTTTCAATTTTTCTATTGCGTCGTGTAGTCCTCTATAATTGTTATTAATAGTTTTTAAATCTGTTTCAAGGGAAACGTCTTGAAAGCTTGTCTGGTTTTCCCTAATAGCTGCAGCCTCGTTAGGGTTGAACTGTAGTATCACAGCTTTTATTTGTTGAAAAAAATATTCAGCATAATAAAAAGCAGCTTTCAACCACGTTCTCCAACGTGTAAGAATCGGCTCTGGTGGTTCAGGGATACCAGGACACTGTCTGTGAAATGCTCGAAGCCGTTTAGGAGATTTGAGAAAAACTTTTTTGTATTTGCTATTAATGCATCTACCTCTGGAAAACATTTTCGAATCGTTTCTGCCACAAGATGTAACGCATGCACTTTACAGTAACATGTAAAAACCTACAATTGTCCCTCTTTGAAAAGAACGGCCTACCATGCGCATTGTCGCAGCACCATCAGTCACAAACATCAATACTTGACTTGTTGAAAGTTCAAATTTTTCGAATGTCTCCAACACCCCGTAATTATTTCGCCAGTACACGCAGTTAGTCTTTTACTAGTTAGTAAAAGTGGAAATGTTAGTTTAAGAGGGCCCAGTACACGTACTATAATATTTAAAATAGAATTTTTTTTACAATCTGTCGTCTCGTCAATACATAACCAGAGCCGTGTATTTTTTAATCCACATTTAATCCTATTTACAATGTCTTCACGAACAGCTGGAATATATCTACGTAACGATGTACGACTTGGTAAATTCACCTGGGGATTGTATTTATTCCAAAACTTCCGAAATGGTTGTTTATCCAGTATGTGTAGCGGAATATTACAGGCTATTAACATTAACAATAAATCAAACATAAACTGAGTTGTCAAATGCATGCCATTTTTTTTATTTTGATGTTGCACGGTGTTGATGACGGCGACAATCTGTTTTGTGCCAGCACATTAAGTCTTGATTACAAACTTTACAAATTATTTTACATCCGTCATAGAATAAATCCGGAAATTCACCGATAAATTTATTCACTGTGTCCGCGTACGGCGTTTTTTATCCCTTGGCGCGTTTGACATTATGTATAATTTATAGGTACAACCTCACGCATTAACCTTTCAAATAAGACTGCCGCGTAAATCACTTCTAAATCGGCACGTGTGACGCCATCGCAAGACCGTGGCTGTACTCCAGCCACCTCGGACAGCTCTAGGATATAATCAATTTTAGTCGATTTCATTACGTACCTTAATATAAATAAAAATGTTTGTTTAGCGCTAAAAAGCACTATTTATTAGGTAAATGTGAATAACAGCAAATAGAAATAACTGTAATCTCCACAAAACACCAAAACAAGACATATTTGACAGTCAGGAAGCTATCAAGTTAAGAATATCTTGTGATATGGGTTTTCAAATACGACCAATAGAAAAAATTTTATTCGAATTTCAATTTATGGGGCGGAGCATAATTCTATTTGTTCGTTAAACAGAGTATTATTTGTTAGCATTCCTAATTAATCTTAAATTACTAATATCTATTTTATGGTTGTTCTCAAACGCATGTTGCGCTACACTATACTTATCTGTTCTATCATATTTAAGATGAGCCATATGCTCATTGGATCTAGTTTGAATTGATCGTCTGGTTTGTTCAATAAATTTTGATTACAGTTCTTACAGCTATTTTGTGAATCCCCGACCTCGTTTGTTTCAGTTTTGTCTTTTGAATTGCCTAAAAGTAATTTATCTACGTTGTAGTTTATCTGTGATATCTTCACATGAAAGATTTCTACCCACTTCAGTTCGTACAATTATGAAAATAAAACTGTATTGCATGTGCAGGTTTTATTTTAAAGTATACAAATTATATTAAATAATATTTTTTTAAATTATAAAATGATAGTTATGATACTTATAAAGATAAAAATGCCGAACTTCGCTTTTTTACCGGTTATCTACTCATTTTGTGGAACTTTATTTTTTATTTATAATCAATAAAACAAATTTTTTAATGAACATCCTGTATGCATAGTGGAATAATATTTTTTAATTATTGTTTACTCTTTAATATTTAATATTCATATTTCATGACGTATTTCCATTGAATCTTATTTTATGCAACTATAAACAACTGACTCGATGGATTATATCCTCAATGCATAAAAAAACTTGGCTGGGAACTTATGAAAACTATTGAAATAATATCGCTATGGAAAATTTCAGGGTGGTTGTACTCGTACTCAACTGTTTACATAGATTGCAAAGCCCTTGACCAAACATTTTGTATTTAAGGAACGACACAAGTGTTTAACTATGAACAATGATGGAGATCAATGACTTATAAAAAGTAACTGCTATGATAATTTTTTTCGGAAATATGAGTTTTCCCACTAAATAATGAAAGATGATTTAGAAACCCAAATACGTTTTACTTTATCTTAATAATAACGTGTTTTTATGTATAGTAAAAGAAAACAAGGCAATCCTGATATAGGTTCGAATTTAAAATAATATTGTTAAAGAGACTGAAGCGATGAAAAAAGGAAATCAAAGGAAATTGAAAAAGAAAAGAAAAAAACAATTTAATAAGAAAAAGGTAGCTCACCATTGACCTTGTTAGAAAAATCTTATATCACCAAGAAATTAAATTAAACACCATGGGTAATACAATTCCCTATATCCTTGGTAGGTATCTTGAGGTATCTTGTGCGGAAGCGAGTGACACATTTAGAAACTACAGAATCACCTAATATTCGAAGTATTTATGTTTTAGAAAAAAAAAATCCTAGCGCCTCAACGAACGAAATCATTACTTATAAGATATGGAATGTTTTCTCTTTGATTGTTATCTGCGTTGTAACCACTGGAATGTTATTGTTTATTTATTCACTGACAACCAATTAGGACTCCCCACTAACATGTGTTTTATCTTGCATTATGTTTCCTCCATATATTACGTCATATTCATTGTTTATCTCTATTGTTGATAATATTCTCCAGTACCATCCTTTCCAAACAAACTCAGTTAATATTTTAAAATGAGGCCCAAAAAAATCTTGTTTACTATTACAGAAAAATCACAGTTCAACATATTTTCACGAAATTGCAATCAAAAAGAAGACACCATTATAACATCAAATAAAATGGGAAAAAACTGTTTGAGGGTTGTTACGGTTCAATTCTGAAGGCCACACCAGTAGTATCTGGTATTTGGTATTTATGAAACTAGTGAATAGTGAGCCTATTTATTTTAGTCCTAATGAAAAAGGCGCCCTTTCGGTAACTATTCCATTAGAGCTGAATCTTATTTCGGTTGTTGAGGAAGGCTTGCAGGTCGTAATTCAACATATGTTTAACAAATTTTAATGAAAAGAAATGAAATAATACAATATCAAATGAAATGCAAAGAATTTTTTAATCTAAATAGAACTAACTAATAGGTACCTTATTTTAAACTATCCCAATTACTAATTTTGAATTCAATCCAAATAGCCTTACGTGATATGGAACAGATTAATGGAATGTTAGTAAAATTTTAGACATATTTCTTATTGTGTATTAAGGACAGCATCACAGTTCATTACTACGAAATCCTTAGAAATTTAACTGTTATCTCTGAAGCTACGACAAGTATGACTCTACTTCAACATATAGATATTTTGCAATTATTTTATCTTAGGTAGGTATATTGTTATAAACTAATTAATTACATACAAAAGCATTAAAATGTGCATATAAATATAATTAGTGGACTTTTAGATGTAGTTGTTGGTATAATTTGGTATAGTTATTGGCATGGATATTACCATGTAACAATAACATGACAACAACTCTAATTAGATATGCCAATGATAATGTATAATGAATTTTTTTTTCATAATTGTATGTAAAAGCTAATTAATTATTGCATCACAAAATCATCTCAAAGTATATTATAAAAAAGTGCAGTATAAAACTTGTTTAAGACATCAAAATACCATTAAATTAATAACGTTATGGTAATTTACTGATTATTATTTAATAAAAAAAATGCAAAATCCAGTAAGAACCTCTTTTCGCCAAATAAACGCGTTACTTACTACAAACCATCAATAAAGATAGTATTAACCACATCTTTATCAAAACTGCCTTTCGACCACAAAGCACCGTTATGACAACTATTTCTGTTGTATTTACTTCGGTTAATGGAAAGAAGATTTATCCGTAATGTTTTATAACGACAAATGTTTTCGGTGGCCCTTTTTGTGTTCCTGTATCATTTCCATTCAGTAATGTCAAAGAAAGTATAAGTATTATACTTATTCCAAGACATTCCTATTGGTGTCTTGGTGTCTTCTTATTATAATATTTATATGTACTTCTCTTCCATCTTCTTCATCTATAATATACTATCTAGTCATGTACGTTAGTTATCTATGAAAACTTACCTATATTGATTATCCTCATCTATTAAATTCACATGATACAAAATCGTTCATGACATTAATGTTAGTCTTAAAAATTTGTTTGTCCTCTTAATAGCTGTCAAATTTATTAAACAAATCTGTTATATCATGACCTTTGATATCCTAATGGATAATAAATCTAGAATACCTGTTAAAAATGCTTCATATCACCTGTTATGTATTAACTCAAGATTGATTTTAATCAGTAGAGTACTTTATTAATAATCAAATACATAGACCATCGAGACAACCCAAAATATATACAGAACAACCAGCCAATCTGGCATCGACTCCTAGATTACTGATTGTCCTCTCTTTCTAAAAGCCTCGTTCACAACCATGGGTTTATAAAAGCCCAGTTCACAACATTTTCTCCCTCTACAAGTTCAATTCTTGAGGAGGTTTGACAACCCTGCCTGATTTTGTTGCATATGGAGTTTTAAATGGTGTTCCTTCCATATTCTCAGGTACTGGTTTCACAACCTGTGATACTTCACTATGTATAACCGGCTTTGGCAAATTATGTAATGAATTGTCAGTTTCCTTTACAAATATTTCATCATTCACTTCATTTGAACTAATCACTGTCGAAGACATAATCACTTGACTATTTTGTGATCGAAGACTGTCAGAATGAACAAATTTAACATCTAAACACAAAATAAACTTACGTTTGATTTCCACAATTTTTTATTTAACTTATGACAATTGTTTCGCCACACAGTGGCTTCATCAGATGGTGAGTACAAGTCTTGTACTCACCATCTGATGAAGCCACTGTGTGGCGAAACAATTGTCATAAGTTAAATAAAAATTGTGAAAATCAAACATAAGTTTATTTTGTGTTTATTTGTAAAATGGATTTTCATCAAGTAAAGGTCAAATTAATCAAATTTAACATCACTGCCTTTTTGAACAAGATAAGTACAGTGACTAAGCACTTTTACAATCTTACCCTTTTCCCATAGCCTAGTCTGAACATTTTTAACAAAAACTCTTTCATTTACATTGTATAATTTGACTTTCCGAACAACATTATTTTTTTCATTATTATGGCCATGAAAAGATGGTTTTATCAAATCAAATCGAGATCTTGGCCTATTTTTTAAAATACTTTCCGCAGGGGATACTCCAGTAACACTCGAGGGAGTATTTCTATAAATAAACAAGAAATTTGTCAGTCTATTAGCTAAAAAACTTTCAGACAGCTTTTTCCCCTTTTCAAAAAAATAAATTTCTTTCCAAGCCCTTTTTTACCGTTTGCACCCCTCTCTCCGCTACGCCGTTACTTTGAGGGTGGTATGGCGGTGATTTAATAGGTTTAATTCCATTTGCTTGACAAAATGCAAGAAACTCCAAAGAGTTAAAAGGCGGTCCGGTCCGTTGTCTGAAACTAGTTCTACGGGAAGACCAAAAACTGAAAATATGTCCTTTAATTTTGATATGGTTTCTTTTGCATTTGTTCCGTTGCTCATTATTTTCACTTCTAACTACTTAGATTTATTATTCACAAGAATTAAAAAAATGTAATTATTTTTATGAAAAAAATCAATATTTACCCTGTAAAAATTGTTAGGTGCGCTAGGCCAAGGCAAAAGTGAACTACTATTAGAAAAATTTCGAGTTTGTTGGCAAATGTCACATGTGTTAATAAACTTTTCTATATTGTCGTTAACACCTGGCCACCAACAATAGGACCTCATTAACATCTTAGTCCGGACTATACCTAAGTGTTGTTCATGAAACAGTTTTAGAATTTCATTTCTCAAAGAACATGGAATTACTACTTTGTTGCCTACAAGCAAACAATTTTGCTCAACTGATAATTCATGCCTTTTCTGAAAATAGGGTTTAAACTGGTCATTATTAATATTATCTGGCCAACCTGTTATGGTCATAGCTATAACCTTGGTCAAAATTAAATCTTTTTTCGATGCTTTAGCAATATCATCACTACATAGGGGAACTTCCTCAGCTAAATTAAAAGAATATAATAAATCAGGAATTTTAGTATCATCTTTAAGTGGTAAGTGTGATAATCCATCTGCATTTGCTATCAGACTTCCTTTTCTATACTCAGTCTCATAATCATAACCTGATAGTGTAATAGCCCAACGACTTATGCGAGCAGCTGCCGTAATAGGAATACCTTTGTTCCTACAAAATATGAAATTTAAAGGTTGATGATCAGTTACCAACACAAATTTACGTACAAAAATGTACTTATGAAATTTTCTCAACCCAAACATTAAGGCTAATGCTTCTCTTTCTAAATTTGAATACTTTTGTTCTGCGGAAGATAAGGTACTAGATGCAAATGAAATTGGGTGATCTTCTCCATTAATTTTATGACTTAATATTGCGCCTACACCGTAGCTGCTAGAATCACATGTCAAATATATAGGCTTCTTTGGATCATAATGTACAAGTACTTGGTTTGACATTAATAATTCTTTACTTTGCTGAAACGTATATGGACTGAAATATACCTGGTGCAGAACTTATTCCGTAAGTTAACCTATTATAAGTAAACAGACCCATATGTATATTTATTGTGAAGAGTTATTTTGAACTGACACTTATTTGCAATTGGTGATATGCCCCCTTCAGATCGATGACTGTAAAATATTTACTACCACTAAGACTGGCAAATATGTCTTCTGGTAAAGGCAATACACAATGATCTATTTCTAAAACACAATTTAAAATTTTTTTAAAATCTACACAAATTCTTATATTATTTGAATTTTTCTTAGGCACAACAACGATTGGACTTGCTCAATTACTAAAACTGACTTTTGTCAATACTCCAGACTCAACCATCGATACTAACTCAGATTCGACTTTTGATTTCAAGGCATATGGCATCTCATAGGCTCTGTGAAACACAGGTTGTGGACCTTCTTTTAGTTTTAACTCGACTGTAAACTTTTGAATAAAAGAATTAGGCTCTTCACTAAATACGTTTCTAAACTTTTTTTGAATTTCTGCCACGAAACATTTTTTTTTAGCTTCATAACTACTATAATTCCCTGTGTTACTTTCGGTTATCCCATTTCCTAACATTTGACCTTTTATATCGATTTGACTTGATAACCCTTGATTACCTTGATACACTTGATTTGGTTCAACTAGTTCATTAATAGTATTTGAATCAACAAAATTTCTCCAACTGGGGTTGAAAATGTTCAACCAATTTCTCCCTAACAATGGAGTAATCTTTGTTTTACAATCTAAAACTACTAAAGGCAATACAAACAATTTACTTTGATACTAAACATTGACTTTTATCTGACCTACTATCTTAACATTTTCACATGTAACTACTTTTAAGTTGAAATCTACAGGTTCTAACTTAAGTTTAGGGAATAACTTATTATAATCAATTAAATGAACCACCGATTTGCAAGCGCCTGAGTCTACCTCCATTGACACAGTTTTACCCTCAACTAACAGCTTTACCTTCAAACTTTCATTTTCGTCCAACCTGTTCAATGAGCCAAGAACCAAGGAACTATCTTCCACCTTCAGAAATCCCAGCTCTATTGAATCATCCATTTTTTCTTCTTCATACTCTGCTTCATCCGAGTTCTCATTTTCTAAGTGGTGGACTCTATTTTTACATAACACAGACTTGGCAGTATGGTCTGTTTTACCACAAGAATAACATTTCCAGTTGACTGCGGGATATTTGTTATAATCAAAATGGACCTTTACATCTCTTGTTTCTCGCCTGATCATATGACTGTTGTGACTGACTTGAAAAACTTGTATCGTTACTTGACTGTAGTTGACTTTTGACTTTTTGACTTGTCTGCGCCTGACTACACTTACAATGTGATTTCCACTTATTCGATTTCTGATTTTGGAAACTAAACTTGTTAACTGACACTGACATAGACTCCGTTCCCATGACTTTCATTTGACCTTCTGCCAATTCCATACCCACAGCCGTTTGGTATGCCCTTTCAAAAGTGAGGTTCTCCTCTGTCAACAATTTACGTTTAATACTTTCGAATCGTAATCCACATACAAATTTGTCTCTGTATGCTTCATTTAGAAATGCTCCGAATTCACAATATTTAGCTAAATTTTTCAGCTTCGCACAAAAGGTTTTGCAATCCTCATTTGATTCTTGTTTTGCATTATAAAATTTGTATCTTTCAGCAATCACTAATCTCTTGTGGCTATAATGACTTAACAGGACGGTTTTCAAATCATTATACGTTTTTGTGCTTGGTAATATAGGGGCTAGCAAATCTTTTAACACATTATAGGCTTCTCCCCCTATTAAAGTTAAAAACAACAACACCTTCTTATTATCGGTCAGCTCGTTCCAAGTAAACAACTGTTCCATACGTTCTATATAACTTATTACATCTGATTCATTTGGAGTAAAATGCTCGATCGTACCGATTAGCGCCATTTTTCACAAGAATTAATTTCACACTTACTTTTTCAAACTTATTCACTCCACAGTGACACATAGATTCTTTCGAGACTCGTTGCCAATTATACTGTTATGTATTAACACAAGATTGATTTTAATCAGTAGAGTACTTTATTAATAATCAAATACATAGACCATCGAGACAACCCGGAATATACAGAACAACCAGCCAATCTGGCATCGACTCCCTAGATTACCGATTGTGTTCTCTTTTTTAAAAGCCTCGTTCACAACCATGGATTTATAAAAGCCCAGTTTACAACACCACCCTACTTCTTATTTATATTTTACTGATTACAACAAGTTGTCTGCAAATTCTTGGTCGTTTATATAAATACACATTTACCAAAATACTGAAATAAATAGAAACAAATAAGGTCCGATCCCCAAACAAGCGTTTGGCGGACGATGTTTTGTGGATTCCCATTCTATGATTTATCTCGCATCTAAATGTAAATGTCGGTGAACGTAACCTGATTTTTCATAGAGTAACTTTTAATAAATTGGAGAACATACAAATCGAAAAATTATGTTATTTTGATGCTTTGTCGTCTTTGCTTTATTATCTTAATAATTGTATTGTGTTATAATTATTTGTAGTGAACATTAAAAGTTAGTTTTTGATTCATATAAACAATAAAGTATGTTGTGCCGCAATCTAAGAAATCTGGATCTGTAATGGATTATTATTTGCCTGCGTCTGCCAATCCGATTACACGTTAGTTTGTTAACGGGCCCAAGAGACTGTAAATAAATAAGCACATATGATATTTTATATTCCAGAACATTTAACTTTATGATAGTATGTAATTTATTATTAATTTCCACATATGCAGGTGTGCAAAATATGAATTTTTTATTCATTAAAAACATGTATTAAATGTGCATGAAAATATGTACACGAGTCACTTGACAAGTGTGGAACAAAAAAAGTTAATATTGACTGTGTAACACGTGTGCATACAAATGTAATTTTAACTTTAATTTTACAGATAATGCATTGCAAAGTTGAGACCTTCATAAACTATTAAACCTAATTGCTATCTGTAAAACGAAAACATAGTTGCATGGGCACAAAATAAAACAGCATATCATAATTGAACTCCAGATGTCACTTGTACTTACTTTAATTACTGTTAATGTGCTTTTAATTATAGAGTATTAATTATTGTTGTATGAAAAAGTGTAACTACTTTCATTAATTTATTTCAAGTTCGTTCTATCGACGATTAGCGACTACATAAATGACAGAGGCGATACCGATTCTTTAGAAAAAAGGGGGATCGTCTGTTTTCTCTGGGAGAGGGAGGTTCTCTTGTCGATCTGAAATGAAATTTCTGATTACTTTCGTTGTCCAGGATCTACAACTTCGGTCTCTTGTACCTAGGAGTGTCAGCAGGATCGTAGTCGACCGTGTCTAAATAACGGATTCCCGTGGTCCTCTGCTTGTACGAAGAGCTTCTTTACTCGATCGTGGATCACCTTCGAGACTGGTGTGTACTCCAAGTCTCTAAAGATATCGACGTTTCTCACAAGCTATGGTGCATCCACAGCGCCTTACAGCGCTACGTTCTTCACGGCCTATATCCTCATCATTTGCGATTTTGCCTAAGTTCCGTCCTGATAAGTATTAGATTAGGTTGAGTTGATTACTTCTGTCCACCATTGGGTAGAACTTGGTCCTCACCACCTTGGCTTTTCTGACCACCGCGTTGGTATTCTGTTCTGTATTAGCCCTTGATCCAGGACCACACCTAGGTACTTAGCGGTGTCTCGTCATTCATGATAACATGTCCTGTCAGGGCACTCAAGGCATTTCAACAATCAACTGGTCTCTTTGGCCAAGAAAATTGTTTTAGATATTGTATTAAATTAAATACTTTGGCTTCCTAAATATTACTGTTATTTAGTCTTCAAATTATAATTCAAATAATTAAAAGTAAAATGTTATGTTTGATAAAAGATATAATATCCATTCTCGGATATAAGCTAAAAACTGTTTATCTAAATACAACTATAGAAAACTTAAAAGCAATTAAAGAGCGCCATAATTATTTAAGTACTAAGGGCGATAAGTGCATTCTATCGGTCGATAATACTGTTTGAAGACCTCGACTTCGTCTTGGTCTTCAATATTATAAGAGACCAGCCAAAATGCTTGTTAAGTTTTTTGCACAGTCAAGTTTTTTCATGATCGTTACATAGAATTTTATTTGACTTTCTTTTGCGTCATTTATGAAGAGTCTACCTATTGTTTTTAAGTATAACAGTAATATCATAAGTGCATACAGTTTTTCCGGATAAATTTGAATAAGTCTATTTCTTAAATGATTTGCTTAACAAGTGCAGGTATTGACTGAAAATATTCCGACTCGTAAACGAGGAATTTTTTTCAGTTAATATAGTCACCTGCACGAATGCTATTGATTAAAAAGCAAATCATTTAGGAATAGATTTATTCAAATCCAGCCTAAGGAAAAATTGTATGCATGAGTTGTATTTGACTAGACTATTTCCCGAGTAAATGTTCATAATTTAGATTTTATTTAAATGCTAATTTTTGTTGACGTCTATCTGTCAAGTACATTTTCGGAATCGGAAAATTGCTGACAGGTTCTGTCACATCAATTTTTACTCTTAAAAAAATTATTTATGTCAGTAAAATTGATTGTTCTAATTAACTAGAATTTGGACAGAAAGGAAATAGGCGAAATAGTCGATACAAGGTACCCCTATATAGACCAAATTAAATGTTTTTTTTTTAAGTTGGCTTAATTATGCTGTTGTTTAAATAAGTTTTAAAATAAATTCCTCTGCGTATTTTCTTAATAATAAAATTGAAGTTATACAAAATATAGGTTATGGGCAATTTTTTTACCGACCGCCCTAGGGCATTTTAAAGCTAACCGCCCTAGGGCGGTAAACATAGCTTACTGTTATAAAAACATAGTTGGTAAGTTTACAAAAAACTCGACCGTGCAAAAATTATATTTTTTCCTAACATCCTTGTTTAACGTCTGAAATTTCACGTACCATCGAACAGCTGGATTACCTTGCATCTTTCCTATAAATGTTTACAGAGATTTGATAGGAATAATTCTGCAAAGATTTTGCCAGCTTTTAATAGGAAACTTGACCTACAATTTTAAATAACTTCCTGTCTAAATAAATACACCTTCCGACATTGGCATTGAATACCAGTATTAATTCTACATTTATACAAGACCAGCCTTCTTGCAAATGTTATTTTATTAATATAACAGATTTGGCAAAGACAGGTTCTGCGAAATTATAGTGAAGTGAATGTATAACTGATATAAAGCTCTAATATGCATACAAATCCATTTACTTGTACTCATTCGACAGTTCGACAATTTATCGATAATTTTTTAAATATAGACAAAGGCAAATCAAAATATCAATTTCATAGGACAAACATTAGTGTATCAAAATCATGTGATGTAAAAGGAAGAACGTCAGGGTACTAAAACATAGGTACAGCTTGTGGTTGGTACAAAAATATTACACTATTACATTTTATTAACGGTGTTTATAAGCAAATCAAAACAACTCTTAGAAAAACGTTTAGCGCTATTTTTATTAAAACGAATGACTTGGTATTATTGCATGCAATCAGTTGACTCAATTGATGAGGTAGCACTAAGCTTGCTACACAACAGTGGCTTCAGCTAAATACATCCGTTTCCTAAGTACTCCACTTTGTTTTGTACACTTGATTTAAAAAAAATGGTACACTTTCTTTTAGCTATGTAAATCATTCGTTCTTTGATTGATATTAATAATCTTACAAATGTCACTTTGACGTTAATCAGTGGCGTCATTATTAAAAATGGTTCGACATCTAACAGATATTCAAAAATTTCGAATTGTTTCTAAAATTGAAGATGGTTGGTCCATAAGAAGACTTGCTGCTGAATACAATGTGAGTAAAACAAAGATAATGAGTGTTAAAAAACAATGGGAAACCAACCAAACGGTATCCCGTAAAGTTGGTTCCGGTAGGCCCAGAAAAAGCAATAATCAAGAACATGAAAATCTTATAATTATCTAATAGAAAACCCTTTTCAGACTGCAGTAAATGCAATTTCAGAGACAAACTTCCCTGCTTCGGTATCTACTGCTTGCAGAAGAATAAAATTACAAAGCGACTTGAAGAGTTGTTCAGCGGCTAAGAAATACAAACTTTCAGAAGAAAAGAAGCAGGGTAGGATTATTCTTGCACTCAACTATATAATCAATGATGAAAACTTCTGGGGACAAGTTGTCTTTTCTGATGAAAAGGTTTTTTAAATCCTGTAACGATGGACATGTTCGCGTATATAGGCCTCCTTCCACTAGATACGACGAAAAATATACTTTCGATACACAAATATCAGGAAGGTTTTCAGTCAATGTCTGGGCTTGGATGAGCCTAAATGGGTTAGGTGTGTGTTGGAACAGTGGTGGTCATCTCAATTCCATTAAATATATTGAAATATTAGACAATATTATGTTGCCGTCAGTAATAGAGGTGTTTCCGGAAAATAATTTTATTTTCCAACAAGACAACTGCTCCATACATACGGCCCATCGTGTCAGGCAATGGTTTCTTAATAAAAACATAGAGTTGTTACCGTGGCCATCTAAAAGTCCGGATTTAAATATCCAATTGAAAATGTATGGGGGCTAATGGTGAAACATATAAGAAAATTAAATAACCATCCAAATAATGCCCAAGAATTGGAAGGGATAATTGAAGACGCTTGGGAGAACTTGTCGCAAGAAGTTGACCTTGCAAGAAATCTGATTTTGTCCATGCTTGCAAGACTTCAGGCAGTTTTAGACGCTAATGGAGCAATGACAAAATATTAGTTAATTCTGTATTACGTAATTGAAGTTCATTTATTTTATTTTTTTTATTGTATTTTTTATGTTCAGTTTGCATTGTTTACATTTTTTTTTAATCTTAAGTGGTATTTTTTTGTGTTCTTATTTTAAAAATAGAGTTATCACTATTCATTTAGTATTTTAATTACAACCATTAGTAGAATTATCCGTAACAAATATTATTTTTTTAAACAATAATATGGCAGGCTTGAAAAATGTTTTGAAAAAGTTATTTTCTAATTATTTTTTTAAAATTCCATTTGAATAAAATAAAAGAGAAAGGTTTAATAAGTTTAAAAACACAAAGAAAACCGATCTCCTCCAAAAAACCCAGGTCCGGGGTAAATCACCTCTTCTCCACCCCCCCTCACGACATGACTGGCCAGCCCTATTTACAGACATATGCACACAACTAAACTATTAAGATTTTCGATTACAAGAGTTGTACCAGTTTTTTTAAAATCAAGTGTACATAATCAAATTCTATAAAATATTGTGTATACTGAATTTGTCTTTGGTTCGCCATGAATTCGTCCATACCTAAAGCAGCTCTAGTATTTCGAAATCAGAACGAGTACGAGTGACATTATTCCTGCCTATAGGCACAAGAATAACTAATAATTTACAAGTTATTCTTGTGGTATAGGATACGGGATAATTTGAATTAAATTAGGAATTATTATATAAACAGAATTTTCTACGGATTCTAAGACAGATTTGTATTCAATTTATCGTCATCGAGAACAGACATAAAAGATTAATTTAGACAACGGAACTGTTTTTAACTGCTATTTAAACAAACCTATTAATAATTCACATTTATCAATTTTTTTAGGTAATAAATTATATATCTTTTAGTTATCTTTTATCCTCGCAATGAGGACGTGGTCGATAAACGACAAGAGAATATGGACTGACTTGTGATAGACTGATGAAACATACTCTTGTCAAATGTAATTCGAATTTTATTTATATTATCAATATTTATTTTTAAAAATACTAATATAATAAAATTATTGCAATGTCTTAAAACTGGGTTTAATTTCAATCAGTGACTAATTTGGTAATATTGAAGAGCGCATTTTTTCCACTACAATCATAATTCTTTCTTTAACAATTTGATTCAAAATTCTTTCGATTATTTAGTTTTTCGTATAATAATTAAATACATTGTACTGATTCTGCGGTTGGCTCCTTGTGAAACATTATTAAATATTTTAAATAAACAAAGAAAAATTTGCTTTTAAATGTTTCAAAATTGTATTTTCACTCTACACGTGTTTCGGCTTTTTAGGCCCTTTTCAAGAGTACAGATGAGAGGTACTAAATTATAATTTGTGTTCCTTGCTTATATACTGAATGTTACATCTGGCAACTTATACTAATAAAAATGGTTTGAAAGATTTGGAATTATTTAGAAAAGTTAAATTACTTTATCTAAAATGTGGTGCCCTGCGAATATTTGTTGTTCATTTGTAATCGTTTTTTTTATTTTTGGAAGCTTTCTTAATTTCTAATATTTCTAGTAAGTCTAATTTTTTGCTTTTCTTTTCGGAATGAAGTAATTCTACATTATCCATATTTATAAAATGATTGTTTTCTATACAGTGTGTTGACATGCCGGTGCTATATACGTTGTTTACAATAGACTTTTTATGCTCTTCAAGTCGCTTTTTTATGTTACGTCCAGTCTGGCCAATGTATATAGCGTCGCAGTCACTACATTTTAGTTCATACACTCCTGTCTTTTGTAGTTTTTCTGTTTTATCCTTATTGTTTATTAACATTTTTCCTAGGTTATTTTTATTTACAGATATTGTTTTGCAACCTAATTTACTTAATTTATTGCTGACTTTATCATTAATTCCAGGTCTATAATTAATACATTTATGGATGCTATTGGCGTCTTGTACAGAACCAGCATAAAACTCATTATACAGATTTTTCTTTTTGTTTTGTTTTTGGTTTTATTAAATTATCTATGATACTTTCTTTGTATCCATTATTCCTTGCTATTTGTTTTATTGTGTTGACTTCTTTTCAAAATTGTTTGGACTTAAAGGAAAGGTTAGCAGACGGTGAACAAAACTATGAAACGATGACATTTTTATTTGGAAAGACTGGTTAGAACTATTGTGTATTACTGTATCTGTACAGGTAGGTTTACGGTAGATATCGAATTCTAAACAACAATTATGATTTTTTATGTTGACGTCTAAAAAGTTTAAACCGTTTTCATCTTCTTTTCTAACGTGAACTGAATTTTTTCATTAAAGGAGTTAAGTAAATTTAGAAATTGTTTTAACTGTCTTTCTGTACCTTTCCAAATGCAAAAATACATCATCTACATATCGTATCCAAAAGAACACATTTTCCATTAAAATGTTTTTGGTGTTGAATAATTTATTTTCAAAATCTGATATAAAAATTTCAGCTAATAGAGGAAAGATTGGTGAACCCATCGGTAATCCGTCTAACAACTTATACATTTCTCCGTTTAATTTAAAATAATAAAAAAAAATAATAATTAAATATAAATTGATTCTAAAATATATTTGTATATTTTGTTCACTATTTTCTTCAGAAGATTATAGTGTACTTTATCAACTAAACTTGCAAAATATTCATTACTCAGTTATATCCTTAAACAACGCCCATTCTGTTTCAAACCTCGCCTTATTGGCGGGAAAGCTTATTAGGTGATGAATTAAATAATTAAAACTCGCCATTTTGTATTGAATACAATGGTGATAGTCCTTAGGGATATATTTTTAAGTACCTACTGGTATCTCTTCTGCACATGTCAAATTCTAACTTATTTTTACCATTTCTAATTATTAATATATCTAAAAATGGTAGATGTCCACAGTTTTTAATTTCATATGTAATTTTAACTGACGAGAAATGACTGTTTAATTTAGAAACAAAGTTTTCGATATCAAACACTGCAAAAATGTCATTCGCATAACTAAACCAAACCTTGGGGAAATATTCAAATTCTTCTTTCGCTTATGTTTTGAATCTGTTCATGATGAATCTGGCAATGAATGGTGCAAAAGAGTTACCAATTTGTCCCTTCGTGTTGTTTGAGAAGAAATTATCATTGAATCGAAAACAATTTTGTTCCATGCAAATTCTAATGTGTCTTTTACAACATCTTGACTGAAAATGTTTGATTCGAGTTCTTGCAACTAGATATTTTTCACCTTATTAATGAAATCATTAGAACTAATCACAGAGGAACTAGGTGGTCAGTGGGTAAACTTTCGAATTCCTGTCTTAACCATTTTGATAGGTGGTAAGCCGGCGATCTAATTGCTGAGTACGTACCGATTATTCTGATTTATGTATCTTAGATAAACAAAAATTATTAGATAGGTCAGCAGTACAATCTAGGTACACTTGGATTAGATACATGTAACCTCCTATTTAAAACTGGAGTGATAAGTACCATTACTGATCAGGTTATCTACCTTTCATAATAGTCCTCTATCTAAAATAACAACCTTAGAACGCTTATTAACTTTTATGTAAAAACATTTTTTCCACGCAACTGTGTATATGAACTGTTTATTACCGTATTTGGACACGGTTTTCTTCAAAGCTTCCTTCTTACACTTACGACGCACACAGGATTATTAACAACATCAATATCTGCATCCTTATTCTTATCATGAGTGTTTTTATCCTTACCTAAATTATAATTTTTCCATCTTCAACCTGTAAACTGTTTAGGATCATTAAAGTTTCAATCTCAAATTCACGTTCTAGAACTATTTAAGGTCATATTTAGATAACGCCATCCTGTCTAAGGTCTGATAAATCTGAAAACTTAGTGTCAATGTCTTCATGTTTCAATTCTATCTGATTAAGGATGTTTAAGGTATTTTGTGATATTAGAACATCTCATATATGTTCTGAAACTTTTTCAGGCGCTTTTCTTTTTGGTGAATGTCTGAATCATTCAAATAAATCTTCAAATTGGTTTGGTCTTAGTTTCAGTTGCAGTTGAGGTTGATGGTTTAACATTATCATTTGTAACATTTTGATCTTCTGTACCGTAAACCATTTCAACTTTAAAAATATCACAACTTTCTTCTCGAAAAATACCAGTAGATTTAAACCCTGAAAAAATATGTTCTGATTTAATGGCTTGTTCCCACATTGTTTTAATCTTTTTACCAATCGATTGGCTGGTTTGGTTTCACCAGAAAAATAGCTTCTAAACTTTGTCATTTCATTATTAAACATAGTCTTGTTTAAAATCACAGTTATCAAGAGACCGCATATTAGTAAGTATTTAGTCAATCAGTTATTATTTTAGATAATTCAGACTGGTGTAGACACCAACCACATCATAAGTGACAATTGTCTATGGTTTTGACATTGTCCTTATACTTAATTCAACAACTATGCCAGCTTATAATTCAACCCAACGATATATGATACCAACATTGATGATCAAAGGAAAATATGACACGTATTTCGCCAACAAAGTGACATCATCAATGGATGACTAAAATGGTTTTAATCGCTTCCAGATTATGTCAACTTTGTTGACGAAATGCGTGTAGAATGTAGTGTATAGTGTTTGTAAAAACTACGTCACTGCTATTTTCACATCAGAAATTCCACGTCTCTTTAGAAGTTTTATATATTTTTATTATTATGATTTATCTAGTGGTTAGATGCTCTTAACCTCAATAATCTCGTTTATTTTACCAAATTGTTTTGATTACCATTATTCAATATCAGCTATTAACAAATTTACTGTTAAAATAATCATGTATTTTTAGACACCAATTAGCCACTTATATTTGAGTTTTGCCTCTGGTCTTAATATCTTTAAACAAGTTTTTAACTAATAGCACGAGGGTCCCGGTGTACGGATACAGCAAGGTTATTAACTGGTGTTAGGATATAAAAAATACTGCGAAATAAACAAATCGATACACAGAATTAATACGCACGTTTATTGGAGAAAATTGAAAGTACTGTAAACAATGATAATTATAACAAATTTAATGATAATTAAGACCCATTACAATTGAAAGTGAATTGGTGTGACAGATGAAAATTTTCAAGGAGTCTTTCAACAAAAGAGAACAAAAAAATATTTAATATAAACTAATGAAAATAATAAAAACCAATTATATTAGTGGAACATGCTATATTTTTACTAGTTACAAGCAAAATCATATGCTGAGGAATTATGACACTAAATTAAAAAAGTTGTATGGAAATTCCCTTTGCTCGAGGTCATCAACTGTAGTTCTTCTCACAATCAGTAGGTACATACTTGCTAGCGTGTTCACCTTACTTTTGTTATATCTATTTATAAACGTTAGGAAAATTTGACACCAGCGGTTATATCTCTGCTGGAACATGTCGTGTATAGGAGGCATACATTTTGGTTTTTTGCTATAACCGTTTTAAATCACAAATTTGCAAACAGTGTGTTTATAAGCTTTGAATATATTTTAATTTTTGAAATATTTTGTAACCTAATTCTATCTCAAATAAAAGAGAGAAAGGAGCAAGGCATTAAATGCAGAGCCACATTTACATCTCGTTTAAACATCTAATATGTAATATTAATAAAATACACTAAATAAAAACAGAATTATAAAGACTGACAAAATCTTCCAAAAGAGGTATTTTTTTTAAGTCATTACTTTTTTCAAGTATTTCTTGATTAGGTTATTTTAAATGTACTACTAGACCGGGCGCCAAGAAGCATTTCGTTTAAAAAAATCCGTAGGATTCATTGGGTTGATGATTGACATTCAGAAAGATCTAAAAAATGAAATTCTAAAGGTTGAAAAACAATTTTTTTTCACAAAAAACCATAAGGTTGTTACGGGAGCGCACAACTCCAGCGTCTTAAATCTGTTATAAAATAATTAGTAATTAATATTTTGATTTAAAATTTTTTAGGCATGTTTTTTTAACGGCTTTTCACAACACTCTGGAAAACCGTTCTATAATTTTTAACATAAAAAAAAATATATTTTTTCAAATAAAAAAAATTGATTTTTTACCCGTTAAAGGTATATGTAAATGTTATGCAGACTGCAAAACCATGTCCAGTAGTTGAAAAAAAAACTTAATCTGTATCTGTCTTTGTAAATGCATTCATAGTAATTGTCAAAATGTATCTTTAGAAATATAAAATTTTGTGTTAACTTTTATCAATTAACTTATTTTTTATCAATTATTGTTAATTTTTAATCAATCATTATTATTGCTATTATTTACTTATTTTTACCGTACTAAACTTGCATTTTATGATATTTATGCGGTTTTTGATTTCGTACCATACCTCAAAAACTATTTAATTTATTATTAAATGTTAAAATTTTAAAACGGCTTTTCAGAATATTGTGGAAAATCGTTAAAAAGACATGACTAAAAATACTCCAAAATAAGCTAAAAATCAAATTTATTATCAATTGAGCCAACAATATTATTTCCATCATTAAATTTAGTACCTGCAACAATATTAAAAAATCGCTGCCAATTACTTAGGGACCAGAACTTCCTCACCGTAGTAAAACTCGACGTGTGGTGTAGTTCATAATAAAAGTAATTTTTGACGTTTCAAAAATGTCATATTTTTTGACGTTTCAAAAAAGTCACATTTTGACGTTTCAAAAAAGTCACATTGGTGGAATGTCACTAATATTTTTTGACATTGGGACCAGTTTTGACCTCTAGAATTGGGTACCAAATTTGAACGCTTTTCTTAAAAACTGTGGGGAAAAAAAAAAAAAAAAAAAAAAAAAAAAAAGAAAATTTTTGTATAAAATTTTGTGTATACATTGGTTTGTCCATTGTACCAAATTTGAAAGCTTTATCTCAAAAACTGTAATCGCGAGCCACACAGACACATAGACAGAAAATTTTTTCTGTATAAAATTTTGTGCATCATCATGATTCGTCGAGATTTGTCCAGAAATGCAATAACAATTTTCTAAATTTTTTTCACGAATACTTCCTCACTTTGAGGGATGAGGAAATAATTCGTAGTAAAATTATTAATTATTAAATGTATATCCCGACAAAGTTAATACAGTTCGTGATGGGTCGGTTGAAGGTCGATTATTGTTTTTGAGGTAAATGGAATCTTGTGTTGAAGAACTTGAACATGAAACTTCACAATTTAGAATTTTATTTGAAACCTGAATTTTGTTCCCTATCGAATCCTCAATATATTTCCATCCTCAGTGGTGCTTAAGGTTACAAATACTGCTCCTGCATTCATCACTCATCAGTAGTGTAGTCGACGTTAAGCATTGCCCAATATAGGCTTCAGCATTTGGCAAACTAACGTACCTTGTTATCAAGGTGAGAACAGCTACGAATTTATTGGTCCCAACATCTTGTTGACACATTTACTGTTACAATTACAATACTTCAAAAAAAAGTCCATTAGAAGCATTTGCTTGACTTGGATGAAGGGCCGCATAATTTTTTAATGCTGAAAACACTCGAGACGGTGCTCGCCGAGTCGGCTGCTGAATCGGCAGATTCTCTGATGTAAACATTCACATGGAGATACAAAGGACATCCAAACTGCGTGACTGACATGACGTGCCGAAACGTTTTTATTTCATAAACAAAACATTGACTTTTTACAATTTTTTAGTAAAAACGTGTAAATTATTTTTCACTATATTCCACTGCATATTGTCAACTGTAAGTACATACTTCTTATTTAAAAAGTATTCCTATTGAAGTCTACGTATTTTAATATTTTTGAGTATTCTTTGGTACTTAAGGTTTTTTATAACACACGTTTTTAAAAAAGTTCCCATGAATGTATCTTATATGTTGCTTGTTTATCTCGTTTCGACCTTGTCTCTCTACTATATTATTCTCGCCTCCAGAGAGTTGACGTGATCTTTTACGTTAAAATTAATAGGTATCTGCGAAATAACACGTATTAGTTGTTTTGGTAATAATATCAAATATTTATGAATCAAACATAAATAAATACGGGAACCGGAAATTACGCTTTTATTTCCTATAAAATGTCTACATTTCGTGTGTGTGACAAGTAGACCTTGCTGTATTTTATATTGAGCCAAGAATAAACAAGAAACTCAATTATTTAATTATTTTAGCCACATTTCTTAAGAAGTGCCCTTGTTACTTATAAATCACTTAATGTAAATAAACTAATTCCTCTCTAATTGTCCATCTAATTTAATAAATAGAATTTAGATCAATATAATAAGGTTTAATTTTAATCAGATTTTAATCGGGAAATTTAAAGAATCGACTACACGTCAAAATAATATTAATTTGTCATATAGATTTACAGCTAAAACTAAAAATGCTTAGTTGTTGAGCTTTTCATTTATTTTCAGTTTTTCCCACATTTCTCCGGAAATAATTGAGATTTTGTTGTGAAATTCGAAAGGTGAACGTTGCCTACATCAGTTCACTTCTTGCCATACTTTTCATCTCTCCATTCCAACCAGAGGCGTGACAGCAGAGTGGTATCGAATATATTCTTCCCCAAAAAAAAAAACGGGACGCCACTGACCTAAGCCATTTTTTCTATACTTCTCGACAGTTACTATCATTAATGCGTAAAAAAGTTGTCTTACAATTTTCTGATGGAATGCAACGTTGAGTTAAACTCATTTTATAATTATTCACCGCCTACTTATCTAATTGAAAAATCATTTAAAAAAAATACATAGTTTTGCATTTTTCCGTTAATATAATTTCGAATGGAAAGACGAAAACTGTGGTTTAGGGTGTACGCAACTTCCACCTTCTAAATTTCATAACAATGTTTCAATTATTTCCGGAGAAATGCGTGCTCTATCTCGAAAATTAAGCTTTTTTGGGCTATAAGTTTATATGACAATTCCATGTTATTTTGGAATATTCTATTGATTCTCTAGAAAAAAAATCATATAAAGAGGCGCCCAAAAATTCTTCGTTTTGAAATTTCCAAAAAAATATCGAATTTTTCTTATATTGTCATTACTATGTGACACGATATCGGTACCTATAAAACAGATAGCTGTAATAGATTGCTATTAGTTACAGTATGCAGGCAGTGGATATCTTATGTTTCTATCACGTCTTGTTTTTGAGGTACCCGCCGATAACTTTTTAACGACCCTCATTTTACTAATATTGATAAAAGTTATCGTTATTGATGAAATATGTTTATTTCATGTTAATATCTTTGTGATTAACTATTTGCGGGCGTAACTGTATAGATTTTCAAGATGAATACCGAAAAAAGTGGCCGTCACCAGTGCAAAAATTCACCAAACAAGTATTGCTATGTGTGTGGACAGTCGCAAGGAAAAATTATCTGAAGAAGTACGTAATGCATATTTCCTATATTTTGGACGTATTGTATATCTAGATAAGTCCTGGATTCAGCAATTGTTTTGCGTATCATGCTATGCTACTCTCCTGTCATGGCTGAATGGAAACAAAACATCCATGCCATTTGCAATACCGACACTGTGGCGCGAACCCAGTAATCACCACAATGATTGCAACTTTTGTATGGCCGATATACGAGGATTTTCGAAAAAAATCAATCATAATATAGAATACCCTACTGTAAATTCTGTATCGAAACCAATAGCTCATAGTGAAGACATGCCTCCTCATTTGCCTCCTAATAAAAATCAAACTGTAGATTAGATATGCCGAGCGATGAAGATAACGATGGTGAAGACATGAAAGTTGACAATTAAGATCCAGAGTTTTTACCCTCTTCAAGTGTTCTATGCCATCCGAATTTAATTGAACAACAGGAATTAAATAATTTGATACGAGACTTGAATTTGTCTGCGAGCCAAGCTGAATTACTTAGATTTAGATTAAAAGAGTGGAAATTGTTGGCACCGGGTTCAAAAATATCTTCACAGTGAAAACGAAATAAAGAAATTGCTTCATTTTACTCCAGTTCGGAAAACATACGTTTCTGTAACAACATCGTATCTTGATGTTTTAATGATTTACTGTTTTTTAAATTATTTTTTATTATATGTTTTAATAGCGAAAATTATAACAGTCGATAGATCTCAACAAAATGAGGATTTTTGTTATAGATATAAACTTTGCATTTATAATGCACCGCGCGCTTAAGAGAACTACACAAGACTGACGGTCGACAAAGGGTCGCTCGGCGAGCCCAGGTGAACAGTTTTTTTATGTGC
Source organism: Rhamnusium bicolor (assembly GCA_029963845.1). Classification (NCBI taxonomy): domain Eukaryota; kingdom Metazoa; phylum Arthropoda; class Insecta; order Coleoptera; family Cerambycidae; genus Rhamnusium; species Rhamnusium bicolor. The sequence continues at coordinate 463,558 of JANEYF010003070.1, read as the reverse complement.
TCTAAACCAGGTAGAATTTAAAATTGTTTTATTTTTTGACATTATTTCTTATGGTTACACAAAATGGAAAGTAACGGACATTTTTAAGACGTTTGGCTTTCTTATAGCTAAATCGAAATTTTTACTTAAATTAGAATGTTCTTATTTCGGCGTAACCAGTCATTTTAGTTTCTCATTCAAAACTTGAAAGAAAATATGTCAATTTTATTTTTGTTATTTTGTTTTTTCCACTGCTAACTAATAAAAGGCTTCTTGTTATTATAAATAAATTTACGTATGTATACACTCTGTTGAAATATTTCTCCACTATTTCAATAAATCTAAAAGGCATTTATCTTAATTCTAATGCCTTGAAATATTTTTTACGCCTGGTAATAAATTAGTAACCAACAATGATATATTTATTACGCCTGGAAATAAGCAATTTACAATACACTCGCTACTTTGTCCATTGTAAATCGGGCTCACTACGTCCAACCCACCATGCACCATTGCCAAAGTTTAAGTGGACAGTCCTTAAGTATTGTTGTTTTCTTTATATGTGGGACAGAAGAGCTACTGGCAAGCACTATTTGATAAAAGATTGGTCAAAACGAATGGAATTTTTTTTGTGGTAAGTTAAATGTGAAATACTCGCCTTTAATTGATCCCAAAGATGTTATTTTACCTCCCCTACATATAAAGCTGGACATAATGAAGAATTTTGTGAAGGCAATGAATAAAAATGAAGAAGGATTTTTATATTTAAAGTCCATTTTTACAAAATTAAGTGACGCAAATTTAAAAGAAGGGATATTTATCGGACCACAAATACGTCGATTAAAGAAAGACCAAAATTTCAATCAAAAGCTAAATGATAATGAGTTAGATGCATGGACATCGCTAAAAACTGTTATAAAAGGCTTTTTAGGTAATCACAGAGCATTTTCTTCATTCCTATTTCTCTTTTTTCCCTTCAAATCTTGGAGCCGTGAGTGATGAGCAGGGAGAGAGGTGTCACCAATATGTGAAAGGGCTTGAGGAACGTATCAAGGTTGCTGGAACGCAGCTATGTTAGGCGATTACTGCTGGCGTTTGAAGTCTTCGATCATAAACACATGATCGAAGTTTGAAGTGAGAAGATACTTCCCAACATAAAAGGAAAAGTTACAAATTTTACATATTTTGTGAACAATATTTGTTTTCAACCTTATATTTTGTGTTTTAATGTGTGCAAATATATTAATAAGAATTTTAGTCGTCTACTTTTCTTGAATAGTTTTTAATAAGATAAAATATGTATATACTGGGTGTTTACTTTTTTGGGTTTTTTTACTAATAATTATTAGTAACCGTACCTAAAAAATAGTACGTGTTAGAAAAAAAATACGTATATATTCTTATTAAGCGATAAGTATAAATAAATAAACAGGAACATTTGAAGAGGGTACTTAACTTTTCTCTCATTTGTAACGTAGATTAGTGCAGCTATTTAAATTAAATTTGGCACGCAGTACTTAGATAAGATGTTATTAGCTTTGTTCGTAGAGACGATTTATGATAGTTTGATGACTATAAAGATGCGATTATTACTATAGTTCTGCATTATAAAATATTTTGATTGAACAAGCACATCTCTACAACAATGTGCGCATGCTTCTGACAGTTTCAAACGGTTGGAAACTGCTCTACGAACAAACCTATTGTATCACGCTTTGCAATTAACCAATTGCGGAGATATTGAAAATCAGTAGCATAAATTTGATGGAATAAATTGAAAAATAAAATTGTTGTGAAACCTGAGAGTTACATACTTGAAATTTAATAAAAAGCGATTGCAGTTAAAGGTTCATTTTGTATTGTTATTGTGCATTTTAATTTTTGCCACTACATTTTCTTACTTGTTTTAACAGAATTTAAAACTTCTTTCTTTGTCATTTGTAGTTTATGAATGAATGTTGTCTCTATTAAAGTTTTATTTGTAATACAGTAAGTTACCTATTTATAAATATGACGTAAGTCTACCTGGTAAAAGTAATGAAAATACTGTGTAGTATGTAGTATTCAATATTCAATTAACTTTCAATCCTTAAATATTTAGAAAACGATTTATTTTAGCGACTTCAGAGAAGTATACCTTTCTTACCTAGAATTAGTAAATACATCATAATATCAATTGAATATGTCCCAGTTGTACGGACATTGCTAAAAAAAAAAAAAACAATTTTTCGTTTAATGTATTTTATTGAACGCCCTACATAAGTTAAGTCAAAACTGATATGAAATTATAATTTCTCACTACAAGAAACCTGATCCATCAAGTAGTTTTACAAATACGTTATTGGTATATTATTTGCAATAACTTTTGTAAGTGATCCTGTGGTTTATTTTTAAATTATTATTGATGTATTATGTTTTACTCATGTTAGATTAGCCTATCCTCAATTTCTACCTTTGGTTAGATTAAGGAAAATTGTTCATTTGGCTGTTTTTTTTTCAATTTTTTTTTAATATAACCTTGAGTAGAAATTGAAACTGGAGCCAATCTAACTTAATTTTTACGTTAAGTTAAATCTATTTTTGATTTCTACGTTAGATTAAATTAAGGAAAATTATTCGTTTAGCTATTTCTTCCAATTTCCCTTAACCTAACTTAAAGTGGAAATTGAAAATAGAACCAATCTAACCTAATTTTTACGTTAGGTTAACTCTGTTTCCGATTTCTACGTTAGGTTAAATTAAGGAAAATTTGGCTGTTTTTTCCGATTTCTCTTAATTTAACCTAATGTAGAAATTGAAAATAGAGCCAGTCTAACCTAATATTTACGCTAGGTTAGTCACATAAAATATAAACAAATTTTAAACAACCATTTTGAACAATCTGTATTTTGTTGTTGTTAATTCGTTTTGTAGGGAAATTATATGTACTAAAGTTAACTAATGTCCATTTTGTTTTCCTAGGTAAAATATATTTGTATTTGTAAAGATACATAATTTTAGAATAAACTGCATTACATTCAGATGTTTTTCAAACGCAAATATTAAATATGTGCACATAGATAGTCCATCTTTATGTAAATATTATTGTGACATATTTACAATTCCTAAACTAACAAAATTCTAAACAACACTGCTTACAACGTCATAAACATTTTGGGTTCTAGATTTTAGACTCACAAATTTTGATAGGTATGGGATGAAACCATCTGTGTATATTTAATATATGTCAAAGGTAAGTTTTTGCAATTGGTGACTGTCGGTGGCAAAATTACTCGTCTGTGTGATTAGCTTTTATGCGTTTACATAATGCAAATAATTAAATAAATAAAAAAGTGGACATAAGAAACATTTAGGTTTAGCGATAATTATTTTCGGTAGATAAACAAATAAGTTTTACCTCTAATTGTTATTAAAGTTATTATTCTTTATAGATAACACATACCTAATGGACTTTTAGCCAAATTGTAATATATTAATAATTGTAGTAAAAACTGCGTATGTTTAAAAGCACGTACACAAAACTATTTAAGAAATTTTAAGTGACTTGATATTTTCATTAAAAACATATTCATATTTATATTTGTTCTTACATTTATAACACATATTAGATAAATTAAAAAGATTATATAGCAAAAAAGCAAATATCACAATATTTGATTTTTATTTTTCTCTTGTCCTTTCTATTTGTCTGTTAGTCATTAGTGTGAAAGCATGATACACCACACCATCACACCTCAGAAATTAGACAACCTCTGAATCCAAAGCCGAAGCTGCAGGGGCGAGGATTACACAAACCCCCCCCCCCCCCTCCCCCCCAAAACCCCCCGGGGGGGGGGGGGGGTTTTGAACCCGCAGCGATATGAAGAGTTTTCCAATCAATTTTCCTATTTCCAATTTAAATCTTTTATAACCTCTTTATACATGACTAACTTATTTTAGGATTATTTCATTTATAATAATAAAATAAACAAAATATGATAATGTGGTATTGTCTTAAAACTATGTAAGGTAACACCGAGTATCATTGACACGTCTTTACGATTTATTTTTTTTCTCAGTTATAATCATCACTAGACATTTGCAAACCTAGCTTTGGTTAAAGCAGTATCTTGTTCGTATACATTGAATAGCAGTTTGGAGATTAAATTTCGGGTTTCAGTTTTATATATATTTTTTAAAAACACTGCTTAGTGTCAATGTTACCCTCGCGTCGGCTAACATTGACATCCCCTATAAACTGCATTATAATGCAATGTTTGCTAAGCGTAGTATATCATTGACATAAAATAAGACGTTTATACACAATTTTTGACGATTTTTTTTTTATTTGAACAAAATACAGTGAATAATAATATATCGGTTACTTAAGTATAATAAAAACATTGCAAATGAATAAAATAATCTTTAACTAAGATATAATAAGGGCTTTTCCAGAATCCAATGAACTAAAATCAGTGCAAAATGAATGCATTCCTCGACGAATGGTTGGTTCGGGAAGAACTTTTACTACATCTTTGAGCAAAACGATTGCCTCATCTGCCACGTTTGGATAAACAAAGCACTTTTCCTTCCTTCTTAAAAATGTCACCATTACTTCGCGACCTTCTGCAACAATTTTTCTTACTTTTTCAATATAATAGACTTCATTTTTAGATACTACGAATTTTACCAGAACCCAAGAATCTACGATAATTTTATTGATGTTCATCTGTAATACTGGCTCCACACTTGTGTGTTCAGATACATCTAAGTCAGAATCGTCATTTATTTGTAAACTTCCATCACTATCCGAACTGCTTACAACGACTATCTTCTATCTCTTTGGTACTTTTTTTTTTTTTGGTCTTTCTCGAGGTCTTTGCATTACTCTCTAATTGCATTCGTTCGAGAACTTCTGCACTCGTAAGACTTTCAGCAAATTTTCGGCGAACTCTGTTCCTTTTCTGCGTTTCTGGTTTTTTTCTTGCCTTTTTAATGCTAACAATATTGAGAGCTCCAAACTTTTTTCGGCGACATGACAACTTGTTGTGAAGTTGAGAAATTTGAAGTTGAACAAGAAGAAGCCACTCGTTCTAATCGACAGTTAAGTCGAGAGCTACTTGCACAGTTGGCATCATCTGAGTTTGTTGCAGTGTTTGCATTGGATGTATTTGGAGTAATAGCTTCCCCTTGGTCTACATTCTCAGTTGATGAAACCACGGATGATGTCTCACATTTCTTTATTATTTTGTCTTCGTTTAATGATTAAATACCAGCGCCCTCGAATCCCCCAATTGCATTTGCTCTAGAGAAACATCCAGTTTCCTTGAGTTTTTTTAGCAATGAAGGAAATGTGATTTTGTCTACATTTTTGCATCCAGTATCACGATAATGATCTTTTAAAACATTACGCTATGCATTTTTCACACTCTTAAACACCCCAACATCCAAGGGTTGTAATGCATAGGATGTCTGAGCTGGCAAACAGAAAAGCTCAATGTTATTTGCACAAGCCATTTCGATTAATGGGATCGTAAGATGGGAGTTATGACCATCGAATATTAAAAGCTTAGGACCCTCTAGTTTTGTGGTTTTATAACAACATTTTCCAACCAATTGGCAAATTGTGATGATTCCATCCATCCGGACGGAGAACAGTTGTATACGGCATCTTCAGGACCATTTTGGCACCAGTTGGAATAAAGGTGTAAGCCTTTATAATTAACGTATAAAGGTAGGTAATCCCCTATCACGTTGCAACAAACTAATACAGTGTACGTTGATTTTGTTACACTACCTACAACTTTATGTGGATTTCTAGATCCTTTCCGGCATAAAAATTTTTGTATACTAACGTCTGTTTGGAAACCAGACTCATCGCAATTAAATATATTTTGAGGCCTACTCTCTAAATTGTTACGTTCAATGGTATCTTTTAGCTTTCTGTGAAAGTCTTTCAGCGCTTCAACAGAACAGGCTTCTGCTCGATTTTTGGGTAGGTTTTGAGCAATTCTACGACTTAGTTGATCTTTCCAGCGCTTTTCAAATCCTGCAATCCAATTTTTGCCAGGTAAACAATTTTTAAATGGATTCTCTCTATCAATTCTTCTAAGATAATCTTGCACACATATTTGTAATTGAAATCGATCCAATTCAAATCCCCAATCTGCTAATTTAGTAAGAGCATGCACTATCAGTTGTTCTTCATCTCGAGTGAGCACAGTGGGTCTTCCAATGGCATTACATTTATAATTTTTTACATGATTAATCAACGTATTACGATTAATAGCAAACATTTCAGCAGCCCGTTTTATGCTAACACCATCATTCTTTACACAATTCACAGCAGATTCCATCCTATCCTCGGAGTATGTTTTATAAGGCCTCTTTGAACTGCGACATACTAACTGAAAAAAAATAAAACACTGAATTGATACGCCACAATAGGGTAAGATTGACACCTGTGGCAATCTTAACCTCTAAACCGTATTTAAAATTTTTTCTCGACTACTGCGAAAGGTGAATGAATACGTTAATAACTTCATCAATATTGATATAAATCAACTTACCTTGCATAAAAAATGCAGAAACAGTTGAAAAATTGTTCACAAACAAAGTTTTGTTGCCGCACGAATAACAGTTTCTCCGCAATTATGTATTTAAAGGCTTACAGAAACCCATCAAGTTGCCTCTACTCAGCTATTCTCTTTCAGCTATTCCCGCTAGAGAACGGGACCATAAATGAATTTGTAAAGACATGAAAATTGCATTCTTTTTTAACACACAAGTACTGGGCGGAATATTTGAAAATGTGCCAATGCTAGCCTCCTGTCAATGTTACCCGGCGTTACCTTACATAGTGTGTACCGCCACGGTGACAATCCCACCTTGCAGTCTGGTATGTCTACGTGACTAACCGGTGTTTGGCTCACATCATTGGATAACTCTATGTTTGTTACCGGTGTTGGCTGGCATTCTCCTGTAAACAATTAAATGCATTTACATATGTAGCAATGTAAAAAACTTAAAATACTTAAACTTAGTTTAGATATTGACAAAAACGAGTATATTAGTGTAACACAGGAAAAAATTAAACAAAAACCTGCCAATCCTTGTGCAATCACGTTTGCCATCTCACGCTCTGGCCAACTGCTTCACCGAGCCGATGATACCAAATTGATGATTTGATTTTAAACCTTTAATTTAACAACTTTTGTAATGATGATTATCCACGCTTTATTGTATGAAATATATTATACAGTGGGGAACAGTGTACCCAGTTAACATATTACTTCTACAAGTATTATTAAAGAATTTTTTTGAGAGTTAAAACTTCTTTTGCGACTTCTTGTGTGAAGATTATTAACTTCCGTTAGATTTATGCATGTCAGCCACAAAATGACTCTTAGATATGACCTCCAGAAGTAACTGTTCATTTAATGAAAGTTTTGTATTCACCACTACACAATATGTTGATATTTTTTTGTTGGAACTAAATTAGATGAAAATGTAAGAAAAGCTCAATTTCCCATTAAGTCGACGTCTCGACGATATTTATTGTCTTCTACAGGACTGCAGTAAATAAACATATACTGTATAATTTACCAAATTTAATAGATAAAAATATATTTAAAACAATTTTCTTAAAAGAAAAAAGTGCTAACATTTTGAAAAAATTTAAAATTTCATAAATTCCCTGATCTCACTTACATATATCAATAAAAAAGTTAACAATCAATGTAAAAAACATTAAAAATATATAATAACAACTACAATATTTAAAAAATGTGTAAAACATTTGTAAAAAAATTATCAGTCACGTTTATCTAATGAGGTATTTGTTTTTTTGTCAATACAATCACCATCGTCAAATATTGTAAAAAAATGTAAATAAAATAGCGTAACTTATGTAGAATTTCAGAGCAAATATTTCAGTGTAGTCAGTACGGAAACAATTTTCTATATGTATAAAAATTTGAACATAAAAAAAAAATATAAAACACACCACATAAATTAGACAACTCCCAAAACCAGCCGAGCTACAGGGTTAAAGTTAAGAAAACAAACCAAACCCCATGACTTTACCAGAATCGAAACCGGGATTTGAACCCAGGAGTCGATAGGCAGTAAACCAGCTACGTTTGTCACTTAACGCTCTAGCCCAATGCGCTAACTAGCTCGGTAGCGCAGTGGGTATTTAATGGATATTTACCAAAGAAACTTTGAAAAATTTATTAAATTAAAATATATCTCCCTTGGAAACAAGGTCGACGTGTTTCAAATTTTTATGTCCAAATTTATGCAGGGTTCCTACTTTTGGTTGGAACACCCTGTATATAGAAACGGACAAAACTAATGTTATGCTAAATGATTTCATTATTTACTGGTTCTGAATTTTTTTATTAAAATTTATTATTTATGACATATCAAAGTGCGGTATTGCCATTTGATTTAAAACGTCAAAGTTTAACAGACCTTTTATCGCATTATTTTATCAAAAATTGTTAATAGTCGTGGATAAAGTATAGTGTTCTAATCGTATGTAATGGTTATTATTCACTAGGGTGATTTCTGTACCGTCGGGAATAATAGCAATCAATACATGCTCGTTGAATAACAATATTATTTTGAGCACGCCCATATGGTTTATTTTCGAAAATACATGATATTAACATCAATTGGTAGAATAAGGTGTAGCTTATTATTATTTTTTATTATTATATTAATGCCAGATCAGACGTTTTTAGTAGGAGTGAAACATTTTTTTGGTATCATAATTAACAATTAAAAATAACCACTAGATTTGTAGCAGTGTTCGTGATGAATATTGACTAATTTAGTTTTATTTTTTACAAGCTAATCTGAGCGCTTAAGAGAAAAGAGCATAACGTCTCACATTTGCTCACATTGAGCTTTAGATTATATGCTTTAGAATAATTAGGTCTCTATGAAAAATCAAAGTTAGTTTTGCGCGGGCTCCTTGGGATCAAATGAAATAGAGATTTGAGGATCGTCTGTAAATGTCTGTATTTTTGAAAATTTTACTTCTGTTATATAAATATAAATTAAAAATTACACAGGACCATCTATGGATCCCTGTGGCTCCCCTGAAGTTACGTATTCAACGCTAAAAAAAACAATACTTCTAGTACAAGTTTCTGTTGAAGATCTGTAAGATAGGGAATGAAAAAAATTACAGAACCACTATATTCTAGATGTATTATATTTATGGTAAAGCAAACAGAAAAATTCTCAAAAAATGTGACCGGTTTCGTGAACAAGTAATTACTTCACATTTTCAGACACAGGAATTTTTATAAATAAAAATTCCTGTGTCTGAAGATGTGAAGTAATTACTTGTTCACGAAACCGGTCACATTAATAAAAAATTTTATGAGAATTTTTCTGTTTGCTTTACCATGAATAATTACTCATATGGGATTAACCTACCTATGTTATTATATTGTCTGTCTGTCTTTTAAAGCGCTACTCCTTCCTAAAATCTTACTGTAAATTACATAATATTGTCATAATAATTTTATTAAACTATACAATATTATCATGATTTTAATCGAATACTAGGAACGATTTGGTGTTCATAACCACTTTGTGTAGTAAAATATTTAGTGCGTACTCTATCATTGGCTTAAAGTTCCTCGCTGTTGGCACCTAATGGTGAGTAGCTTAACTAAATTTTGCAAGATTCAGACGTAATGACAAAATTACTCCAAATGTTGCAGGTAAGTATATTAAATTTTTTGTGAAAGATACGTTTATTTTTTCCCGTTTTTAGGATTGAATATGCTTTCATATAATTTAAAACAGACTTCCCTTATTTAAATGTTATTTTCAAAATCTACTGTAAATTTAGTGGTGTGGTTTTAATTTCAGTTTTGACTAGTTCTTATCCTTAAGAAAATAACTAATGTGGTCAGCACATAACTTTCTAATACCAGTATATATTATCCTAATCTAAACAAATCATTTTATTTAATTCTTCATTTACCTCAATTAAATTTTAATAGCGTAGCTTGAAATGTTTCAATAAAATTTTTAAATAATTAATTATCAGGCTCGTTCGATACTGTCAATAATAATCCATGTAACATATTTTAATAATTTCTTCTTTTGACATTGACATTTTTGTAACTAAATTAGACATTTCAAATGTCAAATTGCCTAATTTATCCTAACCCTATTTTATGAGGTCAAATGTGTAAAGAATATCCGTTTACAACAGCTTTATTTAAGTATTCGGAAAATATATTTTATTGGCTTGATATAGTAGACATGATTTATAATCTTTCATCAAGAATATGTTTTTTTGTAAACAAGAATACAAAAAAGTTTGGATCCCGGGGCTCTCCTTTCAGCTGGCCAATTTTGCTCATCACCGAATTTATCACTGTTTTTGGCCTTTAAAACAGTGTACCAAATTTTAAAGCTTTATCTCAAAAACTGTGGCTGCTATCGCGACACTACAGACATGCATTGTTTTACATAAAGTTGTTTTTTCATAATAATTCGTCGAGATTCGTCTAGAAATGCAATAAATTTTTTTGTTTTTTTCCCAAAATTGTACCTTTTTCCTTCTTTCATTCATTATGTCTCTTCTGGTGGTACCACATTCACCAAATTTAATGTGTCACCTAAAATGTTATTGAAAATCTTAACTGCCAAATTTGGGAAGTCTCCCATTAGTATTTTTTGAATTATCGCGGATACACACATACACACACACACACAACTATACACACATACATCTACGCCCACAAAGGAGGCGTCAGACATTATTCGGAAGATAGTCAGAATGGATTCAGGAGGTTTCAAAACATATATATTAATTAAAATCTCGAGGTCGAAAAAAATCGCGATTACTATACTTTCTTATAATAGGTATAAGAAAGTAAAAAACAAACATAGGGGCAGAAGTCAGAGCTACATACAATGTAAATTACTGCATATTGGTGTCGACAATATATATATATATATATATATATATATATATATATATATATATATATATATATATATATATATATATATATAAATAATATAAAAAACGCTGATAACCATATCTTTCTGTCAGTTATTAACATTGGTAAGAGAAATACTCGTTCGATTAACAAATAACTGAGAAAAGAAACAACCATTATTAATAGAAATTATCGTTATAACTCTTATTATCTTTATTATTTATGTAGCCGTATAACATATAATAAAATAATACACTTCATATGTTGATCATTAAATTGTTTGACGTCAACGATTTTTTTTTTGGTAATTTACATAATTACCTGTTTCAGCAGTCTTTGAATCCATTGGAATTTCCAGAGAGATTGCACTAATTTGATATGATAATAAGGACAACCTCTTCTTGACGACAAATTTTCAAAAGTTCTTTTCGGCACATTTCCTCATTCTGGGCAATTTTTATATAAAAAATTTTATTTGATTCTTTGATTTCTTTTTGGATTCTTGGTGCTCCAATTTCACTGGTGTTCAATAAGATTCTTTCTTGGACCCTCCAAATAGTATATGTAAAGTTTCGGATTTTTGCGTTGAGACATGTTTGAGAAAATGATAGCACAACAATGTCTAGCGACACACAAACAGACAGACGGCATGCCGAATCGGATAATTTTTCTATTTTCAGGTCTCAACGTGCAATTTATTTCTCTATTTTTTTCTCTATTTAGATAAGAAATAAAATGTAAAAATTGTCATATAAGAAGTACTTAAAATATTTTTATAAGAAAGTTCAAAAGATCAGCATATGATTTCTAGAAACTTTGTTTCAAGGACAATTAAGTTATCTTTCACTAATAAATTGTATGTAAATCTTATATCTATTTAACTTTCGGTGTTAAAAACATGTGGTCTCATTTTCTTACTTTCAAATTAAATAATTTTAGAAAAATGTGTGTCTTTGTGTGTGAAAAATAAAACGGAACATTAATCATTATTTACTTTCTCCGTTTTTTTGCTCCAAGTCCATAATCATTTTTAATACGAGTGACAGTAATTAATAAATGTATAAAAAATAGGTTACTTTTGTCACAGAAAATTGTTCTGCTACAATTAGAAATTTTAACTGAGAATAATATATCCATCAAAATAAATATATTAATTGTTTATTATTTTACTTATTAACATTTACAATATCCAGTTTTGCTTTACGTAAACCTTCCAAGCAAAACATCTGGAATTTCCGTATAGAGAAAATTAATGTAGGTATGTCCATTAACAATCACTAAATAGCGTATATTTTTATACTTGAATAATAATAATAAACCTAAATCATTCATAAATAACAGTATTAATAATCCTTGGAGGCTTTTTCGATGACCGTCACGTATATTACGGTTTCAAAGTATTAGATAATTTTATTGTTAGCATCAACAAACTTTTCCTTATATGTAAAATATAAGTAACCTAAAAAAATCTTCACGAATTGTGGAAACAAAGAGATTTTTACTAATTTCAGGAAAATCAGCCAACTTTGATGAAACCGTTAAAGTAGGTGTATTCAGATATTGTCTAGTTATATATTTGTAATATCGGTTCCAATGGCAGCATATCTTAGTTCTATGAACAGTTTTTCAAAATAAAAAATTTCCTGATTCGAACAAAGACAATCTACTTTATCTGTCGCATCAAAGTAGATTGATTTTTTCTGAAATTTTACATTGAACCATAATATCACCTTCTGAACAACTTTTCTTTACAACATTTTACAGTGTTATGAAAGGATAAGGGGATTTACTTTTTTATTATTATTATGAATCATGGCCTCCAAGATTTGAAATGATTGAAAATATACGCCAAGCAATGTTTAATTCCAACATATCAAATTGAAATGCAAAATTTTTATTCACCTTTACTTCTTGTAACATCAATCCTAGTACACACTGTATACATATATTTTTTCTATTGTCTAGCATATCATTGACGAGAGTGCATTAAAATTAGTAATTTTTTGAGTAGTCAGTAAATCACATTTTATTTAAAAAAACACTAATTAATCATTGTAGGCAGGCCTCAGGTTTGTATCAAATTTTGAAACATAATTAATTAACTCTTTTGTCTTAAAGTTTCCTAACCAATAAGAAGTTTAAAAGTTATAAATAAATCAATATTTACTTCACTCGAGAAAGTCCCAATTAAATAAATCTGGGAATCCCATTTAAAATATGCATATAACTTATTAACAGATGTATGTTTTTATTGGCAACTAATATGGCAATGAAAATTTCAAATTATTCATATATTATGAATTGTGGTTTCCGTGTGTATTAGTTTCTATGGAATTAAGTAATTTTTTTTACACCTTCCAAATTATAGAATTTCCATTTCATATTTTCAATTCATATTTAAGCAGGCGTTTTAATCTGTAAAGCACCTTAGTAGTAACCCATTTCCAAAAAATTTAATTTTTGTGGAGTAGCACAAAAACGCAAAACAAACTGTAAACTACAAACGACTCCTTCACTTATGCTATTTAGAAAAAACTAATACAACTTTTCACTTTTTAATGTTTTAACTAATAATGCTTAATGAATGATTTGATTTTTTCTTTTTTCTTTTTTCTTTTTTTCTTTTTATTTTTTTTTTTTTTCTTTCTTTTTTAAATGCCTTATTACATTAACGTCCTCCCGGAGTTTAGCACTTTACCAATCAATTAGTACAGATACACTAAACAACCATTACCTCGGATATTCGCTAAATGCCGCAGCTGAGACTCGAACTCAGGAGAGATTGACAGTGACTAAAGTCTGTTCACTTAAACTTTGCAGTGGTGGGTTGGACTTAGTGAGCCCGATTTACAAATGGAAAAGTAGCCAGTGTATTGTAAATTGCTTATTTCCAGGCGTAATAGATATCATTGTGGGTTATTTATTATTATCAGGCGTAAAAAGTATCTCAAGGCATTAGAATTAAGATAAATGCCTTTTAGGTTTATTGTATCAGTGGAAAAATATTTCAACAGAGTGTAAATATGTAAATTTCTTTAACAGTAATAACAAGAAATGCCTTCTATTGGTTAGCAGTGGAAAGAAACAAAATAACAAAAATAAAATTGATATATTTTCTTTAAAGTTTTGAATAATAAACTAAAATGACTGGTTACGCCATAAGAACATCCTAATTTAATAAAAAATTTCGATTTAGCTATAAGAAAGCCAAGCGTCTTAAAAATATCCGTTACTTTTGTGTACCCGTAAGAAATAATGTCAGAAAACAAAATAATTTTAAATTCTCCCTGCTTTAGAGTGGACCAAATTTTTTGTTGCACAATTTTCATAATTCTGCTTTAAACAATGTTATGTTTCTCTCTATCTTAATATAAAATAATATGCTGCATTTTGAACTGAAATGTGTAAAAAAAGTGATTAAAATATACACCATATTATACTGCGTTCATTCATTCATATGAATGCACATAAAAACTGTTTACCTGGGCTCGCAGAGCGACCCTTTATCGACCGTCTATCTTGAATATAACATATATTTTTATTTTTAGGTAGGGTTATGGGATTACATTGGTCATTAACAATTAAGTTCAATACTTACATATTTATATTAGTCGTCGAAAACACAATTCAGTATATATTCAAACACAATATACAAACGTCCAACTACTACCGATGCCTATGAAATAAAATAAACAATGAAAATTGATTTAACCGCTATCGGAACTTTGCACTTGTGTATATCTGCCTGCCGTCTGCACCAATCATCTTGGCGCATTTTGTTCCTTATCCTGGCTAGCGCTGCAAAGCTTATGTGAACAGACTTTAGCTCTGTTCTGCCACACAATAGTGCTCTAGCTAGTCTAGCCAACTGTGCTACCATGTCTGTATTTAAAAACACCATGCCCTAGCCAGAATACGAATCCGGAACTGTTTGGTCTCAATTTTAAGCACAGAGCTATTGAACCATTTATTTATTTTTTTTAGATGTTTGTTAAATAGGTACCTAAAACATTATTATGTTACCAATACCACAAAATGTATAACTTAAAAACTAACAAAAATATGTAGGTACTGTTTGTATTTTTCATCTTGAAACAACACATTAAATTAGGTTTTAAAAATAGATTGCGAATGTAATATTAAATCTTATTACCAGATACTCCACAGTTTTTTTAATTATATCAAATGGTCGCAACGTGTCGCATTTAATTTAATACATAAAATTCAACCTTAACCTTTGGAATCCTAAGTATACCAAAGCTCTTATCATCCGGGTCGTAGAATAAAACATCCTTCCTTATCGCCGACTTGTGTCTTATCGCTGGATTCTAAAAAATGTGGAAAACTATACTGGAGTACAAAAAACTTCATCACCCATCATTATTTTCAAAGTATTTTTTATCTCTGCAAAATATACACATATCATGAAGTATATCTTTCAACCGTGTAATTCCAGGGAGTTAGTGTAATCACAATAATGTTCTATCATTACTATTCCTCACATGTTCTGTTGGAAATAAGTTAGGATAAAGAGCTGGCCAAGGAATAGAAAACAGCTGTTTTCTATTCCATTGTAATGGCTGTAAAAATTTTTTCTGACAGTATATGGTTTGTGTCACTTCAGTTAGAAGAGAGTTACATCATTGAAGATAACATTTCATACGTGATGAATATTTCTCAAACTTTCTATTAGAATTAATATTCCGAAATGTCATACTTCTTGCACTGTAGGGATACTGAGTATTTATCTTAGAAACATTTCGTTACAACCGTCTCGCAATTTCTCTTAAACCTAGATACTGAATATTAGCAATTTATAAGGAGTACATCTTTGAATTCATTCATGAAATATGCACAAATAGCCTTGTTTTAAGCAGTCACACAATACGAAAAACAATATGGACGTGCTTATTGCGAATTAGGAACGTACAGAAAACGTACTGCCATGAACATTCCGAAGATGTTCCGAATATGCATTAAGATATTTGGACTTAAACAAGACGTCGCGAAGATGTCCTGTGCTATTTGGGCTTCACCCTGTTTTTATTAGTAGTGACCGAAACAGTGTAAAATTCACAATTTAAATGTTGAATATAAATCCACAAATACATCGTAAAATAAATAATTTATTGAAGTTTAAATTGTTCTAGTAACTAAAATTAAACTATTTTAGCATAAAATAATTTATTAGAAGTAACATAGTTCAGTTAATTAATTATAGGACATTATGCTGATATACCAAAAAAACCATATTCGATAAAAGAATAGGAGATATGAGGAAAAAATTTAGGCAAAAACCCTCATGAAATCATTATTTAAGTAGGTACCTTAAAAAAATGTAAATAACGTAATTCGTTTTTTATATTGTTGTTGTATAAATTAGGAATATAGCAACATAAATAAAAAGGCGTCATTTTAACAACATAAAAAACATTTACGTAAATATCGATTTAGTTTGCATCAACGTCTAATGCATCCACCATCAAAAGTCTGTACGATTTGACATTGGCCTTGTGACCAGTATATTCTTGTGACGTCTGACATTGACTATAAAAGCAAGCTTCTTCCAACCGGCTTTCATTATCAAACTTGTGCTTGAGCAATCAACATAAATAATATCGTGGTGTTTATAAAATATTTAGTGAAGTTTCAAAATGTATACCAATCCCTTCAGTCGCACACACAGCAGTGTTCGGCAAGTTATTGATCGATTCCTTCATGTGAATGACAAGAAAAAATCAAGTAAAACCGTATTAAGCAGAAATAGTTCGGAGAGTTCTGTTTACTCAGCATCATCTATATCCTCCAACAAATCCCCATGGAGTATTAAATGTAAATATTCCATTGGTAGTGCTAAAAGACTTGTTTCCATGTCAAACTGATTCTTCAGCAGATGATTAATGGAGTACTGTTCTTTACTATGGATTACATTAAGAAAATAAGTAAGTTTTAAAAATTTTATTCATGCACTTCAAGAAAAAACTAAAGTAGTGTCAAACTACTATAGTCAATGTAATTACTGTTAGGGCCAATCTTTCCATCTCCTTTTCAATTTATTTGGTGGATAATTTTCTTGGATATATTTGTATCAATAATAATTGTTTCCATGAAACTTATTTATCTAATAGATTTAATGGGAGATAGAAAAACCGGCCCCAAGTTTACAAAAATGAGTGATAATGCTGTTTGGTATTAACATAATTTTTTATTTACAGTGTAATTGCCAAGAGATCAATCGGATGGTAGATATAGTACTACGAATTCCGGATTTTGCTGAGGACTAATGGAAAACTGGAAAATTGTACTATGAGATCAATCCAGTGAATGCTGTGGAAATATGAATGGATGGATCATTTTCTAACATGGCTTACGAATAAAATCTAGTCATTGTTAATTTGGTTTTGTAGCCATAATGTATTTTTTTTATTATTTTTATATGTACTTTATAGCTTTTCTACAAATATAATTATATATTTTTAATAGTTTGTATTTATTTACTTCAAACAAGTGAAACACACGAATAATTCTTTCCTATTGCAAAATAGAAAATCATTTGCATGTTAAAAGTGCAATTAATTGAGTATTTTATAAAGTGAAAAATAAAATTTTTATTTTCTTCGATTTATTGATTCAGAAATAAAAAGATGAATAAAGAAAATTAAGGTTAAGTGAAGATATTTCAAAATTCCATGGGAATATTCTCTGTTCTCAGGGAATTTTATATATTATGTAGGTTCAGAAATTTTTAAAAATTTCTACGAAGTGAGCATTTTAAGACAATTTGGGCTAAATGAATATATTAATATTATTAACATACAATTTTTGTTTTATACTAAATTTTCCTTATGACATTGAAGTTTAATATAAATATTGTAAAAATTAAAGTCATATTGCCTTCTCAATTAATTCTCTGATAAAAGTAAAGACAACCGAGCTATCATTGACACGCCACATGCCATAACTTCATTTAAAAACTGTTTCATATTTTTATACAACCAAAATGATTTTGGTATTAATAGAAGTGTTTATAATAAATGATCATAAAAAAAATAAACAAATGCATTTGATAAATCAATGGTTAAGTACTTAATAATTATATTGTTGTTCTTGCCTTTATTCCTTCAGGTGTTCAAGTACCTGTAATCAACTTTTAATCTACAAGCAGACGATAATTTGTAGTAGAAATAAGTTGTGGTATCAAATAATGTAATGACCCTAATAAAAGAGCAACTGAGATGATTAGAGCTGTCAGAGACCGAAAAAAATAATTTTATCACAATGACCTTTGACTTTAAAGCCTTATATCTGCATTTTTCTGTTATAATAATCATTTATTTACATTTATTACACAAACCAATTTCTCAAATACGTTGTGGCGCGTGTAACCTCTATTGCTCAGTTATATTTTTTTTATCAGTATTTTTTTAAAATATACTACCACTTAGTCCTATAAATAGTGATACCGACAGTAGTAGCTTTAACCTTGAAAGAATTCCAGGCCATGGGCGGCGTCTAAAAAAACCATTAGTATGTCTAGTGATGTGAGCTTGGATAGGTATATGTATAATGGTCACGTCACGGTCATAATGAAAATGACTATCATGTTATTTTGCACTGTGACGACAGAATGCCAAAATTGTCACTTGTGTCAAATATTAATATGACGACGAGATTTCCACTACAACGCACAGTGGGGCCTAGGACGTCAAAAGTTGGCAGAAATTCGAAATTTCGAAAAACGCCGTATCCGATTCTTATTATGTGTAGGTAATACCCAATAAGTCTGCGCATCTATAGGTATTTTATTATCACTAGAAATTGTGAACTACCTGCGATACACCGGTCTAAACTTGTACTTCCTACGCGTTATTAATAGACGGATTATAGAGAATTTAATAATACTGTTTGTTTTTATTTGCTTATTTCTCGGTGGATTTTAAAGTAATTTTTATTTTACCAGGACGTCATTACCCAGTGGTAAGTCTAACAATTTTTATAATATGTAACATTCTATTCACACACTAACATGGTTATGATTTTTTTGTTGAAGCTATTTTTATATCGAAAATCAAGATGTATGATTTAGGAACCTTAGCGTTTTAGTTTAGTTCTCAATGTTTCGGAATTATACTTTTAGTCATTAATGTTAGCTAATAAGATGATCTTTTAGGGATAGCTTAAGATAAATATGAGTTATTTTTAAATCTTCTTTATGTATATACGAGTTTATATTTTTAAATTTATTCATTTCAGGATCGAGCTCTGATGAACTTTTTCTGACAAAGACATTCCTTACTTGCGTAGAAAAGTTTTTGTTTTTATAAAAGATTTTGAGAAGTAGGTACGGTGTAATATACACAGCGAAAGATTTCTATTTAGTAACTACGCATGGTTTGAAACATCTATAAGTTATCCCAATTACCCTCCAACAAAAAAAGGGAATTATTGAGAGACCTAAAATGTGTTTTTCTAAGATATCTGAGAGAGAACAAAGCGTCAAAACATACAACATACAATAATTGAAAGACCCCATGTTTACAGGGCAACAGACATTGTCTATCGCCCTGTAAACGCGGGGTTTTCAATTGCAGCTACAAATGAGCCACTGGCTTCCTGTCGGTGGTGTTCGTTTGTGTCGTTTATGTCTTTTTGCAATCCTGAACGGCATTGCGCCTTCCAGATTCAAATCCGTATGATCTTTCTTGATGGTATTTTTTAAAAATTGTATCTTTGAGTTCACACCCCATGATCGATTTTGGGCCTCCAGATTCCCAACTAATAGGTAAAACATCCAGGTCCGTGAAAACTGGCGAATTGACCAATTGCTTACAGTGCAACGTTTGCGCGTGGGCATTAACCTAAGTTGAGGAGAGGGACATTTGTATCATCTATAAATAACCGTTTTATGAAAACTAATAAGAACTTAACGTTATCGCCAGCTATAAAAAGGCATTGTTTGTCGCCCTGTAAACACGGGGTCTTTCAATTGAAGCCATAAATGAGCGACTGGCTTCTATCAGTGTTTTCTGTTTGGGTCGTTTTGCCTAAGTTGTGTCTATTTTTTCAACTTTGCTACGCCACGCTGATGAGAACCAACAAGTCCGAAACACGTGTCCACGGTATGCATCCTTTATGCGGGTCTCACCTTTGATATAACATCTGTCTTGAGATATACTGTATACGCCCCACTGCGCGTCATATTAGGACTGCCATTTTGATTTTTTTATTTTTGACATCAGATTCGGCATCAACGATTCCAAAAACCCATAAGTATCCATTATGCCAAATTTTGATGTGGTTTGCCCCACGCGCCGTGCTGATGAGGACCAACAAGTTCGAAACGCGTGTCCACGGTATACATTCTTTATGCGGGCCTCACTCGTGTTATATAACATCCGTCTTGAGATATACATATATGTATATAGGCCCCACTGCGTGTCATATTATGACTGCCATTTTGAATTTTGTATTTCTGATATCAGATTCAGCATCAGCGACTCCAAAAATTCCAAAGCACCCATTTTGATGAAAATCCAACGAAGCCTTGAATTTATGCCAACTTTTGATATAGTTTGCCCCACTGTGCGACGGTTAAAACAAGCTGATTTCTGCTTTTCTATGTGCGTGGAAGAAGCAGATTAATTACTGAATTAAAATGATTACGTTTTCCCAATTGCTGATTTTTTTTAGTTGAAAATTTGAAATACTTTGTTTATTTGATTATGTAGCTCATACAGGGATTATTTATTAAGAGCAGTGCCATATACAAACTTCAGTTCACTTGTATTTTAAAGCTGAGTTTTCACCAGATATCCAACTTAAATCTATAAATAACTGTTAAAATTATTGAGACATAATTCATCCTAAATTCCATACAAATTTAACATATAATCATATAGGTAATCAATACTGATGTGCATTTTTCATTAATAGGAAATACGATTATTTAGTTTCATAAAATGACACCAAATAAAAAGTTTGTATTTCTTATTAATAAAGAAAATAGGCATCAGTATTGCCTGTAGTTTGATATATCCATATGGTATTTAAGATAAATCATATTGTGTTCTCATTTTTTGTTCTCATCAATAGAAAAATTTTAATAGCGATTTAAAGTTTTCTGTTGGTTGTCCTAGCGACGAAGCCGTGCTAACGCCACCTTATGGTGTAATAACTCCTTAAAATTTGTACTTGAAAAATCATTTATTTTAATTTAATTTTTAAAGACATCAAGATATTGATATTGTTGTATTTATAATAGTTTTTATACAATTTTGAGTTAGTAATATAATAATATTTTGTTATGTTTTATTTCTGTAAAATACGGTTATAGTAGAAAGAGATCAAAATCATCAAAGTAGGCGGATCTTCTTAAAATGTTGCATAGAAGTATAACTTATTAATCTGAATATCGTTCCTTATTGACATTTTGCTGTCTTTACAGAAAACGTACTTTACATAACAAGGAAGTGGTTTCTGCTTAACTACCATGGCCAACGTGATTAGCAATTAAACAAAAGTACACCAACAATTTTCTTTTAGATAACCAGAGACGAACCTCAAATTGCAAAAAAAGAATCTAAAATTTTAGGTCCATATCACCTATTGCGAACACACGTATATGTATATTTCTCTGTTCTGATGTTATATTTTTTTTACGAGCCTCACTATTTATTTTTATGTTTTCTGTTTTCATTCCTTGCTGTGATATAGGTTTTTTTTAATATTCAGTTATTGTACTGTTTTGTGTAGTAATTATTGTTATAATTTTTTTTATATTCTGTTTTAAAATCGACCAGTGTTTTTGTTGCGTTTTATTTAGTTTCATTTTTAGTTATTTTATATATTTTCATGAGGTAATAATTATTTTAATCAATGCTTACTTTGATATGATACATATATTTATATTTTAAGTGATTCGCCTTTCTCTTATTTATTCACCTGCTTCATATATGCGACGCCTCTGGCAGAACAAGTTAGATCGCGGCAACTCGTAAGCTGGTCTGTTTACGATCTGTCTGCCAATCAGAACTAGCGAATGGCTGTCGTTTAATACCCTACCACAATTTTAATATGTTGGCTCACTAGTACACAGTGAAGTACACACTGATTTTACAATAGAAACTGACTGCGGCTACACTGAATAGTGTACGAATTTGTCCATTCATAAATACGGTCTCAAGGTAAAAGCTACTACTGCCGTTAATTTTACCTATAAAGTATTTGTTTCTGTTTTATAAGTTATGGAATAAATATGTCGAGAGTAAATAAAAAAATGTCCTAGAGATTTCGTTTCATAATTTATGTTAAGTGACAAATATTGGTTACGTATGAACGATCATGACAAGACCCATCTTTAGATGTACGTTTTTTATCACATTTCTATTTTTTTCTAACTAAATTATTGTTGATTAAAAATATGTAGTTATAAAGGCGATCAAAATAAATATTTTCGGAAATACAGATTTTCATGTTTCTACATTTTAACTGTGAAAATTATTGTGTTTGGACGTACAACTTCTAGTTTTTATTTAGCATCTGCTCTTTCAAATCAGCAAATGCTAATGATTATTATTAACATGTAACATTTGAAACAAATTTGAAAAAGCTACATCAATGTCTAATTAATACTCTCATATTATTATCTTCTTCTCATATGAATCTAAATGTATCGCCAAGAACTAAAAATGCATTATTATTCTTTACTTTTTACAAGTATATGGACATATTGCTCAAGCAAATTAAATATTCAAACAGAAAAACAATTGAAAGTCCCATAAAAAAAGTTTAGTCAAAAATTAAATTTTCGAAAATTTACTCCCTCGATATTTTTTGCAAAAAGTAATATGGTATTAAGTCACTATTAACACCATCTATTTAAATTTACTCTATCATCTCAAATTTTGACAGTATTTAATTCAGTTGCATTCAAATTTTCAAAACAGATAGCTTGAATATTTACAATGACAACTGGTAACAATAATCTTCTTTGATGGTGGTATAATAAATACAGAAACGTACGAAAATAAAATAATTTTAATTACACAGCCCCACAAAAAAAAAATTCTGACCTAGCAATGAGACAAGTATATCCTTATGAATTTTTGATCGCTGATTCCGAATCCGGGGTCAAAAAAGTCGTACACCCTCAAAAAAAAAATGTTAGAGCCAAAAAGCACCCCCTGAATCGTTTTGTTTAATATTTTCGGGAAAAATTGAATGTATTACGATAAAAATAAAGGTGAATTGCAGCGTTCACCCTATCGATATGAAACGCACCCCCATAGAGGGTGAAAACTACTCTCATCTGCCATCAAACCAATTGATAACGACAATGACTGAAAAACATCTAAAAATGTTTAAGTTTCGTTAAGTTTGCAATAAACTGACGAAGAATTCACGTAATACCCCAAAACTACCCCTATATCGTTATGAAAAACAACCCTTAACTTCAATTACAGAAAAAGAAAGGAAAAAACATAAAATTTGATAACGATTTCATTATATGGATGTTCTTATTTGCAGAGATCCTTATGGCTAGGATATTAGCAGTCATTTGTCACCAATCTTAACACCATTTGGGTATAAAACGCATACCTGAAGGGGGTGAGAAGTACTCTTACGTTAGTAGCTTTTAATTCTTCTTTTTTTAATCTTTTTTTTATGGTATCTTTTAATAAATTTCAATATTAGTTTAAAGAAGATAGAGAGTCTACTTATCTTCATTAAATACTGAGCGTTTCATTATTTTTAGTCACATCTTGACTGGGGGTCATTTCACCTCTTTGGAAATTGACAAGCGATAAAATTATAGGTACGAGAGTTTTCAACTCCGTATGTTAGAGCAATACGAAAGTTTAGCTGGCAGTGGCAAGCCACTATTAGCATGATATGGCATCAATTAAAGTTGGAACCTGTTAGAGTTAATGCTTTTGCTGGGTCATTTGATTATGAGGAATCTTTTTGCCAAATCAATGGACGATAGGTCTCATGAATTGAGATAAAAATAAAATAGGTTCTACGACAGTTCTTTGCAAACCTAACGAAATTGTTATCAAATTTCATGTTTTTTCCTTTCTTTTTTTCT
The DNA here is from genome assembly GCA_029963845.1 of Rhamnusium bicolor. Classification (NCBI taxonomy): domain Eukaryota; kingdom Metazoa; phylum Arthropoda; class Insecta; order Coleoptera; family Cerambycidae; genus Rhamnusium; species Rhamnusium bicolor. The sequence continues at coordinate 439,537 of JANEYF010003070.1, read as the reverse complement.
GTAATTGAAGTTAAGGGTTGTTGTTCATAACGCTATTGTTTTGGAGTATTACGTGAATTCTACGTCAGTTTATTGCAAACCTAACGAAACTTAAACATTTTTAAATGTTTTTCAGTCATTATCGTTATCAATTGGTTTGGTGGCAGATGAGGGTGGTTCTCACCCTCTATGGGGGTGCGTTTCATGCCGATAGGGTGAACGCTGTAATTTACCTTTATTTTTATCGTAATATATTCAATTTTTCCCGAAAATATTAAACAAAACGATTGATTAAAATGATAATCATTTTCAGAGCGTTATCTCATATATACCCTATTCAGGGAGTGTTTTTTGGCTCTAAAATTTTTTTTTGGGGGTGTACGACTTTTTTGACCCCGGATTTGGAATCAGCGATCAAAAATACATAAGGATATACTCGTCTCGTTGCTAGGTCAGAATTTTTTTTTTTTTGTGGGGCTGTTATTTATCAATGACCGAGAAAAATCCAAGAAACATTATCAACAAATTTATGTTAATAATGATAATGCATCTGCTGGTGCCATCTGGTTCTATAAATTACAATGAAGGTTATGGAGTGCATTTTTTTCTTGATTTATATTTATTGAATACATTTATTAATTTTCTGGATAATTTTACAACAAAGTGATAAAAATTACTTGTAGCTAAAAGCAACATTCTTGTAAACAATAGCAATTATGCTATCAACTCATAAATATTGTACAAAGTAGTGAACATCAATGACACCTATAAGATAATCTATCTTTTAGCTCAATAACAAGTAGCGTAATACATATTTTTATTTTACTTATACTTTTAATAAAAGTATATTGATCACTGAAGATAAATTCAAGTGAAAATATAGTGTCGATTTGAAACTCTCGTAACTTTTGAAACAAGCAGCGCAGAGTCAAGAAATTTAGTTTGTTCTATAGACACATTCTTACATAAAAGATGCTGTCGGCACCTCTCTAGTCTATTTACTTTAGGAGACAGCTTTAACTTTGGTAAGTAAAGAAAGCTCTACAGTGAACATCGTATCTCCTAAAATTGAATATAATAGAATAGAGGTTATTGTGCTGATCTAAATTCCTATATACAATGAGAGTTTAGGTTTATGAACAATATGCTGTTGGTTTTCAATTTGAGCGAATTGCAATAGGGATGTCCCACTATATTAAATGTTGGATTTCTCTTTATTGTATATGTTTCTACACTATTTATATAATCAATCATAATAAATAGACAAAATAGATAGTTATCTTTGTTTTGTTTCCTTTACAAGGTGAAGATGGGAAGTACACATGGGTCTCTGTAAATTAACTGCTTCGAGGCCAAAAAATGGACTCATTCTATACGAAAACACAAATAGAGTAGAATGGGCTGTACTTTCTGCCTTTTGTTTACTTATTCCTGATATACTGCACTCTATATCCCACTCCTTAATCTACTTTGCACTGATGAGGAACGATGATTTGGAAATATCGGTGTCCATAACTGCGTCGTATTTCTTTCTAGGTTGTATATGGCATAATTACCTTTTGTATATTATTTATTATTATAAGTTATATTATTATTTTATTCCTTGTTATTCATATTTATTTATGAATAAGAACTGTAATATTCTATTAATAGATGTAACAACAATAATTATCAGCAGTATCCGTTAGATGCCGAAAATTAATTTTTGGTTCTAAAAATAAAGTTCTTAAATTAGATTTAAGTAAATATTCATAAATCTGTCCAAAAATCATGCTTGCATTCGAAAGACGTGCGTGTAATAAGAGATAATCAAATATAAGCAGTAAAACAAATATAATAAAATACACGACTATCTATAGAAGATTGCCTGTTATTTTTCTGTTATTAAACAGGAAGCGATTAAGAGAACTGTGATTTACCATGTATTTTTCAATAATTTCAAGGTTCATCATTAGCATCCTAACAGAAAGGATAAAATGCATTTTAAATTTCGCACTTTTGCATATTGCTTAAGAATATTCAAACACATGTATATGTATATCTGAAATTATTTTCGAGAAAATAGTAAAAACCTAAACTTTAGGAATTTGATTTTTTCTTCAGATTTTCTTTTTGTAAATATTTAACTTTCCATTTTAGTTACGAAATGTCACGTGACAATAATTGTGTTGGTCTCGTGAAACCATAACTTTATTTCTTTCTTTCCAGTGTGATTCGAAATACATGTACATGTTTTCTAAAAATGATTGATTAGGCTACATAATAGTAATTCAGGCGAGAATATATGCGTTGATGCTTTTTTAACTATTTTTATTGAATTATAATCTAAAAAGAATGTGTGTGACCAAACTTACGATCGTGACATAAGCGTATTCAATTTCAGTTCAAGATCTTCACAATCGAAATAATATTTCAGAAGATCCGTAGAATATAAGGGAACTAGTGTAGTGTAGTGAAAGTACATATGCCCCTGGGAGCATATGTACTGATGGAAAAATAAATATAGTTTAAAAAAACTAAAAAACACGCTTTTAAAGCACATCAAACTAAAAAGTGAAAAATAATTATTAATATAAACTGAAAATAATAATGAACGAAAAATACTAGTATTATTGTGAAAAAAGCGTGGGTTGCTCGATATACGAAAAATATGGCACAAAGCGCCCCACGCTTTTTTCACAATAATACTAGTATTTTTCGTTCATTATTGTTTTCAGTTTATATTAATAATTATTTTTCACTTTTTAGTTTGATGTGCTTTAAAAGCGTGTTTTTTTAGTTTTTTTTAAACTATATTTATTTTTCACTTTTTAGTTTGATGTGCTATGAAAGCGTGTTTTGTAGTTTTTTTTAAACTATATTTATATTGCTTATTGATGCTGATATTATAACATATTACGATCCAACAGATATTTCTGAAAAAAAAAAATATTTTTTTATTTCAGCCATGGGATTTGAACTCACGCCTGAGGAGTCCGTCGTTTCGCGTCGACTAAGACTTGCCCGCTCGGCCAACAACCGAACTGAGAATCACGGAATATACTTACAATATTAAGCCTCTTGCTCTCACGCAGAGGATACGTGAGGAAAGGACTGGCGATCCTGATCAGGATAATGATATAAACTTATCAAATTATTGTATTGTTACCGGTTCTTCGTAAGTGTACAAAGTTTCAATTAAATCTGTCCGTTTAAAGTGGGTCAAAATCGAGTCCAAAGAGTCGGTTACAAACAAACAAACAAACAAACATACAAGTGAAGCTAATAAAAGCGTGTTAAAAAAAAAGAAGACCAAGACAGAAGTGCAGCGGCAGAAAGAGCCCAGAAGATGTGCCGGTAGAATCCATCATTCAGGACCGGAAGAGGGCTGCAGAAACTCCTACACTGTTGACAAGGGGGTAGGCTCACACTGTCCAAGTTCAAATCGACATGCTTGTATAGTAAAATGCAGTAGTATGCACGGTTTCTGTCATTCATATTATCAAGAGTACCAGTACCGAAAATATCTAGGATATACGACGATACAGTGGAAGAACACAGACCATCATGTTTGTTACTAATACAAATAATGTGGGAAAAACTATTTTGAAAATGGACGTAAATGTTGACAATTTACGTCCTTAAATTGTCAACATTTTATGATGTTAAATATATTTCGCAAGAAACAACTTAAACTATTATTAAATGGTTTAAGTTTTAAACTAATATTGTGTACATATAGATACCACGAGATATGTGGTCTCAAGAAAAATCAACTGAAATGAAATTACCAAAATATAACCGTGTCAGGTGATATATCCAGAATCTAATTATCTATATCTTCTTCCTAATCTCCTAGCGTACCTATCTTCCAGTATTGTAAAACAGAAAGTACTTTTCTATACAAAAAATGTAATTATAATGTTCATAAAACTGAAATAAATTAACGAGGATTCTTAAAAATTATTTATTCATTAAAAGTATTAAAATTAAACATTTAAATTTAATAAAATAAAATGAAAATGAAGAACAATGAAAAAAACCGCTGCCAATTACTTGCAGATCAGAACTTCCTCACCGTAGTAAAACTCGACGTGTGGTGGAGTTTATAACAAAAGTAATTTTTGACGTTTCAAAAAAGTCACATTTTTTGACGTTTCAAAAAAAGTTACATTTTGACGTTTCAGAAAAGGCACTTTGACGTTTCAAAAAAAGTGACATTTTTTTGACGTTTCAAAAAAACTCATATTTTGACGTTTCAAAAAAGTCACATTGGTGGAATGTCACTAATATTTTTTTTTAGACATTTGGACCGATTTTGCTCATCAATAACTCAATCTCTTCCTTGACCTCTAGAATGTGTGTCTAAATTTGAAAGCTTTATTTCATAAACTGTAGGTGCTATCGCGAACCACACAGACACACAGACAGAAAATGCCTGAAATTTTGTGTATCGTCATAATTCGTCGAGATTCATCCAGAAATGCAATAAAAATTTTCAAAATTTTTTTCATGAATACATAAATTCCTCACTTTGAGGGGTGAGGAAGTAATTTACTATTTAAGTTCCGACATTCACTCTGAGAGTAAAAATACTATTGTAGAGTATGTTATATACATATGATTCCTTTATCATTACTGAAAATGCAAAAAAAAAGATTGTTGGCAAATTATCCAAATAATTTTGTATTTCTTTCCTGCGACATCAGTCTTCACTCATCATCAGCTTAAAAATAATATGAAAGACCATCACAGTATTGTTTTTATCCTAAATCAAATCAATTAAATCTCACCTGGTATAATTTGGTTTTAATGGCAGATTTATTGATAAGAATGTGGGTTTTTACCTTGGGGTTTTTATTTTAAACGTAATGTACTGAAGAAATTGAAAATATTCCTTTGAAAATTCAGAACCGCAATCATTGATTAGTTGTTTTAATTCTAGCATAACCACAAACATGTGAGGCTTAAAATTTGTTGTTTTTTTAAGATTTATGAATGGAATATTTGTCATATTTACCACCAAATAAAACAGAATAGTTTATTATTTTTTAAAATGTTCTAGTCTATTCTATTTGACAAATTTATATGCCTTTTAATTGTAAACAAACTAAATTTGTAAACAGCCAAAACATATTTACACTAAAATCACATCATTAATTTGTTTAATAGTAAATTATATTTATTATTATTATACATTTCTTCTTTCCTATTCTCCTTTAAGACCAGTGTTGACAGGTGTTACACTCATTAATTCGTTAAACAGGCACACATCAACACTTCCAGACTTTAGTTTCGATTTCATAGATGATCATCAGTGCACAGTAGGCGAGTATATACGTATAGATAAAAAGCACCTTCTGATTCCCTTTCTACTCTCTAAAAAATCCCAGAAAAGTTTAAATTAACAATATTGTAACTATAAAATTCACCAGATGGAATAGATGTTATAGTGTAATCTCCTTTGTTCTTATTTTTATGAATCTACATAGAGGAGAGAATAACATATATTTACCCTCTGGAGGAAAGATTTCTTTGTATATAATAGAAATATTACTCTTTAGGATAAATTGTATTATGTACAACCTTTACTGTTTGAAAACAACTTCCATGTGTAAACTTTATTCTGGGTGCAACGACCTTAATAATTGGTAATCGAATAATATTCCAAGCAAGGTCATTGCTTGCTTCAATAATCTGTATACCCTCAAGCAGAACTAATGTATTTTTTAAACAGAAATTTTACAATGTTGCCAATGAACTTACTTCTTGATATTTTGTCGCATCATAATGCCAGAAAAATATTACTTCATAAAAACCCACTTAGGGAAACAGATAATAAAATGGTTATTAAATTATTAGTATGATAAGTAGTAAATGGTAAAACAAAGAAAAATTCCGTAAGGTTTGTCAAATGGATATAATAAAACAATTGCAAGCCCCGATGACTCGGATTAATAGGGAACTTGCACATTTTTTTTTACTTCATAAAAATGTTCTACAATACTAAAAAATAAGATATGCAAAATATGACGCCTTAATTCCCAATAATAAATTTGTTATAAATTATTAAAGTTTCGCGCGCGAGCGAACCGTTTCAAACAGGTTCAAAAGCGCGGGAGTAGTCGTGACATCACACCATACCACGACGGAGATCCCAGCACTCGACTGCTTGATTTCAGCCGTAAAAATACCAGCATCGCCATAAATTTTAAGTGTATAGGTACTTAAAATGGAAACAAAAACTCCTTATTTTAAATATTGCATTGTACCGTTGTATAAGAATACTACAGTAAAAGTGCCAGATAAAATATTTATAATGTTGCCAGAAGATAAGATTCGTCGATCAAAATGGCTAAAAGCGTGTAGAAGAAATGAAAAAGACATTTCACAGAGCAGTAGGTCTCTACATGTGGGTGAAGATCATTTTAATGTAAGTACATTATTAAATACTATACATATGTCTATCTACTAGTTTTTCGCAGGCGGGCAATAAGATATTCCGAATTCCGAATTATTGAATTTTAATTAGGGTAGGATTAAAGAAAGAATGTGTATACAATGTTAGAAAATAAGATTAGTAGATAGAATGTAATTTAGTGATACTAAGTAAACGTAATTTCCTGGTGCGAAAGTAAACAGCTATTTATTATTATACTCTTCGCAAATACGATTACGAAGGGTATATTGCATTTGATCGGGACATTTCTAAAATCGTTAATATCGCTCGCAGAGAAAAAATCATTTCGTTCGTCATCGAATTCTGAACAACTTTCAAAATGTCCGTCTGTTCATCTGTCCGTCCGTCTGTCTGTCCGTCACGTTTCTTGTAAGCACGATAACTAAAGAAAAAATAGTCTGTTCGAATTGAAATTTGGGCTATAAGTTAGTGTTAGCTAGAGGAAGAAATCCATTGTTTTTGAAAAAAATCAAATAGTAAATAAAAAAGTTATAGGACATTTTATTTAAAAATATGAATCTACAGAGGGTTGCAATTTTCAATGTGCTACTAAAATTGAAGTAATTTTCTAAAGACACCAAAATGCTGTAAAATATACTACCACAAATTTCGCCTACGCAGTCGGCACCATCGGGAGATGAAAAAAAATTGAAAATTAAATATGTGATCAATATATTAAGTATTGTAAGAATGAATCTTAGTTTATACTATAAAATATACTGCCACGCGTTTCGCCAATACAGTTGGCACCATCGGGAGAGAAAATTAAATATGTAGTCAATATATTAGGTATTGTAAGAATGAAGTTTATAAGACAAACAGAAGATTCTTTTCAAAAAACTCCGAAGAGTATCCTACAGAATGTGCAACAATTATTATATAAAAGTTCAATAACACTACTGTCTGCGAAGAATAAAATGTTTACCTCTAGTATATATAGTATATTGCAAATACCTTTCCCTTGTCCTTTAATTTATTCTATTCAAATCTTACATTTATCTATTATGTGAATGATAACACGACACAATCACTTATTTCCCTTGCCCCAAAACATAGTATGAAAATACCTACGATAGGTAATTATACATTTGCGCAACATTTCCTTTGCAGCAAATGTCTTCTATAGAGACACTTTACGCGTGTGTACAAAAAAAAAACACGAAAAATATAGAAGTGGCTGTTGTAAAGAATTACCCTTAATTCATAAGACTAAGTCTGCTAAAAATGCTTAGTTGCGACTAAGCATTTTATAGTTATTTCTTTTTATTCCGTGATCAAGTCATAACTATTTTATGTTTATAAATTATTACTAAAAGCTAAAAAAATACATACTTCTCTGCCTTGACCCCGCGGACCTCTCCAAGGGAAAAACTTTCACTATTTTGTATAAAAGATGCCACCATAAACATATCCACTTTAGGCAAATTATCAGATTGGCCCTTTGAAAAACCTTGATCAGTCATTTTAAAATATCTGTACAACTACAATAAGCGGTACTATAAAACACAATTATATATTTATATCAGAACAGTCACTAACAAATCAACCACAGTCTTATAACACCGGTAAACATCTGATTGTATTGCTTCCCGGCGCGACGACTACCGAATATGGTATGGTGTGACGTCACAGTCAATAGTAGCTCGTTTCGGGCCACCTCAATTTTATCGCTGTTTAGATCCTTTATACTGATCGCGTGGAATTAGAAAACTTATTTTTTTGTGAACTACACGTTTTATTACAACGTTATGCTATGTTTTTTAGTATTATTTTTATTTCTAAAATTATAGGCAAGTTCCCTATTGCTTTTTATCTTGCAGCGTAGGAGGAAGAACGAAATTAGAAGAAAGAAATAGAAAATTAAATGGTATGAAAATAGATAGGAATAGACATTTGGATAGGAAAAATACAAAAAATATACACTGCCCAGTTAAACCATAGTGACCTATGAGTGCAATTATTAGGTCTATTTATTTTGGCTTTGGGTCGTAGACCAGCCATAAAAATCTAAACATAAATTCTAAAAAATTGGAAGTAAAAAACAAGATTATTAGCCAACCTAATTACAAACGCGTTATTTGAATTTCATGTAAATATTATTACGCATTTACTTCGTAAACAGTTTAAAATTTTTTTATCATTAATATACCACGTAGAAAAAACGCAATAACAATAGTTGTACGTTGTCATTTATAAAACGATTTTCGATTTCTGTAAACAGTTCCTGACGTTAAGGAACATGACCTTATTATTGACAAAAGATAATTACATCTTGGAATATGTTGTTGTAAAGCTCATTCAATTCCGTCTTAAATACCTATATAAAAAAAATTACATCAATTACTCATTGAAACTTATATTCTCACCGAAAGTTTAATTACATTTATTAACAAATGATATGTATGCTAGATTTATACAAAGACGTTATAGCATTTTCTATCCATTGTTGGTGAATAGGAACAAATATTTTAAGCGAAACATAGAATTTAAATTTGTCCACTATGATAGACCCATATGTCCACCATTTAGACCCTTGTTTGAATAAAAATCAATACGGGTTAAGTCCTGTGTTTTAAGAGGATACTGCATAGAATCAATTAATCTCTCTGCGCAAATATCCTTGGCCTTGAGGACGGTCTTGGTTGACAGAGCCCCAGCAGGACAATTTATCGTACCATTCAAATTACCTTCAAACCGACTCTGTGAATAATTCCTTCAATATTAGTATTTTCAAATGAAAAACAAAAGTTAGCCTTGTAATTTTTTTAATGAAGATGCTAAATGCTTTAGGCTAATTGCCACCACCAGGGGAGTATTAATAGTGGGAATTATCATTTTTGTGTAGATTTAGTAAAATTTTCGTTTATCTGATTTTCTATTAAAATTTTCAGATCATTTTGTAGAATATTACTTTACTGGTTACAATATATTCATAAAACTAGGATCCAACTAAATATCTTCCTGCTACATGTATATCAATGTGGCTGTCATCGAGCTTGGTCAACATTGGTTATATTTAGTCGATTCAAATATTGAGGCTAAGACTAATCGGTTCTCGATTTGATAATAACCAATAAAAGGCAATTGCCACCCAATAATTTATTAAATAGCTGGTTACATCCGGCAAACCCGCAGATAAATTTTTCACTTCTCTCTGAAGTGCACTTGGTCGGGTCACCAGCGAATATTTACCCTACGCCATTTTTCATCAGATTTTAAAATCTTCCTACCCTCAGAAGTAAGTGAAAATCAATTGAAAAATATACTTTATTTACCACCCTAGATCTACTAGACGTTATTATTGAGAAGGATTGCTAGTAAAAAATATCACTTTAATTTTTTCATCTAGTACCGTCCCAAATACTTGTTAAGAAAGTGTCCTAAAACTCCTACCACAGACCGCCAGCTGGAGAAAAAAATAGTTATTTATGACACAAGGACAAAAAATGCACTTTTTGTACAATTGCGGAAAATTGCCGGAAGAGGCGAAGGTAAAGTTATAACAGAGATCATTATTGGATTGTTCAGTAATAGTCTGAGAAGTGTTTTCACATTCGTATATCATAATCGTAGTTTAAATTAAGTAATTTGGATTCTTCTTATGAAATTGGTGTTTTTCTGCTCCTTATAAAGTAAGAAGAGTGTGTGTGTGTGTGTGTGTGTGTGTGCGTGCGTGCGTGGGTGCGTGTGTGCGCGGGTGCGTGTGTACGTGTGTGCGTGTGTGCGTGCGTGCGTACGTACGTGCGTGCTTGTGTGTGTGTTTTTGTGACAATGGCCAAAACAAAGAAGTCTCGTCGTCGATAGTCCACATCCTCATCCAGCGAATCGAGTAGTGCCAGTAGTCGTCGCCGTCAGGTAAAAAAGGCTTAAAAGGAAATTAAGAATGCAAAAAAAGAGCTTTGAACGAGAAACAGACTATAAGTACCACTTTTTATACTAGTTTAAAAATGGATGAATCCTTAGTACCTGAGTTTGATCCTTCCAAAGAATATTTAAATGCGTCAGTTTGGGTACAAAAGGTTAATGAGTTAAAAGAGATTTATGGATGGGACAATATGTTGAAAATTAAAATTGCGACAGGTCGGCTTCGAGGTAACGCACGTAAATGGTACGATTCTTTACAGTAACAGCTTTTTATTTGGGACGAAATGAAAGCATTGTTAGTAAATACCTTTCCCTCGGAACTGAAATTTGGAAAATTATTTGTGGAAGCTGCTAATTATACCTACACGCCGGGTCATAAATTAAGTGATTACTGTTTCGAAAATGTTTCTAAATTAAGGAAACTTAATTTAAGTATTAGCGAAGTGAATCTTATAGATTGCGTAATCGAAGGTTATACATAACGAGAATATAACTGTCTGCAAGAACCGTTAAATTCGAATCTATAGGGTGTTTGGCAAATTATTTAGATAGTGCAATTCCTGTGATGCATACTGCAGGCCTACCGGTGCCTGGAACATCAAGAAGTTTTATTAATACAATTAAAAAGAACTGTAAAGATATGTATTTAAAAAAAATCATGCTTCAATTGTCACGGTAAACATCTGATTAATAATTGTCCCAAGCCTATTGTTGCTTGTAAGATATGTAAGAAGACTGACTACACTAAAGAATGATGTGTCCGCTATAATTATAGGGTATAAGACCGAAAGGTAAATTCAATCAGTTTATTTTAAGACAGTAATTATCAAAGGGCGTATACTGAATAACTTTAATTGACACCGGCGGCTCTTATCTGCCAATGTCGAAGAAGGCAATTACTTATATCTTTGCGATGTTTTATGGGAAATGTCACATCTTGCAATAAATCTTGTTTAGTAGAAATGTGCATCGATACCGTTGTAGCAGAAGTAAATGCCGTAGTGTTACAAGATTCTTTGCTACAATACGATTTGATAGTAGGATGTGAATATTTAAACCAGCCACATGTGGGTTTAGTAAAAATAAAAGATTCACTTTTATTTAGAAATGTGGAAGTGTCAAAATTCTGGGGTGAACAAGTTAAGAATGTAGATTGCCGTCTTGCGATTTAAATTTTGGAGAAGTAATAGATGTCTATAATACTACATGTTTTGACTTATTAACACGAATTATTGACACAATTACTTTCACCCTAAAGAATTTGGGCGTAACGAAACTAACTGAAATGCAATTAAAGTGTAAAACTGCGGAACCAGTAATTTATAATCCCTATCGAATGACTGTCCGAGAAGAAGAAATTATAGGTATGATGTTTGAACTTTTAGATAGCAGTATAATTAGGCCCTCAAATTCCCCATATCCAAGTCCGCTACCCTTAAGAAGAAAACCAGTGACTACAGAGCTTGTGTGGATTATAGACGCTAAAACTTGATAACCGCAAAGGAATAAATTTCCATTGCCGTTAATAAGAAATCAAATTGACAGATTAGGAAGTTAATTGTTATAAATATTTCACCGCTTTAGATCTAATGTTGGGCTTTTATCGGATACCGATGGCGGAGGACTCTATAGGAAAAACTGTGTTCGTAACTCGTCACGTCATTAGGTTTGGCAAATTCACCAACGATCTTTCAAAAACCTGTAAACAGTGTACTAAGAGGTCATTTAAACAAAATGGAACATATTGATGCATTAAGCAGAAACCTAATAGAAGACATTTTGGATATAACCGTATTAGACATTATGAAAGCTCATTGGGTTTTAGCAGCTCAGTTACAAGATGATCAATTCATTAAAAAAGAGATAAAATTGTACCATTTTGAACGCGTTAAGTACCTCAGCGCCAGTAGTCCTGGAAACAAATGGGACACGTTTGTGAAAAAAGATTCAATTGGCAATCAATTCAACGTATAACAAGGCAATAATAACATCCCCTATTGAAACATTAGGGTCATACAAAGCGACGAGTTTGACAGAAGGGAAGTTTCTACAAGATATAGAATAAAATTTGACAAGAATTGATTTTGCTCAGTTAAGGCCTAAAATTGAAGAACGAATATCAAAGGATCAAGTTAAACAAAACGGGAGATGTGACAGGACGAGGACTGTGGCAAAGAAGTACCAAGTAGGAGACGTTGTAATGATACTGATGACAGACAGCCCTAACACAGGGTCTAGTAAAAAAAGATGTACCTTAAGGAGCATGAACCCTAGTTTTAAATAACAACCGATACCGTGTATAATTGAGAGAGAACTTTAAGAAATTAGGACGGTGGTAGCCGTCGATATGATGAAATCTTGGGTAGTTTTTGGAGGTGGGTAAGTTTGATTACAAAGTTAAATTTTCTCATAGATAAGTAAGATAGAAGGTTGTGACTGTTGAGATGGGTTTATATAGCACAGGCTCAGCAAATAAGGCTTGCGACTGTTATAAGTAAAGCACAAGGCTCAATCACAAATAAACTGGACTGTTAAGAATAAAACTTGTAGAGATTCTGCCTACTCGAACTACAAACCTACCAAATAAAAAATTATGAAACAAAATAAAACCACAATGAAATTAAAATAAGAAATTTATATTTTTTTACTTGAAACCAACTGGACGAAACGTAGGATAAATTGTTACTGGCCGAAAGCCTTGAAAATAAAAACAGGAAAGAAAGTTTTTCGTTTTTTTATTGAAGAAATAATTTCTACTTTAACAGCCAACAACTTGTAAAAATCACTAACTTCTAGTGAAGGATGACTATTATATACCATTAGTTATGAAAAATAATGTATTATATATACAGGGATTGGATTCAGCAGTAGCTTTTTATCGTATAACGTATTTTAAATAAAATATTTTTTTTAGAAACTGGTTTTTTCTCCTTTATAAACTTTAATAAAATATATAAGTATCTTAACTTTTATACTTTTTCATATACTATTTGAATCGATTCAGTTACAAGAAAATTTCCCACAATACATTTATACTGTTAATGCTATCTACAAGATAATAAAATTCTTGCTGCCATCGTGCATTTATCTCATTTTGACCAAAAATCGACTTTTACTCATTTGGCCACACACCAGGGATATAAAAGGTGATCTATTTTTTCGACCAGATATTCGAACCGAAAACATCACTTTTCAATACAATCAAATAAAATTACATTTTTATTTTAAATTCCATTTGTAATTAATTACTATATACAAACTATCAAGAAAATAATTTACCTCGGTTCAAAATCAATTAAAAAAAAATCTTTATTTTGGCAATTTGTATCTCCAATGCGAGGTTTTTAAAGAAAGAATTATGTTTATTTAGTAGGTACATATATATTTTTGAGGCAGTGGTGAAAACCCGTTATATACATTATTGATATATTTATTTAAATTATTTTCAATTTAATGTCACTTAGTTATTCAAGTCGACTACCATAGTGTTTGGTACCAGATATACACGTGTCTAGACGGGACATATTTATATTTATAAAGATATCTAGAAATATAAATTGCTGTCTTCCATATCGGCATAATTAACTGGACGTGAACTTTAAGCAGTGACCAATGATCATATGTCAAAATAAACACGCAATTATATGTACTATATTTCTTTAATTTGATAGTCTAAACATGTATAGATTAAAAATAATAAATAATTTATATTATCAATATTTACGAGATTGGTTTTTATTCATAAATAATTAAGAAATGGATATGGTCAGTTACTGTTTTTAACATGGTAAAAACACGAAACGACTTAATAAAAATTTTAATTTCTTGGTGAAATATGTACAGCTACCTATGTCTACTTTAAGTGACCAAAGGACGCTGATATCCATATCTGCTTTCGGTGATGGAGTAAGCTTATTATTGAAACAGGTTAGCTCAAAGAATATTAAAGAGATGTATTTTAATACCATCCTATCCTGTTTCAGTGATACGGATAAGCTTAGGCCCACATAGCAACAAATAACACATGGGTACCAGCGCTCTCCGGTCATTAAAAGTAAACGTAGCTGTACCAATAACAACTGAAAATTGAGACCGCATGATATTTTTATTCTGAGCTACTGTATAGTGAGGGCGGAAGTACAATACCTAATACATAATAATAAAGTTAGGGGTGACATTTTTTAAAAAATAGTAAGAAAATATGAAAAATCAGTTCAAGTACTTTTGCTTACTTTGTCAAATTTGGAATTTGCCGAATTTGTGCCACGCTGTTCTGTTACATCTTGTATATTAACATACTAAATTTAAAAACGTTATGCTGTAGCTGTAATAAATCAAAGCATATCACTGATTAACGAAATAACTTGATATAATTCACAAAAAATTATTTAAATTAAATTTGATATTGCTATAATAATTGTCAATGATAAGGAAATTTATTGCCATTACGGTCTACTTTATCCATAAGAGAAGCAAATTAAAACAAATGATTTTAATTTACGACTCATTATCTATTCATTGAAATCGTTAATGTTATTGAAGGCCAATTTAATTTAATGTATAATTTTGCTTTAAATTGGACAATTAAACTATAAAGATATTAACACAATTAAATTATTTGTTCTCATTAACTTTTGTAATGTATCTCATTCTCAGTCCAATAAATATTATAATTAATTTAACAATTTTTTTCTTTTTATGTTCAATTCATCTAGCTTAATTTTAACGTAATATTAATTAATAATAAATTAAATAAATATAGTTTAAAAAAACTAAAAAACACGCTTTTAAAGCACATCAAACTAAAAAAGTGAAAAATAATTATTAATATAAACTGAAAACAATAATGAACGAAAAATACTAGTATTATTGTGAAAAAAGCGTGGGTTGCTCGATATACGAAAAATATGGCACAAAGCGCCCCACGCTTTTTTCACAATAATACTAGTATTTTTCGTTCATTATTGTTTTCAGTTTATATTAATAATTATTTTTCACTTTTTTAGTTTGATGTGCTTTAAAAGCGTGTTTTTTTAGTTTTTTTAAACTATATTTATTTTTCACTTTTTAGTTTGATGTGCTATGAAAGCGTGTTTTGTAGTTTTTTTTAAACTATATTTATATTGCTTATTGATGCTGATATTATAACATATTACGATCCAACAGATATTTCTGAAAAAAAAAATATTTTTTTATTTCAGCCATGGGATTTGAACTCACGCCCGAGGAATCTGTCGTTTCGCGTCGACTAAGACTTGCCCGCTCTGCCAACGACCGACCTGACAATCACGGAATATACTTACAATATTAAGCCTCTTGCTCTCACGCAGAGGATACGTGAGGAAAGGACTGGCGATCCTGATCAGGATAATGATATAAACTTATCAAATTATTGTATTGTTACCGGTTCTTCGTAAGTGTACAAAGTTTCCATTAAATCTGTCCGTTTAAAGTGGGTCAAAATCGAGTCGAAAGAGTCGGTTACAAGCAAACAAGCAAACAAACAAACAAGCAAACAAACAAGCAAACAAACATACAAGTGAAGCTAATAAAAGCGTGTTAAAAAAGTAAATATGTTGGACAGACAAATAATGTAAAATTTCAGACATAAAATTAAGAGACCATTATAAAACAGTACGTAAGTTTCTTTTGTATAATACGTTGTAAAATTATCACGTTATTTTCAAGATTCAATTTCTGAGCAGTATTTTCATACGAAGTAGAATTTTACATTTATGATTATAAAAACTTCTTTATAGAAGTCTCTATTTTACCATAAATTTAAATTCTTTCAAAAATTGAGTCTGAAGTTTTGAATATTGCAAATGAATGATACATAGAATGAAGCTTCTTTGAGACGAGGACACAGTGATAGTGGCATTAACCAGAAAACAAAGATGACATTTTTATGCCTCAAGCCTTACCCGCCACCTCTAGAATGGCGTAAACCTCTGCCTGGAGTACCGTGGTGTACGAACCTAGAGCAAAGCTCTCCTGTACTCCTTTACCTTCCAGATATATTCCCGCCCAGGAGGACGGTCAAGTGGCCACCCGAGATCCGTCTGTGTAGCACACCAGAGAGTCCGGGGGAAGTCAATTCTTCCTTAATTCCACTCCTCCCTACTGGGAAGATTTTTCGTTTACTGAATTGGGCCAGAGATCATATTGACTTGTGATCAGATCAGTGAGGAAATTTTGTTTTTGCATATGAATCCAGGATATGTTTGTTTTCAGATAACAAAATTCGTGTAAGATGAATCACAGGTGGAAGATTTTTGAAACACCACAGCATTACAAGACTTTCTTTTGGCGGAGTTTCGTTTAAGTTATCGGCTACGATTTATAAAGGATGTAGAAGTTGCAAGTTGAAACAAACCTGCTTTCGATCAAATAATAGTTTCCTCAAACAACATGAAGAGACAGTAATGCGTAACTTTTTGTCGCTATTCAGTGCCAGTATCCTCATGAACAGTTTCGAAAATAAGAATTCGAGTATTTCCTCAGGGTTTGGTTTAGGTCTGTCGATGATATTTTTGCAGTGTTTAATACAAAATTTACTGATACTGATACTGGCAACTTTGATTCTAAATTAAACAGTCGTTCGCGTCAGTTAAATTCACATATGGAATTGAAAACTCTGGACAACTACCTTTAGACATATTAATAATAATTAGAAATAGCGAAAATAAGTTAGAATGTGACACAAACAGAAAAGATAACAGTACTTTGAGACACATTCCTAATAGTG
Source organism: Rhamnusium bicolor (assembly GCA_029963845.1). NCBI lineage: Eukaryota > Metazoa > Arthropoda > Insecta > Coleoptera > Cerambycidae > Rhamnusium > Rhamnusium bicolor. Next base: position 422,507 of record JANEYF010003070.1, on the reverse strand, counting down.
CTCAAAAATGGCGATTTTAAATATTTTAGTTCACAATCTAGTAAGCTCAACCCTAAATGAGGAGAGCTTTGAAAAAGAAAAGGCATTGACTTAGGAGCTGTAAGTAATGAATATTCTGTGTTTAGTTGATAAAATAATTAGGAACTTAAATTTAAAGAGACAATTCGAAACTCCTCGACCTTTCAAAACGAAAGAGAAAATCCGAAATTTGTATACATTCCATACGATCCTCAGTTCACCCGTGGTATTGGTAATATTTTTAGAGATATGGGTGTGATAGTAGATTATTCATTGGGAAATAAGCAATCCGAAAGACAAAATTGAAACAAACAAAAAGTCGGGGATTTACGAAATTAGCTATAGGAACTGTAATCAAAGGCATGTTGTACAAACTAGATGATCAATTCAAACTAGATTAAAGGAGCATATGACTTATCTCAAGAGAACAGATAGTTAGTGCCAAAATGTTTTGAAAACAACCATAAGAAGAGTAGAATTTAAAATTAATTTGAATGTAACAAAACTCGACGCTGGATGCATTTGATATTTACGGTTCAGTTTTAGGTATAAATAGGATACATTGTCAGACAAGTTATTTTTATCATCTCCAGATTATTCAACTTGGTTGGCGAAACGCGCGTCGAGTGCAGTATATGGTGATTTGGTGTTTTGTGGAAAATCACGTCAGTGTTAGCTTCACAACAAGGATTCCAACTCACTTCAGGATTAATATTGTCCATAATTTGGCCTACTAAATTTATATTTGACATAAAATGAAAACAATTTTTTTTTATCATGAAGAGAAAAAGTTTAAGAGCGGTTTACACTTTTATGTTGGCCTCCTGATTAAAAAAAGGGAACAAAAAAATTGTGACACAAAAGGTTCATCACATAGGAAGGCTAGTGTTAATAAAAAGGATAATTATTGTTATATTTGCATGATTGCAAGTGAAATTAACCTGAGAAGCTTAGCGATTGACGTCATAAAAAGCTGACATTAACCTTGCGATGTAAATCCCCGTTTACGTTCGTATTCCTTCGGAAATGAACTTTGCATAAATAGAACTAAATACTATAATAAATTTCAAAAAGAAACACATTAGCGCAGTGGTTAGACTGTCTCAATTTTTTTTATATCAAAATGTATACAAACCCTTTCAATCGCAAACATTCCGTAATTCGACAAGTTATAGACCGTTTTTTACATTCTGACCATAACAACAACAAATATTCTAAAGGAAACGTCGACGGTTTCAAAAGACAACCTAACTCATTTGAGAGCTCAAGTTCGCCCACTTCGCAGAGCTCGTCGAGAAAGAAGAAAGGAAAATATTCCAGTGGGCATGACAATCGATGTGTGGTGGGACCGTGAGTTAAAATACCTGAATCTGAGGATAATGGAAAATAAAGTAAAATCTTTTATTTTTTTGAGGTAGGTAAATAAGTAAATATTTGTCTCAAACTAGTATTGTTTAGGTCATATTGTTTTCTGAAAGAGTAAAAAATAACCAAAACTTGGATTTGCTTGATTATAATCGATTGGCATATAATTATTATTTTAATTTATATAACCATTACTACCTACCAAATATTTAAAATATGTCTATATTTACACCTCTGACTGTAAATAAGTGGACACCATGTTATGGCCTACTCAGCTTCCTGAGTTTACGATGTTTGAAACATTTTTGAAATGTCAGATACTGAAATTACTGAAAATATTTATTTATTTAGCAATTTGTTTGCCATGCCTTATCTGTTAATTCGACCTGAAGTTATGATAATATGATAAACTTATACGCACTACATGAACTACATAATCAGAGAAGTTTGTCGGATATGTATCATGTACGGTTTCAATGGAAATTAAAATAAAAAAGTCTCTAATATTTTAAAAAATGGGTTGTATATGAATAATATCGAGATTAGTTCTAGAGAAAAAGTGTCTAGAGTTGTTTGTTTTTGAAACTATTTAAAATTCTAAATTCACTTTAAAATTCCAAATTTTTTTAAGGATTCTAATGATGTAAAAGACAATATTCTTATAAAAGTAATTTCAAAGTGTTACTGGATAAGAATTACAAAAGTATTAAATTTATTTATTTGTATAAATTAGGTGCTGGTTTAGTCCGTAAAATAATATGAAATAAAATGACTTTTTATAATATTTATTGAAATTTGCATTATTTTATTTGTTATATAATTTTAAGTACTTTCAATTTTAAAACGTTTTTAACAACAGATCTAATGAATTTTATTCAGTACTTTCTGCAAATTACTAAAATAATAAAATAATTATTATTTTTTAATTTCATTGTAAATGTAGTTATATTTTTCAAACAAAGCATACAGTTTAAAAGATAATAAAATTTTAAATAAATATTCAAGTTTAATAAAAATAACCTTATCTGAATTGTATATTTCAATTTTATGATTTGTTCATAAAAAACTTAAACAGTTTATTAGAAAAATGTTTAAATTATATTTCAACGTATGAACAGGTATCAGGTACTTAAAATTTTAACAGTTACATGTCTAATGCTTCAACAACTATAATTTTAAAGTTATTTATATCCTGTGTCCAAAAATGTTTAGAATTTAAATCATTTTCTTCATAAATAAACATTAAAAGCATGTAATTAAAAAAGAAAATACTTCTTATCTACGAGAGGTGTTTTCTAAAACAATAACTATTTAGACAAAATTATATAATACATAAAAGTAAAGAAGCTTCTGTAAAAGAAACATTTTCTGACTTGCAATGTGGTGACAATATATAAACCTAAATATCTGCAAACGTCTGCAAAAAAGAAACTGGCACAATTTGTTTAAAGTGTTAAAATAATTTCATCATGAATGCAATATAAGCAGTTTGAATTAAGTACATAAAAAGTCAATAAAAATATGCAACAATGAAAACGATAATTTTATAATATTAACTTAATTATTTGAACTACTTGAAGAATTCAATTTTAAGAAGTACCTGCTAGGTTGTGCGATAATTTTTATTTAATTTTATAAAACAACAGATGCAAATTGTGATTTTATGGGAATCCCCCCCCCCCCCCGTAATTTTATTATTTTTATTATACAAAATCATTACGAAAAAAATGGTAAATGCAAAAGTTATAGGACTTTTTTATATAGATTTTGAAAATCACATCAGAAAAACTCTTTCTCATGAACATAGTAATACAGTAGTTATTGGATATATCTCTATCAACGGGAGATATGAGGAACATTTTGTGTGAGTTCCACCCCCGTTAACTTTGTTATTTCTGACTATACATATATAGCAATTGGAAATATATTTTTTAATAGTCAGAAATAACAAAGTGGGGTCTCCTTCATCTTTCTCTTACTATTAGTATTAGAGATAGGACCCATCAACCCCTATATTCTATTAATACCTCTAGCTATTTTGGTAAGCTACCATTGTTTTTCTGATGTGGTTTTCAAAATCTACATTAAAAAACCCTATAACTTTTGCATTTCCCATTTTTTTCGTAATGATAAAAATAACAAAATTATTGCGGGTGAGTTTTCTCACAAAATAAATTTTTAGTCAACGGATAGTTTCATTAATCTATTGAAAACAAAAGAGACAAATTGGACCACATATGTCGTAAAGTACTGTCATGTTTATTTCATTTTACTCACTTACCTATATTAATGCGGAATCCATGTAATAAAAAACACGAAAATGCTATAGTTTTGGACAAATATCAACGAATTCTATGTCGATAAATATTTTGACTCAATCTGTGACTAATAAAATATACGTATTGGCAACATAATATTAGTTTAACACGAGATAACACATTTTTTTCTTTTATTCTTTAGTGAGCATGAAATCAATATAGGTATGTAGAATTAGAAATTATCAGTCCACTCGTACATTTTATTTCTCATATGGGTACGTACACTTTTTTTATCATTTATGAGTTACGTTTCCAAAAGTAGGTAATTTGGAAGGTAAGCATATGTGATTTTTTTTGGAAGTGTTGGATTCCCCTGGCTGGGAAACTGAGATTTTTTCAGAAACAGAAATTAATCTTAAAATATCGATTGTTGAATTTTTTGTTGTTTCCGCTGGGTAGCTTCCTCCTGTTTGTGATTAATTCACCTTCTGTTCCTCATAAATATGTTTACTTTTTAAATAATCGTTTTTAAAATGGAAATTTTTAAATTACTACAGAAATTTTTATAGTTAAATCTATTTTTACGTTTTTTAATGCTAGGTTCTTAATATTCACGTGAACAATAAACATTTTAATATTTAAGTTTACCAGTTTTAAAGCATATTTATAAAATTTATAGATAATTACTTATTTATCACCAAAAATAGGTAATCGTAAACATATCAATATAACTATATTATATAGTTACGTAATGTATCTTAATGGTGCCCACAGATTGTAACAATTTAGCTATAGAGATGGCAGTACGGACTGGACCAAGTACACAAACTTGATTACATGTCAAAGTTTTTAATTCCTTTTAAAGGTCGCACACGGCTCTTGGAAAGAAAATCATCAAAAGGAGAATTTAGAGAACTCTTAAACTCATAACACATCCGATTCAGATATTTTACTGCAATTTATTTAGATGTAAATGTAAAGATTATGACTTATTTGATTATTATATGTAATTTTAAATCAGCCTTTGCATTTTTATGCTACCTCCCGATCTATTTTCGGAATCAATATGTTGATTGGTAATTTCATCATTAAGTTAATTTTTTTATTGCTTGTCCTTATGTTTTATTTAATTATTTCTGTATTTATTAAACGAAGAGTGCAGTTACCTCTAATTTATAATAAAAAAACCTGTTTAATCAATGTCCTACTATTATGTTTAGCCTAGGAGGTCTAGTAATTGCCACAATCTTTTATCCAACTGGCTGTTTTTTTTTACATATTGGTATAGCAAATGCCTAATATTCCGATTAGCTTGTCTTGGGGCATCTTTTGATACAATTTATATTAATATTTCCAAATTAGCAAAACCATTTTATTCAGAATTGTCTAATTGTAAGGACGAAAGCTGTTTAAAAAATAATTACCATATTATTCATATGATAAATATTCATGTTAAACAATAGCTATAAGAAATTTACATTTTAATTCGAAAATATTTTGTGGAAGAATAATTATCATGTTTATACAACAGCATAATCAGCAGTAGTACCAAATTTATTTTCGTTTTAAATATATAATAATAAGTAAAGAAATGGTGTGAGGTGTTATTCTAGGTTTCTATTTTGAACTGAAATTAGGTTTCTTCTGGGGCAAATAATAAAAAATGTCACGACTAACAGATACTATACAAGGTGTTCGCTAAAGCTTGAAAACTTTTATACCATAGGTAATTTATTTTATTTTTGTTGCAGATATTCACAAAGAAAGTTACGGCGTATGCAATTACCCTCAAGCTGAGGGAGAGATAGTGAGAAATTATTTTATGCAATTTGCACTTGTATTGAAGAATGTCATAACATATTTCATAATTTATTCATCTCTTTATTGTTATTTCTTTAAATTAATGTATACTATAAGTAAGATTTATAAAAATGTTTAATTTGTAAGTGTTTTTAATAAAGAATTAAAATGTATTGTCTTATCTTTTGAATTATTTTTGACAAATAAAATGCCCAGTCAAGCAGCTTAGGTCAGTTACATCGGAGATCAAGATATTTTAGAGAACCTTATTATATCACACTTCTTTTTACCTTTTTTATGTAGTTGCATCAATAGAATTTATAAATTTATTACAAAATTATCGGATGTCAATATTACATAACAGTGATGTATGATCTATCACTATTATGTATTTATAATAATGTTTTGTATACTATCTCGAAACTATATTACGTCCTTGTTACATTAATTATACAGGCCTACAAAAAACAAGTTCTGTCCTAGAGATCAGACCCAACTCTTCCCATGTATTTTGATGCGCTGAAACCGAATTTGACAAAAAGATTTTTTTGACACGTCAATTTTTTTTCTACGACCGCCTATAACCATCTCCCCTCAGGGGGAATTTTTTTTGAAAAATTTCTGTAAGGGTTTTTTGGGTCGCTGATTACGAATTTGAATACAAAAATAAATTTTGACATAATGACAGCTGTCAACAAGCTATCAAATTTCATGAAAAATGTAAAAAGTCAATATTTGGAGCATATTATTAAGCTTTTTGGGCTGCTGATCATGAATCAGAAGTCAAAAATGAACTTTGACATATTGACTTTTTACAATGTTCATGAAATTTGACATCTTGTTGACACCTGTCTTTATGTTAAAAATCATTTTTGACTTCTGATTCGTGATCAACAGACCAAAAAACTTAATAATATGCTCCATATATGGACAGCTTCTTGACAGCTATCATTATGTCAAAATTCATTTTGACATAATGATTCGTGATCGGCGACCCAAAAAACCCTTACAGAAATTTTTTCTAACAATTTCCCCCCTGGGGGAATTATAGAAGGTTATAAAGGGTCGCAGAGAAAAATTGTCGTCAAAAAAAATTTTTTTTTGCCAAATTCTAGTTTCAACATGAGAAAAATTGAGTCTGATCTCTAGGACAGAACTTTTATTTTGTAGGCCTGTGTTATTAATGTGCCATAAAACCATGTATTATGTATATAACATGGTTTTAAGTTAGAAAAAAGTTTAAAGTTGTAAATATGTATCGGGCATGTATTGATTATAGAACAACCGTGATAAATTTTACAGGAAATAATTGTCTGTCTTACATACGCAGTATTATATTTGTTGTCGTTATATAATTTTTATGAAAAGAGACCATATCAATTTTAGATATGTGATTAGTCCAGTATGATGTATTAAAGAATGTTGCTCTTATATACTACATAATTCGAAAGCGATATAATTTAATAATTTAATCAATTAAATATCATTTAGATTATTATTGTAGGTTCACCAGCTCTAACTACGGTAGCTGCCGCCATGTTCTTAAATTTCTTGGCGTAGTACTTTGCAGAAGAAAAGTAGATTTTTAATGTTTTTCTTTAATACCTCTATAAAATCACGCTACAATTTGGTGATTCAATAGTTTTCAGTGTTGATGACCTACTATGCACGACCATGTACCTTTAATTTTGTGGATGTAAAAATACAAATTTAAATTTTTATTAAATCCTCTACAGGTTGAAATTGCGGAGACCAGGACAATTAGGTTAAAATATACATGCTACCTTGCTTACGTTTCGTTTATTATCAGACTTAAACTTTTCAGGGCTCAATGCCAAAAATTGAGTGTGAAACCAATGCGGCTTCTCTCAACAACTTAGATATTTACCTTAATCTCTCTTTTACCAGAAGTTATGTATGATTCAATCAAATTCAGTACAGTACCACGTATACCAATATCGTTCATATACAGAATGATTCTCAGTCTAGCAACTTTAACATCATTTTTCCTGGTCAAGTTCATAGTATACAGAATTTAGTAACCTCTAAGAGGCTGATTTATTTGCACTAAATCCCTGTTGAGCTGATAATTAAAATTGATTTCGTATCTAAAATAAATTAGATTGTGGACAATTCTCTCAATGAATTTTGAAAAGGTACTCAATAAGGATATTTGATGGTAGTTATCTGCATTGGTTGGTTATGGATTTTTATAGGAAACACTAGCAGTTTTCAATATGTTCAGAAGAATATCCTGTTTAATGGATTTATTGATTAGATTGGTCAAAGGGGTAATAATTGTGATTATGATTAGACTTATTAAAGTAAAATCGTCACAGGTTTCATATGAAATGGAGACCAGCAGTGTATAGAAAAATATATTGTATATACATTAATTATTTAAAGGGGGTAAAGTAAAACTACGACTAGTTAAAATAAAATTTATTGTTCTGTCTTATTATAATATCACATTATTGATCCACATAAAGTTTTGTGCTGACTTTTATAATTCATAATATTTATTATACCTTATATTTTAATATCAAATATAACCGACTACTAGATTACTTTCGACGACTGGACAGTATATGGACATTGTGATATGGCATTTTAAGTCACGCTGTGTACTGGCAGCGACGCCTGGCAAGTCACGATAGCCAATGAGAATCCGAACGGTTCGCACGCGGTGAAATCAATGAAAGACATGTTGTAAACTAATATTATTATCGTGAGCTATATAAATATATCGTTTAAAAATCAATTGTTTTGACCATTACTTTAAGTTAATACCTATTATAACGTAAGGCATTCTGTACCTGCAGTTCACACTAACATTCTGTATACTCATTTGTCACTCGATCTGACCAATGAAAAGCTTTATGTGCCAAAGCAATATGCGGAATGCTTAAATGCCTACGATACAGTTCATTCACAGGGGAAATTTCATCTAAATCTTATTGAAAATAGACATTGCAAAGTGTCTATTTTGTCAAAAGCGTGTTCATAGTTTAGTAATTAATTACATGTATAAATGTTTTCAACTCCTTTTTTTATGCATATTTTCTATTTTCAGAATTTTTAAAAATTAAAAGAGAACAAAAATAAAGTACAATTAATTGTTTGTCTATTTCTTCTCTTTCTTTTTAGAGTTTACGTTATTCCTTTAAGAAGTCTATGTGTACATATTTATGTATTTGTTGTTCATGGAGATATATCTTATAGATATACATATCTCAAAGAGTGCTCAAAAATATTTTTCCCTGTTGACACAACAAAATCCCAAATTTATGAGGAAAATTTGCAAAATCCCTTCCATGTTTCTTATACAAAAAAGAAACAATAAAATATATTTAAAACCAACAAATAAATACTTGTAATAAAGTGTCTTTTATTATATAACCATTATTGACAATTGTAATTGTAATCAAATTAGAAATGATTTAATGTTTATATCATATGATTTTTTTCGTTCTTAAGGAAATTTTCAGCATATAAATAAAGTTTACTTAGCAACTACTCTTATTAATAAATTAGAGTGTTTAAGTTTAGAAATGATTTCATTTTTAAAATTGTCTGAATATTTCTCATCAACGACAGACTAAATATGATCATTTATCAAATTCCTCTCTTATAGATTAGCTTGCCATGACCATTGCCTACCAGTTGCCAAAAATGTCTTTGAGTTCTTGTTGGTAAATAGGTAAGGAGAGTTTAATTTGGGGCATTCGAAATTCTCCATAATATAATTCAATTTTCTCTTGCTCTTCCTCCCCACAGGTTGCAATAAATTATTCCACAATAAATTAGCACCTAAAAAAATACAAAATTAGTACTTTGGAAAACACAAAACCTCATAACAACTAAAAATTAATTGTATTAATAATGGTCGCAGAACTAAAGACAAATAAGTGTTGTTGTGAAATGAAACCATGACATGGAACGCATGAAACAGTTTTTGTTTTCGATAATTTAATAATAATCGTTATTTTCTACAATACAGATTTTTACAAAAATGGATAAAGGGGGTAAAATGGAAAACTACATAATAACCAGAGTTAAATTTTTATCTTGCTGTAGTTCCTTTGAATTAAGAACAGAGGGATCAAAGTTGTAGAGGTACTGGAGCTGTTCAAAGAACCACGTGAAGAATGCCCCTTAGCCCCTTAACAATTCAGGCCCCAAATGACCGTTTCACTACTACTAGGTCTCTGGCAAATGAATAGTTAGCTGCTGCGGGTCAACGATTATCCATCATACCCTTCAATGAAAAAATAAGTTCCTTTGGTCCTCGGTTGTAACCGACTCCGCCTTATTTTGCCACTAACTCAGGTAATACTTAAATGGTGCTCAGTAGGATGAAGAATGGAATCGGATAGTCTTCAGTGATGCATTTTGATTCTAAGGTCACGATAAATGCAGAAGTGTTCGACTTGGAAAAACAGTAGTTTTATGTCAGGTGTTAGACAGATTTTACCCGAGGGGTATGGTATGGGGTATAGTCTTCCTAGAAAGTAACATGAATGCACAAAAGTCTTGGAAACTTAGTTTTCAATAGACACCTACCTGCTGTCAACCAAGAAGTTCCTAAAAACTGTCATTCTATGGCCTGCAAAATCATCTGACCTTTCTCCGATTGAACATGTATGGGACATGATAGGTAGATGGTTATATTTAGACAATAACATCCTTATTAACAAGCCAAGACTCCCAATCGCTCCCATTAGGGAAAGTTCGAAAAAAATAGCCGCCTTCCTCAATTTTCTTTTGTTATATCTTAGAAACTACGCGTTTTATGAAAAATACAGGAGGACTTTTTCGTGAAAAATGAAAGAACAAATGTTTTTTATTTAATTTTTTGAGTGGAAAATACATATTTACTGGTTTAGCCCATTAAAGTGACATACGAGTAAAGTTTTTAACGCTCTCTTACGACACTTTGGTGTGGTGTTGGTATAGTGTTCAATGCCAAAACAAGAAATTCTGTGAAGAATTGTTTTTAAATAAAGTTTTTTGAAAGTTTATGGATTTTTCTTTTTTTGTACTACCAAACAAACTTTATAAACTTTGAAAAAGGAAACAGATTCGTTTCCGAAAATCAGGGAAACATATTATTTTTTTTTTGCCAAAAAACACCCTCTGGCTGATGTTTTTACGTAAAAGTCACAAGCTCAGAGGTTTATTTTTCCAGTGGTATACTGGGTATCTAACTGTGATTTTTAGATAACCAAGAATTATTTATGTGGTACTGTCCAGCCGGCGAAAGAAGGCCCGCATGGTAAGGGAGAGCATTGCCGATAAGTCGCCAGCTTTCTGTCAAAACATATACTAGGAATAAAATGTTTCTCCCAGTGAGTAGCTGCGAATGCAAACGATCACAAAAATTTGCCATATACTAATTCATGCATTTCATTTACGCTTTATTGTGAATGGAATGCACAAATCACATTCTTCCCGCGAGTCTTCTTTCCCCTACCAGACAGTAGTAAGCCCCATGGAAGAAAAAGAAATATTTAGAGAATGCCACAAATAACGTTCAGACAATATTTATATGAATGCACCAACAAATTTTGTATGCATTTTCTTATTTTTTATTTTAGGAAAATTGTTCCAATCAACGACATATCTCAAAAAAACAAAAGAAAACAAGATGGGGGTCATTATTTCGACCTTCCCCCACTTGGAGCGAATGGGACTTTTAACAGATTAAGAAGGACGTTATTGGCTAAACATTACCGCTGAGATCAGATTGTTACAAAATTTTCCTACCTAAACCTTCAACGTAAGCGGTTCATGATACAATACATTAAGACACTGACCACCAAATTCGAAGCATGCCTCGTAGAGTTGGGAAATGTGAAAGACTTCGTAGAATATCAACACACGATTAATTTTGAGACATATGTCTTTGTCTATTCATAATGAAATTTACTCTTTTTATGCCCTATTGTTTTACAAACGACTACTAGTGGTTTCATTTTCTATATTACACAGTATACATCTTCGACTCACGTGTCTGAATTAAATGTTCAAAATGCGTATGGTGTTAATTTTTCGTAATAATTAGCATATTGTTGATTACTACACGCGATGATATATCTATACATTAATTTGATGTGCGTGTACTGTTGTGATCTTTTAATAATGTTAATATATTTTATTAGTAGTTTTGTATAATAATTACGGTTTAATTATTTATCCATTAGTAATTTTTTACGAAATAATATATATATATATATATATATTGATATATATATATATATATATATATATATATATATATATATATATATATATATATATATATATATATATATATATATATATATATATATATATATATACGTATTTCGTATTGCCTACATATATAAATATACATACATTTCTATTATATATTTACAGGTGCTGGCTATTTTAAAACGTTTGTTTACAAACAAAAGTGGCCACGATACATAAATAGTTGTAATACAATAATTTAACAACAAAAATTTTATGACATAATTAGTTTAGACGATTAGGAAAAAACTGTGACATTGAAAACTGATTACGTGCTAGTAAACATATAAGACTATTCAAAAAATTGTGAGAAATATTGAGACTAATAATAGTATTAATAGTTTGAAGTTAAACATCCAAACCATATTTAGTAATGAAGTCAGGGGTGCTCGAATTGGAAAGAAATTGTTTTTGAAATATTTTTGAAGAAATTAATAAGATACATAGTGATAGTACAAAAAAAGTATATCGACAACCAAATCGTCTTAGTCGTCAAATTTTGTTACAAAATCAAAATTGTCGTTCATTACTATTAAAAATAGAATCGTTAATATACAACATTCTACAAATTGAATCTGATATCGCTACTTTAGAATTAGAGGGTTCTAATCAACATAATTTGTAAAAATAAGATTTTTACTAAACAAGGTTCTGTAGCTCGATATGCAATGTAAAAAAAGAAATGTAACGACCTGTTTTTGTAAGATAAATAATTTGGACCACATTCCTTATAAATTAGATGTAATGTTTTGAGTTGTAGATTAACTTACAAATTCGATTAAAATAATTTCATTAAACCCCATTGTATAGTGTGCAAAACCGATATAGTGTCGGAACGTGCAGAGTAAGATTCGACATGTCTAATACATTACATCTTCTATCTTTTAAGCAGCTTACATTAAAACAAGAACGATGATTGTTGTTTTTGTTGGCACGCGACCGAAGCGGAGTTTAGCTTACATTCTGGAATACTTCAGGGCCAGACTTAATTTTGTTACCGATTCGTTCTAGCAGTGCTGATATATTATAAGTACAATATTATAAGATAAATAATAATTATTTAATATCTGTTTATTTGCTGGCGTGTTTTTGAAAATAATTTAAGAAGGTTAATTTTTAAGATAATAAAGTAATAATTTTTTTATATCTGTTTTGTTGGGTATTTTTTGAATATTTTTAAGAAGGTATTTGATTTAAAAATGTTTCGACCGTGGAAGGCCTCTACGTCTACATCTTATTGTGTTTGTGAAAATGATAGTGATTACAATGATAACGAAAATCAAAGTTCATTAGTGTTTTCGGTAATAAAAAATCGGCCACATTTGAACGAGCAAGTGAAACAAATTTGCCTTAATGATTACAATAATCTTTTGAAACAATGAGCTAATGACCCTAATTAGTATGATTTAGATGTTCTAGGTGAAACAGCATCTCTGACTAACGTTCCCCGTCCAATACGCAAACTAGTGAAAGAAGGTGACCTCCCAAGAAAACAAAGATCTGATGCCGGTCAATCGAAAACTCTGGACCCATCGTTACCAAAACTTTTAAGAACTTTAGTTTACGATGCGTATCAGAAAAATGAAATCTCAGCTACTGATGTCGTAGTCAGAAAATTAAAAGAAATGGATTATCATCTAAAATATACAAAAAGAACTTTAGGAATTTGGCTGAGAAAAATTGGATTTAAATATCAAACTATTAATAAACGCATAGCGATTATAAAAAATAGACGAATAGTGGATTGGCAAAATTCATATCTAGAAGAATAAAAGAACTCATAAGGGAAAATAGACCAATTTATTATCTAGATGGAACTTGGTATGATACTCATGACACCGTAAAAAAAGAATGGACTGATGGATCAAGGAAATGTTAACCAATCTCATTGCCCCCTAATAAAGGAACTTGATTGATTATATTACACTGCCACAAAGTGTTGAGATTACCGCCATATTTCTGTATTTTCGACCCGATTGAATTAATTTGGTGTAAATTGAAGAAGAATGTCAGAAAAGGATATATATTTTCAAAATTCGATAAAAACAGTCGTAGAGTTAATTAAAAATGAAGTATCGAAAATTAACAAGGAAGACTGGGAAAATGAATGAGGATAATAATATAAAAATTGACAAATTTCATATAAATAGTGGAAATAAATTTATTATAAATTTGAAAGAGGATAGTAGTTCATCTGAAAATGAAGAAGATGGTGGGAAGGGCGAGGATTCAGAGGAAGAAGCAATGTGAGGTGAGGTAAAGTGAAGTGATGTGAAGTGAAGGAGTGAATATTATGATATCAACTGCATTATTTAATTCCGTTTTTGTTCTTTCGTAGTTCAGTGCTTGAGAAACATTTTATTCATGATGTTATTATTAGTTTAAGGCCAAAGACAGTGATAAATTCGGTGATGAGCAAAATTGTCCAGCTGAAAGGAGGTCCACGAGACCCAAACCTTTTTTTTGTATTTGCCTTTACAAAAAAACATATTCTTGAAAATTATAAATCATGTCTACTATATCAAGCCAATAAAATATATGTTCCAAGTACTTAAATAAAGCTGACGTAAACTGAAATTTTGTACACATTTGACCACATAAAATGGGGTTAGGATAAATTTAATAGTTTAATTTGGAATGTCTAATTTAGTTACAAAAATGTCAATGTCAATAAGAAGAAATTATTAAAATACATGGCATGAATTATTATTGACAGTATCGATTGACGTCGATAATTATTTAAAAATTTTAATGAAACATTTCAAGATGTGCTATTAAAATTTAATTGAGGTAAGTGAAAGATTATATAGAAGGATTTTTTTTAGATCAGGATGATATACAGGGTGATCTACCACGAGTGTGCCAAACTTCAGAGGCTGGTAATTTATCAAAAAAATAAATGGACTTTCATTAATAAACATATGTCCTAAAACGCATAATAAAGAGAGCTACAACCCCTTAAACGGGGTTGATGAATACCAATTTTTCGATTATAAGTCCGATATGGTGGTGATTAAAAAAATGAAATTTTCATACATTACGGCCCCGATGTAGGCGCATAAAATTACAAATTTCCTAATTAACAGCTTGCCTTATTGAGGTAGTTTTGAGGGGTGAGGGGTAGTTTTTTACCCCAAACTTTTTTTTGACGTCACTTCCGAAGCAAAACTTTTAAATAACATTATTTCCCATGCAATGACTCAGAAAAAAGTACTTTTCAAAATTTCTGTCACACCAGCCGTTTTTGAATAATTTGCGTTGAACGGCAATACGACATGTGAATGAATGGTTGAATCGGAATTTTGGAAATAACTGGATTGGTAACTGTGGTCCTGTTTATGGCCTCTTCGCTCTCCCGATCTCAAACTTCTAGATTTTTATTTCTAGGGGCATATGAAGCAGTTCGTTTATTTTGAGGAAATAAATAATATTCAGCACTTGATGGAAAGGATCAATAATAGTATAGCTTATATCACAAACAATGGTGACATGGCTGAAATTAATAATTCAGTTATTCGTCGTTGTGAGGCGTGTATTCGTGCTCAAGGAGGTCATTTTGAACAGTTACTCTTTTAGCTATTAAGTACGTTATTTCTGTGTTGTACATTGATTTTTAATTTTGTAATAAAAATGTTGTTTATTTCACGTGAAAAACCTTATTGCCGTTCAACGCAAATTATTCAAAAACGGCTGGTGTGACAGAAATTTTGAAAAATACATTTTTCTGAGTTATTGCATGGGAAATAATGTTATTTAAAAGTTTTGCTTCGGAAGTGATGTCAAAATAAGTTTAGGGTAAAAAAACTACCCCTTACCCCTCAAAACTACCTCAATAAAGCAAGCTGTTAATTACGAAATTTGTACTTTTATGCGCCTACATCGGGGCCGTAATGCATGAAAATTTCATTTCTTTAATCACCACCATATTGGACTTATAATCGAAAAATTGATATTCATCAACCCCCTTCAAGGGGTTGTAGCTCCCTTATTATGCGTTTTAGGACATATGTTGATTAATGAAAGTTCATTTATTTTTTTGATAAATTACCAGCCTCTGAAGTTTGGCACACTCGTGGTAGATCACCCTGTATACTGGTATAAGAAAGTTATGTGCTGGCCACATCAGATATTTTATTTGTTTTTTCATATCTGCAGAATCAAAGATAGTTTACTAGTGACGATTTTAATAAATAGACCCAAATCATACTGTATAACATAGATCAACTCATTTTTGACATATCTTAATTTTATATTAAGCAGAACTGGATTCAAAAGCGCCATTCTAAAATTCGACAATTTGTTTTCCATTACAACCTCTTGTTACATCTATCCTGGGACACAACACTTTCCTTATTAAAATAATAATCAGGAGCACTTTCTTCCATATTTCAATGCAATTGCAAATTGATTACAACAAATATACAAGTCCAAACTCTTCTTATATTGGAATTTATAATAAAAACGAACTTATAGTATTATTTTACATGCGATATATGCGCACATTTAGTACTTTCGGGGGTATGAATAGAGAGGACTAACTCCCCCTAATTTTCACAATTTTTTTGCATAGTGTATTGTTTTTCTCCCTAACAGTCGTTTATTATTATGCTTGTATGAGATTATCCAAAAAATGTATTTAGCGAAATCTATTGCTTCCAACGAAGAAAAACAATTAATTGATCGATTTGAAACTATTGCTTGTTTACATATTATGTCATTGACGATCACAATCAAATATTTTTTTCAGATATCTGAAAAAGAGTCTAATGATTCAATCTTTCCAGATATATTTTCAGACTTCTGGAATACTATTTTCCATATTTATATTTGTACATACGTATTAAGTTTACTCTAATTCGCTTTACTATGATTTTAATTATAAACCTCACATACCTAATGCATGTCCCTTTTGTGAAAAATGGAAACAGTCATGTGTTATGTAAGATATATCAATAACTTCATTATATCTGTGTGCAGGGTCAATGGGTGCATTGAATAATTTCATAAATGGTTGAAGTACAACAGTGAAATCTTCTTTTTTGTCGTATCGTCCACTCATGACCTAAAACGAAAATAATACACATAATAATTAATATCTCATTGTAAAACTAATCAAGGGCTAGTAGTCTTACACACATATATTTTATTTCGATAATATACAAGTTGATGAGCAGAGAGCATCTAAAAACGAAATGAAGGTAATTGTTCTAACGTTATTTGTAGTTTTCTCCTTATTGAGATTTTCTATCACATAATTATGTGCTATTAATTTGCTCGTGAGTAAAATTAAAGGCCAAGAATATTTGTGCAGGTCAATCAGCGATAAACCTTTGGTCAAAATCCAATGTGAATGACGAATTTTTTTGGATTCCAAGTGTTATTAGTTTTTTATGCTTCTTAAGGGAAATGTTAACAGTTATAATCGCAAATTAAGTTTTAATAGGTAGTTTCTATTCATATGAAACAAATGACCATTATATAGGCAACCATAAATACACAAATGTGTGAAAATGAAAACAGAACTTACATTAATATAATAAATTTTTATATTACTGCATTCAATCTAATTTGTAACAATTAAAAGATCGACTTTGCCGACTGTGACGATCTTATTTGAATAACATTTAGTTCTCTAAATAAGTAACAATAAAAAGTGAAAACTTAGAAATTGATATCAATAAAGAATACAAAGTAATCCTAACACACAGTTAGATAATTTGTTTGCATTATAACGACTTAGGGATTTAAGATTGTTATTTAAAAGTAACAAATACCAACCAGTTCCTCTTCTGCCTTTTGATATTCTTTGGTTAACCTAGTTATTATTTCCATTTCGTTACCACCTCGGTGGAAACAGCCACAAAATAGTCCATGCAATAATCTACACATCATGGTCCTTTTTATCCGTATGCTTACAGACACATCTAAAACATAATGAGACGTAAAAGCAATTATTGTAAGTTATAAGGAAATAAATTATCTGTTCCACGCCATGATGAATTGCTAAAATTTCAGCACAATTCGATTTCCCAACAAGAACAAGGTTATTTATCACCAACAGTACGGATTTAGATCAGATTATTGATACAATTTTTAAACCACCTAAGTGAAAAACTATTGCTATCATTATTTAAAAGCATATATAAATTATCCAGTAAAATATTAGAACATATTATTTTATAGGATTAAAACCAAACGAAAGAAAAGTATTTAAAATCATAGTATTTTTAATTGTGTAAAAAATGAATGTTAATTCTTTAAGTGATAGAAGACTGGGACACGTTTCATTTTTCATGTGCTTTTGGTGTAAATGGTATTTTAATCATAAACAAGTTTTTACTTTATTTTTTTTTTATTTTCTTTTTTTTGGAGGTGGGATATTATTATCCCAAAGAACTTTTAATGTAGTGGTCACTGCTAGTAAATCTGTTAAAATAATGCATTTTATAATAAATGAATAATGTGAACCATACATAATAATAGTTTGACACTTTGTAACTAGATGGCGCAGCCATAACCCCTTTCATATTTTCTCCTGTGTTTTAACTATTTTTGTAGTTCTGTCGAATCTGTCAATAAAGATACATGTTTACGTTATTTAATGAACTTATTTTGTAATCACCAATATATCCACAACAGGTTATGGGCCCAGATAGGTCAAAAAGTTCAGTTTAAATGGTATTCAAGTGTTTAGAAGTAATATTTTGGTAATATCTTCGATTGAATAATTTAATAATTAAATTTCGTATGAACAAGTGTTGATGAACAGTGATGCAATGGCGGCTCGTGATGAACATATTGATAAATTAACTGGCAGCGAGAATTATCACACCTGGCAGTTTGCTATAAGAAATGTTCTAGACTTTAATGGATGGGATAAGTGCATTCTAGCGACAGATCATAGTGATTATGAAACAAACGCCGAGAAGTTAAGAAAATCAAAAGCAAAAATAGCTTTAAGTGTCGATCCATCAGTGTATGTACACATACAGACTGAAAATTCGGCATCCGCTATTTGGTCGCGACTAAAAACATTGTATAAAGATAGTGGTTTAGTGAGAAAAATCGGACTATTACGAAAATTAACATCGACAAAGTTGGAAAATTGTGATTCTATGATGAGCTATGTTAGCCAGATAGTCGAAACGGCGAATAAGTTAAATGGAATTGGATTTCCAGTGAGTGACGAATGGCTTGGTGTTATTTTGCTCACAGGCTAAACAGAAAATTATGAGCCAATGATTATGGGACTGGAGAACTGCGGAATGGCCATCACAGCTGACACAATAAAAACTAAATTGCTTGATTCAGTTGGAGACAAATCTACTAGAGGAAGTGCATTTTTCGGCAAGAAAAATTTTAAGAAATCGAATGGAAATGCTGCAAAAAAATTCCTCGAAAAATAACGTTAAATGTTTTAAGTGTAAACAGCGCGGCCACTTTGCGAATGAGTGTCCGACAAAGAGTGAAAAAGTTGATTTGCAGGCAAAAAATGCTTTCCACGCAGTTCTACTATCAAAATCAAACGAAGTGAGTTCGAACGATTGGTATATTGACAGTGGTGCCTCGCAACATATGACATTAAATGAAAATTTGTTGGTTGAAACAAAGGAAACGAGTATAAAAGAAATTTCAACTGCGAATAGTGCGAAACTTTCTGGATCGTATGTTGGAAAAGTTATGCTGAGTGTAAATGAAAAAGACATTGAAGTGAAAAATGTATTGCATGTTCCAAATTTAGCAGCGAATTTATTATCGGTTTCGAAAATAGTGGAAAATAACAATACAGTAGTTTTTGACAAAGATGGATGCACAATTTATAATGCAAACTTTGAGACTTTACTGCAGCAAAAACCAGTGAATGGTGTATACAAAATTCAAAGCAACGGTCCAAAGGGTTTTTTGACAACTGATTCGTCAGCTGATGCGGTCATGTGGCATCGACGTTTGGGACACATAAATCATTCCGATTTGTGTAAAATGCGAAATGGCATTGTCGATGGAGTGAAATTCAGTGGAAATGGCGATGAAGTGAAAAAAATGCGAGATTTGCTGCAACGGTAAACAAACTCGAAAACCTTTTATGAATGTAGGAACTCGATCAACGGAGGTTCTCAACTTGGTTCATTCGGACGTATGCGAGTGTGAGACACGCACCATAGGTGGCGCTAAATACTTTATCACGTTTATTGATGATTTTACCAGAAAACTTTTTGTATATTTGTTCAAAAATAAATCCGATGCTGTGGAAACATTCAAAGAATTCAAGAATTTTGATGAGAATCAAACTGGAAAGAAAATCAAAGTGTTACGTAGCGACAATGGCACTGAGTATTGTAACAAGGACTTTGATATGATTTGCAAAGAATTCGGAATTCAACATCAGACATCGAATGTGCACACACCTGAGCAAAATAGTGTTGCTGAGAGGGCAAACAGAACGATCATTGAACGGGCAAAGTATATGCTTTTTGATGCCGATTTGGACAAACCATATTGGGGTGAAGCAGTGAACACTGCAGTCTACATAATGAATAGGTCCGTGAGCTCCGTTCTGATTGATAAAACGCCAGAAGAAATGTGGACTGGCAAGAAAGTTGACTTGGGTAAATTGCGAATATTTGGATCACCTGTTATGGTACACGTGCCAAAGGCAAATAGAGTTAAATTGGATCCGAAATCAAGAAAATTGATCTTTGTTGGCTACGATAACAATGTGAAAGGTTTCCGATGTATTAACCCTGTTACCAAGAAGATTACCATCAGTCGAGATGTTGTATTTCTTGAAAATTCAGTGAATCCTGTTACAGTCGATGCAAATGGTTCAGATTCAGTGAGGGTTGAATTAAACGGTGATAGTCAATCTGCTGAAGATTCACCTGCAGACAATAATGTGAGTATCCGGTCAAATGAGGCATTTGAGGACGCTGATGAAATTGATGACGGTGAACGAACCCTAGTGAACGATCCGGATTTTGAAGCTAATGTTCAATCTCCAGGGCCATTGCGGTTGCAACGACCGGCAAGAGTGCGAAGACCAGTGATCCGTGATGAATATGTTTCATATTTGACACTAGGTGATGACGTAATTGATCCCATCACGATCAATGATGCGACCACTTGCGTCGATAGAGAACAATGGACGAAAGCTATGACTATGGAAATGGAATCGTTGGCTGAAAATGATACTTGGGAGTTAGTCGAACTCCCACCGGGTCGAAGACCCATCAAATCAAAATGGGTTTATAAAACCAAACGTAACGATGCTGGAGAAATTCTCCGTTATAAGGCGCAATTGGTTGCCAAAGGCTGTTCACAAAAGTACGGAATAGACTACAACGAAACATATTCTCCTGTAGTGCGATACGCATCTATTCGTTACTTGATTGCACTGGCTGTTAAACTGGACATGAATATTGATCAGATGGATGCTGTCACCGCCTTTTTACAGGGTGACTTGTCAGAGGAAATATACATGGAACAACCAGACGGGTTTGGAGATGGAAGCAACAGGGTGTGCAAGTTAAAAAAGGCCATTTACGGCTTGAAGCAGAGTGGACGTGAATGGAACAAAAAGTTGGAGCGCACGCTGAAATCTTTTGGACTTCGTAAATCTCTTGTCGAACCGTGTGTTTATTTCACCAATGATCTTGATGTAATTTTGGCTATATACGTCGATGACATATTAATTTTTTGGAAGAATGCTGAGAAAAGAGATGAAATTAAAAAGTCATTGTCTGGTGCTTTCAAAATGAAGGACATGGGTGCTGCAAGTAATTGTGTTGGGCTACGTATAACTCGGCATGAAAATGGAGATATAAGTCTGGATCAATCGACCTACATTAAAGAGATTTTGGATCGATTCAACATGAATGAATGCAACCCGATATCTACACCGAGTGATCCCAACATTAAATTATCGTTGGGTATGTGTCCGCAAAATGAAAAAGAACGCGAGGAACTGCTTAATATTCCTTACCAGGAAGCAGTTGGCAGTCTACTCTATCTAACCCAAGGAACTCGACCCGATATTGCATTTGCCGTAAATGATGTAAGCCGTTTCAACTCGAATTTTGGAATTCAACATTGGAAGGCAGTGAAAAGAATCATCAGGTACTTAAAAGGGTCAATTAATTTGAAGCTTGTTTATTCAAAGGTTGGAAATCAGCAATTAAATGGGTATACGGATGCTGATTGGGCTTCCGATGTTGATAAACGTCGTTCTTGCACTGGATACGTTTTCAAAATGTGCAATGGCGCCGTATCATGGAACAGTAAATGTCAACCTACTGTCGCTGCATCTAGTACTGAAGCTGAGTATATGTCACTATCGTCAGCCGTCCAGGAAGTGATGTGGCTAAAACAATATGGCCATGATTTTGATGCCGAATTAAAAACTGATTCTGTTAAAATTGGTTGCGATAATCAAAGTGCTATCAAATTGGCTGAATCGGATGGATTTAGGGCCAGAACAAAACATATCGATGTTCGTCATCATGTTGTTCGAGAAAAAGTCGAAGATTCTACTATTCGTGTAGAATACATTCCAACCGACTTAATGGTGGCAGATTCGCTTACTAAGGCTGTACCGAGAGTGAAACATTCATTCTGTACCAAAGGTATGGGTCTCATTGAGTATTAAAAATTAAATAAGTGTTTATTTTTTGTATTTGATTTTTTAAATATGTAAGAAAATCAAATTAATATTGTTCAATATTGCTTTTTACTTTGATTTAATGTTTTAATAAGTGAGGGTGTTAAAATAATGTGAACCATACATAATAATAGTTTGACACTTTGTAACTAGATGGCGCAGCCCTAACCCTTTTCATATTTTCTCCTGTGTTTTAACTATTTTTGTAGTTCTGTCGAATCTGTCAATAAAGATACATGTTTACGTTATTTAATGAACTTATTTTGTAATCACCAATATATCCACAACAAAATCATTAGGAAAAATATTTCCCACTTATAACAAACATGAATATCATTTTATTTGGTTTTTATTATTTTCAACAAAGTAAGTACAAAAATGTTAAATGATTACTTATGAAATGGTGTGTTTAGCAAGTTTTACATAGAGCTACGTTACATTTCACACATACAAGATTACTTCGTTTCTCCTTAGCTTTGTGCTACAGTTGGCACAACGGCGATACGTTTTGTTCAGTTCTGACAGGTGCTCACCAACATTTGACAACCTGATTGTGTTTTTGACTGTATTTTGTCCATAGGGATGGTTCCTTTTTCTTGAATTGCCACGTCCAGGATAGTAACCAGGCTTTTTTTTGCTGGAAAATTTTCCTATAAGTTCATTGGCAAACAAGGATCTAAATTTCAGGTGACTAATAGGTTTTCTGTTGTGTTCTTTCATTGTGAGTTTGTACAAAATATATGAGTTTACAACACATGCTTCTAGCAAGTATAAAAAATTTCATCCACCATCTCCTTGATGTTTTATTCAAGTTGTAAAACGCCATATACTGGTCAAAAAAGTCAACGCCACCCACGTATTTGTTATAGCATGATATCACTTTTGGACAATTTACAGGTAGTCTTTCGCCTTTTTGGTTTTTCTAGACACCGTTGCCGTTTCACTAGGGTCATGAATCGTAGATGCCTCAGATACACATTTTTTGCCCCGATCTTTCTATTTTGTTATACCTATGTTGCCTGATTGTCCAAAATCAAACTCTGATTTTTTTTCTATCCCTGTCTTTTCTCAGAATTTCCTTACGGTAGTGCTTCCTATCTGTTCGTAATGTATCACATGCAAATAACTTTTTTTCAAGAAGGTTATCAAGTAAGGTAATGCTACAAAAGAAAATTATCGAAGTACAAACAGTAATTTTTTCCAGCATAAGGCTCTGTTAGTCGCAGAATGACTCTTTCTCCAAGAGATATGGCAATTGAGCTATCATCATTTCTTCCAGTATAAACGTCGAAGTTTAGCAAGAATCCAGTTTCAGCACAGCAGCATGCCCATGCCCATACCTTGAAGCCCCTTTTACTGGGTTTTATGGGCATATATTGCTTCATAGCCGATCTTCCTTTATAGCCTATCATAGATTCGTCAATTGATAGGTTCCATGAAGGATTATAAAGTTTTTGAAAAGTACTTTTCAGATGGAAAATAAGAGGTTGAATTTGTAAAGTTTATCGTATTGATCTGTGCTCTTTATGGGAATTTTTGTTGTCGTTTAGGTGCAGGTATTGTAATATGTACAAAACTCTTTCCAAAGTCATAATCCTAGTAATTCTAGCAACATGAAAATTTTCGTTTTCTGACCACTATAATTTCATACTAGGTAACGGATGAAATCCCATAAATAATAATATGCCAAAAAATGCTTTTAACCCAGGTAATGTGATGACTATGAGGTCTTGATTATTATGTAATTGTTGGGCATTACTTTGTTCTACTATTTTCATGACAAAAGTATCAGGCAGATGTGAAAGCGGACTCTTGACATCTATTATTGTATTGGTACCTACATATTCAGTCAACATGGCTTCGCTGTATAAATTTGGATTTTTAGTTGATCTGGTCAAGTCATATGCTTTCTCATTTTCTTTATTTTCATTTTTTCGAGACTCTCTTTCCTGTATGTAGGTATTTCATCTTGTTCTTCCTTAAATCATTTTTATTTAACCCTTTCATTCCGTGAACAGTATAAATCAGCAGAAAATTTCGTGATCACTATGCGGGAACCGGATATGTACGCGAGGCCGGAGTCATGGTTAATTGCGAAAAACGGACGATTACGCACATTATATTATGTTCATAGGATATCTAACTTTAGTTTATTACAATAATTTTAACCCCAGCGCTAGATGATGATGGGATTTTAATTTTTTATTTATGAAAATATTTTATCTTTTGTTTATATGAATATACATTTTTTATGTGAATAACGTGATTTTAACTTTTTGTTTACAAAACACCTACTTACCTGTCAAGAATTTACGTATCTTATGGCTTATGGTACCGTAGAAATAATGCGGGAACCGTATTAATTCGCTCTCGGTACAATGCGGGAAACGTTCGAATACGCATAGCATGTCCGCAGCCGCACGGCAGTATAGTCGGGTGAATCCGCCGCCGCAATGAAAGGGTTAAAAATCTGTATTCAGACAGATTCTCTGAAATGAAGCTTTCTATGTTTGGGTATATCTCCAACTTCGAGGTCTGGATCAACAATCGAATCATCTGAATCCTCAGAAAAACTTTCATCTCTATCCACTCGATTTTCTCGTTTATTTCATCATCTTCTTCATCTTCGTTTATAATCTGGTCCAGCTGATCTTGTGTCAAATATTTTTGTCGCCACATTGTCTAGAACAAAAAAATCTCAAAAACCAAATGTTGAAATTTAGGGCGAGTCCCGCTCTGTGCAATAGAGAAAGAAATTTTAGCCCTACAGAGTATTTATTTCCTGAGATTTTACTTTTTTGTGTGAAGTAGAGACATACAATAGTCCATATTATAGCTTTATTTACTATTTCTAGCATGAGAAAAAACATTGTGAAAATATACAGAAAATATAACCTAAAAATTATTTGGAGAATACGTCTACATATCCTTCAACAACACCAAAGAGTCACATTTACTACTATTGCCTATGAATATAAACACCACTATATCAATGACGTACTTACCGTTATTTTTATTCACTTTCACCCACTTTCCGAAAAAACAATTTTTTTATGATTCACTATATTTGTCCAGAAAAATTGTCTTAAATTATCCACTGGGATAATAATTTCCCACTGCAACATTCTTGAGTCATATGCCTGATGCGCAAAGCTTCTAAGAGATGTCGCACTGTCACTTCAACCTAATTTAATTTTGGGAGTTTCCCAACAAAACACTACCGGACCAAGTTAGAACAGGTGGGAAACTATTCTCCCAGTACCCCATAAAGCGTTAAAAGTCCCCGATTATATTACTTTTTTATTTTTATTTTTGTTTTTACTAGTGATAAATTCTAAAGCTAATGCATTAAAATCTCCTCTGGAAGATCTATAGACGATTAAAATTTGCATTTCACTAAAATTTAATTCTACTCATTATCAAAATTCAGTAGACAGATTGTTTAAATGTTTAATGAGTGAACATTTATACCTAGTTAAACAATATATTGCAACCCTCCATGTATAGCATTTATTCTAGAGAAAAGTGAGACCAGACTATAACCGTTCCGGAACATGCTGGAAATTTCATTATTTAACATCCAATGCTCATCAAAACAAAGAAATCTTAAAACTTTTTTTGTTTTATTTTAATGTGACCAACAGAAATTGAGGCAAAATTTTAAGTTTGCTATTTGATTTGTTGGAGTGATTTTTAAAATCTGAATAGACAGACTTGACAAGATATGCAATATATTGGTTTTGAAACACACTACATAAATATTAAAATTGCATCAACATAAAAATTAAAACTATTCAAAGTGTATTTCGTGATAGAATCATGCAACCATGATTATAAGCTCTGAGTCAATTAAAATCAATAGATACTTACTTGAAAATTCGTTTCCGTATCTATTTGATATAACATTTATATTACTACTTTTTTTACAAAATTATTGCGTGACTCTATAGTGAAGAATTTAAATAAATAATATTAGCATAAAAAGTATAGTTTTAATATTATTGTAAAATATTTTGTTAACATGTATTACTGCAAAGCAAATGAAATATATAATTATTAGAAATTTAATTGCAATAATAAAATATTAAGAAAATTTTAATTTGTAGTATATTTCCAACAATGTCACTGGGAAATTAATATCATTATAAAAGTTACTACGTAATACGTGATTTGAATATTTGCAAGACTTACATATTTTTCTTACCTAATACTGGAATTAAATTGACAAACGTTCTTGGGAGATTCTTCTCTAAGTAATCCAGTGCACGCATTAACTTTCTTATATGACTTCTAGCTGATGCTTTTTCTTTGTCATAACATTGGGCAGAACAAATATCATTTGCCCCGAAAAATAGAGTTATCATTTTCCAGTCTTTGTTTATATTTATATTTTTATTTTTCTTCATTTTGTTGACTAGAATTTTTGCTTGGCGGAGAGCGTCCGCATCAGCAGCTACAGGGGAACGCAACGTTCAATTGGGAATTAGATGAAAGAAATTCGCCTGTTCCTGTTGAGTATCCAACCAAGTTGGGATTGAATTCTTTTAATATATTTGGTAAAGTAAGGTACTCTCTCCATGAACCTTGTCCACCTGAGTAACGTAACAGATTAATATAACACAAAACCTTCAAAATTTGTTTTTATGAACTCATATTTTTACATTTTATTATTTGTAGCAATAAAAACTTATTATGCTGCAGGTTACGTGTATCTCTGCAGCTATTATTTGATTAGTAATCCAGATATTTAGAATTAAGTTCATATACACACATCGCATTTTTAGATGCCAGTAAACTGTTTGGTACTTGCATTGCTGCGTCCATTCCCTTCCCATTGAGACTTGTACAGGGCTGATTCTTTTTCTATTTTGTTCTTAAAGACAAAGTCTTTGATTCTGATCCATGACTGAGGTACCTTAATGTCATTGGCCATTAATATTACATTTTGCTGTTTTCTAGAGCAAAGTTCAACTAATTAGCCCATTTCTGCTTTAACATTCCGAGGCAATGGAGAATTTTTGAAAAAATAGTTGTTGTGCGTTACATTTACTGTCGATTACGTATAGCGGCCGTACCTGTAACGATTGGAAGCCAAAACGGCACGGCTGTTTTAACAGGAACGCGCACATCGGGAAAAACGCAACGCTGCGCCACTCGGCGTTTGCTCGGGGACAGGTCTTGTTTTCGTTTTTTTTATGATTTAACGTAAGGGACAGCCTTATGTCTTGGGACATTATGTACCTTAGGACAGTGGTGATTCTTGTCTATCAATACATGCAAGAAAGTAAAAAGTTCACCTTTAGTTTATTTGTGTACGCTTATGTACGATTAAATAACTGCAGTCACTTTTGCAATAAGTTGTTTACGCACAAAAAAGTAAAAAAAGTTTGTTTATGGTTTGATAGTTGACCTTTTATTATTTTGACAAAGTACAAAGGTTTACGAGTTGTATTAGTAGTGTTTCAAAATGTTTGTTGTGATATATGTGACCTCATCACTTAAGTGAAGAGAACCCGAGAAGTAGAGAAATGCTTGCATGTAATTTGGAAAAGTTTCGCGACATTCTCTTTCCATTGTACCTTTCATAAAATAAGGAGGCAAAACACTATCATGCGGAACAAGTCCCCATAGCAAGAATCGTGCTACCTCAAGTGCAGTAACTCCAAGTTGAAGGGGAAATATATTGCTGAAAGTGCAAGACATAAAAGTATTTTTCCAACCACCACTTTTTATTTCTTAGGTCAAGCACGACCTCGTCTTTAAACGAATACCGATATATGTTATCCACAAAGATGGACCAGTAAACTGAAAAGATTCCTCTGATTCCAAATGCTCTAGAACAGCACACACTACGTTATATGTACCAGTAAGTTAAGGTTTGGGGAAAATCCCTCGAACTGCAGCAGGATCTTCTTGTTCCTCCAGCAGGTGTGACATAAAGCTGAAGAGGACACCAGTGTGGGAACACGCTTCCTATAACATCCAAGATATGCTTGGAGTTGGTCTGTAGCATGTGAAAGAAAGGATACCTGCCTAGAAGCAACTGCATAAGAAAATACATGAAGTGCACCGACTTGTGTTTATGCGGTAGTCATTGTGCAAAATAGAATTAAATATTTTACGCTCATTTTTCCATTCATAATTATGTTTAAAATGAAAACGCAACCTGTCCCCGACCAAACTCTAAGTCCAGCGTCACACTCAGTGTGCGAGCTCCTGTTAATACGTCCGAGCTGTTTAGTATCTAAGGGTGAAAACACAACACAGCGGTGCGACGTCGCATCGCAAAAACGACGTCGCACGGCGATGTGATGCGATGACGCAACGTTAAAACTTCATCGCCACAGCATCGCAGAGAAGACGCTTCTAGTGAGATGTGGACCGCACAATACGTGTCCTACGGCTGTTCCAGACCACAACACTGCGGTGCGACGACGCATCGCAAAACGAAGTCGCACCGCAATGCGATGCGATGAACGTTCATTGCACGGCCACAGAAGACCTATACCAGAAGCGACACGTTTGATGTATGTATGGCGTGTTATAATTAAATATAAAAACCAAATAATGTACCAAATCTTGTACACACGCAACCTGTTGGCACAGCAGACTAAGTCGCGTATAAAAGACCACCAGACTTCCGTGATTTGCGCGTGCGTTGCTTGAGAGAATCATTCCCGATCTCATAAGTAAAAACACAACACTGCGGTGCGATGTCGCATCGCAGAAATCAACGATGTCGTGGAAATTTGCGATGCGTCGTCGCACCGCAGTGTTGTGGTTTCGCCCAGGATTTGTACTAAGTGACGTCGCATTGCAAATTTCTACGACGTCGTTGATTTCTGCGATGCGACGTCGCACCGCTGTGTTGTGTTTTCGCCCTAATTGTTACGTATACCGATATCGCAGTGTATGTGATCTACAGGGTGTCTCAACCAAAAGTAGGCACACTGAATAACTTTGGAGATAAACATTTTTTGAAAAATTGGTAAAACACGTTGACCTTGTTTCCAAGGGGGACATATTTTAATGTAATACTTGTATACCTATCATCATCCCTCTACCCTACACTGCCACCCCTCAAAAAAATCAAATGGCAAAGGGGGTCGGGTGATACATCTTTTGAAAGGTCTTTCAATTCTCTACATAACTGTGTATTTTTTTTTAAACTTTTATCAATTCGTTCCTGAGAAATAATTGTTTCATTATTTTAGGTTCGGGAAATAAAAATAAAAAAGCAATTTAAATTATCGTATGTATTGTTCAAAATGATCTCCACCGACTTCCATACAGTGGTATAATCTATCTTGAAATTCTGTACGAACATTTCTGAACACATCTGGAGTCAATAAACTGCATTCTCCAACAATTCTTTCACGTAACTCTTCCAGAGATGCGGGTTCTGTTAGAAATACCTTCGATTTAAAATGTCCCCACAGAAAGAAATCCAAGGGAGTTAAATCGGGTGACCTAGCGGGCCACTCCACAAGACCTCTTCTTCCAATTCATCGCTCAGGAAACAGATTATCCAAAAATTGAACAACTATTATAGCAAAATGTTGGAGGTCCCCATCCTGTTGAAAACATAGTTCGCCCTCTAAAAGATTATCGTCTTCTTCGAGGATTTGGGTAATCATTGGGTCGATGTTATTTTCTAACAGGTCGAGGTATCTTTCGCCATTTAAATTGTCAGGAATAAAAAAACGGCCCGACAATGTGATCTCCTAAGATGCCAGCCCAAACATTTAACTTCTGAGACCTTTGGGTATGAGTTTCTATGAGCAAATGTGGATTGATTTCACTCTAATATCTACAATTGTGCCCGTTTACCTCCCCATTTAACTGAAATGTCGATTCATCAGAAAAACACGTACTGTACAGTAGATTGGCATTACCGTTTAATTGTTCACTAAAAATCTCACAGAATTCAAGCCGACGATCGGGATCATCTTCGTTTAATTCGTATACCAATTTAAATTTATATGGATAACATTTGTGGGCATTTACAATTCGATAAACACTGCTTCGTGATACACCGGAAGCCTCAACTACTTTCCTCATCGATTGAGTATTATCCATCTGCAAATGACCCAGAACTGCCACTTCGACTGCTTCATTCCTAATCGATCGCTAAGGTTCATGCTTTTTGTTTCCTACAGAATCTGTTTCCATAAATTTAGTCAATAAATGTAAAACATACTGAAAACCAACCCTTCTATCTGGGTGATTTCTATTGTATATGCGCTCTGTAGCTCTAGCACATTCATTGTTTTTAAAATAAATGCTGACAATTTCTATTCTCTCCTGAAGGGTATAAACCATTTTGAGAACTCACTCTGGTAAAATGTATCTCGATTTAAAATTGGTTGTGAACAAATTAATGTTCAAGGACTATCAAATATTTATGAGTCTTTTATTATTCTAAAACTAGAAGGACAAGGAAAGTGTTTTTTGTCGAAAGAACTCGTGTTGATTTGAGAGCACTAAAAAATTTAGTTTTTTTATAAATTCCAATACCCAGTGCCGTGTGTTTTAGATTTTTTAAACGATTTCGATTGTGTGTAATCATCAAAAATAAATTTATTTTCCTTAAGAACGCATCGATAAAAATTTTAAAAAAATACACAGTTATGTAGGGAATTGAAAGACCTTTCAAAAAATGTATCACTCGATCCCCCTTGCCATTTGAATTTTTTGAGTGGGTGGTCGTGTAGGGTAGAGGGATGATGATAGGTATACAAGTATTACATTAAAATATGTCCCCCTTGGAAATAAGGTCGACGTGTTTCACCAATTTTTCAAACAATTTTTATCTCCAAAGTTATTCAATTTGCCTACTTTTGGTTGGGACACCCTGTATAGTAAATTTGACAATGTACAACTTTCATTTGAAACTTTTGCCTTCACCGCAGACTGTTAAAGCAAAAATGGGAAGTCGAACGTTGCTCTAAAAAACAGCAAAATGATATATTCAAGGGCCACCTTAAATACAACCAAAGTGTGTTAATCATAGATTTGAGCCGAAGGCCTTTAACAACAAAATAGAAACAACAAAATCAGATCCATTACCTCACGCATTACGGCGACTTGCATAAAACGGCGTCTTGCATGCAGTCAACCTAAAATACATGGATCATGCCCGGTATATAGGGGTGGCTACAAGTCTCAATAGGAGGAAAATGGTCCCAGCGACACATATCAAAGTGTTTGCTTGCATCTAAATATGCAAGGTACCAAACGTTAACGACCGGACTAAAGCGCCCACTGATCGCAAAAAATAAACAAATCGATTTCTTCATTATTTTTGTAAGTAGATATTATAATTATGCAATAATCGTATGTCACTTGCGCATGTATGTTAATTTGTTTTATTGTAATGATTATTTAGCAACAATGCTAGAACTTATGCAATACGTTACAGATTAAAAGAGTTGACAATACATTCCATATTTCAAATTATACGTAATTCAAAATAGTCATGATTTACATATTTCAGATTGAATAAACGCTCCTTTGTAATTGTAATGTAACCATCGGATAGAAGAGCTTACTGACTCTTTGAGAGGATAAAGACATGTTTTTCATTTTTTTAATTTTTATTGTAATTTACCCACTCGATTTGAAAGTTTGCTTGCTCTTTACCTTGAAAGTATAAGTTGGTTAAGCATTTTAACAAAATATTGTTAAAGCTATACCTCATCGATTTGGTCCTGTAAGGTTTTGATTCAGGGCGGATTGGGTGGAAGCATGCACCACTGCCCTTCACAAGCCGATAGAACAAAATTAGAAGGAAAAGTTATACTCGCCACCCTAGTGAAAATTAGTTCCCCAATCATTCGATTATCTAATTCAGTTAAATTACCATGTATAGCCTAGAATAATATATACCTGCGCACCAAGACACTCCTCTGTACTCAATCATAGTTCCAAGGGCCCATTCTTCCATAGCACCATTTCCAGCTATAAGAGAATCTCCAAGAGCTCCTATAACATCTATGTCTCCAGGTCTAAGTCGGTGCACACTTGTTGGCCTCTCTACAGACCGTCCAGTACCAAAGGAAGTATTGTTGTGACAGGGAAATGGCATCGATTTTGGGAAAATTAATTGTGATCTTATGTTGCTGTTTGTTATCTTTGGATACCTGATTATAAAATTTCCTATGCGACCCTAAAAAATAGTATTTTTTTTTTATTAATGACAGACCTATTTCCTTGATACTACTAGAGACAATAATCTGGTATGTACTATACAGTGTGACCCACTTGAAAGCGGGACACCCCCATAAATTTTGTATTTATCGTCCGATTTTGACTAACTATTTCTTGGATTGTAGAGTGGGGAAAACCGTACTTTAGAACAAAGTGTCACATTTTTTACAAAAACCAAGGCCTACGTAATTTTTTGTAAAATAAGAAATATTTTTTTTTATACGGATAGCCCCCTAAAAATAAAACAAATAAAAATTTTCTGTCTGAATACAAAACAAAAGATCCCACCCCTTTTTTTTTGACTTTTATTTCCGTTTTTATTTATCAATTAAAAAAATATTCCACTTTTTTTTATTTCTAATCTCCAGACGTGGACTATTTATGTTTTTGAAAATATGCCTTGATACACTGCCTGTTTCGTTGACAATTTTATTTATGCGGTGTACAGTACTGCTTCTCACTGCAGGTCTATCTAGATGTCTGTTCGGCCGCATCTCTTGCCGAAAGGACATTATCGCCAACAAGACGCACAAGTTCAATTTTGTCTCTTGCATTATTG
Organism: Rhamnusium bicolor; assembly: GCA_029963845.1. Taxonomy (NCBI): domain Eukaryota; kingdom Metazoa; phylum Arthropoda; class Insecta; order Coleoptera; family Cerambycidae; genus Rhamnusium; species Rhamnusium bicolor. Next base: position 389,371 of record JANEYF010003070.1, on the reverse strand, counting down.
TTCCATAATGACACCACTAAGTTGTACACTTTTTACAATATTTTCAAAGGCTCTAATTTGATGAACTAATCCTTAAGTCAATTTCTGATATTGTCAGTTATTTTTGACATTTTATTCCATGGCTTGCTTCATCAGAAGAAATAAATTCAAAACCAGAATGTGATTTTTAATTTTGCCACAGAATTATTAATATGCAATATTTTTTTATGAAATTTGGTACATGTCCATTTCAGGGGGCTCTTAATCCAGTGGTGTACTCAGATTTTTTTGTAAAAAATAGCCAATATGATTTCTTTAATTTTCATCCTTAAAAAATTACGCAGTAGGCCTTGGTTTTTTGTAAAAAAAATGTGACACTTTATCCCAAAGTACAGTTTTTCTCACTCTACAATCCAAAAAAAAAAGTTAGTCAAAATCGGACAATAAATACAAATTTTATAGGGGTGTCCCGCTTTCAAGTGGGTCACACTGTATATGTCTCACCCACTTATCATAATTGTCCATTTCGTGAAACGTATATTCACTTTTTTGAACTGGAGCCAGATCGTGTAATTACAGTTTTTTTCACAATCTGGACACATTTTTTATCCAGTTCGTGAAATTGAAAAGCTATTTATTCACTTAATGAAATTGTTTTATATTACATCATCTGGACACAGTGTTGTCACTATTACAATTTTAATAGATCTATTACAATTTAATCATTTCTATTACCCTATTATCCAAGCCTTCACATCTATTACATTTAATTAAGGCTCATATGGTAACAATTTGCACAAAAGCGTTACACAGAGTGGACAAATGCAGATTATACAGTGCACGAACTGTATGACTACTTTGTCCAGATGATGTAATATAAGACAATTTCATTAATTGGATAATAGCTTTTCCTTTTCACGAACTGGGTAAAAAAGTGTCAAGATTATGAAATAAATCGTCATTACACGATCTGGCTCCAGTTCACAAAGTGGTTGTACATTTCACGAAATGGACAATTATCGATAAGTGGTTACGATATAAAAACTCTAATTACGTAAATAAAGATAGATATATGGTTTCTAGTTTACTATCTCAGTAAATTAGTTAATTCATCTGAATTAACCAAGTATTTTTTTAGGGATTGCGTGAAACCTTGAAATAAGAAAAATATGCAAATATATGACGAGATTAAAAGTATAGTAGGTACCAGTACTAAAATTTACTTCAGACAGTCACTGTTTCCAAACTAAATTTTCCTTAATAATAATACCTGCGAAAAATAATATATTTAAAGAAATTAACAGTTAAAAAAAATTAATATACAATTTGTACAAAATATTTTGTTTCTGTTTGTTTGGGATATTTAGAGCCAGATTCTAGTTTTAACCATAAATACAAAGAATAATCACAAATAACTCCGAAACTTTTGAAACATTACACTACTATATTCATCGATTATACTTAAGTGTTGTAAATTGTTTCATATGTACTTTTTTTTGTATTTAAATTTCGCGTAATCCCCAGAAGGGTAAATGCATTCAGGATTATTCAGATCAAGTGCCATTTTTTTCAAATTTTTATTCAGAAATGTTAAAATTGATCATGTAAGTGGTACTGTTGCCAGTGTCGTAACATATGGAAGCCTAGATATTATGGATACTCCTCTTGACGCAAGGATCGAGACGTGAAGATGCCTCAAATTTCATGGAGAATCTCAGTTTTTATTAAACCTATTACAGTAATTTTTCCCAGTTCAGGTACAAATAAGTTTTCTGAAAGTCACTATTCACACTATTTTTATATTTTATGGTTTCTAAACGTTCAAATTCATCTAACTGTAATACATATATCTAGCTATATATTTGTTATGTTACAAATTAACTTTAAGTTGCATACAGGGTGTAACAAAAATGCATGTCATAAATTTTATGACAGATTCTGGGCAGTAAATATTATCGATTTGACCCAAATTGTCTCAAAAAAAGAGTTACTTTAAGTTCTAAGTAAAAAAATATGGAATCTTTGTAGATTTTCTTTAAATTTGGTGCAATGATATAGTAGAGAAGTTCAATATGTTCACAAACTAGGAACAGTTTTTCTCAAATTAAAGGTTTACAATTGTGAACGTTGTAACCCTTTCAGCCCCCATTCTATCTGTGTATGTATGATAACCAACATTTTAACTGAATTAAAAAAAAAATTTCTTGCATATATGTAGCCGTAGATTCGCCATCAAAATGAACGTTAGAACGCAAACATTATATGCCGTTAGTTGTTTAATTAAAATACAGGTTTTTATATTATAATCATATGCATTGCGTTTTCTATTACGTCTTCGCGAAAGAAAGTTAAAAAATACAGAACTAATGGACGTGTCGCATGAATACAAAATGAATAATTGCTAAACAATTGCTGTCCCGTACCCAAATACTTATGCGTCGCCTACAAATTTAAATTATAAATATTCGTGGTTACATGTGGCGAACAGTGTCACTTTGTAGATACCTACATTGTTTCTTTTTCACTAATGAATTGCATTATTTAGTAATTACAACCGCCCAATAAATATTAAAATGTAAACTACTCAAAACGGATTAGGTGTCACATGATAAATGTATAACTTTCATTGTCATTCGTTTCGATTCAACCTATTTATTTCGCACTTGCAATAAGGGCTGCATTATTTCAACTGGTTAATTTTTACTGTCAAATTATAATTATACAGGGTTTATAAGAATAGTGTGTTTTTACGGTTAAGTTAGGAATATTCTGTGGATTTTCTGCATTTAAATGGAAGGCCTCAATCATATGAACTTACTAGTCTGATCTTTTTGGAGTATTTTGTTTTTTTAATCATCATTTTACACGTCTTAAACAATATATTAGAGATTTTATAAAGTACTGGATTTTAATTATTGAAACATAAAATAATACTATTTTAAAACAAATAGCAAACGTTTGAACTAATCATAATAAAATGAAACACAACAAAACAATTGAACTCAAATTAAACAATAAAGAATTAAAAATTTAGTATTGCGTATGGCTTCCCCTGACCCAGACTTCCATACATCACCGTGGCATACTAGAAATTAAATTTCTGATGGTATATTGGTGAATTTGATTCCATTCCTCTTCTAGTACCTCAATCAAGTGAGCTTGATTGTTTATTGGTAGCCGTTGATGTAATCGCCTTCCAAATATATTCCACTAGTGCTTTATTGGATTCAAGTCCGGGCCATGTGATTCTTTCAATATATTCATCAAATATTGTGTCACAAGACAAGCATCACTAGCTGGAGCATTGTCATGGTAATAATTAAACCAGGGCCTATATCTGCCAAAAATGGGATAACATGTGGTCCAAGAACATTATGAATATATCTTTCTGCCATAACTAAACTATTTTCTATTACAACCAAATTAGTGCGATAGCCTATACATATACCTCTCCAAACCACTACGAAACCCCCTTCAAAACGTAGAGTTTCCTCAACTGTTTGATCTAAGTGCCCTTTACCTTTCAGTCTCTCTGACCCTAGCATAGTAGTGACTTAGTTTATACATGGATGCGTTGCTAAATAAGACCTTGCTCCATTAACCAAAATCCCAATTGCCGTATTGTCGAGCAAAAAATTCTACGAGCCGCACTGTGAGCTGGTGTAAATTTGGGCACTTTGGCGTATTGCCTTAATCATGTAGTCTATTACGTAAAGTTTGGGAGAAACCATGGTACCCGTAACATGGATTAAGTTATCAACAATGACCAGGAAAGTATTTGTATCAGCACGAGGTGCCCAATATCTCAAAAGGCGATCCTTTTCGAGGTGTAGTAACGCACTTACGATATGAATATGACCCTCGCACAAAAGTCCATCATCCTGATATCTATTACAAATTCTGGAAACGCGGACTAACATTTAGTATTCTAGCGATATCCTGTATCAACCGACCTTTCTCGAGTAACGTTACAACTCTAGAAACTTGAACTTCACATAGAAAACTCCTACGTACTGTATTCTTTATGAAGAATTAGTGAAACTGACAATAACAGTAACATTAGCTTGTGGTATTAGTGCCAACATGAATTTTATTTCAAATGGCACAAGAAAACATGTGAGAGCAGTACTTTATGAAGTCCCTAGTATTTAGAAATGCTGTAGAATGATGATTAAAAAAAACAATTTACACCGAAAATACCAGACTACCAGTTCATATATTGAAATCCTTTATTAAATTCAGAAAATCAACAGGGGTGTCAAACTTAATCTTGAAAACACATTCTTTTTATAAACTCTGTACAAGTCATACAAGTTCATACATTTAAATGGCTAATGAAAACGTTCCACTTAATACAATATTGGGAGCTTAGTCTTTTAGGTCATATTGGGGACAATTATGAAGTTTCTCAGACCACATAAATCTATGTTTGCAATTATGGTAATGTATTGCTGTTCCAGTAAATTACACCATGGCCCATATCAACAGCAAAACTTTTGCTAACACTAGATTTCAACATTAACAGCCGACTTTATTGACGTATCGGAGTTCCAGGTCCAAAATTATTACTTAAGCGTTCATTAACATATTATGTAAATAGTGGCGTTTTCTATGTAGTATTTTCTTCCTAAACTCTTTTATTACATTATATTTAATAGCAGATAATTATAAACGAAAATGAAAATACTGTTTGAAGTGAAATGATGCAAATGAATGGGGTATTTTCATTGATCTGAGATGAAAGTGGAATTGCGTATATTTTGAAAATACATACATTTTTTTGTATTTTTGATACCGAAAAAAAATATATTACATGGCACTATGAAATAGTTATTCTAATTTAAAGTTAAAATTTTTCATAATTACGTCACTAAGCGCAAACTAAGGAAATCATCAAAAATTTGTTGGAATACTGCCAAGATTGGTACTTGTATTATTCTATTGTGATTCCTATTTTAGCATTTTTATTTGTGTATTTGTTTTAAAAACATTCTAAAAGCACACAAATATGGAAATAAAATATGTAGAAGGTAGATCAGATAGTTTATCTGATATATTTTTATAATAATGAACAAGGAAAACGGTCTAATGTCAAATCTGGCACTATAATATACAACTGCAGATTGTAGGTGTATTCAGCAGTGTTGTTTCTAGCAAATTCAAACAAATTTGTCTCTTTTCAACTTATGTTAAATATTTCTGTTTCTCTCATTTCTTAACTGAAACTTGCTATAATCAATATTAATGAACAAACCTTATGAAATATTCTAAAAATAACTACATTTGGCGCTCAATTTAAATTAGCGCTTAGTGACATAAGAACATTATAACATGATTATTTTTTCAGTTTAAATGAAACAAAAAATAAAAAGACAAGACACGTGTCTCTTATTTTTATCTCTAGTTTTCGATTTTCAAATAAAAAAAAATGGGAAAATACCCCATTGTGAAAGAGATCTTTTACTAATTATTTTAAAGATAAAACTTACCGTTTGCGCTTCTTGTAATATTTGCTGAAATGTTCTTATCATACTGGTTTGACTAATTCCATATTTTGTAAATATCACAATGTAAGTTACAACTACTAGAGAACTTGTCCTTAGAACCATTTTTAACGCTAAATTAGAAATTGTCCATTATTTAAAAGATTTGTACAATCCTCCATACTACCCTGTATCCTAAAATTTATACATTGTAGATATGTATTGAGTAGTTCAAAATTACATTGTTTAAAACATCTATTTTTCTCGTCTTATTATCTCTTAAATGTTTTATAACTATATTCGTAATTATTTTTATTGATTAATTCATAAAAGTTATCCTATACAACAGACAAAATAAACAAACTTTTACATAAACAAAAACAAGATTCAGAACCGATAGGAATATGAGTACAGTTCACTGGAATCCAAAGGCAGAAATTGCTCTAAAAAGTCAAGGCATACATGAAATACTATGCCAAGACTGCAACAAGTTAAACATAGGAAAGGCCAACTAACGGATAAATATAAGAAAAGAACAACATCTGTACGAAAAGGCGAGAAAACTTTATTCCTAGCACAGTTTGTAAAAACCACAGGGCACAAGATCTGCTTCATCATCAGAGAAGCCATAGGAACAGAGAAAATACCACAAAGCCTTAATAGGAGAGATGACACGCAGAGGCTACTTAGTTCATGGAAACCAGCTTCAGCAGATAGATACATCACCGAGAATACGCGACTGAGAAGCACAACACCGCAACAAGTGCTGGAGAGTGACGAAGACACACGACTTGGGACAGTAGGAGAAGCTACCTGCAGCAGCAGCTGAACCTAAGCACGTATTTATAGTGGTCAAGCGGTAAGGAAACTTGTCTTTCGCGCTGAAAATCTTGGTTCAATCCGCGGTCGAAGAGCTGAGATTTTTTTCTAAAGCAAAAATTGGGTACCTTAAGGGATACAGGGGGTGATTTTGTAATTTTAAATTTTTTATCTAACTCAACAGGACAACCAATTTTTGTTATATATTTTTATATTATAATATTGCAGGAAGATTGAGAAACTATTTCACAACTTTTAATGCTCTAATTAAGGTAAAGTGCAGTACAAAATTTGGTTTTTGTCATTGCATACTGTATGGAATTAATGACAAAAACCATTTCTTTCATATCAAACTTTAAATTTTAACCTCAAATTATACCTCTATAAGACTTTTCATTTCATAGAATTTTATAAGAGTGGTTATGGCTTTTCTAGAGAAATCCTAAAAATAGTCTTTAGCTGGAAGCAAAATTCGCGTTGTGCAAAAAAAAGGGATTTATTTTCAGAACTAAAATCATTCCTAGAAAACTAAACATTGTTGTAAATGTGGGAGGTAGGTCATAAAAAATATAAACGGCATGCGTGAAAAATTTGGAAAGTAAAATTAAATTACTGCTATTATTCATTACAATCATCCTAATTTGTTGACAGTATTTACATAATTGATTTTCAATTTATGCAATTAATTTAATTGCAGAGAAAAGTTTGTTTCCTGTTGTTTAAACTCATTTATTACTCTTAAGTTAATAAAAAACGATTAATACTTTGGACTGATGGAAACACCTAAATATTTTCATATTTTATATACCTATGGTTTCCTTATTGTTTTATTCATATAATTCCCAGAAGTTCATATTTCCACTTATGTTTTATTTTAATTCATTATAGTAGGTATTAATTTTGAAATAATAGATATGTTAGAAATTACCTGAAATGTTTATGATTACTGTATTTATAAATTGCGTATTTTGTCCTTACATGATATGTATCTGCACGTATAGTTTAGTTCAAACTTATTTGCAACATAAGAAACGTCGGCGACTTTGATCCCTTTATCGCCGTAAAAGGTGTCAACGTTTTTTATGTTCCAAATAAGTTTGAAATAAACATTACAGGACTTTAGTAATATTAAGGAAACATGCAATATTAGCCAAAATCAGAAGTCAAAGTTCTAAGTTATTTTTCTGTTAATTTCAAACTTTGGAACAGAATAAAGGATAATGGTTTTAATGTGAGTCTAAGTAGTTGTAGATAATTCATAATAATTAAAATAAACTAAAAAGTGCAGAAGACTTTTTTAAAATAAATAAAAGGAAATTTCAGGTTAAGGAAAAGATTGAAAATACTTGTTTTTATTTATTAAGGAAGGCAACTTTGCTCATAATTATCGATATCATGTAGATTTTGTTGCTCATATAGTACTAGTATTTTTTTACCCGTTTATATTTTTGAATGATTGTTTAAAAAGGTAAATTGCGTCTACAATCTGAATTTCATTTGTCAGTTACATCATTTTTAAATAAATATGTATTTAGATCACTATCGAATTTGCAAGTCCAATAAACAAAATCTTTCACAGCGAATATTGCGATATTTGATTGAAATACTATAAAATTAAAGTTTCTATCGCACATTTTTTTCGCCACTTAAAAAAAAAGAAATTACTATTTCTACGCGACCTTAGAAAACTTCGCTTTAAATAAACATATTTCAAAAAACGTATAGTCAAAACAATGCAAATTAGGTATATAACGATTTTTTATTTTCACGAGATTTACTTATTTCTCTGTTATTTTGTGAGTAGTATTTTTAACACGATTTTTTAATTTAGTATAAAAAAAAAAAAAAAAAAAAAAAAAAAAAAAAAAAAAAAAAAAAAAAAAAAAAAAAAAAAAAAAAAAAAAAAAAAAAAAAAAAAAAAAAAAAAAAAAAAAAAAAAAAAAAAAAAAAAAAAAAAAAAAAAAAAAAAAAAAAAAAAAAAAAAAAAAAAAAAAAAAAAAAAAAAAAAAAAAAAAAAAAAAAAAAAAAAAAAAAAAAAAAAAAAAAAAAAAAAAAAAAAAAAAAAAAAAAAAAAAAAAAAAAAAAAAAAAAAAAAAAAAAAAAAAAAAAAAAAAAAAAAAAAAAAAAAAAAAAAAAAAAAAAAAAAGAGGGGGGGGGGGGAAAAAAGAGGAAAAAAAGGAAAAAAAAGAAAAAAAAAAAAAAAAAAAAAAAAAAAAAAAAAAAAAAAAAAAAAAAAAAACAAACAAAAAAAAAAAAAAAAAAAAAAAAAAAAAAAAAAAAAAAAAAGAAAAAAAACAAAAAACAAAAAAAAAAAAAAAGCGAGGGGGGGAAAAAAAAAAAAAAAAAAGGGGAAAGGGGGGGGGAGGGAGAAGGGGACACACAAAGGGGGGGGGCAAACAAAAACAAAAAAAAAAAAAAAAGGGGGGGGGGGGGGGGGGGGGGGGGAGAAAGGAAAAAGGGGGGGGGGGGGGGGGGGCGGGGGGGGGGAAATTTTTTTTTTTTTGGGGGGGGGGGGGGGGGAAAAAAAGGGGGGGGGAAAAAAAGAAAAAAAAAAAAAAAAAAAAAAAAAAGGAGGGGAAAAGGGGGGGGAAAGGGGGGTTTAAATTGGGGGGGGGGGGGGGGGGAAAGGGGGAAAACTTTTTTTTTTAAAAAATTTTTTGGAAAAATTTTTTTTTTTGTGGTTTTTGTGTGTGGGGGTTGGGGAAGGGAAAAAAAAAATAAAAAAAGGGGGAAAGGGGGTGGGGTTAAGGGGGAAAAAAAAAAATATAAAGGGGAGGCGTCGCAAATTTTATTTTTTTTTTGGTTTTGGGGGAAAACAAAAATTTTGGGTGAATTTTTTGGTCTGGGTTTTGGGGGGGAAAAAAAAAAGGGGGCCTTTAAATTTTTAGGAAATAAAATATTTTTTTTTTACACACACCCCTTTTAAAAAATATTTTTTTGGGGGGGGGGGAGGAAAGTTGAGGGGATGCAGTTTTTGTTTTGGAGAAGAATATTTACTCGCAAAAGTTTTATATATATATATATATATATATATATATATATATATATATATATATATATATATATATATATATATATATATATATATATATATATATATATATATATATATATATATATATATATATATATATATATATATATATATATATATATATAGTTTTAAGAAAACAATCATCTAGTAAAAAATAGTTTTTAACCCTTAACACTGAATATTAAATATGCCTATAATTCTTTTTGTTGCATACTTAATACAGCATACCATACCTTTTGTGGTTGAATTTTATAACAAAAATAAAAGATATGTTGGAGAAGTATTAAATTTTTGGTCAATAAAAAACATGAATGTAATATATATATTTGTAATATTACCTACAACTCGGTTCCTTGTACCTCTTGAAATATTTGTAGAAAAAAAGATTCTGGTAAATACAATTTAACCGATTATCGTCACTGTAACAAACAATTATGCTTAACAAATATCTTTAAAACTTATGAAATCACTAACTAATTATTATTTGCTAACTTTGTACACGAATTTATTTTAAAATGCATATTATTTCTACGTGAAACTAATATGACACTCATATCACTACAGTTACTTAATACTACACCATTACGTAAATAAAAAACAAGAATTATTTTGGGACAGGGAATTTAGTTTAAAAGATTTTTCATGGCACCTGATTGTGGGGACAGATTAGAGTGGGGCTCTTCCATATATGCAACTAGTAGCGCATTGTTATTAAAGTTCCATTGAACAAATTTGGGGTCGGATTAATAGATGACACTTTCACTGAAAGGGTCGAGGACACGGATATTGATATTATTATTGCACATCCAGGTGTCATCCAATAGAGCAGTGAAAAATAATTTGGTAACAAAAAAAATCTATAATTTAATCTCAATAAAATGAAATGTTAAATTTAGTTAATTATGTAATAATAGTTTTATAATATTATATAATGCATAATAATAATAAATAATGCATTATTAGAATGACTGTTCTTAGCAGTGAGTCTCTTTGAGAACGACATAATAACTTGGGGTTATTTAATAATTAATATTAAAATTATGTATATATTTTATTCGGCATTCTTTGCAATATTTTACACTATGCATAGAAATTTAAAGATATTTAATATTTTCATGAATGGACTGGATCAAAAAAATTTTTTATGAGGGGGATTGGTAACTTCTTTATTAATCTTTTTGCGTAATTTAATCACAGTATAGTAAAAGAACCAGGAGAATATCTCAGCCGCATTTCGTTCATAAATCCGCTGGGCTCTCTGTGACCTCGAAAACAGACGCTGCATCACATTATCGTATTTCAAAAAAATACCATGGGTGTATGAAGCAAATTTAGCTTATAATAATATTAATAAAATAAATAATTAACAATATTAATAAAATAAATAATTATTAGTCAGATTAGATAGATAATGAACAATACCAGGGGTTTTAAATTTTTGTGCAGCCAGGTGTACATATTTTATTTTTTGACACTGTACATGTTTAAAATAAGAAATCTGTAGATTCTCAGATGTGAAACAAAGTACACAATGAGCGAAACATTTTATTATTAATAAATTGAATAATGCATGCTAACTATTTTTTAGGTCATAAAATAAAATAACTGTGTTAAAAAAAAACGCATGATTTATGACGTCTCAAAATTATTAATTTTGTGTTTTATTTGCCAGTTTTAAAATTTGCTAATAAAATTAAGAATGCAAAATATCCGTATCTCTATAAGCAGTTTTTCTCGATATATTAGAAAATTTGCCGATACGCTTCTATTCATATGACGTGGTGTGAAAGTAAAATAGATTAAAATAAATAAAAATCAATGAAAATATTTTTTTTTCTTATAAAGATAGAATATTGATATTCTTGGTAATAATTAAATTTAACATAAATTCCTTTTTGCACTCTCTTTAATACACTTACTAAAAACAACTTGTGCATTTTTTTGTAACATCAGAAACCGCCTCGGAAAGTGCAAAAATATGATTTTCACACATAAGTTTTTTTTATTCTCGAGTAGCCCGGTTAATTCAACAATAATTGTGTTTAGTGTAAATAACAAATTTGTATTTTATATTTTGCACAGCTGAAGTTACTTACTTTTCAGGGTCAGGAGAAAATGAAAAAATGTTACAATGTTCCAATGTACCTTTCACTTTTACAGTTTTTGTAACAACAAACGTAACCTGCTTTCTTCTGTGCCGCTTCCCGGACCACATTAAAAAACAAACAAAAAATAAGTAAAGTATATAAATACGCACTAAAAGCACAGCAAAACTAATAAAAGTATGTATAAAGTTGAAGGCAGTAAACGCACGAAACCACAGGAAAGCTACCACTTCCTGACAAACCATACCTAATCCTGCGATTGCCGCCACAACAATACGACACTGACTATTTCAGGATGAAATCTCAGGAGATCTATGTTTAGAGGCCACCGAACACATCTTGTGGAATTTGTGCCCATGAATGGGAAGAAATCACAGTTGTCTAATGTTTTCTGGTGTCGGTTGGTGGTTTTGAATGCTCTACCCAATAAGTCCTATACATTTTCAATGGGATTCTAGTCAAGAGAACGCAGGCAGTGGAAGCGTATAGTGATCAATTTAGTGAGTTTCAAGGGCGTTGAATACTTGTTGAGTACGATGGGAGGTAAGCATTATCATCAATAAAAATAAAATTTTTGCCAATAGCAGTTTGAAAAGTCACCACAGTGTTACTGACCCATCTGTACTGCAGTTGTACAGATAGGTACGTCCTATAAAAATTACTGTAGGTTGGATAAATCTTTGGCTCTATCTCTCTCCATCAATGATGCAAGACCTAGGGAATTTTTCCATAGGTCTAGGTTTGTTTTTTAAATAGAGAAATTGAGAATTTGGCGGATCTTTTAAAATTTTATAGAAGGTTGGTTTTTTTTTTAAATCTAGGGGTTTTTTAAAGCCCGCATAGGTATTTTCAGTTAGAAAAATTCCCTAGATCTGGCATCACTGCTCCGCGGACATCCTCCAAACTCATAGACGTGTGCTTTCACTGTACAAGCCGAAATAAGAGTCATCGCCGAATAAAATTACTCCAATCCACGATCCAGTTTTGATGATGCCTTGCCCCCCTTAAACGGGCTGCAGGGTCAACTGGACTTAACCGATATGAAGGATGACTTGACAGTCATGAATCTATTGAACCTCGTTAGACACTTATTGTAACCCCATGTGCTGCACGTAAAATGCTTCTTACTTGAGAAACATAAAGGGCAGGATTTTGTATTATTTAAGTCAAAGTTAACGATCTTTTCGCAGTATTCTAACCGGGCTCTACCTCTTCTGGGCCGTTCTTGTAAAGAATCAGTTTCCAAGAATCGATTTCACAGCCGACTAATAACTCTTTGGCTTAACTCCTAATTCTGTAGCAACACCGATTTGACGCAAGCCAGTTTGAAGCATACCACTGGCCCCATTGGTATCAGGTTTTGATAATTGATCATATTTGTTGAAGTACTCCATCGAATATGTTTCAATCTAGTGCTGTCAAAAAACGGAGAAAAGTGAAACCGGTAATCGGTTTCTTCTAAAACCGGTATCGGATAAAACCAGGTATCCAAATATAGATTAAACCTGGTTATTCTGGTAACTGGATATTCTAATAATCGGTTACTCGGATATCGGTTATCCGAATAACCGACTATTCGGATATCAAAAAACCAGTTAATCACTTATCCGAAAATCGGTTAATCGGTTAACCCGAAAAATGGGTTATTGGTTATCCGAAAATCCGTTAATCGATTATCCGAAAACGGATACTTGAAAATCCGATTAATAAGCAAACAGATTAGAATGAGTTTATAATTTAGATTTTAGAAGACAAATAAATTTAATATTTTCATTTCAGTAGATCAGTAGTGCAACACCCCCCCGTCCAATTGCTGGCATAACACAATAAGCTGGGGGTTGTACTTATTGACCGGTAGCTCAGTTAGCAGTTCGTGAATAAGGGCTTAGATTGATTTGAATTCTCACCAAAATCTAGGCTGGGCGCCAGGACTTTTGCAAGTACCAAATAATTAAAAGTTTACTTTAAAAGGTAAAGATAAAGTTAAAACTTGAATTCTGTTGGGAAGGAAGTCGAATAAAAAGATATTATTTAATAAAAAGTATAATAAAGACTGGTACATGTACAATATTTACATTGGCTCAGATGGCCCCTTTTACTAAAAAAATCTAGGTGTGGTTGAAGACCAACAAACTAACCACATAAAAAAATGATATGACGTTATTGAAAGAAAAAAAAATTACTGATCTCTTACAAATTTCTTCTGACCAAATATAAACATTCACTGGGGACGAAGATATTACGTAACTTCCAATGGGTTAGTCCAGCGAAGAATCCACCAACGCGGTTAAGCTCTTAATGGGTTCGGTGTCAGTTTGAATCACCACTGTCAGTACTGCAGTTACCCTTGAGAAAAAATACTAGTTGTATAAAATATCGTTTTCCTGCTCCACCCTGTATATAATGATCAGTTCGATTCACCAGTTATCCTCTTCTCTTAGTCCAGGTATTTACATAAAAAGGGGGAGAATTTCATGAGATCAGTATTATAGGCAAAACAAATTTAAAATCTGTGACGTTTGAATTGTCCAGCTACGTAGACAAAATATGAGTTAACACAAATTTAAAGAGTAAATTGCAAACTAAACAAACTAGGATCGATATCCCACAATATTTTAGGAAGTTGAAGACTTCAACTAACTTAAGTATCGATGAAAGTTACGTTCAATAGAACAAATACTAGTCCAACAAATAAACTAGGTGTAGCTATGATAATAAACGAAGTGAAACAGGTATTCACTATGTTAAGATATTTTTTACTAAAATAGTTAATCTTCAAGAAAATAGAATTTAGAATGTATACAGACAGACGACTAGAAAGATAACGTAAATAAATATTTGCTAAATATAAAACAGTATGATAATTTTCAAATTAAAGGCAACGTTAAATTATTTATTAGTTCCTCGTAGAGAGGTAATAATGAACTCCAGATAAAGTTACATAACGATATATAGCTTGACTAATATGTTTACATAATCAAAAGTTAATCAATTGCCAGATAACTAAGCAAGGCTCCACTAGAACAGCGTTCCTGACTAAATACTAAGCAAACGTTCAAGTAAGCATTCGATATTTTAAATTTAGAAAAACCTTAAGTTACTAAGGTCTGGTTGGTAAATATATGCACTGGTATAAAATGATCCAGCACAAAACAAATGCACGACATTAGATAATTTTCACAAAGGTTATATGTAAACAAATAGGTTTAGTCCAAAAAGGTGTACCAATCTCCAAATGTCACCAGTCACCACTTTTCAGAGCTACCAACGCAGCCGAGTGACCTAAAACATCAACAGACAAAAACAGAAAACAACTAACTACGATACAAAATGGCGACATCCGTTGCCGGGTAAATCTAAAATTTATAATAACCGAAAGTTAGTTTAAATTAGCACACGGAATTATTACAATATCAGAGGGATATTAGATAAATTGCCCACAAGGCACGATAAATCGATACTTATCAATATTAATAATGTCTGTTCCAAAGAACAACCAAGGTGAACTGATCACCAAAAAGCAAATTGGTCTAAGGCGGAAATTAAGATAAATACGATACGATATTATGAGAATTGCCTTAAAGGTACGTTAAATCAATATAGCAACTTTTTAAATAATGATGAACATAAAATTACCCGATAATACCAGAAAACATATAAATTATACAAGACCGCTGAACTAGAGATGTTGTCTTCAGAACGCTACACTAGTAAGAAGTAGCACCGTAGTATTCGGCTATCTAAACTCGATTATCGTTTGGAAAGAGACAAACATTTAAGAGTAGAGTATGAAAAATAAACATAGATAGATATTTAGTGTAAAAATTTACAAAACCAACTGTTCCAGTAGAAATCAGTGGCGCCATCTGGACTAGACTGGCAGAAACTTATTTCATCGTGGACAACAACAAACTGGAATGAAATGGCTTGCAATTTCGTTACAGTAGGTACTAGTATAAAAAAAATCGAATAAGTCTATAGTTATTTATTTGTGGAATCTTATGTTTCTTCTCACCTTCTTTGGTTATTAAGCCCCTGCCCTAACAAAATATTTAAAAAAAAATTAAGTAAACCTCTACGCCAAACAGATAATTCAATGAAAACATATAAACAGAAAGCTATCTTGTTTGAAATTGTTAAAAAAAAAAAGAAAAATAAAAGAAATTTATCTCTAGTTTTGAGAACGGAATCAGGGTATTCCACTACCTTCCGATCTCTAATTCTATATAAATATTGCATAAAATGAGACGAGACGTTGAAATTGAAAACAAAAACTGCAAAGAAAATAGTGCAAAGGATTGTCTTTCCTGCTTTTATTTAGAGCACGCGTACGAAGCACGTCATACATGAGTCATGTCATGACGAAAGGTAGACATTTTAGCGTTGTGGTTGTGTATTATTGTGTTTAGTTAATATTCGCAAACTACGACAAAAATAACAAAATACAAAATATATCAGGTTTTATGAAAATTCTAAACTAAACAGGCGTCAGTGGCCAACATTTGAAAGAAAAGTAACGCACATTAACTGATTATCCGAATAGTCGGTTATTCGAATAACCGGTTATATGAATAACTGGTTATTCGAATATTCAGTTATACGAATAACCGGTTATTTGAATAACCGGTTTCGAATAACCGGTTGCCGAGTAACCGATTAAGGAGTTATTCGAATAACCGGTTAACCGAGTAACCGGTTTTTGATTTTGCACCAAACCGTGAATAATCCAAACCCGATAAACCGGTTATCCAGAAAACCTTTCAGTTGCCAGCACTATTTCAAACACACTTGAATGCAATTATCTACAGAATGAGAATTAATTGTATCTATTCGAAAATTAAAAAAAAAAGAATGCGATGAAAAATAGATAACTGTTTTATTTGGACATCAGAAACCCATGCAGAAGAATACACACGAAAAATTTTTTGCAGCGACATATTTAAGTGTGATTTTTCTAATATTCTTAGTTTTCTATCCACAGTGTATTATCTTACCGATAAGAAAATCAAACTTATTTGCCCATTCAATATTTCTTATCTTATCTATTATTATTCTGAGGGACATTTCCTATTTTAATTGATTAAATAACCTCTCTGACACGGTTAGAAATTGCATCACTTTATAATATACAATTAATCAGTATAACAGAGAGAATAATTTAATTATTGCAATTTAGTAACTGGTTGTTTTAAAAAAAAGTTCCACGGTCTAGCTACATATAACAACCAAAACGTATATCTTTATCTTTGGATGCTTTTTAAGATTTAACTAACTATGCACTATTATTGGTGTGAATTTTGGTTTTAAACCTAATTTGTCTTGCTCCACTAATGAAAATTATTATTGTCATATCATAATATTTATATTAATTTCAATATTCATCGAAAATAGGCAGGGCAATTTAAAAAAAAATATATGTGATCAGTACTGGCGTATTTTGTAATAAAATAGGAAATTGTATTTGTTTTGTTTACAATAATTTATATTAAACGCTAATAAAATTACTGATAAAATCTGGCTCTCAACAAATGAAATAACAAGCATGAAATATACCAATTATGCTTTTTCTTGTGCATACCATGACATAAAACGTGCTTCCGCTTAACCTCGATATTCTTATTCGATTACATTATACTTCTAGAGATGGTACAAGAATACTCTATTATTATTTTAGAAACAGTAAGTACATGTCAAATTAATATTTCACCTACGTAATTTGTATTCATTGTAAAAATGTAAAAAATGGCATAAAAACGTGCTTCTTGTATTTTTAAAAACATTAAGGAGATATGTAAGTAAGTATCGTACGTTGATCACCCTATGTTGACTGGTTAATTTTTGCAAGAAAATATATATAGGTCTGCTTATTAAGTTAATTAAAAAATAGACTTATTTCTAGACATCAAATAAAAAAAACTAAAAGTATATGTATGAGAGCAATGGTAAAACTTTTAGACGTACTACAGATAAATGCGCAAGGATCGAAGGGAAAAAAATTAAATTACACTGTTTTGTATTATCACATTAGATATAAAAATGATAAAAAAAATTATATGGATATATTTATGCAATACGGGAGTGTAGCGACCTTCTTTTTAAATTCTGATCTTCGAGTTTTTGTGGGCTTACAGGTCGAATGGGAAAATCAACAACACTAATTGAATTTAATGTCGACATTTCGAAAAATTTATTATTTCATTTGCTCACTGCAATTTATAAAACACAATAATTATTTTCTTGTATAATAACAAAGTCGTACTTAAACTACTTATATTCATAATGTTGTTTTTGTCTACAAAACAGGAGATTTTTACGAAACACGAACTCATAATTATTATAAAATAAATCTTACAATAAATTAAAATGCTTTTTTTAACAAAAGTTAAAACTTATGAAATAGATGACAATACAAATACACATTAAAATAGTTACTATAGTAATGAGTCCCTTTAGTGAATTCAACCTGCGATATGCCTCGCACACCAAAATAGGTAGGTACACAAAAAACGATTGTAATATTATTATATTTACGTTTTAAAGTTATTTTACCCTAAAATACTAAAATGGAATTAAGACCTTCTATATCTGTGCGTTTATTTACGCTGTTTTTGTTTTTTTTAATTTCCATCATTTCTAAAAGCAATATTTTTTTAAAATTGGTTTCTGTACCTAAAATTTTACAATTATCAAAATCAAAATTGTGGTCAAGTTTCTGTAGAGTGTGTTCAACTAATGCTGTGCTTGTTGTTTTGTTGGTACTTTTTTGATGTTCTTACGTCATATTCATACTCTTTAATTCTATCTTTGAGATATCTCTTTGTCTGGCCAATATATACACTATTACAATTAGTGTGGTTGAAATTGATTTCATACACTACATTTGATTTTTCCAATTTTTGTGTTTGTGATTTTAGTTTTGTGTAATACTGCGAAATTGTATTTTAATTTTTATAAGCTATGGCAATATTATCATTAGTAAGGGCACATGATAATTTTTCCGAAAGTGAGTTAATGTACGGAATTTTAAAACATTGGATTTCTCTCTATTTTTTGTTATTTCGTTTATAATTTTTTTTTATAAGTTTTTTCAGGATAGTTGTTATTATTCAGGATTTCTTGAATAAATCAATATTTTTTTGATGGAAAATTTCATTAAATAAATTAATTGATCTGTATGTTAAATTTTTAATAATTTAAATTTTTTTGTTTAAAACTATGGTTTGAATGAAAATTTAAGTACCTCTTTGAATTTGTCGGTTTTAAATACCTGTTTGTTATAATAATATTGTTCTCGTTTCGTATTAAAAGGGTATCTAGAAACGGTTTTGTTCATTAAATTCATAGTTTTATTTTCCCTTCGATCTATATATAATCCCACAAAACTCGAGGTCAGAATATTTAAGCAAGTTCCCTATTAAAATTTATAATTTTGGAGATGAGATATTGGTATCACTGATCACGTTATACAAATAAATGATATTAATTTTAAGTATAAAACTATATTATAAAAATGGAAATAAAGATACCGTTATTTGTAAAATTTCTATAGAATCTTATTTGAAGATGAAACCAAACTTTTGACGTCTAAGACATTCCTTTTTTGTAAATTTCTACAGCAATCATCAAGTTATATGAAGATTAAACCATACTGTTTGACGTATCCCCATGGTAGCATCCTATGGTCCATAGTAAACATGTTAATAAGTTTCTGATGTTTCCTTCAAAATTCTTCCAGCAGCTTTTATTATCACTCCTCGGTAAGAAATAACAGAACTTGTCTTTATTTTCAGACATTTTCACACCAAAACTCTTGTAACTTGAATTCACTATCTCCGCTATAGTCGAGAATTTGTACAATTTTCGAGGCAATCAACGTTTGCCAACCGTTTAGGATCCTGCTACCGCGGGCCCAATTCCCTAATGTTGCAAAACCGCTACCACCCAATTTTCTATATAGTAAGAGATAATAAAAATATTAATTTATAAATTCAAATTATTTAATTTATGAATACATAAACTTTCACAGGGGAAAAAAGAATATTTTTTTTTTAAATAAACGAAATTAATATCAACAAAAAATATATTATAAGAAATTTTTTAAATCAAAATTTTCAAGTAATTATCTTCAATCAATTTTTTTATATTATAGAATTATAATACAAATAAACAGAAATCATAATTTTAAAAATTATTTTTTATATAATTTTAATTTATTTTTCATTCCTTTTATATAATTTGGCAACAATTTCTTGCTAATTTATTCGTTCAGAATGAATTATTTTTTTGTTTTAATATCACATATTAGAGATACTTTCATCTTCTTATACAATATAGCTTCGCAATATTTTTAAATTTCTCTAAAATTTTTAAAGTACATAAATTTCTCCAACCTATTTTGAAAATTGACTTTTCTTCTTCAGAAAAATAAATTTTTAACTGATTATTCCTTCGTGCAACTGTCGACCTTATTAGGACTTATTTTTTCAGCCACACATTTTATATCAGTATTTACAGCTGGGTTCAGAGCATTGTCTATTTGTATAAAATTTAAATTTTTAAAATTATTTAAGAACATTTAAGATTTTTGAAAACTTTTTGGTAAAAAGCAAGACATTTGAATAAAAATTGTTCTTTTAAATTTTGTCAAATGATCTATTAATCGGAAGTTGACAATCCGACCTCAATTGGCAAAATACAGTGAGATGAAGGTTTTAAATTGACAATTTGATCAGAAAGATACTTTTTTCAAAAAATTCTTCCTAATGTTTTTAAAAATCTCAAACATTCTGAATATATAAAGGAGTTAATATTTTTTTGATTGGAAGAATGCATTAAATTGGTTAAAACTGGTAAAATATATTTTAAAAATAACATATAAACTTTTTAATAGGATTGCATTTCATTGTATATTATTTTTACTTCGATTCGGTTCAAAGTCCGCTAATCTGAACAATTCCGTTAAGAATCCAATTTCAAGAATTCTATCTACGATTTAGACGAAGCTAACGAACGGGTTGCACTTTAATCCAATCACTTAAGCCAGAGGGTCAACCTCAGATAGAGATAATAATTAACTTGTATAACTTTTTTTGGTTTAAAGTTGTCTCAAAAGTCTCATAAACCCGTGTCCGCGTCTTAGATATTCAAGGTCAAAGGTTACAAAATCGGTTTTTCGCAAATATCTCGTTCCTATGGTTTTAATGTTTGTATTTATTATAAAAGAGAGATAAAATCCTCTACAACTTTTTCCCAAACATTTTTTTGTACTCACTTTTTGAGATAGAGGGCGGAGGCGCGCCGACCTATTCACACTTATCAATTAACCGTAATCCTTAAATATACCCTATTAATATATAAATATTAAAATATATTATATTATTATTAATTAATAATTATATTTAATATATTTTTTTTTCGATTTTTTAATATTACTTTCCAATCTTTTATGGAATACTTTAAGTATATTTTAATTATATAAAATATTTATGAAGAAATCCGCTGATAGGAAATCGGGATTTTTTTATGGCAAGTCCTAATCTTCACTAAGCATCTCATAAATATTTATCCCATTTCGAAATTAGAGACAAATATCCTTGACCAAATAGAGAACTACCGAAACAAAAGAAAAGAATAAACAGTCCTTCAATTATAAATTTTTGAAAACCCTCCAATTTGAACTTCAATTAATAAATATATGAAAAAGAATTTTAAATAAGATATAATTAATATTTACTCTATTCTTTTTCTATTTAAAATATAATTAACATATATATTAAATATAATTAAAATATACAAAATAAAATTACTCTAAATTTTTAAATAAAACCTAGAAAATAAAATTTTTATTATTAACTTAATTTTTTTGATTTAAAACATATTATTATTTTTTTATGAAACTTAATATGAACTTTTTAAATAACTTATCATTCCTCTATTCTTAAATTTTATACACTACTTAATAATAATATTCTCTTTCAGTACATGCCGCTGCTGAAACTGCCACTAGATGAAGTCGTATAGCAAATACAACCGTTAGAAATCAAATGAGGATTAGAATTTAACAAATATTGTTTCACACTTACTTTTGATCCCATCATTACACTTGCGTTATCAGCACAATAACCAACGACATTTTTAGCCTCAATATTAAATTCAGGTAAAGATTGTTTCAGCAGCGCGTATAAACCTTTTGCTGTGCCGTGGTCGCAATCTACTTCTTTTAACCCAAGAACTTGAGTCTTAATTTCGTTACCATGGAGAAATTTGATCAAAATGCATAACAACTTTTTATTACTCGCATCAGTAGCTTAATAGTACTGAAACCTTTTTTGTCTTTAATTTGTTGTTTTAACTGATTCGTTATGACGTCAGCTAATACATTTTGAATTATCATTGTGCATTTTGTTCGACCTAACTGCAAAGATTCGGCGACCTTAGAATCTTTAAAATTTACTTTATTAATTTTAGTAATATGATCTATAACATTGAAGGTTAAATTATGTTCGGCTACTAATAAAGCACTTCTAAGATTTGCACAAACAACATCAATGTGTTCCTGATCTTTGCCTAAGTTGTGTTTTAACATCAGATCTACTTATTTGAATTTGCATGCTTAATGAGATCACTATACTTGGCTTCTAAATTAACAACACAAGAACTTGAATCCGTCCTTGTAACTTTAGATCTGACAACCATTTTTTCGAAAATCGTTGAACACGAGAAACCTGTTTAGTTTTTACCTGATTACTAGACGATTGCAGTTCAAATTCACTCACACGGGGGTTAACGACAAACTAAGGCTAGAACTAGCCTCTGCGAACATCGTAGAAGCAGAATTCCATTCTTCAGATTCAGACACTTCAACCTCCATATCTTCCTTGCTTGTGCTCGGGGTTGGTTCAGTTTCTGAAATTTGGTGAAATGGAAGATGTTTTTTCATTGCTTGTTTTTTTTCGCTGTTTAACCATTTTGGCTTCATTGCTATCGCTCAAATCTTCAGAATCACTTGTATCCTTAAACCATACAAAAAATTAACATTCTTCAAAAACTCGTTATATGTATGTTATATAAAAAATACATCCCGTACATTAAAATCTCACAAGTCTTACGACGCAATTCTTGATTGAGTTATTTGTTACATTTTTATTATTTCTTTATACTTTAAATAACTTACCTGAGACATGATAAACAATAAACGACACTATTTGCTTTTAACTTTTTTACGGGAAGACTTGCTCTATGGTGGCAGGTAGACAAGAACGATCGAACGTGAAATAAAGCGCAAATATTATGTTGGTCTCTTTTATAACCTCGGTGACAAGATTTCTCCGGGGGAATTACATATTTTCGAACGATGCATTCAAATAAATCCCCGACAGTAAATCACCGGCAGTGAATCCCCGCACCTCAACAGTGAATACCCGGTCTCCGAAATCGTATTATTACATATATTATGATTTTAATTTAATTTAAAAAAAGTGGATAAATTGACTGAAATTTTAAAAAATCTCAATATAAATAAAGCTATTTTATAAAAATCCTATATAGGGTATGATAACAGCCAATTTTTTGTCGAATATTATTTTTGGTAGACACAAATTCCGCTACTTAAAAAAAAAGTTTTGTCGCCGCTACGCCGCTACAAGGGCTGATAATCCGCTACCGTAGCGGAATTCCGCTACGGTTGGCAACACTGGAATCAAGTGCCAGCTCAATTTTCCTCCAATGCACCCACTAAAACATGCTTTACTTTAAACCCGCAAGTATTAGTGGTATCGTCCACGCTAAGCCAGATGTACTTTCCATTAAGCTCAGAAGAAATTTTCGGTCTAATATTTTCACACTCCGTTGATAAATATTTTTTTCTTAGTGTAGATCCAGAAGGCACGTTAACATTGCTATATTTGCCACTAATAAATTTTTCCAAAAATTGTCTAACAAGTTGATTGTCTAGTATCAACCACGGTATGTTACATCATAACATAAATTTCACTAAATCTAAGTTAAAATTACGTTGCACGTGACTGTAAGTAAAGCCACCTACGCTCTGTTTATGGCTTTCTGCGGAAATATGTCTATTTGTGTTGCATGACAACGAAATTGCTTTGTTACATCTAATGCAATACAATTGTCTACCATTAAATTGTAAATAGACAATATCACAAATCCAAGAATTTACTGTAGCTTCCGTCGGTTTAGTATGACATTTTAACTGCGCATTTTCAGTACCTACCAAGTGGCGTCATTTTCCCCCCGGCAGCCCCCCGCGGTGCGGGGGAGCCCGAGCACATTAAGGGCCCATCCGAGTCGAGTGCAACGTAACAACCTAAATAAAACAAGTCAAACGCCGGTCGCAGCTTTCTCGATTTTTTTATGTTTATTGTTTATCTCTATGGAATGGTCTAATGAGGGCCGATGGCCGATGCGTTACTAACCATTATTATAAAAAATTATCCTCTTCGCTATTATAGTAGGATGAAAGAAACGTCGGGGTCGGCATCTTTGATGTCTTTATCGCTATCAAACAAGCCGATGTTTTTTTATGCCCACTATATCCACAAGGAGAAGTGCATTTCGTTGCGATTTGCGGAGTTTACGAAATATAAAAACTACACAGCCGTAGAGCGGTCCATGTTTGTGTATTGTCCTACTCTCACACCACACCTGCGCCGGGTGGCATCATTCAGTGACGGTGAATTTTGGTTTTATGTTTTTTATATTTCTTAGATCTCTGTACCGACATCAACAAATTTATGCCATAATTACCCGCACGTGTTCTCTGCATATAACATTTTAATTTAATTAAATGAAGGAGTTTAATAATATGTAGTTTAACTAGTTTAATTTCAAAACAAAATAGAGAAAAAGAAAAGCCCCTCTATTTAAGTATTTCATTGTAAAGTATAATAAATCCTTCCCGACATCCGACTTTAATTCCATGGCAGATATGCCGAGATATTTTATTTAGTTCTGAGACGCCGACGGCCGAAACAACACACGTATTTTTTTTAAGAGTAGTTAGCCGCGTCGCGTATATTAAATTATTTATTGCCGTCGAACTTGGATGCAATTTTTTTTCCATTCTAACAAGAAGGTAAGGCAGGCTTTGTTTATTTAATAATTTTACAATAAGGGAGGGGGAAAACATATAAAAATAATTAACTTGCATGAGACATGTTATTTAAAATTAAAATAGAAAACAAAAGTGCAAAAGTAAAAGTGCCTTGGATACCTTAAAATAGAATCAAAATTTTATTTTTGTTGTGTAGGAATCAAGACTTTAAAAAGGTAAGTGTTAATTATTATAAACAAATCACAAAATAATTATATAATTATGAAGAATGAAAGAAAAAAAATACCTACTTTCTCAAATAAAATGCGGTGTGATTAATGAAAAGAGAACATTTTTATTTAAATTGTGCATAATTTTTTTGTGTTCATGATTTTCAAGAGTTGCCATAAAACAAATTAAGCTTAAAATTAATTAAATTCGATTAATTCGAATTCAAATATTAAAAAATTATGTTAATTTCTCAGCAAGAAAATGAGTTTGACTCCTATTCCAAGCTCCTTAAGTATGACCAGCGGAGCGGCAAAGAAGCGCAAAAAGAAAGCAACAAGAAGAATACGTTAAAAAATATAACAAAATAACGTCATTTATGTGTCCATCTAAGTCTACATCTACTTTAACCCAACAAGAAGAAATTGAAAAAAATCAAAATGAAATGGGCGAACATGAAGCAGCATCATCATCAAGTGAATCAAATCATTCAAATAAAAACGACCATAAGGAAAATGAGAACTTTTTCTGCGCCTCGATTGAAAATGAGCAAATTGACGATTCCGATGACGATTCATTGTTGACTATTACATTTAACCCTGCTGGCAGTGCTGACAACGACGGCTACGATTTTTTTAACAAGGTAAATCCAACAGATTTTGCTAATTTCAATAACATCGATATTTCACATAACGATTTAGTGCGAAATTCGATAACAAATAATGGTCTTTGCAGACCCAAGGGTCCATATCCCAAAGATAATAAAAATAGAAGCTTCTCCGAACAACATTTTTATAAAAATAATAACATTTGGTTATGTTACTTAAACATTAAAAATTGAGTATATTGTCAACCATGTTGGTTATTTTCATCCGTGAGAAATAATTGGTCGAAAAATGGCATTTCTGATTGGCAGGGATTATCAACAAAAATTAAAGACCACTCATTATCACATTCACATATTAATTATTGTTATTTTATTTATGAAATATGGAAAGGAAAAAGGACTTTAAATAATGATAACTAAAAATTAATTAAACATGAAACTGATTTTTGGAGACAAGTTCTTGAGAGCCTTTTTAACATAACTTTAATGTTAACGTAAAATATGTTAGCATTTCGTGGGCATCGCGAAGACGTCACTGACAATGATAATTATAATGGTAAGTTATTATTCACCGTTCTTTTGTTGGCTAAATATGATGATATATTAAGGCATATAATTTCTTTACCCAAAGGTTCTCATAAATATCTTTTAGCTCAGATTCAAAATGAAATAATAAGTACATTGAGCACAAGATTAAAGAAAATGATTGTCGATGAAATTAAAGCGGCGCCGTTTTTTACGATTATTATGGATACCACTCAAGACATTAGTAAAATTGACCAACTTAGTCAAGTAATAAGATATGTTCAACTGATAAAAGATGAAAATTCCGTAGTGAAAAAAATTTTAATTAAAGAAAGCTTCCTCGGTTTTACTAAAGTTGATTCTCAATCAGCTGAAGGTTTAACTGAAACTATTACACAGTCACTGGAAAATTTTGGACTAGATTTACATAAATGTCGAGAACAAGGCTATGATGGTGCTAATGTGGGTGCATATTCAGGAGTACAAAAAAGAGTTCAACATATTGAAAAGACTGCAATATACATACACTGTGTTGCTCACAATTTAAATCTGATGATAAATGATGCAGTAAATGGAATTAAAGAAATAGATTCATTTTTTTCAATAATTCAAAGCATATATAATTTTTTTGGAACAAGTATTGTGAAATGGAATTTATTGTCAACTTTTAATGAAAATTCAAATATTAAATTAAAAAAGATTAAATCCAACTCAGTGGGCTGACCGAATTAAGTCGTTAACAGCTATCAAGCTACGTTATAAAGATATTGTAATGTTCCTTAATAAGATAATATTAACATCTACAAAAAAAGATGACCGTGATGATGCAAAAAGCATTTTAAATAACATTGAAAATTTTAATTTTATTTTAATTTGTGTTTGTTTAGAACAAATTTTTAATGAGTTAAATTTTGTGTCCAAAATGTCCCAAAACATAAATGTTGATTTAAATGATATTTGTCGTTTAATTGAAAAAAACATGCATTTTCTTAGTGAAACAAGAAATAATTTTAAAAAAATAAAATTAGAAGCAATAAATATC
The DNA here is from genome assembly GCA_029963845.1 of Rhamnusium bicolor. Classification (NCBI taxonomy): domain Eukaryota; kingdom Metazoa; phylum Arthropoda; class Insecta; order Coleoptera; family Cerambycidae; genus Rhamnusium; species Rhamnusium bicolor. The sequence continues at coordinate 362,498 of JANEYF010003070.1, read as the reverse complement.
GCAAACCAATGAAGGGTTAACCCAGATTTAAAAAAGAAAAGGCAACCTAAAGTTAAACGACATTATGATGAACTATGTATAGATCCGATTACAGATGATGATAATTTTAAAATAAATATATTTTATAGAGTAATAGATATTATAAATAAACAATTAAATAATAACGTAGGTAGGTTAATCCCATATGAGTATTTATTCATGATAAGACAAACAGAAGAATTCTCATAAACCAATAATGGAATTTTCTGAGAATTTTTCTGTTTGTCTTATCATGAATTAAATAATAGATTTCCATCTCATTTATATATTGTAAACAAATTTAGTTTTTTATTACCTAAAAATGTTTGCAATTTAACACAACAGGAAATCTTAGAAAAAGGTGACGAGTTACAAAAATTTTATAAAGACGACATATCTGAATCATTCGGCATTGAATTATCCATTTTAAGAAATAACCGTTTAATTTGTAACAAATTGAAAGATTTTAAAACAATTTTTGAATTTGCCGAATTTTTATTAATAGAAAATGCTACACTAGACTCATCTTTTGCCCAGACTATCACTGTCTTATTGTTATTTTTAACCCTTCCCGTCACTGTTGCTAACGCTGAAAGGAGTTTCTCCAAATTGAAGATAATAAAAATTATATAAGAAACAGTATGACTCAAAATAGATTAGATGATTTAGCAATACTTTGAATTGAGTCTGTAACGGCCGCGAATATGGATGTCAGATATGTCAGCACGGAAAATAATATTTACCTACTTTACAAAATCGATGTTGGATTTATAGACAACTAATAAATATAATTAATTATTACTATATATTTTAATTGTATATGTAACATAAAATTTAAATAAATAATAATAATTATGTAGACACATAATGCATAATCATTAATCGTATATAAATTTTGTTGTTTGTTGTTTTCTTATTTATGTATTGTATTAATGTAATATTTTATAAAATAAAAGTTTATACTTAAATATTTATTCTACACCTATTTATTTTGTTTTAAGTTCACTGAAATGTTACTATTGTTGAATTATGAAGTCATCTAAAATATCCCAAAATCAAAAGGCTTACAAAATGTTGAGTGGTATAGTTCATTTCACGAATGTTGGCGTTCAGGTCATCAATTGTAAATTTTCAATTTATTTGCAGTGCCTTTGCTATAGGAGCTGTTGGTACTGCTGTCGTAGCCCCATAAGAACAGAAATGCATGTCTTCTGGAGCTACCTCTTAATAGAAATAAGGCAAAAAAAAGTTTTAAAGTACTGACAAAAATTATGTTATTTATTCACGACATGAGGGGGCCCTAAAACATTTTTCACGGGGGCCCAAAAATCAACGTTACGCCACTGCTACGTCCGAATGAATCCGCGTTATATAAGATACTCACAGAACAGAAAAAAGCAAGATACACTTTGATCGTGTTATGTTTTCTCCCTTCCACGCTAGTGCCGGCCGTTGGCCTTCAGTAAAGTAAATTACCAGTTTTAATTGAATATAGTGCATTCCCTGTCAAAACTAAGTTACCATGTACATTGTAAAATTAAATAAAATGCACTTAATATGTTTTTGTAGTTTGGGAATGTTTCAGTAGGTTTTGCAATATATTATATTATATCTGAAAAAGCCATACCTGGGAATCCCATCAGTAAATTCCACGTATGGTTATCTCGAGACATAATGCAGATAACGAACTGTAGACTAGTGCAGTTCTTTATAAAATAGCAATTTCACCATTTTTCTTTATTTGTGATAGTGTTGTCTACAAATAAAGGTATACGAAAAAAATATCTAATTTATGTTACGGTATATATATATATATATATATATATATATATATATATATATATATATATATATATATATATATATATATATATATATATATATATATATATATATATATATATATATATATATATATATATATATATATATATATATATATATATATATATATATATATATATATATATATATATATATATATATATATATATATTATGTATTTATGCAGTTTAATTCTAAACTATCAAAAATAATATAATTGACCATTTTTTTTGTTTTATTTTAATTTTTTTGACATTCAATTTTATCGTTATGTTGTACATAATTCAAAAGTAAAGATGTATTGTTATTATAAAGTTTAATTTTATCAACTGATTTTCTCTAGATCTAGAAGAAAGTTATTGTGAAGAACTTTAATATTTTTTTACAGCTACCCGCTGTCACTGAAGATGTCACCGATAATTCTGTCTGATGCTAGGAAACAAATTAAGTAAGTAACATTTTAAACTAAATTTAGAGTATTGGTTGGAAGGGTAACACTGGATTTGGTATAGAATGCACGTAAATTGAATGTTGTATAAGGTATACAGAGGGCAATGCAGTAACCATTAATTGACGAATTTTAGTTGTTGCTTAGGTCCAGGGGAATAAAGCAACAATATTGAATATAAGGCTTCCTCATTAAAATATTGCCAAGAAATTTTTTATGGTTTAAACTTTACATTTAAATAAAACTGGTCAAACTGTTCAACAATTGAAATTCGATCGAATAATAGAATATTGACAAATCCAATTTTTTTTATGAAAACGTAGACAATTTTCTGGGTTTTAAAGCTGCACACACTAAAAAATCATTACATTGTTCATTCTATATGGTGTTGAAATGAAGGTGTAGTAATTCCATTAATTGTAAAATAAAATGGACGGGACCACACATTGGACCAGTTTGAGTACTTTATATGCTAATACTTGACAATTTCGTAAATTATTCATATGTGGCTTTTAAAAATTCTGTTCCCATGGCACATACTGTTATCTAAATTTTAAACTATTTTTTTTTGAAAATGTTTTTGCACAAAACTGATGACAGATTGCATCATTATAAGAAATTTGAATTAACCGACACATGATAAACAGTATTTAAGGTGCTTCGTTTAAGTATTTATACTATATAAAATTTCTTCTGGTATTGTTAGACACCGTACAATTTTCGTTCGTGCAGGTCCGGTACATAGAATAAGACACAATAACATCATTTGTACGGAACAATTAAAATACATACCTCTGTCTTAACATTTCATGAAATCTCTTATACTGTGATCAAGGCATTAGTATAAATTACCAGACATGGACCCGACAAGTTACATGAATCATTTGGGATATATAGATCGTAAAAGCCTGGCAGTCTTACACATACACTGTGTCCTAGGATAAATGTAACAAGCGGTGTAATGGACAACAAATTGTCGAATTTTGAAATGGCACTTAGGTATTCGGTCTTGCTTGATATAAAATAAAGATATATTAGAAATGAGTTGATTGGTGTTATACAGGGTGTTTTATAAGTCGATTTATAAAAATCGTTAAGAATAAACTACCTCAATTTCTCAAGATATGAAAATATTTCATTAAAAAGGTGATTTACAATACAATTTCGGTCTCCTTTCTAAATTTCAGAAACTTTGTTATTGCCTCTTTTTATCAATAAATTAGTAATTTATTCTGAATTTTTTAAAATCATTTTTGCAAATTGAAAAATCACAAATATCATTTCTAAAATAAATTAGTATTATGAATAACTTTTGTTCCTAACACAAAATAAAGGTAATTTATTAGTGATGATTTTTATAATTTGACTTATAACACCATTTTAACTTATTGTTGATATATCAAAGTTATTCACCAAGCAGCAATGATTCCCGAAGTGTCATTCCAAAATTCTACAATTTTTTGTCCATTAGATTCTTGTTACTTACCCTGGGACACAGTGTATATTCCGCTGGGTCTGATACAAGCAGTAAAGCATTTTCACACCAATATTACCCAAAGTATATACCACTGTTTCCTTAACTGTGTGCGAACTGGTTTACTACATTAACAGTGGAGATGTACTCTGAATAGCACTTAAAATACGCATAATAACCTTAATGATTATATGTTCCATAAAATGCGTGGCTTTATCAACAAACACAACACGTACTGATTTTTTCACTTCCATGATATTGCCAATATCTATGTTGCCAATAGTTATTACTATTTATTTTTATCCTCGTGGCAGCTACATATCTACGCACGGTGTTTGTTGGCCAACTGTATCTCAGTTAGAGAATACGGTCTCGCTGGCCGCTGCGCAATATCGCTACTATCCTTTCCTATAGGAGAGACATTCTAATAGGGAAGCCGGTTCCTGGATTTACGGGCTTTCATGGTAATTGTACGGAGTCTGGTTATTGTTGGTTATATCTCACCTATACATACGTGCTATACAGGGTGACGCAATAGTGCGTCCGACTTCGATATCTCGAGTGATGATAGATAGAAACTTGATATAAAAACATAAGTAAACTGGATAAAAAGTCTATAACCGGAAATTGTTTTCGAATATACAGGATGAGCCAAGATGATTCTACAGGGTCAAGTAACCTTTTTTTAAATGAAATGCCATGTATATCAGAACATTTTTTGAAACCTCTTTGTAGCCTCCTTTTCGCTCCTGTATTATTATTGTGTATATTAAAAAAATCACTACAGTCGCAATTAACGATTTTAAGAAAAAAAATTTAGTACCCGTTATGAGATATCTGTGTGATGACACTCAGCCATTTTCACTTCTTAAAAGTATACAGGGTGGCTACAAATTATTTTTAAATTTACAACTTTTTGAACTGAATTTTCTCAATTTTGTCAAATGGAACACCCTGTATATTTTTGGTCGATGTGATGAAGGTTTGAAAACCGAACATTTTTTTGTACATACATTCCTATGGCTATTTGTGACCATTTTTTCAATTTATTGAACAATAACTGCAAAATTCAGCAATAAAAAATAAAAAAATGAGGGTTTTTTTTTCAAATAATTCAAGAGAAGATATTACATTAAGGGTATTATATGATGCCCATAAAAGCAACACACCAACAACAATCCAAAATTTGAAGGAAAGGATAATAAATGCTTTTAGAAGTATCACTCCGGCAATTTTATGAACAGTAGAAACCTCATTCCAAAGACGCATAATGTCAATCAAAATGGTCAACATGTGGAGCACTTTTTTATAATATCATCTTGATTTACAAAAAAATATATTTTTAATTTTTATTAAAGGTAATTTCGCAGTTATTGTTCAATAAATCGAAAATGGTTACAAATAGCCATAGCCATAGCCAAAATAATTCCTGGTTATAGAATTTTTTGTCTAGTTTATTTGTTTTTAAATCAAGTTTCTAGCTATCAGAGAACTCGACATATCGAACTCAGACACATTATTTGCCCACACGAATATCGTGTACTTACTTATCTGTTAATAAATTCTTTAAATTAATCATAAAATTGATTTAACTATCTTCATATTTAATATCCTATTTGCCAATCATCAATTTGGGCAAAAACTTTTTTCTTATCTAATCAGAATTAGTAAATATAGCAGTATTTATTTTCTGATATGTAAAAAAAATTATTTTTTATTTAAAGTAAGTAAATAAAATGTATTAATGCTTTCTGATGTGACTACATACTTAAAGAAATATATTTGAAGTAACGAAAAATTATTAACAACAAAGAAAAAATTTCTTTGTATATACATACGCAACAAAAGTGTTATTTGATATAAGTGAATTTTAATTACATTAACAAAATACAAGTTTTAAATTTATTAAATAGAAAGTATTTTTCGATCAAAAATGAATTTATTTAATATAAAATCTACATTTCTTAATACAAGCATCAGTTAGATTGAAATTAATAAAATATAATATAATATATAATTTATATTAACTTCAACAATATTTTTTTTGCTGGGAGCAAATCATTTATTTCATTCCAAAACAAACTGGATTTGTTTGGGGGTTGTGGTTTTAAATAAAATAAATATTATTGTAAATCTTTCTTTTATTACCATTAGACAAGTGCAGTATACAGGTATATAGGCATATTAAAACACTAGATAAAAATATATAAGGTAAAAAGTCAACATATTTTTGGTAAATTAACATAAAATCTCTTGGAAATTACAGATAAGTTCATATAATTTTGATATTAACATACAATTCTTCGCTGAAATAACATATTATGTTATATACATTAATAAACTATGTATTGTTACGTGTTTGCTATCCCCGCAAACATCTACACACGCAGATTCGTTGATTGAATGTACAGATAACACTTACTCACTACTTTATTCACTAATTAGTAATTAACAACAATAGATTAATGACTGTCTTAACTATAATCACAATTAAACACTTACAGGTCTTCTTCTTATTTCTTCATTTCTCGTTCACTTTCAACTTAAGACTTCGGCCCACCGGGCGCCTTATTTATACATCCATTCACGTGGTTTAGAACATTCTAGAACATTCCCGGCCGTTCTCGTACAATCCTAGTTTCATCTAACCAGTTTTCACAGCCCAGTGGCGTAAGACTGCCCTCTCCTTAAGTTCGTTGTTCCCTGCATACTTATACAGTCTCTGTATATGCACCACCATCATCTTTGATTTTAGACTCTGCTGAAATCGGTATACGACGTCGTTTTGTCTGGTGACGACAGTATATATCCTTCCCAAGGCGAGTAAAGCTTCGGGGATCTTCCATTCTTTCGTTGTGGGTTATATAATCAAACCAGATCTCCCGCCTGGAATCCTCCTGAATTCGCCTTAAGATCATAACGAGCCTTCATTCGATCACTTTCTATGGCAATTCGGTCTCATACCAACTTCTGGATATTCCTCAGCCGTTCACCAACTCCATTAGCGTAGTCATTTATGGAAAGTCGCTCTTCATCTGGCATACCAAACACCAAGTCACATGGCAGTCTGATCTCACGTCCAAACATCACGCGAGCCGACGTCTGTTTTGTTGTTTCATGAATGGAGGCCCTGTATGCCATAAGGAAAAGAGGTAAGTGACGGTCCCAATCTCTCTTATGTTTCTCAACAACTTTGGAACAGGTGTTCCTTCATGATTTTATTATATATCTACATCATTCCATCTGATTGTGGATGTAGGGCTGTTGTCCTTCTCTTATGAATTCCCAGTAAGCATACATCTTCTGAAATACCCCTGATTCAAAGTTTCTTCCTTGGTCCAAATGAAACTCTAGAGGCACGCCAAATCAACTTACCAGATTATGTACCAGAGCTAGGGCGACAGTGTCTGCTTCTTGTTTTAATATGTCATAAGCTTCAGGCCACTTACCAAAATAGTCCATGGCAACCAAGATGTATATATTTTCATCATCTGTCACAGGTAATGGACCAGCTACGTCGATCGCAATTCGCTCAAAAGGAGCTCCGACGTTATATTGTTTCATTTGGCCCTTACTTCTTGTCCGTGGCCTCTTATTTGACGCACAAACTTCACATTTGCGGCACCAAGCTTCCACATCTTGGCGACTGTTCACCCAGTAGAATCGTTTACGTACTTTTGTCAGAGTTTTGTTGATGCTAAAATGTCTGCCAGATGTTCCATTATGCACTTCCTGGAGTACCTTTAGTATGCGACACCTGGGGTTACCAATCTCAGACTAATTTCCTTCCCATCTGAACTTTCCCAACTTCTTTTCAGCAGTTCATCCTCTATTCTAAGAGAATCCCATTGTGCCCACAAAGCCTTCAGTCCCACTGCCTTGTCTGAAATGTCCTTCCAGTCGGGTCGGTCTCCTCTTTCTTTCCATTCCAGAATAGGACTAGTTTCTTTATCTTTTAACTGCTCTTCTCTTAATGTCTCTTTTGTCCAATCATCAGGAAAATCAATTTTAACAGTGTTTAAAATTAGTTCCCTTGTTGTTTTTCCACCGGATAGCAGTGCTTGCAGTCTTCCTGACATGGTCTTCTGAAGGGAGCATATGAATTTCTGTGAGATTTCCAGGGATGACGTTCGATTTAAAAATCGTACTACTGCAGTTTTTCTATCCATCGAGCTAATTGGCCTTCTGGGGTCTTCAACTGCAATAACCATTTCAATGCAGCATGGTCGGTCCGAACTTTAAAATGTTATCCATATAGATAATTGTGTGAAAATGGTCTATGGATTTGATAATGGCCAATAGTTCCTTCCGTGTCACACAATAGTTACGTTCTGGCTCGGACAGCGTCTTGCTAAAATAAATTACTTTCTCCTGTCCATTTTGATTTGGGAAAGAACACATCCAAGTCCAGAATTACTGGCATCCGTGTCTAATACGTAGAGACCTTTCTCTTCTGGGTATTCGAACATAATGCTGATTTTACTGTTCTGAATGATGTTTCGCACTCTTGTGTCCATTGGTACTAAGCTGTCTCTTCTGTAAGCCGGTGTAGTGGCTTCGCAATATCATCAAATCGTTCCACAAATCGTCTGTGGTAAGTGCATAGGCCAAGGAAGCTTCGTACTTCGTGAACATTTGAGGACCTCGGCCAATCTCGTACTGCGGAAATATTGTCCGTTCTTATCCCCTCCGAGGACATGACATGTCCAAGGAATTTGACCTCTTTCTGAAACATTAGGCACTTTTTGGGATTCAATTTCAGGTGTAAATTTCTGATTCTTCCAAACACTTCTTGAAAGTTCTTCACATGGTCCTTAAAATCCCGTCCCATAACCATCACATCATCAAGATAAACTAGGCATGTATTCCAGGTTAGTCGTCGTAGTACCAGTTCCATCAGTCTTTCAAAAGTCACAGGCGCATTGCATAAGCCGAAAGGCATCAGATTGAATTGATAAAAGCCGCTTCATGTCGAAAAGTCTATCTTGTCTTTGTCATCTGGATGAAGTCCTACTTGCCAATATTCGCTTCGAAGATCTAGAGTGGAAAACCACCATGAATCTGCCAGCATACTTAGTGTGTCATCAATTCGGGGTAACGGATAGCTGTCTTTTCTTGTGATGCCATTCAGCTTCCTGTAGTTGATACAGAATCTTCCATCCTTCTTAGCATCCAAAAATACCGGCGACGACCAAGGACTGGTTGATTTCTCAATAACTCCGTCTTTAAGCATCTTTTGTACCATTGCAGAAGCCTCTTCTTGTTTTGTTACTTGGAGCCTCCTAGATGGTTGATGAATGGGTACTATTTCACCAGTATTTATCCGATGTTGGACTATGTTGGTCTTTGTAAGAGACTCTGTGTCCTTTGCAAATGCTGTAATTTCTATCTTCAAAATTTTTTAAAGCTTCTCTATGTTCATATGGAGTTAAATGTTCTAACTGGGCACTTAACGTCTTTATAATTTCTTGGTCTATCTGTAGATGAGGCTTCAACGATTTGGTCTTCAAATATCACAATCCATGTGACTGGTTCGTAGGTGTTAATTGCTTCTCCGTCTTTGAATGTTACCGAGTGGGAATTTAGGTTAACCACTCTAATCGGTATCTTGTCTGCAGTCTGTGTTAAATTCCTTGCCAGGATCACATTGTCTGTCATTTTAATTCAGTCATCCTTCTCTATGTATATATATATATATATATATATATATATATATATATATATATATATATATATATATATATATATATATATATATATATGTATATATATATATATGTGTGTATATATGTATGTGTATGCGTGTATACATGTGTATCGGTATGTATATGAATATAATCAAATGTACTGTCCCACGCTCAAATATCTTTGATATTTTGTGGTGTACCATGTTTATTTGTATAATGCAATTATAATTCCATTTATGTATTGTATGTATATATTAAAAATGAACATTATTCTATTCTATTCTATTCTATTTTCAACGGAGCCAAAGCGGTAACTCACAGATTTTTCTCAGGACTGCCTGATATTATGGAATTTTTTCATCTGCCGTTGAAAGAATAATTTCTTCATTTCCAATTTTTAGAATTCGTTCTCCCACGTCCAGTATAAATCCGTACTTTTCCATAACGGCTAATCCCAAAATGAAGTCATCTGTAATGTCAGCTACGATAACTTGGTGTTTAAACCATAAACAGCCAATCTGCAGCTCCATGTCGACCTCCCAATGAACCGCTGCCCTATCTCCAGTAGCTGTCCGAATGACTAATCCATTTTGTCCTTTATTTACTTTGAAATTCGTTATGAATTCTGCCCGTACTATTGACGACGTAGCTCCTATGTCGATTGTGAACAAACATTGACATTTTTTATATTTTTAGATTCTGAAGACGATTTTAAGTACAACTGAACCGTTTTTTAAAACATTGATTTTTAAAGCCATTTTTTAATTTTGAATCTAGAGTGCATAAGAGAAAAATATAATCGTGAATTTTTTCGAATTTAGTACCTACGACTATCCAAAATTTTCCGAAATCACTAATTTTTAAATAAATAAATTTTTTCAAATTTCAAATTTTTTCAATCATCTTTTGGACGTCAAGTATTTAAATATTAATTATCACGACAAATATATTGATATCTTTAAATCAAAAATTGGTTTGTTCCATTTCATATTTCAAAGTTTAGGTCATTTACGAGGATCTGGAAGGGATGAAAAGTGTCGATTACTGAAAATTTGGCGATTTTTGATATATAAGTGCACCTTATTAGTCTTCTTATATCTTACAAATTCTAGAAACTGTGATTTGTCTAAGATTCCGTTGACACCTGGTATAAGTATGTAATTATTAGAACTTGGACTTTTTAGGTGATTGGTCAAAATAACAGGGGCGGTTTTAGGGTGGGGGGCTTTATGTGCAAACATTTTCAAATGTAATGAGACATTATAATATTTTATTGCTTCATTGTGGTAATTGCTGTTATGTCCAGGGTTACGTTCTTGTAGATAGAAGCTGATATCATCGAAAGAATCTCATTCTGTAGAATCCGCCAGTTACGATTCATTATAAATAGAATTAAGGAATTTGGATGTCATCTCATAGACGGATTTTTAAACCTAATACCATATTGCGAAAAACGGGTGATATAATAATAATAAATTAAACTGTAATTTTTGACAGTGTACATACAATTTAATTAAAGTATCTAATTAGCTTTTGCATGCAAAATCAGCATCGATGAGCAGCCAGAAATTATATTATGTATGCATGTAGTGTCGAGGGGCGAATATCGTCCATTGGTGACTACCCGCTTATTGACCATCTATTTAGTTTACATGCCTGCTTTATGCAGTTTGTAATTTGTTCAGTTCGAAAGCACTCTAGCTAGCAATTCGTTGTTTGTACGGAGAGTATAATTGTTATTTACGTAACCAGTTATGAAAAGACTAATTTTATTTGACGAATGTAATATTTGCCAAAAAGGAGCGAGCGAGGCGAGCGAGTTTTGACGAGTTTTGTAAATTACGTGAGTCAAGTAAAATTACTTTTCATAACGTGTTAAGTACAAAATTTTATCTAATCCTGCTTTAAAATAAGAAAAAAAATGGCAATTTATTTTGAATACCATTTTTCGGTTCCAAACATAGCTACGCTTGCAGTCGAACAAATAAATTTTGTTTATCGCTTTACCTGAGTGTTACTATAGATTGACATTTGTATAAACAAACCTCAGTTGTCAATCTGCTGAATTTTTTGAAGCAAATTTAATCGAAAATGGTTGATTCAGATATGGATATTTCATCTGATATAGAAGAATCGGCTAATTTAGCAGGAAATTCAATAATACCGGTAAATCAAAAAGGCAGGTATGAAGAAGCATATAAGAAATTTGAAAATTGGTGTCAACAAAATGTAGTAAAAAATGTTTGTGAAAAGGTTCTCTTGGCGTACTTCAAAACAATGAAAAACTATAAAGCATCTACAATATTGACTACCTATTCAATGTTAAAGGCAGAATTAAATGTCAAAAGAAACATCTACATCAAAAAATATTCCATATTAACAGCATTTTTGAAGAGAAAATCTACAGGTTTTCACGCTAAAAAATCTATCTTAACAAGAGAGAACTTTGAAAATGATATTAGAAATGCTGATGACGGGAAGTTTTTATTTGCAAAGGTTTTATTTACTCTCACTATTTGAAACTTTATAGTTTTTAATTTCTTGATTATTTTAGATAGCAATGATTATAGGAGTGGCCGGTGCTTGTAGAAAAGCGGAATTGTGTGACATGCGTATCAGAGATGTTGTGGATAAAGAATTTTTTTAAAATTACTATTTCAAACACAAAAACAAATGTGATGCGGGAATTTGTGGTCACAAATAGCAATATCTCTGGATACAGAGAAAATTTAGTAGAAATTGTTCGAAAATATGTCAATCTGCGTCTACAAAATACAAAGCATGACCGTTCTTTTGTTAAATACAATAATAACAAATGTGGAGTACAACCTATAGGTATAAATACATTTGGATGTTTACCAAAATTAATTGCAAAACATCTTGGTTTACCAAATGCCGACGGTTATACTAGACATTGCTCCGGCAGTCATCCGCATCTTTGCTCGCGGATTCAGGAGCTGACATATTAAAAATTAAGCAGCATGGGGGCTGGAAATCCAATACCGTAGCAGAAGGCTACTTCGAAAATTTTTTGGCCAACTAGAAAAGAATTGCAAATAATATACTAAGAGAACATTTTGAGGTAGCTGTTTCAAGAGAAGTAAATCAATCAGGTTCGGTGTATAATGAGGAGTGATATTCTGAAATAGCTGCTAAGGAAAAAAGAAATAAATATTCCGTCAGGTTCAGGAATAAATTTTAGTAACTGTGTTTGTAGTAATTCTGTTGTTAATGTGTATGCAAACAAATCAAAAGAATAATTATGTTTTGAGTTCTAGTTTATTAATAGTGTTTTTTGCTTCTTAGTCTTAAATTTCCTTCTTTAAATGATGGGTTTAATAATCAGTTACGTAAAAATTCATTACATCACTCAGTTATGTAATGGGACTGACTATTATGAAAAATGTGACGTTTCGTAACGTCAAAAATGCATTTAAAACTTGACATTTCATAACGGGGTTAGATAAAGTCATTTTTTACTTATACGATATTTTTTTAGTGCAGTGCGTTAGTGGACGTAAAAAAATGACGAGGAAGTCTGCGTCTTCAGAAAGAGTGATATTTTGTCTGTTGATATATATAGTGTGGTGTGTTAGGCTGTCATACATAAACCCCATTAGTAAACCCGATGTGACGAAACGTGTATCATCGAAAAAACACCAAACATTGATTGGCAGCTGCAACGACATTGGGGATGTGAGGCACTGATGATAATTAAATGATGGGTGAGAGGAGAAATAGAGCTGTTGAATTATATCGGGCGCTATTCGTTGATTAAAATAAGAAATTTTGGAAAGTATAATAAAGTAATTTAATTAGGGCTGTGATGCTGGCAAACTGATAAAAGGTATGCAGGACGTTTGCTGTGAATGGCAGAATGCATGGAACAGCATTATATTGGCTAAAGATGTGTGATGGTGGCAGTGAGATTTGAAATATTAAAAACTGTAATGAACTCTGAAGAGACCGACCTACTTTTGTAAGTGGCGCCGGCTCTCAAGCGGGTGGAATGTGCAGTACGACAAACCCTGGGATAAAACAAACATAAGACACATCGTACTTTTTTTATTGTGTTTAATATATACATTATTGTCCACTAAAATCCAGTTCTCAAAAACATGTTTTAATGAACAAAGTATGTTTTATTGTTACTAATTTTCTAATTCAATTTAATATTTAAATTATTATTGACCAGATAGAAATATTTAAGCAAATTTAACTTCTATACATTCTACATTTAAATAAATTATTTAAATAATATTGTGTAGGAGTAAGGGTCATCTCTGGCCATTATTTAAAAAGTGCAATATCTAGTAATTATGTTAAAAATAAAATGCTTAAGCCACATTATTCTAAGGTTTCTTTGTAAGGTAGCCAATCAAAATTCAATTTTTAAATAGTTAATACCCATACTAGGCGAAATCTGAGGAGCCCAGCAAATTAATTTGATTAAAATAAATGAAATTCAGATAGAAATTGCATATTTTTCTGGTTAAAAAAACATTTTAGTGTGATAATCAGTCAAATAAATAATTTGTACAGGAGGTTTTAAATTCTAGGACCACCATTGGTATCTTACTCATCTGAAAAGATGTTTAAATTTATCACTTGAACATTTTTTATAAAAAAATAAAAATCCATACAAAATATCGCCGGTCGTTCTGTGTAGATTGGCTGCTTGAAAAAAATTACCTCGATAGCAAAGTATTCAATTTCATTTTCTATCACATATTGTTTCCTTGCAGATCTGGTGTAATGAATGCAAGATGTACATGTGCTCATGAAGGGAAGCAGTTAATGAACGAAGTCGTACCGATACATGTAGACCAGTTATTTACATTACTGTTTACTAGGTCAAGATTCTATGAAGATTTCCATGCGGCTAGAAAAACGAAGGATTTAAGAGAGACGAAGCCGTGGACTCGTAATCCCTTAGATAATAGTAAAAGTCGAGTTGTCAATTTTGCAATTGATGCGGATTCGAGAGTTGTAAAAGTTACAGAGAACCAAGTAAGTATGTTTTTAATACTTTTGCCTCCACATAATTTTTTTCGCCGTTGCTGAATTTCGGAACAAAATGTAATACGTATTTATTCTTTAATAATTAGTATTAAGATATCTGTTAATATATTCAAAACAATGTTTAAAATTAGAATTGCTTTCAAATATAAAATTTTTGCTTTTATTTATTTTATCAACAAGGAAATAAATAAATTAACCATTTTAAATTAATACTTCTGTCGTTAATTATATGATTACTAAAACATTATGTTTGTAAATTAAATAGAAAAGTTTATATTCTGTTGCTGTTTTTTAGTTAATTATAGCAAGAACATATTTTTTTTAAATTTCATTTTATTTTTGAAAATAATTTTTTAAAATTTGTAAGTTGATTTTTCGTACGAATGAACTACATTGTATACGAGTATAAATGGGAATTTAAGCTTTCACGTTACCCCCTGATGGCTAAAAATCGCATTATTACGAAAGGAGTAAATTACTCTTTGCTTACATTCGTTTGACATTTCTATAGTTTTGTAGGGGTTTTACTACCGGTTTTTTATTTCATCTACGTTGATTTCACAGAACTAATACTGTAACAGTAAACACTGAATAATTTAACGTCCTAGTTTTCTGTAACATAACCGTCTTATATAGCCCAGCTTCTCTGCTAGGTGGCATAATCACTAATCAGTATCCCATCGAAGTATTTACTTCACGTCTGGATATGCTTATAGCTTCTTCTCTTATGCAAAACTCTTTTTTAAGTGCAATACGGTGGGCAGGCTGAAGAATTACCGACAAAGTATTTGGATCTCTCGACAGGAGCCTCTATGCTCTCACCGCACCCGCCGGCCGCAGTTGTTTACTACTAGCATCCAGTTTATGTTCTAAATGGAAAAATATAAATAACTGTGCAGCACATATGTAGATTAGAAATATTACAACTTTTAATAAAGATAAAATTATTCAGATTACCTAAAAATAATGCAGTAACTTTTTTAAAAGAAAGAAAAATTAAAGTCTTTGCACATACTTAAATGTTATACATTGTGGTCCAGAAAGTTTGCAACATATGGAAAACTTTATTATTGATTTTTCAGCAAATTTCACTGTTGTTCAAAGTTGTAGAATCCTCCAAAACAATAGAAATGTGAAATAAAATTATCTCGTGAGTCATAGTGTATAGAACGCAGTTTTGATATTTATTCACTATTTATCAATATGTGCTATGAATTAGGGATATCTGCAATTGATTTAAAAATATCAAGTAGATATTTTTAAATCAATTAAAAATATCTTCTAGATATTTTTAAATGGTTCAAAAATATCTAGTTGATATTTTTAATTGATACAAAAATATCTATTTGATATTTTTAAATGATTTTTTAAAACATTTAAAAATATCTAGTAGATATTTTTTTTATAAAAAATATCGAGTTTTTAATTTTAATTCAATTAGAGATATCAGAATATGGCGCCACCTATGAAGTAGAGACTAAACTAAATTTACCATTTAGTGCCAAATTGATGTGTTTTTCTTAATATTGGGGAATTTGCATATGTACCTGCGTATGTTTGGTATAAGACTATTATATTTTTGGAAGTGTGTGGTCCACTGGCGGTTCTTCTATAGGGTCATTTGTACCTCCCAATACAAATAGACTTTCATTTTCTAATTTAAAAATATATAATATACATTTTTTAATATTAATATAAAATATTTTCAGAAAATGATAGCTCATATTTTTAGTATCTAAGAGGTCTATTATATTTTTGGAAGTATGTCACAGGTCCAGACTAGACAATTACTTCAGAATAGCTAGACAATGCATCCTGATTTGAAAATATCTAGTCGATATTTTTAATTGATTTGAAAATATCGAGTAGATATTTTTAATTCAATTACATATACCTAAAATGAATTAGAGATATCTCTAATTGATTTCAGATATCTGAAATTAATTTCTGATATCTGAAATTAATTGGAGATATCTCTAATTAATTTCGCTATTTCAATTCATAGCACATATTGATAAATAGTGAATAAATATTGTTTAAAAATATCGACTAGATATTTTCAAATCAATTACAGAGATATCTCTAATTAATTTCAGATATCTGGAATTAATTTCTGATATCTGAAATGAATTAGAGATATCTCTAACTAATTTCAGATATCTCTAATTCATAGCACATATTGATAAATAGTGAATAAATATTACTTAAAAATATCGAGTAGATATTTTTAACTCAATTACAGATATCTGAGATAAATTAGAGATATCTTTAATTACTTTTAGATATCTGAAATTAATTTCTGATATCTGAAATGAATTAGAGATATCTATAATTAATTTCAGATCTCAAATTAATTTCTGATACCTGAAATGAATTAGAGATGTCCCTAATTAATTTCAGATATCCCTAATTCATAATACATATCGATAAAGACACAGAGAAGACACTATTGTTTGCTATAATGATATAAATATTAAAGACACTTACATTCATAATACAGCCTGTAACATAATTATTCGTATTGGCAACATCGCATCTGCAGGAACCAATATAACGCAAGGTCCACTCCATTACAGTTATACTTACAGAGATGGCGCCATATTTTGATATCTGAAATTAATTAAAAATATCAAGTAGATATTTTTATGTCAATTAAAAATATCGACTAGATATTTTTAAATGGTTTAAAATTGTCTAGTTGCCATGAAAAGCAAACACTATTTTCCTTATGTCAACAATTAATTTCATAAAACACTGCCATTTAAAAAATCGTAATCGTCAATGACAAACTGACTTACGTGTTTTCCATTGCCGATTACGATTTTTTTTGAAATATCAGATGTCTTTAAATTATTATTAAAAAACCGATAAACTAAACACATGCAAATTATATATTTTTGAAGTCAGGAAAAAGTTCTAACCAAATATACAAAAATATTGAAATGAAGATACAGAAAAAAATTAAAAAGCAAAGTTGTAAGATATCTTATGAATCAAAAGAATATACTTTCTAAAAAACGGCTGAAAATCACCATAAAAAAAAGAATTTTTTTAATTGGAAGAATCATCTTTTTTTTTAATGGAATATTTAATATTTTTTATATTTGGTTAGAGCTTTTTTTCTGATTTCAAAAATATATATTTGGCATGTGTTTAGATTACCGGTTTTTTTTAATTAATTTAAAAAAGAACAGCTGATATATATATATATATATATATATATATATATATATATATATATATATATATATATATATATATATATATATATATATATATATATATATATATATATATATATATATATAAATAATTGGAGTCGGCCGTGTTTTTCATGGCCGACTACATTTTTTTCAAATATCAGCTGTCTTTTTAAATTAATATTAAAAAACAGGTAATCTAAACATATGCAAATTATCGAATGGAGTTCATAATACTTGTAAATTTCTTAATTTTAAATTTTTCGAAAAAAGTCGTTCATTATGAAAAGTTTTGCATATTTTGATAATTCAAAATCCGTTGTGATCAAAAACTTAAAAAATTTGAAATTTGTTCGAATAATCTACCAATATTTTTCTTTTTAGAGAAAATGAACAATTATTGTTCGTAATTATAAAATCGATTTAATTGAATAAAAATCCGATGTCTTGAAAAATTAATATTTTCTTGTTAATGCTAAAATGCTTGTAGGAGAAAGTTCTCTATATTTCATTTTAGAGAAAATATGCACTAAAAAGAATTTTTACGTTCTATGATTACGGAAAACAATTGTTCTTGACATTTTTCTCTAAAAAAGAAAAATATTGGAATTTTACTCTTGAACAAATTTCACATTTTTTAAGTTTTTAATCATCCTGTATAATTTTCTAAACATTTGATTGTGACTTTTGAATCTTCAAAATAAGCAAAACTTTTTATAAAATATCACTTTCTTCGAAAAATTGAGATAAAAAAGTTTACAAGTATTGTGAACTCCATCCTTGGACACTGCATATTACCTTGTACCTTCTGATATGATTTTCATATGTTTTTGAAAGCACATTCTTATGGTTCATTTGATACCCTACAATTTATTTTTTTCCGTAATTTCAAAAATAAAGCATATAGCCATAGCTCAAAATATGAGGAATCACCTTGTACATCGCTATATTTCCGTGTGCTTAATGAAAAACTTTAACTAATATTTTGCTCTAAAGTTATTATAAAACTTACCTAATTTACCTAAGACATGAAAGTTTGCAAGTCTCTAGCGATCACCCTGTATGGTGCATATAGCCCAATTTCAATAGGTCTACTGTACTGTTCTACATACCTACCCACAAGATTTAATGTCGACGCTAACAAATATTATCGTGTTTACAAGAAACAGTACATATACATACAGGGTGGACCAAATTTGATGGGATTTGGGGTTTTCTCTAAAACTATGGCAGATAGACAAAAACCAATATAGGTGTCCTGAGCTCGATTTTCGAGAAACAAACAAGGGTGCAAACCTCTATCGTCTTTTTCGACTACCGAGCTACAGAGCGTTTTTTGGAAAATTGGCATTTTTTGGATGACCTCTATATCTCAATTACCACGTGTCGACTCGAAAATCGAGTAACACATTCTTAAGGCACTTCCGTTGCTGATAAGTAGAAAATTATGCATGCCTCAGTTTTCGAAATATAGACATAACTTGTGTTTTTTTAAATGGAATACCCTATAAATTATTTCATTATTCGATCACAACTTAAATTAGCTCTCCAACGATATATCATAATATGTCATATTTGTCTCTAGAAAAAGTGGTTAATTTTCGAAAAATTAAATATATTCTTGAGTAGGTCAAGGAAAACTATTAACAGCAACAACACTTCTTATAATATAAAATAATTTTGCAAAAAATTGGAAAAACTAAACTACAATAAGTGTTCGAATGTTGCATTTCTAATCATGACAGGAGTTATTCTCGAAACGCAGCTAATATTTTGTTTTCCAATTCTTCTTTGTTATTAGAACGTTCTCTATATATAATATTTTGTAAATAACCCCAAAGCCAAAAGTTGGCAGGGGTTATATATATAGGGCCATTATTTCCTAAAAATTTAACAATATCTAAACTACTTTTGTTGTCTATTAATGTCCAGTTAGCTAAATTAATTGTTAGTTATCAATTTAGTTAGCTAACTAGACACTGATAAACTAGTCCTGAGTGATATACAGATACCTATCCAATCCTCCCCAAATTTAGCATTTAAATAATTTCGTGTTTCATTTGACGTATGATCTGGGGCGTCATCTTGTTGGTAATATAATCTTTGAAATTGTCTAAACAGGCATATTGTTTACAAAGGGCTCTATTTCTTGTCGTAGAATATTAATATATGTTTCGGTATTCAAATTACCGTGAAAAAAATGAGGACCTATTATTTGGTATCCAATAAAACCACACCATACACCAAATCCAAATCGTCCTTGACGATTAACTGTAGCGGTTACGTGCGGATTTTCATGAGCCCAATGGTGGTCATTATGCCGATTAAAAATTCCGGCACTGCTTATATAGGCCTCATCTGTCCATATAATTGTTCCTTCAAATCCTGGCACTTCATTGCACTGACGCAAAAACCACTGGCAAAAATCGAGACTCCTTTGAAAGTCGTTTGGATGTAGATGGTGATTAATCCTAATTTTGTAGGGTTTGAATTTATTTTTTTTTAAGCAACGCAACAAGTTGTTTTTGGGATTCCTAATATTTTCTCTATTTCGTGAGACGATATATTAGGATTTTCTCTTACAGTTTCCAAAACAATATTTTCTACAGCTGCTCCATCTACTTTATTATATATTTTTGCTCGAGGTTTTACAAATAATCCAAACTCTTTTAAATTTTTTTGTAACCTTTTGAATATTTTTATGTCTGGCTGTCTCTTCCCTGGATGTCCGACACTTTAGGCACAAAGTTTTGCTGTCTATAACTTACCTATTAAAATAAAGCTCGGAAGTTAAATTTGAATCTTCTCCGCATTCTATACAACACTTAATCATATCATATTATTCATAATTAATAAATTGATCCATTTTTAACAATACTCACTCACAATTAACTCACAAATTAGTTTTTGACATTTACGATTATTTCGATTTTCTTTTTTTTTACCATGGCCTTCTCAATAAATATTAGAAATACGATAAATATGCATAGATGTCAATGAAAGATAATTCGAACATTTATTGTACTTTGGTTTTCCCTATTTTTGACAAAATTATGTTATATGGCCTCCTCACAAATATATTTAATTTTTCGAAAATTAACCACTTTTTCTAGAAATAAATATGACATATGATAATATATCGTTGGAAAGCTACTTTAAGTTGTTATCGAATAATGAAATAATTTATAGGATGTTTCATTTAAAAAAAACATAAGTTATGTCTATATCTCGAAAACTGAGGCATGTATAATTTTCTTATTATCAGCATCGGATTCTACTCAAACAAGTGCCTCAAGAATGTGTTACTCAATTTTCAATTCGACACGTGGTAATTGAGATATACAGGTTATCCAAAAATGCCAATTTTAGCTCGGTAGTCGAAAATTGTTTGTTTTTCGAAAATCGAGCTCAGGACACCTATATTGGTTTTTGTCTAGCTGCCATAATTTTAGAGAAAACCCCAAATCCCATCTAATTTGATCCACCCTGTACACACAGACAAACATTTTTCGATATTTGAGTTCAAAGTGTTAGAAAACTGGTTTTTGTGCAAAATTTTTTTTCTGTGATTATTAAAATTTTTTTGTTACAATATATCTATTTGATAAAATCAAATATCTACAGTGTGGACATTTTGTCTTGATAAAATTTCGATCTGATATAACACTTTTATTTTTAAAGTTATTAATGAACCAAAAACCAAATTACAGGGTCCGTTACTAAGTTTTTTTTTTGTCATCAGAAAGTACAAAATCTGTCAATAGAGAAAGATTGTGCGCGCGAGTTTTCACTGATTAGGAAAACACTGGCAAGACTTAATACGTTTATTTAAAAAAAATGACATTTCTATAATTTATACAAGTCGGCAGCTAAGTTCTAAGCCATGACGAAATTTCGATAGAATCTGAAGTACAACGGTCGTCTGCCAATATTTATAGCATACTGACCTACCTCAAAGAATCCGTTGAGAAGTTAAGTTACAAGCGTGATTCTAATCAAAACAAATTGTTCATTACTAAAACTATGCAACATATAACAAATCCAACGGTCTTTGGTATTCTAAGAAAAGCTTATCGTATATAAATAATATAATAATCAACAAACTATAACTAATTTCAATTTGGGGCTTGTACATCCTCCCCCCTTGACATATCATGTCAATGAATAACAATACAAATAAAATAAGATTATATTGATGCGATCTTTGTTCTAAACAGAGCTTTGTACGAACTGATTCATGCAAATCTTTCACTAATTCACTTGCCACTACAAAGCACTACACATCCTTTGGTGCGGTAGCAGCGTTCTCGGCGTCGTTATCGTTGTCAGCGTCGTCATCGTCGCAGGCGTCGACGGGGAGAACAGCCAACTTGCGGACTGAGCGAGTGTAACTTCCCTGGTTGGTTCGGACAGTAGCTACTCGAGTAAGACCATCTGGCCCTGGAAACACCTTTTCGACACGCCCTATTTTCCATACCATTGGCGGCGTGTTGTCGTCAGCTATAAGTACTAGGGTGCCGATTTTTAACACTGAAGTGGATTGACACCATTTTGATTTGGGTTGAAATTCAGTTAAGACTTCACGACTCCAACGTTTCCAAAAGTGCTGTTTTAGTTTTTGGATTCGTTGCCAACGATTTAATCTATTCTCTGGAACATCGGTGACATCGTGCTCTGGGAGGCACGTTAAACTTTCTCCTATCAGAAAGTGAGCTGGAGTTAGGACTTGAAAGTCGGAAGGATCATTGGAGACAGGAGTTAGTGGACGGGAATTTACAATGGCTTCGATTTCGGTCATAAGGGTTATAGCTTCTTCGAAGGTTAAATGAGCATTCATTACGATCCTCTTTAAATGATGTTTAGTTGATTTTACTAACCGTTCCCAAAGACCTCCGAAATTTGGAGACCTAGCTGGAATAAATTTCCATATTATATTCTCCTTCGTTAAGAAAGGTTCTATTTCGTGCTGTAGTTTTTTATCGAATAAAAACTTAAAAATTTCATCTACTTGATTTTTGGCGCCGATGAAAGTCGTTGAGTTATCGCAATAAATATGTGAGATTTTACCTCGTCTAGAGCAAAATCGTTTGAGAGCATTTATAAAACATTCCGAGGTTAGATCACCTACCACCTCTAAATGTATAGCTTTCGTTACTAAGCAAACGAATAAGGCGACCCAGGTTTTAATCAACTTTGTGCTTCGTTTACCCCCTTGCTTAATATATACAGGACCGAAATAATCTAAGCCGACCTTCAAGAATGGTCTGCACGGTATAAGCCTATCTTTCGGCAGGTTCCCCATTTTCTGATTTAGCAAACGCGGCGATACGCGAAAACAAACAGTACATGAATGAATAACTTTTCTTATTTCACTTCGAGCCCTAAGAGGCCAGTATCTAGTTCTTAATGAAGATAAAGTTTGCGTTGCTCCTGCGTGCAACAAGGAAATATGCTCCTTTCGCATGAGTAATTTCGTTACGTGATGCTTAGCTGGTAGCAAAATGGGAAATTTTTTATCGAAACTCAAGGTTGAATTGTGTAATCTACCACCCACTCTAATTAATCCATTTTTGTCGATAAATGGATCTAAATAAATAAGTTTACTATTTTTTGTAACATACTTTTGACTTTGAAGTTGTAAAAGTTCATTTGAAAATTCTTGGTTTTGAACTAATTGAATAATGACATTATGGGAATTAATGACCTCTTCGGTCGATAAAACCCCTTTCCGGTTAACACCCTTTTTTCGTACGTTATATATAAATCTAAGATAATATGCCATGACACGCTGTAATTTGGTGAAAGAAGAAAATTTCGTTAACAATGGAAATGTCGGATTAACAGAAGACACTAGAGTCACCTTCCGTTTTTCGAAAAGAGCAGTCTCTTTCGATGTGTGCTTGAATCTGTTTTCTGGCCATTGCGCTATATTTTTTGATAAAAAAATCAGGCCCCGACCAATACAATTTGATATTCATTTGCCGTGGGTTTGCACCCCGCGAAATTATATCCGCTGGGTTATTCTTACTTTCAACATGATACCAATCCTCAATGTTACTGAGACTTTGGATTTTAGCTACTCGATTGGCAACGTACACTTGCCAAGTATTTGCGTTGGCGTTTAGATAATGCAAGACGATCATAGAATCAGTAAAGTAATATCTTTTGCGGACATTTAACTGAATATCGCGAGCTACATTAGCCATCAGCTCCGCTCCCAACAAAGCTGCACATAATTCTAATCTAGGTAACGATATAACCTTAAGAGGGCTGACTCGCGATTTACTGCAAATTAATCTAACTACGTATGTATCGTTTTGTATTTGATTCCTAAGATATACCGCTGCACCATAAGCCCGCGGAGATGCATCACAAAATACGACTAAATCTGTCTCTACACCGGTGCTTGGCATTATTTTTCGAGGGATTTTCATTTCGTTTATATATTCGAGTTCATTAATGAATTTTAGCCATTCGCATTTAATATTTTCAGGAACCGGATCATCCCAATCTAATTTTAATGCCCATAACTGTTGCATTAAAATTTTCGCTTTAATTATTACTGGTGAAATTATACCAATAGGGTCATAAATTTTTGCAATTGAACTTAGAATTGAACGTTTTGTATAAACAGCGGACGATACTTGCGTTTGGATACGGTAATTAAGTGTGTCGTTTGATGGATCCCACCATAATCCAAGTACTTTTGCCGTTCCCGTTTTATTGAGATCTACCATGTTTACCGTATTGGCCGCCGATGGCATTGATGCGATTTCGCGTGAGTTGCTACACCATTTCGATAGTTTAAAACCTCCGCGACCTAGGACCTCGATCAGCTGATCGCGTAATTCGACACCGATTTTAACATTACTTGACCCAGTCAATATGTCGTCCATAAACCTATCGTTTATCAATACTCGACTAGCCGCCGGAAATTCATTTTCCATATCGGCCGCTAACTGCATGACGCAGCGCATAGTTGTGTAAGAGGAATTTGTTAATCCAAAGACGAGTCTCGTGAGTCGAAACACTTTTACGGGCTCGCTCTCATCGATCCGCCAAAATATAAGTTGAAATTTAGTGTCCTTTGTGTCAATTTTTATTTGCAAAAACATTTTTTCCATGTCGCATGATAACACCACGGCGTGAGTACGGAATCGTAGTAGAATCGCGAACAAATCATTTTGTAAATTAGGACCTGTCATTAGGTTGTCATTAAGACTTAATCCATTACTGGATTTTGCCGAGCCATCGTATACTATTCGTATTTTTGGATTATTTGGATCGCGCTTAAAAACACCCGCGTGCGGTAAATAAAACACGTCCTCGCCTTCAATTTCGTGAGGAGAAATTTCTTCCAAATAACCGTTGTTAATTAGTTCGTTTATCGCTTTAGAATATATTTCTTTATAGTCGCTATCCTGCCTAAATTTTCTTTCCAAGGAGATATATCGCCTCATTGCATTCTTCGACGAATCTCCCAGGTTCACGTTATTATTTTTGAAAGGTAACTTGATAATAAACCTTCCGTCGTTTGGATCACGTCGGTATGTATCGATAAATTGATTCTCACATTCAATTTCTTCGCGCGTCCAGCACTTGGGGGTAGAATCGATTTCTTCCTGGACCCAAAAACGTTCTAACAGTTCATCTAAGTCATGTTTTTTTGTTTGTTTGACTGCCATATTACACGATACAACTGACCCGTGTTCTTCGATGAATGCGCCGCCGACAATCCAGCCTAGAGAAGTTTTAGACAGATATAAATTGGGACTAGATAATTTAATTCTTCCAATACACAGAATGTTCCAAAATATTTCGGCCCCTAATAAAAGATCGATAGAACCGTTTTCATTAAAGTTTGGATCCGCTAGTTTCACGTTATGCGGAATCTGTAAATAATTTTTATCAAATGACTCAGTAGGAAGAGACGTTGTTACGTTTTCCAAGACACAACAGTCAATGGCAGTTTCGTAATTTCGATAAGTCGATCGCAAAATAACTTTAGTAGTTTTCATAGTTTTGTTGCATGTATCATTTATACCTGATATTACTATATTTTGATTTTGCGTCTGTAAATTTAACAACCTACTCATTGATTCGGATAGTATATTTATTTGCGACCCTGCATCTAAAAGGGCGCGACATTCACGATAGTTGCCTAAAGAATCTTTGATTAAAACGATTGCGGTAGACAAAACGACGTGCGTTTTCGATAATGTTGTACAATGATTAGCGCTGGCTCGATTTTGCTGCTGTACTGCAGGCCTATTTTCGTGTAATAATGTATGGTGCGATCGAGATTGACAAACGCGGCAGCCCGATGCTTTGCATTCATTTACTTTATGATTAGATCTTAGACAATTTGAACAAAAATTGCGTTTCCTAATTTCGTTCATTCTTTCGGTTATACTTAAGCGTAGAAAATCATTACACTGATTTATGAAATGATTATTACTGCAAAAATAACACACAATCCCTGAAGTCGCAGCATGAGTTGTACGATTAACCGGTGCCGGTGAAAATTTTTTAGCGTTGGAATTCGTGTAAGTATTAGACGGTTTCTGCCTTATATTTTGATTCACAGACCCAAGAATATTGCGTTTTCGTTCTAAAAAATCGATAAGATGTGATAACTGAACAGGACTTGAATCTAACGTATTTTCATACTCGCATCTCGTATGATAATCTAATTTGTTCATTATCACTGTAATGAGAAAAGCGTCCCAGGTATCTACAGGGACTTGTAAAACCTTGAGAGCTTCTAGATTATTAGTAATATCATCGGTAAGCCTTTGTAGCGATTCAGCCGTACATTTGTTTATTTCCGATGAGTTCAAAATTGCTTGCACATGAGCTTGAATAAGTAGACGTGTATTTTTATAACGTTTTTGTAAAACTAACCACGCTGATTGGTAGTTTTCACTTGATATCGCTAATGATTCGATAGCGCGGGCCGCTTCACCCTTCAAGCACGACTTTAAGTAATGAAATTTCTGACAGTCATCTAGCGAATTATTATTATGAATTAGACTCTGAAAATCATCATAAAAGGGGAGCCATTCGGTTTGTACACCAGTGAAAGTTGGTAAATTAATAACTGGTAACCTGACATTAAATAATTGGGGTGCTGCTGGAGGTGATACATTTGGCACTGAATTGGTAGAAATTACTGTTGCAACAGGAGCGTATTGTTCTAATAGAGTTTGCAACTCACTCAAAACTGTATGCCATAATTTCCCAAAATTATTTAACTCTGAAAGGTCGGTCTTAGAAGCATCCGATCCTGCATCTAGTTCGGCCGAGTCCTCACAACACATAATATCGATATTCAGATTTTCAAATTCATCCCGAATTTTGTACATTTCGTCTATACGATTTTTTATTTCTTTAGGATTGACCTCCGCCTTGAATTGTTTCACAAATGCCTCAATATCCCCTAATTTAGACTTAACTAGACCTCGTTTTGCTATTAGTTTCCTTAAATCTGCTAATGATGTCATTTTTATTCGATAGGTCGATAGCAATGAACGCTTAAATAATCTTCGAGAACTTGGGATAGGTAAAAATAGGAAGCCCACTTACCTAATGATCAAAATTATCCTCCGTTACGAGGAACGATTACTTTCAGCTCCTAGCGATTAGCAATTTCCAGGCTCCTTTACGGCTAAGCTGAATAACGATGTTCACTTCGTTGATAGTTCTCGATACACCTTCGGTTCACTTAGTGTTCGCTTTTACGATTTCGCGACGATGCACTAAGACGAAGTTTTCGGTAGTTCAATATACGGAAAATTTTCTCGTTCTCGTTTTTCCGTATCCCGATCGAAGGACCACATGTGCGCGCGAGTTTTCACTGATTAGGAAAACACTGGCAAGACTTAATACGTTTATTTAAAAAAATGACATTTCTATAATTTATACAAGTCGGCAGCTAAGTTCTAAGCCATGACGAAATTGCGATAGAATCTGAAGTACAACGGTCGTCTGCCAATATTTATAGCATACTGACCTACCTCAAAGAATCCGTTGAGAAGTTAAGTTACAAGCGTGATTCTAATCAAAACAAATTGTTCATTACTAAAACTATGCAACATATAACAAATCCAACGGTCTTTGGTATTCTAAGAAAAGCTTATCGTATATAAATAATATAATAATCAACAAACTATAACTAATTTCAATTTGGGGCTTGTACAAAGATACGTATTTTTTAAATAGAACACCAAGTATGTTTTTAATTTTTTGGATAGCATATTTAATTCTGATTTCAGTGATATAGCATACTTTATACTTTCATCCAGTAGTTTCCGATTTATTCGCCAAAATGTAAAATATTTATTGCATGATATAGTGTGACGTGGAAACAAAATTTTTGACACATTAACAATAATTAAGCACGTCAGTATGACGCAGATTTTATTGTGCTTTTTCTAGTTATTTCGTTTAAGTTGATTATTATTTTCATAACGTTATTCAGTTAGTTTAGTGTTCAAGAAGTATATTTGAGGCATGACACTTCTTATTTCTTGAAAAATAAACTGACAGAATACCATTGTGAAAATGATAATCATTTTGAATGAAGTAACTACAAAAAGCACAATAAACTCTGCGTTACACTGATGTGCTTAATTATTGTTTGTTTATATGTCAAAAATTAGTACCTACCATTTTGTTTCTAGGGCACACTATATCATGCAATGAATATTTTACATTTTTGCGAATAAATCGAAAACTACTATATCAAAGTATAAAGCGTGCTATTACTGAAATCAGAATGAAATATGCTATCCAGCCTGTTAAAGTTATAAAGGGCATTCTATTAGAAAAACAAAATACATATCTTTTTTATATTGACAGTTTTTTGTTTTTTCTGATGACAAAGAGAACTTAGTAACGGACCCTGTAATTTGGTTTTTGGTTCAAATTAATAACTTTAAAAATAAAAGAGTTGTATCAGATTGAAATGTTGTTAAGATAAAATGACCCATTATATAATAATCAGGGCGGACTGGCACATATTAAATTACTGGTGCATGAACATATACCTAAGTATTTAAACTAAATTTTTTTTTATGAAATCGTGGATGAAGTAGGTACTGATTATGAAAGTGCATGTTGCCAGCCGGAAACGTAGTCAGGTAATTGTTTAAAACAAATAAGTTATAAATTTTTAAAAGTTTGAAAATACGTGAATTTACATATTTTCAACCCGTCAAAAAGTATATTGTATAAGAAAACAATGGAATTTCTTATAAAATTGATTTTTTTACGTCTTTCTTGAATTCTCTAATAGTAACCTCTGCAGAAGCGACAATTTTTTACTTTTACCCTTGTTTCTGAATTATCTACAACGCGCGCTCTCCAGCCAGGATGCCCCCAACTATGTTATTTAACAGCAAAAAGGTATTTCTTCGATTGCCTATTGACCGCTGCGACTTGGCAGAGATCCAATAATGCGCGTGATTGCGATACAGTGTGTTAAATTTATAATCAATTCAAAAAGAAGGGTTAGAAGAAAAAAATCGTCAACTGGTTTTGCAAAGGTTATTTATAAATGGTTGAAAGATGTAAAAAATTATATTTCATAAAATTCATCACTCTTTTAATATACTTGTGAAAGGTTGAAAATAGGCAAATTCAAGTACGTACCTATGTATTTACAACTAGAATATTTAATGTATAAATTATTGAATATAAAAAAAATTTATGCCATTTTCTGTTAGCATTTTACTCAATATAAAATAAATTGTTGTTACAAAAATATTAACATTTTTCAATTGTTTAAACAAACTTAATTTAATGTTTCCGAAAGGCAACATACACTTACATAATTAGTGATTCATGCTTCATCCTACACACGATTAATCTGAATGATTTTTTATACGAATGTGCTAGTCACACCAAAATCAAAATATTACGATTAAAAATTTGGATACGATCGCGGCTGGCTAGATATACACGTGACAGTCCAAGGCTATAGTATTTTGGATGACACTCTTACCAGTCATACCACCGATTACATATTCCCCTTACATCCCTGTACACCCAAGTTATCATCATAGACATATACTTTATTATATGTCTATGGTTACCATACAATATAAAGTTCTTCGCCAAATTGACGTGTGGGTAATTGTTAATGTTAATGTGAATAGATGTACCAATTTATTTTATCTAATCGGCATTAGATACCCGCCACCGACTGACTGAGCTCTGATTGTTATGGAATGGTAGAAGAGGGATAAAAGAGGGTATAAGGCTTCAGTAGAACCGCTTCTTGCGACGTCTTTGTATTCGATTCGGTCGATGATAATATTAATAGTGTGTACAATTGTCACTCAAGGAAAAATGTGGATAAGATAATCCGCATTTATATACAGTTTTAATAGTGACATTTTTAAGTTAGGTACTTCCACAACTGAGCAAAAAAATAGTGCAAAATAGGTTAAACTTATAGAATTTACTTACCTCTTTCGATTAATGTAATAATATGTATTTTTCTACTTAAGAAAGAACTCACAAAATCAAATAAAATGAATGTAAACCAAGAATCAGCTGATTTTTACTCGACTAATCGCAGCGCCATATGTGCCGTGGTGATTTTAGTTCCCAATATCAGTGAAATTAAAGTTTTATGTCACTAAATTGTCACTATTAAAAAATAAATCAAATCTCATAAGTATGCGAAAAAAATTGATTACCCAACAGTGTCAAATGCATATAACATTTCAAACTTGTAGACATGCTTTGCTGGTGTCACCTTCAGTGAGTTAGATCTCTTTGTATAATAAAATACGGAATATTATTTTATTAAATAGGCTATTGAAATAACTTTTTATTTCTTTTAGGTAATGCATCCTTGCAGTGAAGAAGGTTATCTATACTCCATAGACATAAAAACAATAAATGCTGGTGTACCTTATGCAGATAGTTTTTATGTACTAATTCATTATTGTCTCCAACAAGTGTCAGAAACGCATAGTTCCATTACTGTGTTTGGTCAAATTGAATATATAAAATCAGTTTGGGGACTTATTAAAAGTAGGTTTATAATTATAAGGGTGAGTTTCCATTACGGTAAATTTTAATAAACACATTTTTAGGTATTATTGAAAAAAAAGTGTTGGGAAGGTTTAAACCATTTTTTTAGTCACATGGCTAAAGCGTTACATGTTGAAGGGGAGCAGTCCAGATACAACCGAGGGCCCCATATTATTCCCAGATGGGATTTGGAAGATACTGGAATAAGTGAGTTTATTTTTTATCTTTATTTTAGAAGTAAATGTCTTATTATAATTAATTAATGCATTTTTCAGGTGCACCACATGAAAAAAAATACCATCTAATGACATTTTGAACGCCAAGATATATAACATTCTAGAATTCGCCTATTTTTTTACACGGTGTATGTTGTTACTTGTTGAAGTGGACCAGTCCAGATGTGATTTGAAAGATACTGGAATAAGTAAGTTTATTTTTTATCTTTATTTTAGAAGTAAATGTCTTATTATAATTAATTAATGCATTTTTCAGGTGTACCACATGGAAAGAAAATACCATCTAATGGCATTTTTACCACCTTGATAGTATTCTCCGCTCTTATGTTATTGTTAGCTTTGATTATAGTGTTGTACTATAATCTGTGGTTATCAGAAGAGGCGCCTTCATATACTCTCTTAGATTTACATTTATTAAAATAAGTGTGAAACCTAACTTTGTAGTGTAGTTGATTATAATAATAATAATAATATTAATAATGATAATAACGTTAATAATAAGGGTTGCTAAGGACCGGCAACCTCCACGTTGGTGCACCCTGGACAGGCAGAGGCAACTCTGCCTGACTAATGCCGGCCGGGAGTACCAGGGCTAACCACCCTGGTACTCTTATTGCGATGGTTCCATATAACCTTAGAAGGGCCCCTCACATTCGACCTCAGTCGGATGGAGGTCAAGGACAGATGGGAGGGACCTTACCGGACGGTCCTAACGATGATGACAATGCAATTGTACATGGATGCTTTAAGTGGACGAGGAAACTTCGGGAAGACTTACTGACCTGCCGCGAGACTAGCGAACCTGAGCGAAGGGGATACATGGCGCGATTGCATGCACTTTGGTGCGAAATGCATCCAGAGCATCGCGCCTTCTCTCAACAACATCTGAGAGATCAAGTATCCTTTCTGCTCAGGACAGGTTACGTAAGGGCACCCCGTCAGCTGGAAGAACTGCCAACCGCAGTACCACTGCGGCAATTACCAGCTGATGGGGAACATCCTTTAGAGTTCACCGGTGTAGAGTTAAGGACGAGGGTTAGCCTTAACACCAGGGCTAACCTAAAGCCACAAGACCTGGCTAGAATAGAAACGGTCATCGATGCGGAAATTTCGGATGATGTAGACATCTGGCAAATCAACTGTGCCGTGTACAACTCCGCGAAGCAACTCGTTCCCCGTGAGAGGTCTACCAATCACGGCGTCGAGAAAGCCAAGCGGCGTCTACAAAAAATCGAAGGCAAGATACAGTCGGCCAGACAACACGCATCTCGGATCCAGAGTATGGTGGAATATAAGACGTCTGGTAGAGTTTTTACTCCCAGAATCCGGTGCATAGCAGCCGGATTAAGACGTCAACCCCATACTCTAAATCTGACAGTGATGCTTACCATCAAGCAGCACTGTCTAGATAGGATCCGAGCGCCCATGGCGATAAAGAAAACATTAAAGAGGCGAGTGAGGAGTATGGAACAAAACAATTTGTTCCGTACGAATCCTTCCCGCCTCTTTCAAGAACCACAGCGTGTTGTCGACAATCCGCCGACTGTAGAAAGTGTCGAAACCTTCTGGAAGGGAATCTACGAAACGACGCGTCCATTCAATAGCGACACTCCATCAATTGCACACTTCGAGGCTCTGTGCCACAGACATCTTCAAGAGCCAGAAGAAGTGTGCCCGGCAATCAGTACGGAGGAAGTCCAACAAGCACTTGTTGGGACCAAGAACTTCGCTGTCCTGGGCCCAGATGGCATTAACAACTCGTGGTGGAATAAATTTCCTTCCACTCACCGCCGTCTGACGCGAGTTTTCAACTCATGGTTCAACGAGGGGCAGCAAATTCCGGACTGGTTCGTCGAGGGATGTACTGTGCTTATCTCCAAAAAAGGGGGATCTTTCCGACCCGAGGAATTATAGGCCGATCATTTGCATCAATTCCTGCTACAAGATATTTACACGTATCTTGTATGCTAGGACACTGAGGTCTGTTGATCCGGTCTTCCAGCAGATACACGAACAGCGTGGTGCCAAGAAGGGCATGGCAGGTTGCAAGGACAGCCTGCTTGATAGACCGCTGTATTGCACAGAATTCTGTGCAATACAAGCGGAATCTATCGATGGCTTGGGTTGATTACCGCAAGGTATTTGATACAACATCGCACGAGCTATTGTTGTACTTGCTCGAATGTCTTGCGGTACCAGCACCACTAGTGAGATGCATAGAACAGCTGCTGCCGCTCTGGAAGACTCGCTTCGCCATAACATCAGGTGCACAGCGGGTCACGACAGAGCAGGTAGCATTTAGGAGACGAGTTTTCCAAGGTGACTCCCTGAGTCCTCTCTTCTTCTGTATCTCACTGCTGCCGTTGTCTGTTGGGCTCCGCCAAACCCGTGGATATCAATGTGGATCACCCAGCAACCGGAGGCATAAGGTCACCCATCTATTCTATATGGATGACCTTAAACTTTATGCTTCCGGAGAGCGCGAACTACAAAACGCTCTTAGGGTGGTCGAAGAATATACGCGGACAATTGGTATGGAGTTCGGGTTGGACAAACGTGCAGTCATCCACCTCAAGAGAGGACGATGCGGAGAATTTCCTGAAGATGCGCAGCTCTCAGACGGAAGCATCCTAAGACATCTAGACGCCGGAGAGACCTATACATATTTGGGTGTGCAACAAAGGCACATCCAGGATGTATCATAAATAAAAGATTCTCTCCGCGGCAAGTACAGACACCGCCTCCGAAAGATTTGGTCTTCCGAACTTTCGGGGAAGAACAAGATGTCTGCAACTAATATGCTTGCCGCTCCGGTTCTGCTCTACTCCTTCGGAGTAGTAAAGTGGACAGTAGAGAAGCTGCGCCAATTAGATAGAGATACCCGCAGATGATAAATATTCACAGAAGTATTCATCCTAGATCGTCCGTTCCTCGTGTGTACCTCCCACGTCAACGGGGGGGCCGAGGACTCTTGAGCCTGGAGTGTACGCATGGCAGAGTAGTACTGAGTATGGCATGTAACATACTCAGGAGCTCAGATGCCCTCTTGCGGTTCGTAAAACATCACGAAACTGTAGGAGTGGGAGCAGGATTGTTCAAGGCAGCAAAAAGAGCCGCAGATGAACTCGGTCTCGCATTTGACATCAGGCGAGGAGGCCGGCGAGGTGCTGATGTTGAGTCAGCGAACTTCAGCCAAATCGTCTGAAAGCCCGAATTAGAGCTGCCGAACAAGAAAATCTGTTTCGGCAGCACGTCGATAAACCCCAGCATGGTGTCTTCTATAAGAACATAGAAACACTGGGTTTATCGACTAGGTTGACCTTCGCCTTTCTAAGGTCAGCAAGGCTTAAGTCGGAGACCGAGGGATTCATTATGGCCTGTCAAGATGGTGTTATCAACACCTTGGCCTATCGTAGCCGCGTGTGGCGTGTAGAGGTTCCTGATATCTACTGCAGGACCTGCCATCAGGCGCCGGAATCGCTCATGCATTTACTATCTCCATGCCCTATATATGCGATTTCGGCCCACATCCACGGGCATAACGCGGCGTTACAAGTACTATACTACCATCTAAGGTACTCGTACGGGGTAGACCAGACACCAGTGCTGCCTTATGTCCCCGGAGATATTAAGTCCGTTGTCGAAAACGAGAAATGCCGGATTTCCTGGAACTACTCGTTCTCGACTGTCAGGCTAATCCAAGTCAATAAGCCTGACATAGTCCTCCTCGACCATCAACTCAAGGTGATGTATGTCATCGAGTTCTCAGCACCTGCAGAGAAAAACATCACCTTGAAGGAGGAGGAGAAACGGACCAAATATCGCGATCTCCGGTACGAGCTTCAAATGCTGTACCCAGACTACTCGGTAAAAATGGTCGTCCTTATAATCGGTGTACTCGGAGGGATAAAGCCTACGCTACTCTCGGAACTGAAGATCATACCGGCCTGCCAAAATTCAGCCGAGTGGCTGGCAGGCTAAATGCAGAAGGCGGTTATTCTGGGTTCTCTCCGTCTGCTTAGGGCACACGATTCTGGTATCTACAGTCACTAACCTTGCGCGATGTGGGGAGTGGTTGTAGTTGATGCGTCGGCGCCACTCCCGTGAAGCGTCGGAGGCCACGTGAGGACTGTCAGGCATCGGATAATCCGAAAAGAAAATAAATAAATAAATGTCTTATTTGTTTTTCTCTCATTTTACAAAAGTAAAAATTATGCTAATAATTATATCCTATCAGTTTTAGTGAAGTAACCATAAAAAATACACACATACAAATATAAAGAAAAAAATCACTTAGCGAAATTCAGATTACAGTGTGAACACTGACGACGCCTGTTCTTCAATTCAACTCCGACAAGTAATGAGTACAAAGTAAGTATTAAGTTAACTAGATACAGAATATATTTATTTTTAAGTAGTTGTGGTGGTGAAATATAAGATAAAATACATCATTTCGTTAATTATTGTGTTTTTTGTAAGCAACATCACTCGCATATATTATTTAAAAGCTACTAGCTTAAGGATTTTTTAGAGAATCTTCTAAGCTATTGTATATATTTTATAAATGTTGAAGGTAGAGGATTTTTTCGAACTGTGCTGTCCATGTGATGGACCAGCCAAGGTATTCTTATTTATAACATTCACACTATGTACTTCTGAACGAGTTACAATTTTGTCACATAAATAACTAGGTTTGTCATTAAGAATAATTGAATGAAACATAGTTGATGACTGTAAAGTAAACCGTTTTTGCATATTAAGCCACTGTATTTCTCTAAGCTTATGCTACATATAGTCATATTTTTGTATGACGAAAATGAAACGAAAGCAGGAGTTCTAAACTTTTTGAATCTCATACTTGTAGACTGAATCTAAACAAAAATAGTAAACAGTATAACAATAAGAAAATTGTGACAAGATAATCGCTTCACTAAGGATATCTACTTTTTATTTTCGTGCTTAGGTACGACCTATGAGGGGACAACAATTGCATAGAGCTACAAACCTTCTGTATACATTTGGATACATGTAATTTGAATCTAAATAAATTGTTCATCCATAATTTCAATTTTGTTCCCTCAAGATTGATTTTAACTTTATGTCTTTGAAATAGTTATGATACAAAGTTTTTGTACCAAATAATAAAACCTTTGTTTTGGACGCGTTAAGAGATGAGGCATGGTCTTTTTTTAAAATCGATTCTAAATCAGCTAAGTTGAACTCATTAGGTTTAAATGACAAACCATTGTAAAATGAACATGTATGCTGATGATACGCAGTTATATTTGCCATTGTAAAATGAACATGTATGCTGATGATACGCAGTTATATTTATGTGTTTATGAAAATTAGTTGTATAAAGACAAAACAACAGCGGACCAAGTATAGATCCCTAAGGTACACCTAAGGACAACTGCATTGGTTCGGAAATGGTGTGAGTTTTAACAGATTGAATTCTATTGACAAGATAGGAGCATAATAGTTGTATGGAGTCTCTATTAAGACCTAAATAATGGAAAATAGCTGTCATTACAGGAAGATCAATTGAATCAAAGGTCTTGCTATAGTCTAGCAAAACTAGTAAAGTTAATTTACCTTCATCATAAGCTCTCAACATATCGTCAGTAATATGGAGTAAAGCTGTAGTTCAACTATGTTGGGAGTCTAAATCCAGATTGGTGTCCTGGTAAAATGTTATTTTTATCCAAATACTCCTTAATTTGTGTATATAAAATTGACCCTAGTAGTTTAGAAAATGTTGGGAATATGCTTATAGGACGGAGATTTTTATATTCTTGAACTACATTACTTTTTGGAATTGGTATTATTTGCGCAATTTTTCATTCATTAGGAAAATAGATGTCCAAAATACAACTATTTATTTTAAAACAAAATAGGTAAGTATCCTCTTATTGGTAAAAGTTCTATTAAAATATGGAATGAAATGAAAATAAAATAACGACAAAAATTTTTTTCGCTAGTTATTATTTTCTAACTTTTACAAAACTCTTATCACAGATAAGTATAACATATCTTTTCAAGCAATTATTTTCCAGGCTAATTGCCAAAACGCTGAAACTTGGATTATAAAAAAGATAATATGAACATTATGTTCAGTACGACTGACTCAATAATGTTATTTTTAATTCTAACTACTCTGTTCAGTAAAACCAAAAATAAATAAAACAAAAATACTCACCCGTCGAACGATCACATCAAAACTTTAAAACATCCACAAATACGTGTTTCTGCACCTTTGCACCTTCTGCATCTTGATACCTCTTACTTGATACTATCAAGTTTATCTAAGAACGAGTTACAGTTAAATTTGGGAGGTCTATAAATAACTCCGCATATAATTTTCCCATATTTCACAAAAAAAGTAATCCAAAGCTGGCTACTGGTTTCTATACAGGGTGGGGCAATAGTGCATCGGACCTCGATATCTCGAGTTCTACTATAGCTAGAAATTTTTTAAAAAATTACAAGTAAACTAGATAAAAAAGTCTATAACTGGAAATTATTTTCGAACATACACTGCGAGCCAAGACGAAATTAAAGGACCAAGTGCCTTTTTTTTAAATGGAATGCTATGTATATCAGTACATTTTTTGAAGCCTCTTTCTAGGCTCTATTCATTCCTCTATTATTATTGGCTCCCAACCACTTTGATGTAATGAATTTTTTTGTTGAAATAATGCCATATGCAGATGGATATTAAAAAAATCACCAGTCACAATTATGGGTTTTAAGAAAAACTTATGTGAATATTAGTTACGAGTCTTGTTTGTAAAAACAATATAATAGTGTGCTGAGGTAATACTTTTCAATTTCAGTTTTTAATTTTTTAATTTTAGAATGTAAAATGTTGAGTTCGGTGTATGCATCATTTATAGATAAAGAAAGAATTTTTACTTGAAAATTTAAATATTTTATGTTAAAGGAATGCTGATTTCTCCATTTAACAAAGCCGAATTTTGTAGTTTTGAATACTATGAATTTAGCTATAATTTGTAGACTTTTACAGTTTTTTAGAAAATTGATTCTCTCACTTATCCTTAAATAGTAGTAGAATACTTTTAATTGATGAAATATATATTAATTCCAGATTAGATCATCGTACAAAAAGATAATCGGGAAAGCCTCCAATAAGGGGAATGTGGAGTTTTCCAAGACAATCTTGTCTTTCAAGATTTATTCAGCATTTCGAAATTTTTGTGAAATTAAATTATTACACTGGATCACTGCCTATAAATCCATCGTTTTTATCCTTCTCCTATTCATCTTTCCTTCTTTCCTATTCTGGCAAAAATAAGCGTGCTAATGAGATATTTATTATTATTTTTTATTTGAAATGAATATGCAGTAACTATATGTATTATAGTGTAAGCAATAATATGATATTTCATATTATTTAAGAGCTTATGTAAGTCTGCACCTTCGCGTTGATTTTGCCGGACAATTGAATAGCACATATTTTTATGTAGATTCACGCATATTTTACATGAAATATTGTAATATTTAATTGATCAAACAGAAGCAGTGAAAATAAGCCTATTTTATCATAAAATTAACTAACCGGCAACCGCAAATGTGTGGATGCTGTGCCTATGCTGTTTCAATAGGTCTACATCTTCGATGTGGCGCGGTGTTGCCATATTTAGTTCGTGGCTAGGACTTAAAGAAGGCTGTGAATAAGCAATTGTTCACGATGTTTTATGATACAGAATGGGATACAGAATGAGATACATAATAGAATACATAATGGGATACAGAATGGGATACTTCATCTAGAAGAAAAGATACATTTACAGTAAATAACGATATATTATATTTACATTCTATAATTAGTAATTTTACAATTTTGTCTTATTTTTACAAATTATATCAGGAGAAATTTACAACAACTTTCGGTGTCTTCCCATCCCTTGTGGTTACTACTATTTACAACTTGATTAATATATGACTGAAGCGTTGAACGGATGAAGGAACCAATTTCTACACAATTTTCTGATTTAATTTTAATTATGAATGGTAGGAAATTTTTCTTTTTAAAAAAACATCAATATTTTATCAAAATTAATATACAGGAATAATTAAAATTCTGAAAGAACATCATAGTAGTGTATTTGGCATATCATAAATGGCAAGCTAGGGTTCTTTGATTACGAGGAAGTCATCGGATTTGTACAATTAAGTAATGCCACCAGATACTTTACGAAGAATATTGATGTGTAGCGTATTACGATGTGATCCCTTTTCCAATAGCAGTAGACATGTTTCGTTATGCTCTGAACTACAGGCTGGAGAGAGATGACATTCCAATAAGTCCGGTAAAGGGGAATTTTAAATCTCCATTTGTACTCCAAGCCTGACTTCTTGAACAAAAATTAGTTACGTACATAAAGTATCAATGATCGAAAATTAAAAATTGACCCATAGGGGTTGTAAAAAAAATAAAAACCACCCCAAAAACGACTTTTTTGCAAATATCTCGGAAAGTATAAAAATTGCAGAAAAACGTTTTAAATAAAATCGAAAGATATTG
Source organism: Rhamnusium bicolor (assembly GCA_029963845.1). Lineage (NCBI taxonomy): Eukaryota > Metazoa > Arthropoda > Insecta > Coleoptera > Cerambycidae > Rhamnusium > Rhamnusium bicolor. Next base: position 322,997 of record JANEYF010003070.1, on the reverse strand, counting down.
AAATTATTTATAAAATCGTCTTGAATCTTGTTTCACGTATTTGTAATAGAAAACGAGATATTTTCAATTAAAAATTGCTATTTGACTAAAAAAATACGCAAATTAAAAAAAATCATAACAAATAAACAAATTATTGTTGTTTAACTTTTTTTTAAAATCTACTTGATGTAATTAATTTTTTTTATAGATAATTTTTTTTAAATTTTTTAAAAAGTTATAAACAATAGTATTTTTCAATTTACATTTTTTTTGGTTGAAAATAATGGTAAGGTAATGGTAGGAGAACTTTTTATAGATAAACCTTCAGTGAATATAATAAGACCAAAAAACAATTTTTCTTTTAATTTCAACCATAAAAAATGTAAATTGAAAAATACAGTTGTTTACAATTTTAAAAAATTGAAAAAAAAAAAATATCTCAAAAAATTAGTTACATCAAGTAAGTAGATACGATTTAAAAAAAAAGTTAAAAACATTAATTTGTTTATTTATTATATATTTTTTTTAATTTGCGTATTTTTTAGCTAAGGTCAAATAGTAATTTTTAATTGTAAATATCACGTTTTCTATTGCAAATACGTGAAACAAGATTTAAGACGACTTTATAGATAATTTCAATATCTTTCGATTTTATTTAAAACATTTTTCTGTAATTTTTACATTTTCCGAGATATTTACAGAAAAGTCGTTTTTAGGGTGGTTTTCATTTTTTTTACAACCACTATGGGTCAATTTTTAATTTTCGATCATTGATATTTGATGTACATCTTATGACTAATTTTTGATCAAAAAGTCAGGCTTGGAGTACGAATGGAGATTTAAAATTCCCCTTTACCGGACTAAATGGACTGTTTTAACCAATATTCGCTTTTGTGGATTAAAACCACAAGTGATACAATGCTCCATCTCACATCGCAATACACGACATACCAATATCCTCTTTGGAAAAAAACCTCAAGACATCAAATATCTTATACGGTGAATAATTGTGGATGATAAATAATATAATTGTATATCTTTCAGCAAAGTGAAAAGATACAACTAAATATCACAATTTATCACTACATTACTTTCGATATGATAGGAACTTCACAGACAGAAGTATGGTACAGATATGTCTTTAGGATTTTATTTTTGGTTCTGATATGTCCATCATCTTGAAAAATGGGTATCTGCACTCGTCGTCGTGTCGATTCAGAACTTGAAATCCACTAGATTGCCCAAAACTTGGTACATTATTTGCTTAATGAAAACATGAGAAGGAAATTATTATCACAGACAATTCCACGATGGCCAAAGTGTGCAAAAAGATAATTCATAATTGCAGTCTTACTCTCACCTAAAGCCTAAGAGGTTGGGGTGTTTCGTCTCGTAAATATGAATGGTTGTTTCTCAGTTGGACATAAAAATTTTGAAAATATATCTGATCCATCAGTGCTTTTATTTCCAAATGGTTCCATAATAGAGTTCCAAAGATCATTAGCAACTAAAAAACAAAAATCTGTGGCTATACATATGTTAGAATAAGTGATTGAAGACCGATTGCATAAACCGTTGCTTATCTTATTGATTGTTACTTCGCAATGGACAAGTGCTATTCATAGAAAAAATTGAAGAAGTTACCTATTACCCTGATCTTAAAAAGTGGAGGAATATGGCCAATGGAAAATATTCTTGGGCAATGAATGCCATAACTCTGATGTTCGTTGTAGAAACGATATCTGTTAAAATGCGTTTGACACTTATGAATCTTCAAAGAGACAAACTTACTGAGCTCTCTGGTGCGACGATATTCCCGCCATATTAATAAGAGTTATTTGAAGGTAATCATTCAATATTTGATAATTACAATAATGTGTTCACCACTTTTCTATTACTTAAGAAGCCGATAAGAATAACCAATGTTTATGCAAACGTTCATTATTAGGACAAATTAATTAAAATTAAATATTTATTTTTGACAAATGTTTAAAACGCTGACATGATTTTTGCAAAACACCATATACTGCACTCGAGGTGCATTTCGCCCATCAAGTTGGAGATGATTAAAATTAACCTTATGCTAACAAGGTATCTACTGTTTTTCCTGCTCAATGAATCGTGACTCACTAATCAATAGAGCAGACTATATAAGATTAACCCTCTGTGACTATTCATACTATTTTTACATTTTGTAATTTCCGCGCTTTTAAATGCATCAAGTTATCTAGTATTTTTTGTTACATTCCCAATTAATCTTAAATGGCTACTATCTATTGTGTGGTTATTCTCAAATGCATGTTGGGTAACACTAGACTTATCTGTTCTACTATATTTGAAATTAGCTATATGCTCTTTGAATCTACTTTGAATTGATCGTTTAGTTTGTCCAACATACTTTTAATTACAGTTTTTACAGCTAATTTCGTAAATCTCCGATTCTTCGTTTGTTTCAATTTTGTCTTTTAGATTACTTAAAAGTTGTTGTAGTTTTTTTCCAGATGAATGGACCACTTTCATACCTATGTCTTTAAAATTTTTACCAATAACACGGGTAAATCGAGGATCGTATGGAATCGATACAAATTTCGGATTTTATCAATAATTTTGAAAGATCGAGAAATTTCGAAGTATCTCTTTACATTTACGTTTATCAACTAAACTGACAGAATATCCATTACTCACAGCTATATCCTTAATCATTGCATTTTTTTCAAACCTCTCATTACTGAGGGAAAAAATTAATAGGCGATGAAATAGAAAATTAAACTCATCATTTTGTGGTAAGCACAATGGTGAGAGTCCTTAGAGATACATCTTAAAGTACTGGTATCTTTTCTGTATATGTCAATGTGTAACTTATTTTCAGTATTTCTAATCATTATTAATATATCTAAAAATGGTAATTGTCCACAGATTTCAATTAAATTAAATTAATTTTGAACTAAACACCACAAGTAATACCGCTGAACAAAGTCTATAGATATTCTAATAAGTTCGCTCACTGGTAAAGTGCGCTGAAAATCTCTCCCCTGCCGACACCCTTCCCCTTAGCATGCGACAATACCTATCTCCGACTTAGCCGACACGCTGCCTTCACAGTATAGAGGTACAGAGGTTTCCGGCGTGTGTTTACATGATTTACGACGGGCTGCAAAAAACTTAAGCGGACTTATTAGAATATCTATAGACTTTCCCTGAAGGTACCACAAGATACGTTGCGGGAGAAAGGGCTACACGTTTAGAGACAATGGACACACACACCCAATGTACAAGCATGCTAGGATTAATTTCTGGTTTAGAAAAAAAATCCTAGTGCCTCGACCGGAAATCGCTTCCGTGACTCCTGGGTGAGAGGCCTTACCACTCAGGTCCCTACCACTCAACCACGAAGCCAATGTGAATGTGAATTTAACTGACGCGAAACAACTGTTTAATTTAGAAACAAAGTTATCAATATCAGTGACTTTTATATTAAACACTGCAAAAATATCATCCACATACCTAAGCCAAACCCTGGGGAAATACTCGAATTCTTCTTTTGCTTCTGTTTCCAATTTGTTCATGAAGAGACCTGGCAATGAATGGTAGACTTAGCCAATCCTTTAACGTTGTTCGAAGTAATAATCATTTAATCGAAAGCAATTTTGTTTCATGCAAAGTTTAGTCAGTTGAACATATTCTTTTACTATATCTTGACAGAGATTGTTTGATTCGAGTAAATTCTCAAGGTAAGTCTGTGGTATCGGAACACTCGAAAACAATGAACAAACATCAAAGGAGATCAAAATTTAACATTCTTGAAATTTGATATTTTTCACCTTATTAACGAAATCACTTGAACCAGTCACACAGAAACTAGGTGGTGGAATGGGTAAACTTTCGAACTCCTCTGTTTACCATTTTGATAGGTGAGACGTCAGCGATGCAATTGCTGAAACAATAGGACGCACCGACTTTCCTTAATGTATAATAGGCAAGCAGTACAATCTAGGTACATTTGGATTAGATCAACAAAACAAGTAACCATAGGGCCTCGAAAAAAAATACCAGATGATTTGATAAATGTAATTAAATTTAAAGATAATATCCGCCGCTGGCAGGAACACAAACGACGGACAGACAAACGCAGACTTACAGACTTACAAAACAACATAGAAAACAAACTGACACAACACCGCAACGTGGAATGGAATAATAAAATAGCCAAGCTCTCCTTAAAGGATAATTCTTTGTGGGTTTTAACCAAGCTGCTGCGACGTGACAAAAATGACATACCAGTACAATAACTAACGGACAGGCTGCACTAACGGACAAAGATAAAGCTGACGTAATAGCTCTTACACCAGACATATAGTACTAAAAAAAATACTACTGAATAACAAAACAATATAGACAGACAAATACAAGACATCACTACCCAGACCCCGATCCCTCCCCCCCCCGAAAATTAGCTAAAATAATAAATTCACCCATAGAAATTGAAAATATTCTAAAAACCCTTCCCAACGTAAAAGCCCCCGGACCAGACAACATATCAAATATACTATACAAAAAACTCCCCAGAAAATCACTGACTCAAAGTTCTATAGATATTCTAATAAGTTCGCTCACTGGTAAAGTGCGCTGAAAATCTCTCCCCTGCCGACACCCTTCCCCTTAGCATGCGACAATACCTATCTCCGACTTAGCCGACACGCTGCCTTCACAGTATAGAGGTACAGAGGTTTCCGGCGTGTGTTTACATGATTTACGACGGGCTGCAAAAAAACTTAAGCGGACTTATTAGAATATCTATAGACTTTCCCTGAAGGTACCACAAGATACGTTGCGGGAGAAAGGGCTACACGTTTAGAGACAATGGACACACACACCCAATGTACAAGCATGCTAGGATTAATTTCTGGTTTAGAAAAAAATCCTAGTGCCTCGACCGGAAATCGCTTCCGTGACTCCCTGGGTGAGAGGCCTTACCACTCAGGTCCCTACCACTCAACCACGAAGCCAATGTGAATGTGAATTTAACTGACGCGAAACAACTGTTTAATTTAGAAACAAAGTTATTAATATCAGTGACTTTTATATTAAACACTGCAAAAATATCATCCACATACCTAAGCCAAACCCTGGGGAAATACTCGAATTCTTCTTTTGCTTCTGTTTCCAATTTGTTCATGAAGAGACCTGGCAATGAATGGTAGACTTAGCCAATCCTTTAACGTTGTTCGAAGTAATAATCATTTAATCGAAAGCAATTTTGTTTCATGCAAAGTTTAGTCAGTTGAACATATTCTTTTACTATATCTTGACAGAGATTGTTTGATTCGAGTAAATTCTCAAGGTAAGTCTGTGGTATCGGAACACTCGAAAACAATGAACAAACATCAAAGGAGATCAAAATTTAACATTCTTGAAATTTGATATTTTTCACCTTATTAACGAAATCACTTGAACCAGTCACACAGAAACTAGGTGGTGAAATGGGTAAACTTTCGAACTCCTCTGTTTACCATTTTGATAGGTGAGACGTCAGCGATGCAATTGCTGAAACAATAGGACGCACCGACTTTCCTTAATGTATAATAGGCAAGCAGTACAATCTAGGTACATTTGGATTAGATCAACAAAACAAGTAACCATAGGGCCTCGAAAAAAAATACCAGATGATTTGATAAATGTAATTAAATTTAAAGATAATATCCGCCGCTGGCAGGAACACAAACGACGGACAGACAAACGCAGACTTACAGACTTACAAAACAACATAGAAAACAAACTGACACAACACCGCAACGTGGAATGGAATAATAAAATAGCCAAGCTCTCCTTAAAGGGTAATTCTTTGTGGGTTTTAACCAAGCTGCTGCGACGTGACAAAAATGACATACCAGTACAATAACTAACGGACAGGCTGCACTAACGGACAAAGATAAAGCTGACGTAATAGCTCTTACACCAGACATATAGTACTAAAAAAAATACTACTGAATAACAAAACAATATAGACAGACAAATACAAGACATCACTACCCAGACCCCGATCCCCCCCCCCGAAAATTAGCTAAAATAATAAATTCACCCATAGAAATTGAAAATATTCTAAAAACCCTTCCCAACGTAAAAGCCCCCCGGACCAGACAACATATCAAATATACAAAAAACTCCCCAGAAAATCACTGACTCAAATGACATTATAAACTCGGCGATTCGATTGCAATATTTTCCAACAGCGTGGAAAATTGCAATTATTCCCTTCCTGAAACCGGGGAAATACCCCTCGTCACCTAATAATTACAGGCCTATTTCCCTGTTAAACTCTGGGAAAAATAGCAGAGAAAATCATTCACAAAAATTTAAACAAATTTATCAATAAAAAGAACTCATCCCAAATATTATATTTGGTTTCAGAGGGGGACACAATACCACGCTGTCGCTGTGCAAGGTGGTGTATGACGTCATCGAGGACTTGTACCGAAAACAAAACACCAAAATGTTATTTCAAAACATAGAAAAAGCATTTGACACCGTTTGGCATGCGGCAAGCTAAAACACTTACATAAGTTACCAGACTACTATATTACACTAATTAAATCCTAACTAGATAATAGGAATTTTTGTGTAAAAATAAATAACACTAAATCTGAAAGTCATGTTTTCAGGGCGGGCGTGCCGCAGGGGACCGTCCTGTCACCCATGCTGTTTAACTTCTGTCTCACCGACCTACCTACACAGTACACACCCTCTTACATAGACTATCATGTACGCCGACGATCCGACAATTTACGAAAAATCCTTTTACGCACAGACGATATCACTTGGACAAATTACTGCGCTACTACACAGATTGGAAAATAACAATAAACGAGAACAAGACGGAGATAATCACCTTTACCAAAATATTTACAAATATAAGTACTTTTACGCCACTCACGATTAACAACAAAATAATAGACGAATAAAACAGTGAAATACCTCGGACTGACATTTGACCAACATTTTTTCGTTTAAACCACATATTACAATGACTATTAACAAGGCGTACATGAACTTACACAGACTTTACCCACTAATTAACCGACGCTCAGTACTAAACACCGAAAACAAATTATTACTATATAAGACCATTTGAAGGAAACAACTACTCAGCGGGCAAATACCCCGACCTGCATTGAATTACACCTTCAAATCATGATAGATAGATAGCCAATATCATTTGTCAATTCCTAACCAGACATAGATCGATTTCGAACTTATTTGTTCTCTTCAGTATGCCATAGAGTTATGGAACAGACAAATGATAGTGGCCGACCTAGTTATATACTAACTAAGGTGAAGTGAATAGTGGTGAGAGGTATGAAACTTCTCATATGGTCTGAATGCTACTATCCGACCGACATCCTAGATGTCTCTGTGGCGGATAGCGACTTGCGTCACAGCAAGTACCGAGAGCGACCCCTAGCCCAGGTGGAGTAAACTAGTGTGATTAAATATGATTTGAAGGAAACAACTACTCAGCCGGCAAATACCCCGACCTGCATTGAATTACACCTTCAAATCATGATAGATCGATAGCCAATATCATTTGTCAATTCCTAACCAGACATAGATCGATTTCGAACTTATTTATTCTCTTCAGTATGCCAAAGATATTGGCTATCGATCTATCATGATTTGAAGGTGTAATTCAATCGCAGGTCGGGGTATTTGCCCGCTGAGTAGTTGCTTCCTTCAAATCATATTTAATCACACTAGTTTAGTCCACCTGGGCTAGGGGTCGCCGCTCTCGGTACTTGCTGTGACGCGCAAGTCGCTATCCGCCACAGAGACATCTAGGATGTCGGTCGGATAGTAGCATTCAGACCATATGAGAAGTTTCATACCTCACCACTATTCACTTCACCTTAGTTAGTATATTAACAGCGGTCACACTATCATTTGTCTGTTCCATATCCTATGGCATACTGAAGAGAACAAAAAGTTTGAAATCGATCTATGTCTGGTTAGGAATTGACAAATGATATTGGCTATCGATCTATCATGATTTGAAGGTGTAATTCAATGCAGGTCGGGGTATTTGCCCGCCGAGTAGTTGTTTCCTTCAAATCATATTTAATATATATATATATATATATATATATATATATATATATATATATATATATATATATATATATATATATATATATATATATATATATATATATATATATATATATATATATATATATATATATATATATATATATATATATATATATATATATATATATATATATATATATATATATATATATATATATATATATATATATATATATATATATATATATATATATATATATATATATATATATATATATATATATATATATATATATATATATATATATATATATATATATATATATATATATATATATATGAATTACGAAATTGGCTGTAATCAAAAGCATGTTGGTCAAACTCGACGACCAGTTCAAACTAGATCTCAAATATGATAGAACATAAAAGTCTAGTGTTGCCCAACATGTGTTTCAGAACAGCCATAAAATAAATAACAGCAAATTAGAATTAATTAGGAATGTAACAAATACTAGACAACTGGATGCATTTGTAAGCTGGAAATTTCAAAGTGTAAAAATAGTATGAATAGCAACAGAAGGAAAATTCCATACAGTCCACTCTATGGTTAGTGAGTTAGATTTCACAGAACCGTAACAGTGGTTTAAGATAAATATATACTGCTAGTATAGGGTTTGTTTTAATCATCCCCGGATGATATCAAATCTGTTTGACGAAATGCGCATAGAGTTACAGTACACGGTGCTTTAATGTTGTGGAAATCCACGTCTTTATTAGCTTCACTTCAAAGATTATAACTCATTTCAGGTTTAAAACAGTGTTGCATCATATAAAATTAAACTGTGTAGCATTTAGTTTTATTTGCGCTGAAAAAATATTTCAGAGCTATTTTTGTGATAGAAATCCGTGCCTTTGATGAATAGAATATGTGTTATGCTAGTTTACCGTCATTAAAGGTTTGGCAGATAAGTCGCGTGTTAACGCGCTTCATGACGCGGCGCAATTTGAAAAATCCAAACTGAATTTGTTTGTTATTGCATTTATTCCTATAGAAAACATTGTCAGCGTTAGGTCGGCCCACTGACGCCGCTTACTTGTTGGCCTAACAATGGTTTTTGTGAGAACAGATTCAACGTCAGTTTGGTTTTATGCGCAGAGTTATGAAACGCGTTAAAACGCGGCTTACTCGCTAAGTCTTAAATTTCGCATTGTCAACGCGCCTTATTTTTACGTATATATTTATAATGTACAACGTACGTACAACGAGAATGTCCTTTTTCACTAAAGTGAAAACAGTCTTCAGAAAGATAACTGTAGTCTATTCGCCCTTGAGTAGTGGTTGGAAAAGTGTAATCTAATGTAAAATAATGAGCAATTACAGTAAAGTCATCCAAGTCAAATTCCGGTGAATTAGAAATTTCTATATCTAACTCTTGCCATTTTTGCATTAAATCAAAAAAACAGTTTCCTTTTCCTTCTGTAAGATAATCCTATGATGCATGGGCACGAAAGACTATGTGTAATATGACAAATTGTTGGTTTATCCTTCATTATAGTGAGTATTCGCAAATCTAAAATGGTAAAGTATTATCAGTAAAAGAAAACAGGTTTTCAAATATTTCCAAATTATACTCGTATCTCTATGTTTTAGGGGAATATTCTATGGTAGTATTAGAAGCAAAATCATATTGAGATTTAAATTTTATTTTATTTTGAATTACGTAATTAAAATATTTTTATAAATAATATGCTTATTTCTCTTTTTCTGTTCATGGTTACCAGCCCCTGAGGAGTTCCTGAAAAATGAAATACGATATACAGGGTGGGGCAATAGTGGGTCCGACTTCGATATGTCGAGTTCTATGATAGCTAGAAATTTGATTTAAAAACATAAATAAACTAGTCCAAAAGTCTATAACCGGAAATTATTTTCGAATATACAGTGTGAGCCAAGACGATTCTACAGGGTCAATTAACATTTTTTTAAATTGATTGTCATGTATATCAGAACATTTTTTGAAACCTCTTTGTGGCCTCCTTTCACTCCTGTATTATTATTGGCTCTCTCCCAACAACTTAGATGTATTGATTTTTTTTGAAAGTATACCATTTACACGTGTATTTTAAAAAAATCACTACAGTCACAATTATCGATTTTAAGAAAAAATATGTTAGTACCTGTTATGAGACATCTGTGTGATGACACTGAGCCATTTTCACTTCCTAAAAGTATACAGGGTGGCCAAAAATAATTTTTAAATTTACAACTATTTGACCTGAATTTTCTCAATTTTTTAAATGGACGATGTGATGTAGTACTGAAAAACGAATATTTTTTGTACTTACATCCCTATGGCTATTTGTAACCATTTTCTATTTATAGAGCCATAACTGCAAAATTCAGCTATATTTTTTTTTTGTATTTCAAGAGAAGATATAAAAAAGTGCTCCGCATTTTGATTGACAAATTTCTATGCGTCTTTGGATTGATATTCTACTGTTCATAAAATTGCCGGAGTGATACCTCTAAAAGCATTTATTATCATTTCCTTCAAATTTTGGATTGTTGTTGGTGTGATATTTTGATGAGCATCATGTAACACGCTTATTATAATACCTTCTCTTGAATTATTTGAAAAAAAAAACTTTATTTTTAATTTTTATTGCTGAATTTTGCAGTTATTGTTCAATAAATTGAAAATGGTCACAAATAGCGATAGCAACGTACGTACAAAAAATGTTAATTTTTCAATCCTACATCACATCGTCTACAAATATACATGGTATTCCATTAGAAAAAATTGAGAAAATTAAGTTCAAAAAAGTTGTAAATTTAAAAATCCTTTTTGGCCACCCTGTTTAAGTTTACGAAGTGAAAATGGCTGAGTGCCATCACGCAGATATCTCATAACTGGTACTAACATATATATATATATATATATATATATATATATATATATATATATATATATATATATATATATATATATATATATATATATATATATATATATATATATATATATATATATATATATATATATATGATTAAATATGATTTGAAGGAAACAACTACTCAGCGGGCAAATACCTCGACCTGCATTGAATTACACCTTCAAATCATGATAGATGGAAAGCCAATATCATTTGTCAATTCCTAACCAGACATAGATCGATTTTGAACTTATTTGTTCTCTTCAGTATGCCATAGGCTATGGAACAGACAAATGATAGTGGCCAACCTGCTAGTTATATACTAACTATGGTGAAGTGAATAGTGGTGAGAGGTATGAAACTTCTCATATGGTCTGAATGCTACTATCCGACCGACATCCTCGATGTCTCTGTGGCGGATAGCGACTTGCATCACAGCAAGTACCGAGAGCGGCGACCCCTAGCCCAGGTGGACTAAACTAATGTGATTAAATATGATTTGAAGGAAACAACTACTCAGCGGGCAAATACCTCGACCTGCATTGAATTACACCTTCAAATCATGATAGATGGAAAGCCAATATCATTTTGTATATATATATATATATATACAGGGGTGAGCCACGGTGGGTGGAGTATTAGAAGTATATGGAGAATGGATCAACCGATTGCTTTGAAATTTTGGTTACCAAGATAATCGAGTATGATCTCTCCAACTAAAATATTTTCGAAAGTGCGGTGTTGCCATTTATACGTAAAACTGGCAACATCTTCGTTATTTTAAATAGAATATCCTGTATATTTTTGCGTTTTCTTGATCGTCGCCTCTTTCTGAGTAACTTTTATTAATATTTCCCTATACCTATCTCAAGCCGTTTTCGAGATAATAATTTTTTTCTGAATTTATTGCCAAAAATTTGACTTTCAGTAAATCGTGCTTTCTCCTACCTACGCAGCAATTAAAAGATAATGTTTTAGTTGCGGCTAGGCAAGGCCTGGGGGCATCTCCTCCATTAATCAAATGTTTCGAATATCATACAGGGTGAGTTAGAGAACGCTTTCTACAAATGACTTAGAAAAATGCACGAAAGTCAATTTTTTTAAATGGAATGCCCTACATGTTATTACTGATTCAGAAAGGCGATACATTTACCTCTTTAAAAAAGGTAATATACTCTATACCTAATGCACACCGTTTTCGATTTATGGGCACTTTTCTGTAACCTTACCAAGAATATTAGTCTTCTGGTATATCATAACGGCTGGGCCATGAAATTTTTGTTTTGTCATTTTGTAATGACAACACATGTTATTTTTCTAAATAAATTTGACGTTAGTGATATTTGCACCTAATTTGAATAGCTATGTTGCACAAATATGGCAGAAAATAATTATACAAACATGGTTTTAATTGATTTGTTTATTATCCATGGACAGTGCAATAAAATTATCAGCAGTAGAAGATTTAATGAGAAATATCCGATTTTGCCGCAGATCAGAGGAATTTTATAAATTTTGGTTCATCATTAAGAGAACAATAACAGTGTCAATATTAGGAAAAAATAATAACTAAGCAGCAACAACAGTAACAAAGTCTAAGTAGCAATAACAAATAATCCCAATAACAGTAATAAATATAAAAATCTTAAAAATATTGTTATAACTGTTCGAAATGTAGACCGTTAACTTCTAGACACTTTTGTATACGACGATGGACGACGTTTGTTGTAGCAGCTCTTATTTCAGCGGGTCCAAATTTTCAATCTCTTGAATCACTCGACGTTCTAATTCTTCCCTATTGTGGACTGGAGTTTTATAAACTCTATCTTTAAGAGTACCCCAAAGATAAAAATCTAACGGGGTAAGGTCAGAGGACCTCGGAGGCCAATTCCACGGTCTCAAACGTCTAATCCAACGATCATCGAAAAAGCGGTCCAACTCCATACTAATTTCGTGTGTACAATGTGCAGGAGCCCGTCGAGTTGATACCAACAAGTTATATATTTTTCAATTGACATAATATCAAGGAAGTCTTCCACAATAATTGTTCTAATTATATCTAAATATTTTCTGGAATTCAATTTTTCGTCGTATATGTAATATTTTATTTTGTCATCCATTAACATACAAAACACATTGAAACTAAATTTGACTTGAAAGCCAGCCTCTAGTAACGTGGGGTTGTCTGTGGCTCCAATGGTGACGATTTCGTGTGTTACAAATCCCTTCCCTAGAAAATTTTGATTCATCAGTCCATATAATTTTCTTTAAAAATTGGAGTCCTCTTGCATAAGTACAAGTAACATTTCATAAAATTCTATTCTCTGTAAATAATCCTGAGACATGAGAAATTGACCCTTGTAAATTTGTAATTATGCATTTTATGGTTTGCTAGTATTCTTCGAATGGATGAATATGGCAATGCTAAATCCCGCTCAGCACAACGTATGGATTTGCATGAAAATATGCTAGCACATTGATTTCATTTACCACGTCAGATGTCACAGGTTTAGGTAAATTTCTTGCTTCTCTTAATGACGAACCAAAATTTATAAAATTCCTCTGAATTCGTAATAACTTTCTGTTGTTCATCTGCGGCAAATTCGGATATTTCTCATTAAATCTTCTGCTGAAGTTCTTATTGCACTCTCCATGGATAATAAACAAATCAATTAAACCGTGTTTGTATAATTATTTTCTGCCATATTTGTGCTACATAGCTATTCAAATTAGGTGCAAATATCACTAACGTCAAATTTATTTAGAAAAATAACGTCTGTTGTCATTACAAAACGACAAAACAAAAATTTCATGGCCACCCGTTATGATATACCAAAAGACTAATATTCTTGGTAAGGTTACAGGAAAGTGCCCATAAATGGAAAACGGTGTGCATTAGATATAGAGTATATTACCTTTTAAATAGGTAAATGTATCGTCTTTCCGAATCAGTAATAATATACAGGGTATTCCATTTAAAAAAACTTGACTTTCGTGCAATTTTCTAAGTCACTTATAGAAAGCGTTCTCTAACTCACCCTGTATGATATTCGAAACATGTGATTAATGGAGGAGATGCCCCCAGGCCCTGTCTAGCCACAACTAAAAATGATCTTTTAATTGCTGCGTAGGTAGGAGAAAACACGATTTACTGAAAATCAAATTTTTGGCAATAAATTCAGAAAAGAATTATTATCTCGAAAACGGCTTGAGATAGGTATAGGGAAATATTAACAGAAGTTACTCAGAAAGAGACGACGATCCAAAAAATGCAAAAATATATAGGGCATTCTATTTAAAATAACGAAGATGTTGCCAGTTTAACGTATAAGTGGCAACACCGCACTTTCGAAAATATTTTAGTTGGAGAGATCATACTCGATTATCTTGGTAACCAAAATTTCAAAGCTATTGGTTGATCCATTCTTCATATACTTCTAATACTCCACCCACCGTGGCTCACCCTGTATATATATATATATATATATATATATATATATATATATATATATATATATATATATATATATATATATATATATATATATATATATACACACACACACACACACACTTGTTAATGGTATAATTTCAACAAAAAAAAATCATTACATCCAAGTGGTTGGCAGATAGTCAATAATAATACAGGAGTGAAAGGCCACAAAGAGATTTCAAAAAATGTTCTAATATACATGGCATTTCATTTAAAAAATGCTGCTTGACCATGTAGAATCGTCTTGGCCCATCCTGTATATTCGAAAACAATTTCCGGTTATAGACTTTTTTGTTTAATTTACTTATGTTTTTAAGTGAAGTTTCTAGCTATCATAGAATTCGAGATAACGAAGCCGGACGCACTATTGCCTCACCCTGTATATCGGAATAGAGATTTTCATGTTTGTACTGTAAATGGAGGGAATCATTTCTTAAGTGAAATATTTTTTCTGTTCTGATGTCAATATTTTTTCTGTTCTGATGTCAAATTTTTTAATCTCAATATTTGTTTGCATCTAATATTAATGTTATTTAATCCAATGCAATCTTGGTTCTAAACTGAGTAGTTGTTTTAATAGTGTCTACGATAAAATGTAATTGAAGTGTTGTATTTATTTTATTATCAACCTAAAATATTTATACTAGCGCATTCATATAAGAATGACAGTATAAAATATAAAAAATTAAATTAGTATTATTGTTATCATGTTAGGTTTGATAGGATGCTTACATAATACCCAATAATTATTTTATTATTTTCTTTTCTAGAAATGCGTAATGCTTTTTGTTACATAAAATCAATTTTACAACTTCTGTTGTGTTATAAACCTCTTTATCAAATTCATCGGCATTTCAGATGTCTGATTGCAGTGGCCAATAATTAAGTTGATGAATTATTTATAAGAAAAGTTTAATGGAATTTACTGAATTTCTCCAATGAACAAAGAAACGACCCGATGAGATACGCACGATCCACCGATAAATTTAAAACTTGCTCATACTTACGAGGAGGAGGAATAACATTAACAATGGTTCTTGGAAGATTTGTTTTTAAAATCCGTAAAACATCTAGAAGATCTTGCTTGTGTTTGGCTAAAATAGCTTCTGGTTCTTTATAATAACACATTTCTGAGCAGAAGTCATTATCACCTACCATATGTGTAATCATCTAAAAAAAATGTGTTTATAAAAATATGTTATGTATGTGGTTATAACCAAAGGGAGAATATTGATTTAATAAATACCTCGAATTTAAAATATGCAAATTAAACAGGTTTAGACCTATTTACCACAAAATGTAGATAGAAGGGCCCTTTACAGAGCACTTAAATGAGTGATAGTTTTTAAAAAAAGTACAATCATATTAAATACTCTACACAAAATGCATGAAAAAATTAAATTAGATATAAACCAGACAGTCTCAGGTAGTAAAAAATGCATAATAAAATACATGAAAAAATAAAATTAGATATAACTTTGATATTTAATAAGTGAATATTAAAAATATGTTCTCTATAAGCGAAGATTCAGGTGAAAAAAATACTCTTTACAATTATTATACATTAACATGTTAACAACTTTCGTGTTAAAACTTCCAAACAAGAATAGTTTCACTGGGGAGTGATGTGTTCTACAGGAAATAGTCACAACCATAGACATATAATATATGTATGTCTATGGTCACAACTATATAAATACGTATTTTACATTGAAATAATATATAAAAGAAAGTAGGAAATTGAACATTCAATTAAGGACCAGAAGGGATCTCCAGTATGGCTGATTTCAGCGAATCGCTTCGAACGAATTAGTTGAAAGAATTACCACCACAAGGATATCTTTGTTTCCACCAATTGAAATTCAAGTATTCAAGAGTATTGAGTATTTAAGATGAGAATTTGACTTAGGTCTCTGCCAGTGCAATTTGAAACGAATGCTACTTTTTATATATATATCAAATGAATAATTATTTCCTATATGACCAATATGTTATACTTAAGGTATATAGATTTGTTTTGCTTAAAAGTTGAAAATTTATTTAAATTTGTTAAAAGGACATTTAAATACATTTCTATTAATATCTACAATAATTTATATTATACTTTATAGTTCATTATTATAGTTTCAATATCCATTAACATGATTAATCAATTATTTGTTTATGTGTTTAGTATGTTAATGCAACTAATTGAAGTTGCATTCATCCAATCGCATTATAAATTTTTCATTTTAAAAACTTAATTACACAATTAATGTTACTTCTAATATTAGCACAGTCAGTGTCTCTTGTTTGATTATTATCTAAGATCATATTACATTTACATGGTCGCCCAAATAAAACTACTTGAAATTTAAACATATTTATATCCTGTGCTATGGTTTATTGTGAATTTTTGGCGGAATGATCAGTTCCAAACATTGTCGTCGTCGGTTTTTTCAGTTGGGACTTCTGTAACAGTGAGCAAAGTGTGTCCCGTGGTAAGATTTCAAAGTGTATATACAACGTGAGAACGGATTATGTGGAATGAAAGCTCTCTTGACACTAACATAAAGTAGTTTTAAAAAACCTAAAACGATTTACATTATATTCAATGTATACTCGCTAACCAAACTATCTTTATCAAGAAATGATTAAAATGACTACCTTCCTAATATTAACTATAGTGACAATTAGAAACACACCTTAAGTCCATTTATGTTGCTCATGGCATATGAAGTGATTTTTCCGGTAACTATTTTCGGATGTATTAAGACCTAATTGGGTTCATCTTGCACTTTGGTACACCCTATATACTATAACTAGTATGAATGTTTCAGTTAAAACCGTTTTGAACCAGAGTTCAAGTTCTTTTAGATGTCCAGTATGTGGAATAACAATTATTTACTAAACATAATTATTTCAAACCAGTTTAGTTTCAGGGTAATCTTAAGTTATTTTATTATCTTAATGGTAAACTATTAGCTGTGTTTTAAGAAACAGCCGCCAAGTAAGACGTTATAGTTTATCAATCGTTAATGGCCAAGTTAAGAATAGTTATTAATGATAAAAGGGTATGCCTCTATTTTTGATTAAATAATTTATAGAATAAATCATTTTTGCATTTACAGTAAAATATTAATCCATGACAGTTTTTAAAGATTTCTTTCTGTAAATATAGTTTTAAAATTATGAGAAAACGATTTCCGGCGTCGGAATATTTTATAAACTTTTGATTATGTTATATAACGTATGGAATTTGTTTATGCACAGTACTTCAAGCTTGCTTGGAATACAGTTGCGACGCGCGCAATTTGTTCAGTTTCCTCTGAAACACGTAGGCATGTGATTCCCGGGTGGGGACTTTGTGAATAAAACCGCAAGCACAAGCCACAAATATCATCTTCTGACAACTGGTCAGACACTCCGGCCGTACCGTAAAAGCAGCTTCTGAGCTCCAGGATGCTCCAATGATTCCTCCAGTGGTAAGAATTCTTTCTCATTATTTTATTGCTTTATTGGTGATTTTGTGCATTTCCGTCATTTACCGCTTGTGTTCGCATTTCTGCTATATTCTCTTGTCCCTTAATTGTCTACAAATACCGTACGATCCGAGATATCTGGAAAATATCGTGGTTTAACAAGTAACTCCGGGTTATCTATTTTCGTTACGAGCATATCGGGATTCCATTAGTAGATATCGCATGAGTGAGGTTTCCCCTCTAGAACTATGAGAGGAATCTCACCATGCCCACATGAACCGTTCTATTCAGCGCATGTAAGATTTTTTTTCTAGAACTGTGAGAGGGACCTTACCGTTCCCCGCGGCATAATAGTCAATCCGTAGCTACTCCCTCTGAGTAGTGAAACAAGAAGGCTGACAGATAAAGGCGATGACCCCTCGTTTCATCGATACCTAGTGTGAAAATACGCTTTAACTCTGCCCGCATATCTCTGGTCCAGTCAGTTTTTAGGGATAGTGTGCTTTAAAAACGCGAATTAGTAAATTAGAACCTAGTGCTATATCACGAGGTCAGCATCAAGCATATTGGCATTTCATTAGTAGATTCAGCACGAGTAAGATTTTTTTCTAGATCCTCACCGTGCCGAGGAAGTAATCAGCGTTTTGTTCAACACAAATAAGGTTTTGTTCTAGAACTGTGAAAGGAACCTCACCTTGTCGCGCGGCGTAACCATATCGTTTGATAATTGTATTCACTAGAGAGCCATAAGTTCACAAGCCAAGCCTACTAGAAGACCAACTGAAACTTGCACAAACATCCTCGCTTCAACAACTGAAAACATAAACGGGCAACCGTGAAACGACGTTAAATTCTAAATAAGTCCAAGTACCAGAGTTTTCGGAGCTAAAGTAACAAAATTCAACCGCGCCACGAATAAACTACTCTTATTTCCTTTCCTGATCTTCCCTCGAAAAAATAAAGAGGATTAGAGGTCAGTGTAATAAAACCAAGTGCCTTCCGACGCAGAACTTCCAACGCTGGATTGGTGAGAACCTCATTTTTCACAGACAATTTTTTTGGTGAAAATTTCAACAAAGACAATTTTACAAAGTTTTTTAGAGACATTGCTGTTTATTGTTAGACAAAAAAAATCAATGCTCACATATGTATAAACATGTAATTATTTTTCAATTAGGGAATAAATTATTTTAGTTTCACTTTTTTTTTCGAACTTTTGTTAATTTCTTATATTAATTCAATATATATTTATCTTTGTTCTCGTTTCAAAAAGGTATTTGTTTTTATTTATCTCCACATGATTTAACAGTGTCAAAGAACTTTGTTTATTGATTCAGAGCATTTTATTAAAAAACTTTATTTTTGCCAAGCAAACTAAAACAATTAATTTACTTAATACCTTTCAAATCAGACAATTTAAATTTTCAAGTGACCGTTTAAAAGTAAATCTTTTAAAGTGAACAATTTTTCATGTGAATAAACTTTTTAAGCTCATCAAAAAAAAAAGACATTGAACATTTTCATATTTCCATTGTGTATTTACTATTGTGCATTGTGTTACTCATTGCATGGTTTACCCGAGTGGCTCACCCCATATCTCTTACAGACAATTTTAAAAGAGAAAAGACAACATGTTACGCTGCATTCCCTCCAGCTTGGGAGGAAATAAACAATGACTGTGTTTTACTACCTTGTCCCGTCCTTTAGCCACTCGGACCCACATAAAACATTTGACATTAAGAAACATTATCGTTGAAATTATCAAAACTACGTTATTGCAAACTTCCACCGAAGGAGCATTGCTTCCGACGTGGGATATTCACCAGGGGCCTAGCTGTGGGGCTAGCGCTATTTCACAGGGTAACTACGATAAGAGTCTCATTCTCGAGTTAAGCTCGAAAATACTTTATTCACAAAAAATCGACCCTGGGATTCATCATTCCCGGAACCAGATCTTCAACTTTGGGGTTGGAAATTTCAACGCAAAAGCTCTGTGGCAGCGTTTCTGGTGCCCTGGCAAATTATCAACCACAAAAAATCGAATCACCACCGAAAACAGAGCTCCTACACAATAAAAAAAAGTCACCGTCATCCCTAGAGCCTAAAATAACAGCACCCTTCTCTGTGTTCAATAAACGAGAAACGAGAGACAGATATGAAAGATAATACATATCACTATGTTGAATAAAATCACACTATAATTGATGGAAAACATCTAAAAACATGGCTGATATGTGAGCATAAGTGAATGAATATTAAGATACTTCAGTATTTTCAATTGCGTTATACAAAATTTGAATAAAACATATTATTCTCTGTATCTTTGCCCACAATGCTCACTTACGAAAACAGTCGGTAATAATAATTCATAATTTTTTGGAAATATTTGTCTCTTGAGTTTAGTATCCGAATAGCGTATTATGTTGAGGTTAATTAAATTGTTTATATCTGAAGTGAAGATAATTGTACTTGTCATATAAAGCATTGAATATAAAAAATACACGTAATAACTTTTAAATGAGTCTATAATTTTTATAACCCATATCACAGAAAGCTATATTTTTACCGACTCTTTGACTGATTTTAACCATTAAAGGACAGATTTAATTGAAACTTTGTACACTTACGAAGCCGGTAACAATACAATAATTTGTAGTTTATATCATTATCCCGATAGGATCGCCAATCCTTTCCTCACGTATCCCTGCGGAAACAAAGCTTAATATGTCAGTAGTTCCATATTGTAATAGCCCGGTGGTCGAGTGGGTTAAGGCGTACGGAAAACAGCTCCTCCGGCGTGCGACCTCGGCTGAAATAAAATTTTTTTTTTTTCAGAAATACTTTGGACGTAATAGTTATAATATCAGCATCAATAAGCAATATAAATATAGTTTAAAACAACTAAAAAACACCTTTCATAGCACATCAAACTAAAAAGTTAATAATAAATATATTTAAAAAAACTAAAAAACACGTTTTAACCATAAATTAATATAAACTGAAAAAATAATAACGAAAATATATATTGTGAAAATCAAATTTGAATGCACCCCCGTTTTTAAAAATCTATTTTTCTTTATTTCATTTATATTAATAATTATTTTCTTTTTTTTTAAAATTTTTAATTTTTTCTATGTTATCTCACTTAATCTTTTACATATTCCGAGTAACAAAAAGTTATCAAATAGATTCAGGCTTCCTACCGAATACCTCGAATCGTGGACTAGATGTAAACGTCAGGTAATGTGTATTTTCAAAAATACATATCAAAGATTTGATTTACTTACTTTCCAGTCCTTTTCTAGATTAACTCTGGGATCCATTTTTATTCTTTTGACTAGGATTTTAGCCATATATGGCATATTTGATGAAATTGCACCACCTTCAGCCACATTAAACTGTGATTCCCTCTCTGTACTAAGAGAAGTTCTCAAAGAGTATCCTATTAAATTTGGATTAAACATTTTTATTATATTGGGTAACGTGAGAGAAGTTTTCCATGTACCCTGTCCACCTAAAAGATTTTACATTTGAAATAGTGTGGCATAAAAGTACCTTCACGATTTTAAATTAAAAAAAGTATATGAAAAGTTAAGAAAATTTATATTTTGAAACTCATAATATGTATTTCTTAAAGATTTTTTTCAACTATTTACGAAAAATGATGTCTAACGAATGATGTCCCCTTTGGCGATGACAAATATGAGCTCTTTTTTAGGACATCTTTCATGACCTTTGCGCTACTTTTAAATACATTTTCTGTTTTATTCCGAGATGTGTTAGCTTTCTTAAACAAAAAATTAAATGCAAAATACAAAGAATGCAAAACTGTTTGTTATTTATTTGTATAGAACATAAAATTGTGAATATTGATACGCCGGACCTCATTTCGATGGTAGTGAATATTAACAAATGTCATACTGAAATTACGCATTTTTGTTAGGCACAGAATAAAATCGATAACGGTTTTAATTTGTTCTAGTTTCATTTACAATTTTTTACCTATTGAAAATGATTTTCCTCTCCCTTGTGAAAAAACATGAAATAATGTAGTAGCAGATATTCCATATCCAGCAGTTAAACTGTCGCCAAGAGCTCCAATGATGTCAATATCACCTGGACGTACTTGATGGGCCATTTTTGGAATATCTTTACTTCTGGTTGTAACATTTAAATTACATGGAAATTGCATATTGTTATGAACTAAGAATTGCTTCTAAAATAAAATACAATATTATAAACTATCGATAGAACATATACTTTACTATACTATACTATACTATGTTAGTGAAAATATCAAGACACATTAATAATTATATAAATCACATTTTCTTTATAAACAAATATTGTGTTTTTATCTTTAATTAAGTTATACTATATACCATCAGAGCATAAACAAGGTAAATTTATATAACGTGGCGGTATCATCATCATTTAGAGATAGTTTTGTCACTAATGCTGATGTCAAAGCATTGTTAAAGGCTACTAGATGCTAAGGATTTTCAATTTTCATTGATAATTTAAAAATAACCGCGAATAACTAAAAAATTATACATTTTGGGTATAGGGAGACCATACATGGTTAGAAGTACATTTTTTTCTCCGACGACTGGTGTATTTAAATAGGTAGGTAGCATGCTATTTAAAAAAAAATGACTACCTTTTTTGTGTACTTGAGAAATGACGTCATCTAGAATCTTTGTTATAAGAAAATATGAAATTTTTCTTACATGATAGGTAACCGCAACACACTCTCTTACCTGCATCCAAATTTCAACGTGTTACTGTTAACCGTTAATGAGATATTAATTTTTATGTTATGTACCTCTTCTGCTAAAATTAGGGGAAAGAAATTATATCTCGAAAAATATTAAATTTAGGCATACGGAACCTTTAAGAAAAGAACCTCAGAATCCTGCGTAGAATCCAAAAGAAAAAAAAATACGGTCACTCCATTTAAAATAACGAAGCTGAAGTCAATATGTTTTCTTCTTTCTCAAGATACTTCTAATGGCCAGTAAAAAAAATCTCCCTGTATATTTACGAAATGTTATATCCCTTTCACTCAGCTTTTATATTGGAGGTCATACAAAATGTCATATGTTGAACATGAGCAAAGCGTCATTTAATCCCTTGTTAAATAAACAGTACTTAATACTTTGTCAAAATTTCGTTTTTACTTTGGCCAATTTTTATTTTATTTTTTTAATATTTGCGAATTGTCCGCGTAATTAACAAATTTAATACACAAATGGTTTCAAACCAAAGAACTAATACATCAAATTTTAACATTTAATTTTAATTTCGACATTAAATTTAGTATAACCCTAAACTCTGCTATGGGGTCAGTATTTTTTCTTTACGGCTATAATTTGTCGAACAGTACTATCGACGTCTCTTGTGTTAAACTATTGAGTGCTATTTTAGATAAAAAATTACACACTACACTTATCTGCAAAATTATATTCTTAGATATGGCCGTCTACCACAATATTAATGGCATATAATGGTACTCAGTGAAATTGTTCTATCAATGCTGTGGGGATCATTTAGTAGAATTTACCATATATGATTTTAGCACCTTTGAAAATATAAAAAAAGACATTAACATTTCAATAGTTCGTGAAACTACGCACAAGAAAATAATTACTTACCACGGAATATTTTTATTCTACATATATCCAATAAAAACAAAATTAATTTATAGAGTGGAATAAAAAATAATATTAACTGAGAATTTTGTTAATTATTATTTACTAACTTTTACAAATCTTATCACAGATAAGTATAACATATATCTTCTTAAACAATTATTTTCCCGGCTATTTGCCAAAAACGCTGAAACTTGGATTACAAAAAAGATAATATGCATATTATGTTCAGTATTACTGACTCAATAATGTTATTTTTAATTTCAACTATTCTGTCTAATAAAACCAAAAATAAATAAAACACAAGGTACTCACCAGTTGACACTCACTTTTAAAAAACTTTAAAATATCTACCGACACGTGTTTCTGCTTGCCTTAGCTCATCAGAGTAGCTAGCGTATTTAAAGAATCCAAAGCAAAGAAACTTATAAACCCCAATGTAATAAACATTAATAGCTTCAGAGAACAGAATAATTGAAATTATATAGTGGAAATACCCCTTAGGGCCAATGAAATAATTTAAAAACAAATTAAGTTCCTCTTCTTGATAAAAGTTAAAATATAGAGTGGAATAAAAAAATAATATTAACTGATTTAATTAATTTATATTTTTTTACTAGAAAGAGACAAAATAGTATGCAATAAAATTACCGTGTTTCAAATGCAGTCCAAGGACTTGATTTTAAATTTGTAATTATATGATTTTTGCCAGATAATACATTTTTTTGTATAATGTTGATTGTCTTTAAGTAGTAATAATAATAATAATAATAATAATAATAATAATAATAATAAGGATGCCGGAGAGACCTATCACACACGGTTTGTAGACAAAGGCACATCCAAGATGTAACACAAATAAAGGATTCTCTCCGCGGCAAGTACAGACACCGCCTCCGAAAGATTTGGTCTTCCGAACTTTCGGGGAAGAACAAGGTGTCTGCAACTAATATGCTTGCCGTTCCGATTCTGCTCTACTCCTTCGGAGTAGTAAAGTGGAGGGTAGATGAGCTGCGCCAATTAGACAGAGATACCCGCAAGATGATGAATATTCACAGAAGTATTCATCCTAGATCGTCCGTTCCTCGTGTGTACCTCCCACGTCAACGGGGGGGGCCGAGGACTCTTGAGCCTGGAGTGTACGCATGGCAGAGTAGTACTGAGTATGGCATGTAACATACTCAGGAGCTCAGATCCCCTCTTGCGGTTCGCGTAAAACATCACGAAACTGTAGGAGTGGGAGCAGGATTGTTCAAGGCAGCAAAAAGAGCCGCAGATGAACTCGGTCTCGCATTTGACATCAGGCGAGGAGGCCGGCGAGGTGCTGATGTTGAGTCAGTCACCGAACTTCAGCCAAATCGTCTGAAAGCCCGAATAAGAGCTGCCGAACAGGAAAATCTGTTTCGGCAGCACGTCGATAAACCCCAGCATGGTGTCTTCTATAAGAACATAGAAACACTGGGTTTATCGACCAGGCTGACCTTCGCCTTTCTAAGGTCAGCAGGGCTTAAGTCGGAGACCGAGGGATTCATTATGGCCTGCCAAGATGGTGTTATCAACACCTTGGTCTACCGTAGCCGCGTGTGGCGTGTAGAGGTCCCTGATATCAACTGCAGGACCTGCCATCAGGCGCCGGAATCGCTCATGCACTTACTTTCTGCATGCCCCATATATGCGATTTCGGCCTACATCCACCGACATAACGCGGCTTTACGAGTGCTATACTACCATCTAAGGCACTCGTACGGGGTAGACCAGACACCAGTGCTGCCTTACGTCCCCGGAGATATTGAGTCCGTTGTCGAGAACGAGAAATGCCGGATTTACTGGAACTACTCGTTCCCGACTGTCAGGCTAATCCAAGCCAACAAGCCTGACATAGTCCTCCTCGACCATCAACTCAAGGTGATGTATGTTATCGAGTTCTCGGCACCTGCGGAGAAAACATCACCTTGAAGGAGGAGGAGAAACGGATCAAATATCGCGATCTCCGGTACGAGCTCCAAGTGCTGTACCCAGGCTACTCGGTCAAAATGGTCGTCCTTATTATCGGTGTACTCGGAGGGATAAAGCCTACGCTGCTCTCGGAACTGAAGATCATACCGGCCTGCCAAAAACCAGCCGAGTGGCTGGCAGGTCAAATGCAGAAGGCGGTCATTCTGGGTTCTCTCCGTCTGCTTAGGGCACACGATTCTGGTATCTACAGTCACTAACCCTGCGGGATGTGGGGAGTGGCTGTAGTTGATACGCCGGCGCGACTCCCGTGAGGCGTCGGAGGCCACGGGAGGACTGACCGGCATCGGATATTCCGAAAAAAAAAAAAAAAAAAAAAAAAAAGGTTTATTACCGGATGGTCTCAACGTTGACAACCTAGGCATTGAACACGGACGCTTTAAGTGGACGAGGGAACTACGGGATGACTTGCTGACCTGCCGCGAGAGTAGCGAACCTGAGCGAAGGGGATACATGGCGCGAATGCATGCACTTTGGTGCGAAATGCATCAAGAGCATCGCGCCTTCTCTCAACAACATCTGAGAGATCAAGTATCCTTTCTGCTCAGGACAGGTTACGTAAGGGCACCCCGTCAGCTGGAAGAACTGCCAGCCGCAGTACCACCGCGGCAATTACCAGCTGATGGGGAACATCTTTAGAGTTCACCGGTGTAGACTTAAGGACGAGGGTTAGCCTTAACATCAGGGCAAACCTAAAGCCACAAGACCTGGCTAGAATGGACGCGGTCATCGATGAGGAAATTCCGGAAGATGTAGACATCTGGCAAATCAACTGTGCCGTGTACAACGCCGCGAAGCAACTCGTCCCCCGTGAGAGGTCAACCAATCACGGGATCGAGAAAAGCCAAGCGGCGTGTACAAAAAAATCGAAGGCAAGATACAGTCGGCCAGACAACACGCTTCTCGGATCCAGAGTGTGGTGGAATATAAGACGACTGGTAGAGTTTTTACTCCCAGGATCCGGCGCATAGCTGCCGGATTAAGACGTCAACACCATACTCTAAATCTGACAGTGATGCTTACCATCAAGCAGCACTGTCTAGATAGGATCCGAGCGCTCATGGCGATAAAGAAAACATTGAAGAGGCGGGTGAGGAGTATGGAACAAAACAATTTGTTCCGTATGAACCCTTCCCGCCTCTTTCAAGAGCCACAGCGTGTTGTCGAGAATCCGCCGACTGTAGAAGATGTCGAAACCTTCTGGAAGGGAATCTACGAAACGCCGCGTCCATTCAATAGCGACACTCCATCAATGGCACACTTCGAGGCTCTGTGTCACAGACATCTTGAAGAGCCAGAAGAAGTGTGCCCGGCAATCAGTACGGAGGAAGTCCAACAAGCACTTGTTGGTACCAAGAACTTCGCTGCCCCGGGCCCAGACGGCATTAACAACTGGTGGTGGAAGAAATTTCCTTCCACTCACCGCCGTCTGGCGCGAGTTTTCAACTCATGGTTGAACGAGGGGCAGCAGATTCCGGACTGGTTCGTCGAGGGACGTACTGTGCTTATCCCCAAAAAGGGGGATCTTTCCGACCCGAGGAATTATAGGCCGATCACCTGCCTTAACTCCTGCTACAAGATATTTACACGTATCTTGTATGCTAGGACACTGAGGTCTGTTGATCCGGTCTTCCAGCAGATACACGAACAGCGTGGTGCCAAGAAGGGCATGGCAGGTTGCAAGGACAGCCTGCTGATAGACCGCTGTATTACACAGGATTCTGTGCAATACAAGCGGAATCTATCGATGGCCTGGATTGATTACCGCAAGGCATTTGATACAACATCGCATGAGCTGTTGTTGTACTTGCTCGAATGTCTTGCGGTACCAGCACCACTAGTGAGATGCATAGAACAGCTGCTACCGCTCTGGAAGACCCGCTTCACCATAACATCAGGTGCACAGCGGGTCACGACAGGGCAGGTGGCATTTAGGAGAGGAGTTTTTCAAGGGTGACTCCCTGAGTCCTCTCCTCTTCTGCATCTCACTGCTGCCGTTGTCTGTTGGGCTCCGCCAAACCCGCGGATATCAATGTGGGCCACCCGGCGACCGGAGGCATAAGGTCACCCATCTATTTTATATGGATGACCTTAAACTTTATGCCTCCGGAGAGCGCGAACTACAAAACGCTCTTAGGGTGGTCGAAGAATATACGCGGGCAATTGGTATGGAGTTCGGGTTGGACAAATGTGCAGTCGTCCACCTCAAGAGAGGACGATGCGGGGAATTCCCTGAAGATGCGCAGCTCGCAGACGGAAGCATCCTAAGACATCTGGATGCCGGAGAGACCTATACATATCTGGGTGTGCAACAAAGGCACATCCAGGATGTATCACAAATAAAAGATTCTCTCCGCGGCAAGTACAGACACCGCCTCCGAAAGATTTGGTCTTCCGAACTTTCGGGGAAGAACAAGGTGTCTGCAACCAATATGCTTGCCGTTCCGATTCTGCTCTACTCCTTCGGAGTAGTAAAGTGGAGGGTAGATGAGCTGCGCCAATTAAATAGGGATACCCGCAAGATGATGAATATTCACAGAAGTATTCATCCTAGATCGTCCGTTCCTCGTGTGTACCTCCCACGTCAACGGGGGGGGCCGAGGACTCTTTAGCTTGGAGTGTACGCATGGCAGAGTAGTACTGAGTATGGCATGTAACATACTTAGGAGCTCAGACCCCCTCTTGCGGTTCGTAAAACATCACGAAACTGTAGGAGTGGGAGCAGGATTGTTCAAGGCAGCAAAAAGAGCCGCAGATGAACTCGGTCTCGCATTTGATATCAGGCGAGGAGGCCGGCGAGGTGTTGATGTTGAGTCAGTCACCGAACTTCAGCCAAACCGTCTGAAAGCCCGAATCAGAGCTGCCGAACAGGAAAAACTGTTTCGGCAGCACGTCGATAAACCCCAGCATGGTGTCTTCTATAAGAACATAGAAACACTGGGTTTATCGACCAGGCTGACCTTCGCCTTTCTAAGGTCAGCAGGGCTTAAGTCGGAGACCGAGGGATTCATTATGGCCTGTCAAGATGGTGTTATCAACACCTTGGTCTACCGTAGCCGCGTGTGGCGTGTAGAGGTTCCTGATATCAACTGCAGGACCTGCCATCAGGCGCCGGAATCGCTCATGCACTTACTATCTGCATGCCCTATATATGCGATTTCGGCCTACATCCACCGACATAACGCGGCTTTACGAGTGCTATACTACCATCTAAGGCACTCGTACGGAGTAGACTACACACCAGTGCTGCCTTACGTCCCCGGAGATATTGAATCCGTTGTCGAGAACGAGAAATGCCGGATTTACTGGAACTACTCGTTCCCGACTGTCAGGCTAATCCAAGCCAACAAGCCTGACATAGTCCTCCTCGACCATCAACTCAAGGTGATGTATGTCATCGAGTTCTCGGCACCTGCGGAGAAAAACATCACCTTGAAGGAGGAGGAGAAACGGACCAAATATCGCGATCTCCGGTACGAGCTCCAAGTGCTGTACCCAGGCTACTCGGTCAAAATGGTCGTCCTTATTATCGGTGTACTCGGAGGGATAAAGCCTACGCTGCTCTCTGAACTGAAGATCATACCGGCCTGCCAAAAATCAGCCGAGTGGCTGGCAGGCCAAATGCAGAAGGCGGTCATTCTGGGTTCTCTCCGTCTGCTTAGGGCACATGATTCTGGTATCTACAGTCACTAACCCTGCGGGATGTGGGGGAGTGGCTGTGGTTGATGCGCCGGCGCGACTCCCCGTGAGGCGTCGGAGGCCACGGGAGGACTGACCGGCATCGGGAAACCGAAAAAAAAAAAAAAAAAAAAAAGGTTTATTAAAATCCAACAGACAAAACTGTCCATAAATAGGATACAAAAACATAGCAAATTACAGTATTTCATTACAAATATAATTTAGCACAGCAAAAATCTATGGCTAAACGTTAAAAAAAAAACAAAAAATAGAAGTGCGACAGACACAACTACAGCTGTCCAAATACAGGATATACTCAAAGGACTTAGTTAAGTCCATGACATTATACAAAAAATAAAAGCTAATATTTAACAAAAGATTAAGTAAAAAGAAAAACATTAAATGATGGAGATACGAATAATATTAAATAACATACATGAACGGTGTAATCAACAATAGTCAAGGTCAAAATGCAGAATTAGTTAAAACAGCTTCTTTAAGCGAACGAGAAAAATACGTAAAATTATCACAAAATATATCAACAAAATTCTGCAATTCATTGTATTGTCTAGATATAGATAGTAATGGTGAATTCATGTGCTGATTGATGTGGGGTGTATCATAAATAAAGATTGAAGGCTGTCTAGTACCAAATCTAGGTATATTAATATGCACCTGATCTAAGAATTGAGGGTTATCAATTTGACCATGGATAATTTTGTACAAGTATGTAATGTTTGTTACTTTACGCCGCACGAATAATGGCTCGATTTCAAATTCATTTAATAAAGCCCTATAGCTATAATTCTGCTCGGGGTATCTTTTATGCTTTATGAAATACAAGTATTTGCAAAACTTACGTTGTATACGATCGAGCATCATAATATGAACATTATAGTATGGAGACCAAGCAACACTACAGTACTCCAATCGACTTCTGACAAAGGAGAAATATAAAATCTTGAGACATTCAATACTTGTGAACTGTTTAGTGTCCCTGATTATAAAACCTAGCATTTTTAGGCAATGACTGTTAATATATTCATAGTGGGGAATAAACGATAATTCAGGGTCTAATATTATACCTAGATCTTTTTTCTGATTACATCGTTGCAGAATAGAGTCACCTATTTTGTAATTATATTCTAACATGTTTTTTTTCCTTGAGAACGTCATTGTTTCACACTTATTACTGTTCAAACCTAATTTATTCTGTGAACACCAAGCGTACAGGGAATCAATATCATCCTGTAATGTATGGCAATCTTGCTTACTATTTATTACTCTTACTATTTTCAAATCATCAGCATAGAGAAACAATTTATAGACTTCTCAATGTCGTTGACAAACATTAAAAACAAAAGCGGACCTAAGTTGGATCCCTGCGTTACCCCGCTTGTCGCACAATATATATCAGATTTGAAACCTTTGTATTCTACATAGTTTTTTCTATCAGTTAACAAGGAATAAAATAGTTGTGTTAAATTTTCGCATAATCCAAACTGTCGAAGTTTATTTATGATAATACCATGGTGTACCTGATCAAATGCCTTAGTGAAATCGGTGAAAATTACGTCAACTTGAAATCTATCATCAAGAGCTTGTGACACAAATTGGCCAAAGTTGCCTATATTTGTCAAGGTAGACCGACCTCTAATAAAACCATGTTGACTAAGGCATATCTGTCTGCAAATATGGTTATAAACAACAAATGACAAAATGCACTCAAAAAGTTTTGCAATATTTGGAATTAATGCAATAGGTCTGTAATTATTAATGCTAGATTTACCACCTGACTTAAATACTGGACATATTTTTGACAATTTCCAACAATTTGGAAATATATCCTTATTTATGATTAAATTAAAAATCTTACATAACGGTTCTTCAAAGCAGCTAATACAGTCTTTAATCAAAAATGCCGGGATATGATCAGCACCCATCGTAAAGTTGGCTTTCATTTTCACTACTGCTCTTCTAATAGTACTATACTTCTAGTAGTACTATAAGTAGTATAAGTTTATTAATATATATGTTTTAATGTTCTTTCATTTATGAAGTTTAGACTGCTTTTATATTATTTTTAATATATTTTATATCCTTGACTGGTCCATAAACCATTGCGCTATTATTAAAAAAGATCCATCTACCTGCTTCACGAAAAAATAGTGGTTATTTGACTGTTCAAATAAATATCACCCTACAGATCTGTGTACATTCATTTTCACCCTGTATGTTTGATGAAAGGATTATTATTCATAAATTACCTACCAATAAAGACAATATTCATAGATTACTTACATTGTTGCGTTTCAGTAATATCCGATTTTCTTTATTTTCTATATCTCTTCTTAATATATTACTAGAAATTCTTTGAAAAAATCTGTAAGCTGGTAAATATTCATCCAAGAAACTTCTTTCTTCTCTGAAGCTGCACACTTGGAAAATATACACCAAAGAAATTATAAACCATAATTTCTTCATCTCTAATCTATGCACGTTCAACCTTCATTGATTGTTTGTGAACAAATTCTAAAATGTATTACAAATGCTTGTTTATATTTATGAAAATAACCATAATATGTAATAACAACTATAAGTGATCTTTGAAACTTGTTGAACATTGCATGATACAAACTTTAATGGAGAAAAAAAGAGAAAAAAAACTGCGTTACTCATTACAATAATAAATAAAAATCTTATTTTGTACATACAGTACGGGTGGATAATAAATATTTTGAAAAATCTTATAGCCACCAGGACAAGTGTAGAATAAAATGAGAACAAATGGAGTACAAATTGCAAACGAACAGAGGACAAATCTTGTTTGGCAATCTACAATAAATCATTTTTATATAACATGATATGCTCTATGATATTCAGTCTAAAATTGTCATGAGCCCTATGGGCAAGCATACTGTGGCTGTTTCTAGTTTCAATATATGAAGACAGCAACACAGCAAAAAGGCTAGTATTTCGTTGGTATTTTGCTTATTGCTGAAGTAAGGGCACCGTTTGGATGGGGGCAATGTGTGGCATTATCACCTACGGGAATTTCAAAAGCAAGGTATATCCAAAGGAAGAAAATAAAAAATGTAGCAAAAATTAATTTTAAATAAAAACAAATTAATTATAGCAAATACATATATACAAAACAACTCGGTATTTCAATAATAATTGCTGTCACATGTTTTAATAATTTTAAAATTAGACAAGAACAAAGTCAAATTAATATAATCTAGTGTAAGAAAAACTTGTCATTTTTAATAATTAAGTAAATAACAAAAAAAGAAAGGTTGACTTCTTCCTGTTATACCGACACTTGAAATTTACTGGAATCTTCACTGATAATCCTCTTGTCAAATTACGAAAAGCACCAAATTATCTGTGTACAATAGTATAGGCAAATGGTAAACAACCCAAAATTATAGAGATGATGTGAAAATTAAATATTAATGTAATAAAAACACCACACAAAAGAATATAAAGTAAATAATTCAGCGTTTAAATTAACGTGCGAAGTTTTAAATTATATCACAGTACCTCTGATTCTGTGAAATTATACAATTAAATCTAGCACATATCTTGCTGCTTGTAAAATTACTTACATGATATACTTCTCAATAAATAGTTCACACTAAAGATGTGAGATATATCAGTATTCTGCCTACTACGTCTTGTCAAACAAATAAGCCAATGTTAAACGAAAATGACATATTATCTACAAATTCAGTTTCAAACTTCCATATAGCTTCTACATAGCTTTTATTTTGGTATTTGTGAAAATTATTCCGTTATTACTCTTTTAATAATAAATTTCTTAAAATAAAAGAATCTAAAACAAACTTTTGCTTGATACAAAATTGTAATAAAAAAGACAAAGTTAATTTTGATAGAAACGGTTTTTTTTATCTGTGGTTATTATTATTTATTCTGAAAACGATTCAATTTAAACGACATATTGACGCATTCTGAATTTTAAAATATATAAAAATAATAATGCATATTTAGGGTGACAATAGTTATTATAGTCTTAAAATAATAAAAAATACCTCCAAGATGAACCCCTCGGGAGATGCTTCCGAGCTGGCACAATAACTATATTTGAATAAATGTTGAAAATCATTTAGTATACTTCAACATGGTTAATATTTGGAGGTCACTGTCAATGCAGATAGAATAAAATATGTTTTCCTATTTTTATTTTCTTTTATATGAACAAAGAAGTTCATATAAATTATTGTATCTCAGACATGTTTACCTGAACAAAACAAATTTCATACATTAACATATTAATGATATTATCATTAACATAAAGATTTTTTGTTTGCTTTGCACAAAAAGTTCTTGCTAATTGTTTGACTTTTGGCAATTATAAAAAAAAATTCTTATGCTATTCTATTGATTCATATGTTGTTGGTAATAACCCATATAATTTCAAAATGAACAAAGTATCCCAAGTGAGCCTACATCTAACATATTAAATGATTTATAATATTACGCAAAATTTAGGAATTAGAGGTAATACCTATAAATTACTGGCTAGCTACTTAACAGAGAGAAAACAAATTGTACGAATTGGATCCAGCCATAGTACTGAAAAATGTGTAGAGTATGGAGTACCCCAGGGTACATTTTTGGGCCCACTTCCCTTCTCCATATATTTAAATAACTTGTTTTTATTAAATAGTTGTGAAAAAATAGTAAGCTTTGTCGATGATACCGTGATTATTTACAGTCAACTTATGGAAGGATTTTGAAAATAAAGTAAAAATAGTTATGATAAATGTTATAGACTGGTTTAATCACAAGTTGCTCACAATTAATTCTGAAAAAAACATTTTCCATCCCCATTTCATCATATAAAAATAATATGCCAGTCTATAAGTCAATAGTTTTCAGGGATAATGTTGAAATAAAATCCGTAAATAAAATCAGATATTTGGGTGTAACAATTGACTGTCATTTGGGATTTGTATGTAATAAATATAGTAAAAATTCTAAGAACTATACTGTACACATTTAAATACCTCAATAAAATACTAGACTTACCACAAATGCAAATTATTTATTTCGCATTAGTTGATACACGATTAAAAATTGCCATTCTAGGTTGGGGAGGAGTTGCATCCTGCTATTTGAAAAAATTAAATGTATTGCAAAGACATTTTTTGAAAATAATGTATTCTAAAAAAAATACATACCCTACTGATCTTCTCTTCTCCGAATCTAAAAAATTTTTGATACTAGAAAATTATTTCTTTATAATATAACGCTGTTTCAATTGCCTTGCTAGTAGGATTTTTTAACTTTTTGCCAGAAATATACAAATGTTATGTAAGAACGCTAAATTCTATCCAGTTATAAGGAAAATAAAAACATTATGTTTTAAATTTAAATAGAAACACTGTACAAATTTTAATAGATACAAAAAATAATCAATATGCTGTACAATTTGATTTTAAAATGTATTCCTAATATAATTTGGATTATGATCTTTAATTCATTTACCATTATTAAAGTAGTTATAAAAAATATATACGTAATTATACACTAATTATTGTATTAGTAATAACACACCATGGTGAATGAAAGAAACTCCTATACGCATCCACTGGTTTCTTTTATTTATTTATTTATTTTTTGTTTATTTACATTATAATATTTACTTATATCCACCCATTTGTAGTAAACTTAAAGCTAATATTACTAGGTATAAATTATTCTTCAAAAAATTATATGACCTGTATAATAGCAGCGGTACTACTATTATAAAAAAATATTTTTGTAAATAAATATTCTCATTATATTTATTTATTTATTCGGAATAATTGATGCCGGACAGGTTTCCCGTGGCCTCCGACGATACACGGCAGTCACGCCGCGCATTAACTACACACCCCTCCACACCCCGCAGAGTTAGTGACTGTAGATACCAGAATCGTGTGCCCTAAATAGACGGAGAGAACCTAGAATAACCGTCTTCCGGATTTGGCGCCAGCCACTTGGCTGATTTTTGGCAGGCCGGTATGATCTTCAGTTCCGAGAGCAACGTAGTCTTTATCTCCCCAAGTATCTTTCGTTTGGTATAACCGATGCATTCTAAAGACAGACAACAAACTATTACTATACAAAACGATACTAAGACCGACTCTGACCTACGCATGCGCGGCCTGGTGCCACATATCCGACACACAATACAAGAGACTACGACAACACAAAATAAATTACTGAGACTCCTAACTAACTCAAACAGATATATAAACATGTTACAGCTACACAGACAATCTAACATAGAACTTATTCAACCATACATATACGAAACTGCGACGAAATTTCTAAAAACTAACACAAGAACCTCAAACTTGACAAGGGACTTGACCCACATAAGGAGATACGATAACATACCGCCTACGCATAAATACATATACGAAAGACTACCACTGTATGACGAGCAACGGTAACAATAACAACAAACGGACAACATACTATCATAATACCCCCTCCTGTCCTACCAAATCACCCCGCCCCCCTCCCCCCACATACACAAAAAAGCTCACTATGATAAGCAACAAAAATTAATAAAAAATAAGGTTTTTCTTCTAATTTTTTCCCGTATATATTCAGGAAGTCACCAAACAACAAAATACATGCTATACAAATTAATTATTTAAAAAAACCCTGCGTTCTATTTAGCACGGCAATTGCTTTGTCACAGGAAAAAGCCATACCCAGTAAAACACATGCTATGAAGTATAAGGCCATAACAGCGTCCGGGGCGAGTGGCTACCGCTTCACGCGACATGTACCGCACGCCTAAAACATCAGTATTATAAAAATACAATGAATAACTATAAATGATATACATTAGTTAAGGCATGGACTTGTAAAAATATCAATTGCCAATAAATTATTAAAATGGAAAAGAAAATGGAATGGTATAACCGATGCCGGACAGTCCTCCCGTGGCTTCTGACGCATCTCGGGAGTCGCGCCGGCGCATTAACTACAGCCAATACCCACATCCCGCAAGGTTAGTGACTGTAGATACCAGAATCGTGTGTCCTAAGTAGATGGAGATAATCCAGAATGATCACCTTCTGCATTTGGCCTGCCGGCCATTCGGCTGATTTTTGGCAGGCCGGTATGGTCTTCAGTTCCGAGAGCAGCGTAGGCTTTATCCCTCCGAGTACACCGTTTATTAAGACGACCATTTAGATTAAGTAGCCTGGGTACAGCACTTGGAACTCGTACCCGATTTCGCGATATTTGATCCATTCCTCGTCCTCCTTCAAGGTGATGTATTTGTCCGCAGGTGCCGCGAATTCGGTGACATACATCACCTTGAGTTGATGGTCGAGGAGGACTATGTCAGGCTTGTTTGCTTGGATTAGCCTGACCGTCGGGAACAAGTAATTCCAGTAAATCCGGCATTTCTCGTTCTCGACAACGGACTGAATATCTCCGGAGACGTAAGGCAGCACTGGTGTCTGGCCTACCCCGTACTAGTGCCTTATATGGTAGTATAGCTTTCGTAACGCCGCGTTATGTTGGTGGATGTAGGCCGAAAATGCGTACACGAGGCATGCAAATATTATGTGCATGAGGAATTCCGGTGCCTGACAGCAGGTCCTGCGGTTGATGTCAGGAACCTCTACACGTCACACGCGGTTGCGGAAGATCAAGGTATTGATAACACCATCTTGGCAGGCTATAATGAATCCCTCGGTCTTCGACTTAAGCCGTGCTGACCTTAGAAAGGCGAATGTCAGCTGGTCGATTAAAACCAGTGTTTCTATGTTCTTATAGAAAACATTCTGCTGAGGTTTATCTACGTGCTGCCAAAACAGATTTTCCTATTCGACAGCTCTAATTCGGGTTTTCAGGCGATTTGGCTGAAGTTCAGTGACTGACTCTACATCAGCACCTTGCAGGCCACCTCGCCTGGTGTCGAATGCGAGACCGAATTCATCTGCTTTTTGTTGCCATGAACCATCCAGATTCCGCTCCTACAATTTCGTGATGTTTTACAAACCGCAAGAGGGGATCTGAGCTCCTGAGGATGTTACATGCCATACTCAGTGCTACTCTGCCATGCGTACACTCCACACTCAAGAGTCCTCCCCCCCCCCCCGTTGACGTGGGTGGTACACACGAGGAACGGACGATCTGGGATGAATACTTCTGTAAATATTAACAAATTCATTGTTTTTTTTTTACTGTAATGTAAATATACCCGCGTTTAACTCAGTCTCTGTTCGTATTCATTTTCCTGGGTCCGGAATCCCACGCAAGTTGCTATAGTTGCCCGCGTGTGCGATGCTTGGACGATGCTCTCATACCAGAGTCATCCAAGTGGAAGCCACAAAGGTGCGACTGGCTCCCTGTCAGTGATTTTCCTTAAGTGTCTTCTCTGAGTTTTGTCCATCATTTTAACTCAGCTACACCGTGCTGATGAAGACCAATTAGTCAGAAACACGTGTCCACGGTTTGCATCTTTCTGCCATTTGCAATTTTTGCATTTTCCACCGTGCAATTTTTTTTTCTTTTTGCGGGCGTTACCCGATAATTCATTGTTTTTTTTACTGTAATGTAAATATACCCGCGTTTAACTCACTCTGTTAGACATATATGTATATGTATGTATATATATATATATTTTAAGCTCAGCTATTTTCAAAAACATATCAACAATAATGGATTGCAGGACTTTTGTTGTTTAAAATCATTTCAAAAAGAACTGCAAATATAAATATATTACTAATAATTCCGAAAAACTGATACATGTTATATTTTTCAATAACCCTGAATTTGTATCCAATACTGGTCTCTTAAATGCAGATCTAATATCTGACCATCGACTTACCTTTTGCAAATTGACAAGATACTTATCACGCTCCAGACATAGCAAAAGGTTGGATAGTTTGAAATTGGCAATTTATATAAATACCATTCAGCAATATTTTTGCATAAAGTGTTAACTTCATCACCACCTAAGGGAAAAATTGATATCTAGACGCAACCTTCATAATACAAATTTAAGATTTACAAAATTGTTAACTATCCCAATGCATCATAAAGCTATGTTTTGTCGATCTTTTTCATACAACATAATTACGACATATGATGAATTAAATTGCAGTTTAAATTACTCCTATTAAACAGTATTCGCGAAAAATGTGAAATTAAACTTTTTATCATCACAGTTATTACAATAATTATGTAAAAAAATATACTTGCACTATGTTGTGTTAATAAATGTGTTTATTTTAACTACTCAGTATACTATTATCATAAAATGTAATAATTAATTTCCTTTATAAATATTTTCTTGTATGTCAACTTATATTACGTGAATTTTAAGCATATATTTTCGAGTCTTCGACTCGTGAAAATTTCATACGATGGTTTGCCTTGTAAAATTATTTAAAATTTCCATAGAAACGACAAACAATTCTCAAGAAATTACCGGCTCTTGTAGTATTACCTTTGATTATTTTAAATTAATGCAAAAACATACTAGATAAGAAATAATGAGTAATATATATTACACAATGTCAACTTACATAAAATAACAAAATTTTAGTAAATTTCCTATTTACATACAATGCACATTATAAATGACAAATTTAACAATAATGTAATATACTCGGTTTAATGAACAAAAATAGTTAAGCCACTCCCCACAAATGAGCGCCACATTTGAATAGAATTTTTTAATTGGTCGTATTTCTAAAACCCATAACACAAGCAACCGCTTGACTCGACTGCCTTAAGAGCTCAAATTCTGCGTCTGCTATTGCGTTTTGATGTTTTGTAGAGATCACAGTAATTCGTTGTTTCGTTTTACTGTTATTCCTATTCATATAAAAATGGTATGTTTCAAATTTGGTGTACATTTGTGTCTATTAAGGTACGTAAAGAAAACAATTAATAGTAATTAAATGTTATAAATAATAAAGAATTTTAAATTTTATAATTTTATTTAATACTTGACGTTTCATCATTTTAATTTTTAATTTCTCAAAAATTTGTATTTCAAATTACATTGGTATTAAATTCCCGCGTTAACGAATTTGTAGCGTGTGAAACTGGTTATTGCGTACACTGTTCTGAGTAACCATAAATTATTGTGGAGTGACTTAACTACATTTCTGTTCATTAAACACGGTATTGTGATATACTATTATTTAAAATGAAATGGTTGTTTTGAAAACTAACTCTAATATCATATCACATTTTATTTTATGAACCTACTTATTTTTAAGTAGGTACAGTTTTTAAAATAAGATTGCCTAAACAATTTCTTAATTCACTCATTTCAGTACCAAAAAGTTTAATTTCATAGATTCCAAATTATAATATAAAGAAATACAAAATACTATTTTTTAATAAATAAACTTTTAAAATTAACAAAATATGTTTATGAGATTTATTTAGCTAGCAATCTGTTCCTGACTGAACGTATGTAGCGGCTGTGGTTCTCCTTCTGTAGGCAGTTTCCCTTCTTATGTTCCAGCCGAACTTCTGATTTAAATAAATCGCAAGTTTTCTGTAACCATTTTTAATTTCATTTTGAACCTGCAAGTAAAATGTTGTTTTAGTTCTAATAGTTACAGCTCTGATCAAATAAAAATAGATCTTCCACCCTTCGTTATTATGGAAAAGAAACAAAGTGGGACATGAGATATAACCTTGTAGAATGATATAACTTCCATTTCTAATGCGAATATATTATCTTAAAATTGATGAAGGTGAATACAATTGACACTGATTATTGATCAGTATTTTGATATTCTATGATAATGGACATTGTGCAGTTTAAAAATAACTGTAATGTCGACTACAGTAAGTATCGTATACTTTTGTTTGTTTTTTATGTTAAAATAAATTAGAAGAAGGATGTTAGTTGCAAAAATTTTCTCGGAAGTTGCCTTCCTAATATACAGGCGGACTTTCCCATTTACGAAGTGATGAAATCAGATTATTCACAAACTGATACAGCAGCTTCCAAAAATTTTACACGCGGTTCAGAGTAGATTAGATTGAAAGTGGGTCGTTAAGACCCTAGGGTCCTCCTTTCACTACGACCTAAAGAGATCTTTTGTGATAACACATATCTATGTGTACCCATCGAATTCTAGGCCTCTGCATAATTCTAATATTTTCTTGAGGAGCTATGGTCCCTACTTCGGCAGATGTTGTGAATATCTGTTCCAAATGTCGTAGTCTTTGGCGGATTAGGATTTTACATGAGCAAAGTATATGTTCCACGGTTTCCGTTTCAACTGTACAGACGCGACATGTGTCGCTCTCAGTTTTACCCATTTTTTGAGATGGTGTCTCAGTGGCAATGACTGTGAAAGGGTCTGTTAGTATCCTTAATTCTGGTTTTCTGAGTTCGGGTAGCTCTCTAGTTCTCTTTTGCGATTAGTTTATAAACTTCTTCACTTGCCTTTGACTTGAGGTTAACTTCCAGTACGAGGATTTATATTCCTTTTCCCATTTTCTAACCTCGTCTGTTGTATGGCTTTTAGATACTCCACAAAGCAGTTCTGGTCCGATGAATGATATTGCTGCACCTTCTCTCGCAAGGCTATCAGCAATCTTATTCCATTCTCTTTCATGTACTGGTACGCACATCAAGGTAATCTTGTTATTTCTTGCAAGTTGCTTTATTGTTTGTAGACATTCCCAGACCATATTAGACTTACAGGTAAAGGAACTTAAAGCTTTAAGTTCTGCCTAGTTGTCTGAGATGATATAGATTCTTGCTCCTCATGTGCCTTTTTTAATGGGTTGGAATCACTAGTATTGATTATGGAAGAATACTAATTATCGTAGAGTACTATTCATAACACATTTACACCTGGTGCTTGATTCTCCATATTACTGAAATATTTTCCATAGGGAACAATCTTCAGTAGAGAAAATCCCATGACAATTTGATATTCTAATTATTTTGGAGAAAAATTACGATGGAAAGAAAGCGAACATGTCGCATTTATAATTATGCACAGTTCACTAATCAAATTGAGGTTTTTATATCGGTACGAAAATGAAATCATAAGAATTTGATTTGATCTTGTTACATGAATGCACTTGCTGGATTTTTAAAATTAATTCATATATTCTAATATACTCTTATTAAACATTAACAATTATCAAATCTATATCAATAATTTCTACCTGGAGTTTATTTAAATTACTAATTGAACTTCCAAGAATATTAGATGCTATGAGAACGATGTCCTATTAGCATGATATCACAGGCTACAATATCTCCCGGTGGTGAACGGTACGATATCTCGTTCATGCATTAAGTATGGGTGGTTG
Organism: Rhamnusium bicolor; assembly: GCA_029963845.1. Lineage (NCBI taxonomy): Eukaryota > Metazoa > Arthropoda > Insecta > Coleoptera > Cerambycidae > Rhamnusium > Rhamnusium bicolor. The sequence goes on along the minus strand of JANEYF010003070.1, from coordinate 281,370 downwards.
TTTCATAAAATTATTTTGTAGTTTCTGGTCTGTGATATTTATGCAGACATAATAGGGCAATTCAACGGATGGATCGATCTATCGCGATACACTGAATTTGTGTTCAATGAAAGCGATCCATTGTAAATCTATAGCATCAAAATGAATCATAAAATTGTGATTTACAATTCGCTATTACAAGATTACCATATTATTTGACAAAAAAACAACAGCATAAAATCATGCCCGTTCAACAAAGCATTACGCGATACATATCATGATTGGAATCCTTGATACATTGAATGCTCCTAATATTATATTCTAAACATCCACTGAAACATTCTCAAGAAAATCGGAAATTTGTACATCATGATAAAGTGAATTTTATGTCATTTTAAAATGTTAATACGGTTACGTGTCCTATCCCCATAAACACCTGTACTCGTGGATTCGTTGATTGCAAGTCCAGGTAACATTTACTCAGTACTTTATTAACTAATTAGTTAATAATTAACAATAATAGATTCACACGCTCTAGAGAATTCAGGAATATTTCCGGCCGTTCGCGAACAATTCCAGTTCATCTAACCAGTCTACACAGTCCAGTGGCGTAACACTGTCCCCTCCTTAAGCATAAACGTCCCGATCAGGCAATTCATTGTCCCCTGCATACTTGGCTAGTCTCTCTATATGTACCACCTATATAAAACGTCGTTTAGTCTGATGACGACAGTGTAAGGACCTTCCCAGAGCGGGTGAAGCTTCGGGTACCTGCCTTCCTTTCGTTCTGGTTATATAGCTAATTTGGCTATATCTAACTCTCCTGAATTAGCCTTAAGATCATAACGAACCTTCATACGATCACTTATTATTGCAATTCGCTCAAAAGGAGCCCTGGCGTTATATTGCTTATTTCTTATTTGTGGCCCCATTGCTGCCGCGCAAACTTCACACTGGCGGCACCAAACATCCACATCTTGACGACTGTTTACCCAGTAGAAGCTTTCTCTCACTTTTGTCAGGGTTTTATTGATGCCAAAATGTCCGCCAGACGTTCCATTGTGCACTTGCTGAAGTACATTTACCACGTGACACCTGGGGATTACCAATTTCGGACTTTCCCATGCTCTGTTCAGCAGTCCATCTTCTACTCTAAGGGAGTTTCATTGTGCCCATAAAGCCTTCAGCTCCGCTGATTTATTTGAAATGTCCTTCTAATCGGGTCGGGTTCCTCTTTCTTTCAATTTCAGAATAGGACCAGTTTCCTTATCGTTTAACTGCGCTTCCCTTAACGACTCTTTTGTCCAATAATCTGGAACATCAATCTTAACGGCATTCATCATTTGACTGCTTTTCCTCATGGTGGCAAGGCTTGCAGTCTTTTTGACACGGTTTTTTGGAAAGGCCATCTGCCATATTCCCTGAAGTACCAGCTCGCCAGTTTTCCTGCGGCTTCTCCATTACTGCGACATTTACTCTCTCAGAGCTGCGCTGACGACAGTTACTCTGAATATGGCCCACACTGCCATACTTATAACAGCGCATGCGTCCTCCACTCTGTCTCCCACTACTTTGCTGTTGGTTTTGTATCGGCTAGAGATTCGAGTTTATCAATAGTTGTATGGTCTTTTGTACTTCGGACATTACATCTTGAATGTTGAGCTCATGACAATTCCTCTTAATATGGCCCAATTTGCCACACTTATAACAGCGGATACCTCCATTTAGCCCATCACCATTTTGTTGGTCTCGTCTCGTTTGGGAATTCATCTTTATCAATGACATTTGCCTCAACTTGACCGACGTTTTCTTTAACTTCAGTGACTTCTTCTATAACATCGATTTTTGGAGAGAGAAAATGGCTGCCTGCTGTTCCTCTAGGCTGGTTTTAATATCTTCGTTTTCCTCAATTCGTCTTATTTCCAGGCCGTCCATCATTTTTCTTAAGTCTTCTTTTTCTTCCTGGCGTTTTCTATCTTTTTCTTCTTTTTCTTCCTGTCGTCTTCTCTCTTGTTCTTCTCTTTTTTCTTGTCTTTTTTTTCTTGAACTTCTTCCCCCCCCCCCAGTAGTCCTTTTTCTGTCTACAACACGTTATTATTAGCGGCACTCGCGTATTTGCAGCTATTTCTAAATCGAATGTTCTAGAAATTTCTCGAAAATCCAGTTTAAAGTCACTATTCAGTTCAAAAACAGTCCTCTAAACACAGTCCAGTAGCTTAATTCTCTGTGTTATCACCAATTTCTGAGAAGAACACTGCAGAACCTTTTCGAATATTCCAGAAATTTCTTTTCCAATCCACTTCCGATACCAATTGTTACGTCTAGAGCATTCCAGAATATTCCCGGTCGTTCGCGTACAATTCCAGTCTCATCTAACCAGTCTACACACTCCAGTGACGTAACAATACGTAAACTATTATACGATTCAAATGTATCGAGCCCTCCTCACTTTAACCGGGGCCTATTGTAAACCGTTTACTGAAATGTTAATGACTGGTTAAAAGGTTACGAAGATTCCTTAATTTATACCAAAAAAATGTATCCATTTTTAACGATACTCTTGTCACATTAAACTGTAAGTGGTCATTTTTCAAAAATTACTTACGTATTAGTTTTTTGTAAAATTTTCTAATTATATTTTTTTCACTTCTCCGTTTTTGAGATATTCGTGGTTTAAGTTAGGGCTCAATACATTTGATCGTATAGTAGTTTTATCGGAAAATGTGTGACAAAAATCCATCTTTAACTATACTTTTCTACATTTCCAATTTCTTGGAACTTGGATAAAAGTTTTTATGACGTATTTATTGAAGTATTTTCAAATATCGGTACGATGCCCCGTAATATGCACAATGAAAATAATAAGAAAACATTCTATTAAATAATAAAAACATGTTCTAGTCAACATAGTTCCGAAAATGCTTTCTAAAACAGCTGTAAACCCTCAAAGAGATGGAAGGTACCTAAAGTAAAATCAGCAAACTGATTTACATATGTAATATCAAGTTGACTTAAACTAAAAACTGATATTTAACATAGGCAGAAGAGCAGAAGTAACACTTACTTTGAGAAAATAATTTTCAAATTTATTGATTCTTTTCATATTATGGTAGACGAGTTCTTAAATGAAAATATTTACAGGAGTATCAGTTCTGGAAACTTCAAACGAGAATAATTTTTCATACAAAAATTTAATAAAAATTGCAAAATATTCAGTCCTATAAAAGGTAGGGGAAAAACTCATTCCAGCTACAATCACATCCACATAATATTCTAAAGAATCTCATTCTAAGTCACACATTTTTTCTCTTTCAATTATCCATCCGAGAATAATTAGCACAAAATTTCTATGTAGACTTTTCAGTTATAGAACGCATTTTCAGTCCTATGTTAATAGCAACTTTTGTTCAGCTCTTGAATTTGTGATATGTGTCTTTCAACAATCCTGTATAAATTGTCACAATTTATTAATAGTAAACTAAAAATATTGTGTTACTATTAAATTAACTAATTCTAATGTAAATATTGGTATATTTAACAATTTACCTCTGTATTAGCATAGCAAAATAGAACAGCAACAAATATTCCTTGCAATGCTTCCATTGTATATCGTGCAAAATCGTAAATATCTTCTGCTTGACACGAATCATCATAAACAATTTTGTTAGCAGTGATTATGATGTGAAGGCCAAATAAAGGAATTAACAACACAGTTGCTCGAAATGCAGCCCTGAAACAAAATCGGTTATTACCTTCAGGTTCTGGCCTCAGTTATTTCTGTAATAAGACAATTTTTAGCTTGTGTAAAATACTGTATATGTTTCTTTGATTGTGTTTTATCGATGAATTTTAGAATGTGTTGAGAAGTATGGTGAAATGGCATCGTTTTAAAAACTAAGAACCTCATTGTTTACACATTAAATAATAATTTTGATCCGATCAAAACAGACTTGGCTCATTTTTCAGATTTTCAAATTTTAGAAGAAGGAAGGGTACTTTTCTTCCCTAGATATGTATGATGAACAGAAAATAAAATGCATATATCCCAGTAATCGAATATATCTGCTGTCATCAAATGTGCAGCCCCCTCTCGTTCAAGATTAACGTAGGTATATATGAGGTTATATCAGCAATAATTTATAATTATTTCAATAGCTCGCATTGAATTTTAGGAAATAAAAATCAATTTTGGCCTAAATAGATGGAAACAAGTGCAAACATCTTAAAAATATAACAAGCAGTGAATTTAATGTAAGCATATTGGAATAAATATTACTTTATTTATACTAATGAGTTTTAGGAATATCAAATGATAAAATTTTATTGAATAAAGAACTGTTTCGAGTTTTAAAAATTTTAGAACAAATATTATTTAACGTTATGTGGAAAGGGTATTTTTGGTAATTATTATAATAAATTCATACACAGAAGGAAACCTGGGTAAGTTGACGTTAAAATGTACTCATTCTTATTCCCGTATGGTTTTGAAGATACCAGCAATGCCATATAATACAGTACAATTTTTGTTTTGAGGTGTTGATATTAGATGATGCACAGTACATTCAATGCTCTCTGATTAAACATGAGTAGTCGAGTGAGAAATAAAAGTTTGGGCATGTACGACGTTTGATGAACAAAGCAACAACAACAAAACAATTATATTTAGGTGTTTGTTAGGGTTATATGGAGAATTTAAGTTGCGGAGGTAAACGATACATCTATTAGGAAATTATGTTCAAAAATGACTTTTTTAATTCTACTTATTATTCTTCTTTTGCAATATTGATCCAATATTATGACAAAATTACGAGTTTAACATACTATATATACTACCTAAATAACCCAGAAATAAATACTATCTGTGACATAAAATCACATCCATAAAACTCCGAACCGGAAAACTTACAACTATTAGTAACAATTAGTAGAATTTAAGCCGTTTTCATTTAAGAAAACCGTAGTAAATCTCGACGTGTGGTGGAGTTTATAATAAATGTAATTTTTGACGTTTCAAAAAAGTCACATTTTTGAAGTTCCAAAAAAAGTCGCATTTTGACGTTTTAAGAAAGTCACATTTTTTACGTTTCAAAAAAGTCACTTTTTGACGTTTCAAAAAAAGTCACATTGGTGGAATGTCACTAATATTTTTTTTAGACCGATTTTGCTCATCAGCAAACTCAATCTCTTCCTTGACCTCTAGAATGTGTGTACCAAATTTGAAAGCTCTATCTCAAAAGCTGTAGTTGCTATCGCGAACCGACAGACAGACACACAGACAGAAAATTTTTCTGTCTGAAATTTTGTGTATCGTCATAATTTGTCGAAATTCATCCAGAAATGCAATAAAAATTTTCAAAATATTTTTTCACGAATACATAACTTCCTTACTTTGAGGGGTGAGAAAGTAATAACTGATTTTAACTAAGTTAAAATAATTTCAAGCTAATTTCTATCTCATAGCACGGAGATTGCCATGGATATGTTGAAATATACTGATTTGAACAATAATCTCAACACCAAGTATTAGTTACGTAATTTATTTAAAATTTTTTTTGCAGGAAAAGTACCTCAATGTAACAAAGAATTGATTCAATTTCAATGAAAAACAATAACAAAGAAAAAAAGTATTCAATAATGAGTTACCCCACCGTGATTGTTTATGCCACACAGTGTTGCCGAATTGCCAGTAATGGCATTTGCCAGGAATGGCATTTGCCAGGAATGAATAGTCCTACCAATAATCTTGCCAGGAATGACTTAGAACCTGGAATTTGCCAGGAATAACATTCTCAATGGTGACGAATTCGGTTGCTAGTAACTCCCAATACTTACTTTATTTTTATTAACAGATCACGAATCACAAAGATTACTTAAATCGGTTTGAAGAATTTCAATCCTGGGGGGGGGGGGGGCGGGAGAAGGGGAAAACGCCCCCCCCCCCCCCTAAAAATAAAAGACGGCAACCCCCCCCCCTTTTTTTTAAGGAGGGGGGAAAAGAAAGGGGGAAGCAAAACTGGGGGGGACAGAGGGGGGACCCCCCCCCCCGGAAATTAAAAATTTTTATCTCTGTTAATTTTGGGCCCTAAAGGTAAAGAATATAAAGACGATAAAGAACATTAAGTAGTTTTGAACGGAGAAAACAAATTCGTATTGGAATATTTTGTAGAAAAGGAAAACAAATTTTTAGTTCTCCATAATTACCTTGTTGTCGAGATTTTAATATTGATTTTAATTCCAATACTGCTTGAATTGAAAAACATTTTAAATTGTAATATTATGTGTATTACTATCCACAAACCTACTCAAGTAATTTCTATATTTAGCTAATGTAATGATAATTTTTTTGTAAATAATTTTGAAAAAGTCTGTGAAACTAACATAGAGTTTATATTAAATTTATTTGTAACATAAAAACCGTCTGCTTCTTTGATCTTTGTACCGCCATCAAAGAAGCCGATGTTTTTTATGTTGCAAATAAGTTTGTAATACTCTGTACTTAATATTAACTTATCTGATCATTTTTGTGGATTTAAATACCGGTTAACAGAGTAACTGCAGATGAAGCTTATTATAAACACTTTTTTAGTGACAGTGACATTTTAAATTAAGAATACTAGTAGCCATGAGGTACTAATCTCCCAAAATTACAGTGTAGTTTTCGATCTTCTTATGGATACTGTTATGTGTTATTTTGAGTCATGTTTTCCAATTTTTAAAGCTAAAAGTAAAGAAAAAACCTTGAGTAAAAATTACACAAAAAATTATAAAGCAATAGAAGCTAAAAATCATGTTTCGCTTCTAGTAGATTTAAGTAGATAGTACCCTTAGTTTAAAGATCAGTTTAAAATTGAAAATAATGATAAAATATTATCGTCTACGCGTATAGCAAAAAATGATCAGTTAGTAATGAATTCTAAGAATAAAAAGTAGTACCATATGGATTATCATTAACAATACATTAGGTAAAACAAATAATCACTCATGCATTGAACTGGATGGTAATGGTCAAATTTTAAACATTAGAAGGTGTGCTAAAACATTTAATAACTTTTTTATATCGAGTCCTAAAGCCATCATCTCTAATTTATCTTCTGCTACTGATCATCAATTTATTAAATCTAGTTTTAAAAATTTAACTAACAGAAATCATTGTTTTCGAGCCCTTACAGAGGAAAATGTTTTGGAGTTATTTCATAAATTAAAAACCGCTGCCAACTACTTGGGGATCAGAACTTCCTCACCGTAGTAAAACTCAACGTGTGGTGGTTTATAATAAAAATAATTTTTGACGTTTCAAAAAAAAGTTACATTTTGACGTTTCAAAAGAAGTAATTTTGACGTTTCAAAAAAAGTCATTTTGACGTTTCAAAAAAGTCACATTTTTTGACGTTTCAAAAAAGTCACATTTTGACGTTTCAAAAACAGTCATTTTGACGTTTTAAAAGAGTCACATTTTTTGACGTTTCAAAAAAGTCACATTTTGACGGATACATAACTTTCTCACTTTGAGGAGTGAGGAAGTAAAAATTCAAATTCATCAAATACTGATGAGATCTAATTCATTATTAAATCAGATTGGTGTATATATAATTGTGATTATATATTAAGTGCTGTGCCACTTAATCTCCCTTTAGGGCAGGATATATATCATGAGAGATTAAAAATTTCAAATAAAATACCATTATACAAGAAAGGTGTTTCTCATTTAATTATTGATGATCGATTAGTCTTTCACCTAGCTTCTCAAATATTTTCAAATATTCAGTAAATATGCAATTAATATATAGTCCTTCAACCACTTATAGGTTTTGTAATAGTCAGCATGACCTTAAGGTACGTCAACATTAGTAAAAATTTACGTTGTGTGTGGCATTCGGCACAAATTTGTTTGTGCGTTTCAAATTTATGCGAGTGTGGACGTGTTCGCCGCATACGAGCACACGCAAAAATTTTCGCCACATTCAACGCACGCGATCCGTTGCTTGTCGGTTTTTTTCAAGACATCAAAGGGATTTGTGCCGCAACACACACTAGTTCAGACAATCCAAAAAAGTATTGACAGTGTTCTCAGTGAGTTTGTTAATGTATTGTTAGTGCACTTGATCAATTTCAGATTGCTCTGGCACTTTTTGTACATTTCACTAAGGCGTTTGACTCTATAGTATTAACCAAGTTAGAAAAATATGGCGTTAGGAGTATCTCTCATGGATGGGTCAAATCATCAGTTATGGAGTTCCTCAAGGATCTATTGCAACAGTTGAATTTAGATAAACAGTTTCATATAAATAAATATTTAACATCTAATTTATTAATAGTAGATATACATATATAGTGTTTGGTAGAGTTAATTTCTTTGGAAAGATAGGTCACCTTAACTATCCAAATAAATAATTGAGTATCCATAAACATTTTCGCTATTTTATTTGTATTTACGTGCCTTAGTTACTTTGTCTGTATTGATTGGCACACATTTTGCAACCACTTAGTATGGGATGTAGACGCTGAAAAGTCAGATTAATTCTTGAACCCCTCTAGGAATGATCTCAAATATAACTTAGGCTATAATTAAATGTCAGTTGAATATTTGATTCAAATTCAAATTCAAAACAAATTATTTAGCAGTTTTTAGTTAGAATTGTTCCTCTCAAATTACCCGCTTCCGGAGCCAACCCAACATCCACGCGACGCGTCGGTGCATCGTGGAAATTGATGGGTTGGACGGAGGTGAGGTTTAGAGAATTAATTTCTGACACCTATTATTCTTAAATAATATTTGATTGATATTTTCTACATCTCAATATAGTGTTAGTCCTAAATTGAGAGATGTAACTAGTATTTGAGTCTGTCCGAATACCAGTTTCTTAACAGATAGAGTTTGTCCTCATCTGTGTATTCGTAAATTGAAAGACAATCATTATTTTTTACTGGAAGTTATCTTCAGTCATTATTCCAATCGCCTTGCGTCACTTTAACAGTGATAGACGTCAAGTATAAGTTGAATTCAGTCGGCATTATTTTATCTAGCTGTCACTTTGACAGTGACAGATATCAAGTATCATTTGAAATCAGCAGTAATAATTTTGCCACTTTGACAGTGACAGATGTCAAGTATCATTTAAACTCAGCCGTAATAATTTTAATTAACTGTCACTTATACAACGACAGATATCAAGTATCATTTGAACTCAACTGATATTTTAATTAAATTTGATAGTGACAGACGTAAAGTATAGTTTGTTCTTTTGTCAAACGAAATAAATTTTGCTAATCTGCATTAATAGCAACTACATTCGTACTTACTTTATAAATCGTTACCTTTACCCCAAAATGATCTTCTATTACGTCAACATTAGCTAGTCGAATGAATTTAGTGTTTCTTTTGTATTTATTGTTTATTTTCCAAGTTTATGATCTTTAACATTTTATCGACCCCTTGAGTAGTTATTTCTCCACTGTAGTTATATCGAGTACAAGAGGCCGTTGGTTCTCCAACGAGAAAAAAACTATTCCTTGAAATTGTTTAATGACACTTATTTTAAATGTTTTGTGTGGTAAAATTTTAATCTGTTACAGGTTTTAGCATGTTGTGTCACAACAATAGATTAGTGACTGTCTGAACTATAATCACAATTAACCACTTTTTAAGTCTCTATCTCATTTCTTCTGTACTCGTTCACCTTCAACTTAAGACTGAGCTCTCCGGCCCACCGGTCACTTTATTTATACATCCATTCACTCGGTCTAGAACATTTCGGAACAATTCCGGCCGTTCTCGTACAATTCTAGTTCCATCTATGCAGTCTACACAGTCCAGTGGCGTAACAATATATACATAATTATGTGTTGTTTACTAATATAGAACTACCTAAACTGTATTTTATTTGCAGAGTCCTGAGGATGTCTTTAAATAAAGACAAAACGTCGACATATTTTTGAAACATATAGATGATATGTTAAACTGTCTGGAACACCCGTTATGTTTGACACTTGCATATGTTGACCATACGATATTTTTAAAAGGTATATCAACTTAACTGATGATGAAGACTGTGCTATATTAATGTACAAAAAAAGGAATTTGTGAGTCCAAAAAACAAATATTACACAGGCACACAAAAAAAGTTTTGCACTACCCAACAGATTACTATATCTATAGGTATTTTGGGGCGCTGAAACCGAATCCGAGGTCAGAATTAACCCATCACATCAGGATTTTGACATAACCTCCAAAAAACAGATAAGAACCAGCCATATATGTCTGTTGGGTAGTGCAAAACTTTTTTTGTGTGTGCCTGTGTTGTATTATTATTATTGTTAACATGTTCCATCATTACTCAACCTTGTATCGATAATATCTCAGATATATTCAATCAGTGAGAGATCGGCTGAATGTGCAGGTCATGGAAGCACATGCATATTAACTTCTTCCAAAAACTTTGTAGTAATTCTTGCTGTGTGGGGGCGGGTATTATCTTGTTGAAAATTTGGATTCATCAACCCTGAAGATATGGTACTACAACAGGTTCTAACATATTTGTTATTTAACTGGCCGCGGTCAAATTGGCCTGACGAAAACTAAAGATGACCTACTGCCAAGACATATTGCGCCTCAAACAATCACTTCGCATGTCAGGGCAATATGACGTTCAACAGTTAATTGTAAATTTCTTCGCTCCCCACGGAAAAATGTCACTCTTCCGTTGATCAGGGCCCACAAACAAAATCGAGACTTGTCACTAAATCCCACATGATGCTATTCCTGCACCCAGTACATTCGCTCATTACACCACTCTAACCTGCAGATGCGATGAAATGGACAATGTTGTGGAGAACTTGTCTCTTATAACTAATCTCTTCAGATGACCTTTTTCACGATCTGTAGTCCTCCTAAGATGTCCGGATCCATGACGGCGCTCATGAAGATCTTCTTCAGACCACCCTTACCAACGTCTTAACACAGTTCTCACGATACGGTCTACGCGTTGGAAATTTCCCCAAGTGAAAATCCGGCCTGAATCATAACAATAATTCGACCCCGCTCGAGGTCACTAACTGATGATAATTTTCAACTTACCGAAGTTTAGGCCTTGTGGATAATATTTGAAAGAGACTCATACTGATAATTATTTTTAGAAGAAGCCTTCGATATATACACTTTTTTACATTCTAAGGCAGAAGCAAATCGTTAGGGTTTTTTGTTGAAATTTGACCATTTCGTTGTTATATTGAAGTTCTTTTCTGTAAAAATTTCAGAAAATAATAAAAGCCTTTGCGGTTTAATTAAAATCAGTATATGTGGTAATGATAGTAGCTGAAATTATAAATTATGGTATTTAATTTGTCCAAATGTTATTGTGCTACCAGTTACATTTATTTACTGTAAAGAAGATTGTATCGGGCAGCGATTTGTTTCGGATTATATGTCTTTATTTTTTGTCTTATTATCCCGTTTGTCATTTTACCCGGGTTTCGCTATAATAATTTGGTGTTAAAATAAAGATGATAGTGATAATAACATTATCTGTGACTAAATCAAGGTAGCAGTACTGCAGGAGAGAAGAGTTCCTGCTTACTATTCTTTATAATAATGTCACAATATGCTTACTGCATACGTTTTTTTTGTCTGGATGTAAATTTATTGCCAATTTGGTATAGATATATATACTTGGTTTGACGTGAAGTGCTGCCCTGTCTCAACTTCATTATCATAACTCTTAATATATCCAACAATAGGAATGTGTTTATTGCTAAAATGGCTATTCGAAATCCATCATTTATCCATTGGAATCCATCTGAATCCACCATCCAACAGTTATCACCATGTGTTACGCCTTTTGCAATTGCCCAAGCTATGGTCGGTACAGCAGTTAGAACTAAAAATATTTAAAAACAGTATTACCTATATAAGAAAATATTGAAACATGGATAACATAAGTAGTTATAGATGTATATTAGGAGAAAATATATCGAATCGATATGAATCGCAATTTACCGTGGTCTCAGTAGAATTTTTAAAAACAGTGGTGAAACATATCTCTGAAAATAATACCAACCAATTCAAATCGAAAAGCAATTGTAACGACTGTAATCAAAAATACATTGGGTAAACCAGACATTCAATTCAGACCAGATTTTAAGAACATATGGCTCTTCACAAATACGGAAGACCAGATACGTTCAGTATTGCCCAACATGAGTTTGAAAACAACCATAAGGTAGATGTTAGCAATTTAAGATTAATTAAAAATATAACGAATAATAGACAGAGAACTTATCCTAAGTAGTCCTCTTTATTAGTTAACGAGACATGATGAGGTCACCGTGACTAGTTGATGTCATACATAGTGGAAATATGTGATATACCTAAATATCTCGTTTTCAAGCAAGCTTAAAAAACCGGGTACTATGTAAGCGCATTATGCATAAGTAAAATATGAAACTAATAACATTATACTTTACCTATTGTAGCTGCGTATAAATATTTCACATGAATATCCTTTGAAAAGGACCTCACAATAACTTTATGCAAATAATAGGCATCCACCAACATACAGGCGTAGATACCATTTTTAGCAGCACATTCAAAAAATGCTAAAACTCTACACGCCACGTCGTTATTCTTCATAACGTTGTTTGTAACCAAATTTGACTTTAGAGCATCTAATATAACAATCACCTTCGCCAAACTTGTCAAAATGTTTCTTATACATATTGCAACTAACAAGTTTCTGTGCAATATTACTCTGGTTGTCTTTCGAAGCTTCTCAAACATAAAAAATATTACGATAGCTGGCAAACATAGGAAAGTGCTCACGGATAACACTATCACATGATATGTATGTCTTCTGCTGTAAACTGGTGCTATTGCACATACGCTATAGTCAGTTTGTTGTTCCCATAAAGCTAATTTGTAAGTGTCATTCCAATTACATTCTTTTTCGCTTTCTACTATAAACAATAACTTTAGAAACAATGTGCATAAAAAACTTTCGTTATAAACTTACATCGGCAAACATGTTCTGGTGATCGATAAGCTTGACTACTACAAGTTTCTCTGGCAATCGTGTTCACTTTAGTTGGTGGAAAACATGTCCATGCGTCCCATATTGTTGGACAGTGAGTGGTGTCTAAAGAAAAAAATAATTTATTATATATTTCCACGTAACATAGAACTGTTTGGAATATGCTTAAAACATCATTTTGAGATAAACTTTGCAAATACTATGCATGTCCCTTATTTATTCAATATTTGGAAATTATTGAATAGAATATGCTAGTTAATTTATCAAATACTATGTCGTTTTCCAAAAACCAAGTTGGTATCATATGGAAGTGATGAAATAGGATACGTTAAGTAATCTTATGCATTAGCATACGATAACTTAATATATTATATTTATACTTAAACCATTTTTAGGGTTTGGTGAATCTTAACTATTAACCAATAAATCGGATTATATGGGACTGGAAATGTACTTAAATTTTGTAACAATCTTCTTACTCCAACTTTAAATAGGATGTTACATTTATCTAATTCAAGTGTACCTAGATTATGCTACTTGCCTAATACATAAACCAGGAAAGTCGGGACATCCAATTGTTTCAGCTATTGGAGATCAAAACGCTTAACACAGGAGTTCGAATGTTTACCCATTGTTCCATCTAGTCTCTGTGTGATTAATTCCAATGATTTCATTAATAGGGTCAAAAACATTCAGTTGCAAGGTTAAATTTTTATCACTTTTGATGCTTGTTCATTGTTTTCGAGTGTTCCGATACCCTGGTCTATCTTGAGCATGTCCTCGAATCAAATAACATCAGTCAAGATGTAGTAAAGAAATATACTCAACTCACTAAACTTTGCATGAAACAAAATTTCTTTTGATTCAATGACAATTTACTCGAAACAACATGAAACGACAGCAATGGGTCCACTCATTGCAGTCTCTTCACGTTCGAAAAAAAAAAAAAATGAATATTTTCCTAGGGTATGTGGATAATACTTTTACAGTGTTTGATATAAAAGTTACTGATATTGACAACTTTGTTTCTAATTTAAATAGTCGTTTGGCATCAGTTAAATTCACATATTTATGAAATTGAAAATTGTGGACAACTACCATTTTTCGATGTACTATTAATTAGAAATAGTGAAAATAGGTATAAAGGAAAGATACAAATACTTTAAGATTTATCCCTAAGGATTCTCACCATTGTGATCAACACAAAACAGCGAATTTTAATTTTCTATTTCATCGCCTATTAAGCTTCCTCGTCAATAAGGATAGGTTTGAAAAACAAAATAAATTGATTAAAGATATAGCTGTGAGTATATTTAGTTGAAAAAATAATTGGAAAACGTAAATAATACTTCAAAATACCTCGACTTTTCAAAATGAAAAAGAAAATCCAAAATTTGTATCCATACGATCTTCAATTCACCATTGGTTTTGGTAAGAGTTTTAAAGATATAGGTATGACAGTGATTTATTAACCGGGAAATAAACTTCTAGGCAATCCAAAAGACAAAATTGAAACAAACGAATAGTCAGGGATTTATGAAATTAGCCGTACGGACTGTAATCGAAAATATGTTGGACAAGCTTGACAATCAATTAAAACTAGATTCAAGAAGCATATGGCTGATCTCAAATTTCGTAGAACAGATAGGTCTAATAATTCGCTTTTTCAAATAGTTCACGGGTCACCGAACTATAGCAATAGTTTAGGTATAAAAAGGATACATTGTTATAACATACATTGTTTTAGGTTAGTTTTATTCCAGATGATGCCAACTTGGTTGGTGAAACCCGCGTCGAATACGGTATACGGTGTTTCAGTGTTAACTTCATATAAAGGTCCCAATTCACTTAAAAATTTGTCCAATGCATTTTTTGTGTGTTTAGTTTCAAGTCAAATGTAAAATAATCACATGTTGTATTGCATATAACATGAACGTGCATAAATTTATCTTCTCGTGTATGTTAAAAATGTACAAGAAGATAAAAAACTAATGATGAATATAGTAAGCAACAAGAGCAACATGTATGGGTTCCTGATGATAGAATTAATGTTATGCGACAAAAGCAAAGCATTAATAAATTAGGAAGTCGATATTATATTTGGTATCCCATCGGAAATGCAGTGTTTCACTATGTAGAATAAGAGATAGAAATAAATAACACAATTTATGCAATTATGAAAAAATTTTGTTTTTGTAAATTGACGTTATTATTATATTATTCTTTACTGAAATAATATGTTTTGTTCATGACTAGTAAATAATGCTATTGCTATTTTAGTTTTACCATCAAATAGATTAATTTAAAAATACGCTTTCAACTTCATTGCAGTAGTTTTTCTCTTATCTCAAACTAATGTATGTAAAGCCGTTTAAGAGTTAATATATTGAACTTACTGTGGATAATATTTTCTTCATTCATCTCATTTTCACAGCAGTCGACAGCTTCACGACAACATGTAAGAAAATTTTCAAATAAAGATTCCATTCTAAATGATTGTCTGATATGTTGCATTGATGTAGAATTCGTGTAATCAAAAAAATGCTACCGGTTGATTATCTATCTGAAAAAAATAACGAAGTGTCTGTAAATGAATCCATATATTACATGATAAAAGATTAAATAAATATAGTTTAAAAAAACTAAAAAACACGCTTTTAAAGCACATCAAACTAAAAAGTGAAAAATAATTATTAATATAAACTGAAAACAATAATGAACGAAAAATACTAGTATTATTGTGAAAAAAGCGTGGGTTGCTCGATATACGAAAAATATGGCACAAAGCGCCCCACGCTTTTTTCACAATAATACTAGTATTTTTCGTTCATTATTGTTTTCAGTTTATATTAATAATTATTTTTCACTTTTTAGTTTGATGTGCTTTAAAAGCGTGTTTTTTTAGTTTTTTTAAACTATATTTATTTTTAACTTTTTTAGTTTGATGTGCTATGAAAGCGTGTTTTTTACTTGTTTTAAACTATATTTATATTGCTTATTGATGCTGATATTATAACATATTACGATCCAACAGATATTTCTGAAAAAAAAATACTTTTTTATTTCAGTCGTGGGGTTCAAACTCACGCCGGAGGAGTCTGTCGTTTCGCGTCGACTGCCTTAACCCACTCGACCACCGAGCTAATTAACAAATACGAAATCTACTTACATATTAATCCTTTGCTTTCACGCCGGGATACGTGAGGAAAGGATTGGCGATCCTGATCAGGATAATGATATAAACTTATCAAATTATTGTATTGTTACCGGTTCTTCGTAAGTGTACAAAATTTCAATTAAATCTGTCCGTTTAAAGTGGGTCAAAATCGAGTCCAAAGAGTCGGTTACAAACAAACAAACAAACAAACATACAAACATACAAGTGAAGCTAATAAAAGCGTGTTAAAAAAGGCATCAGAAAGACTCCATTAGTCGAGGAAACTTTCCATATAGTCAGACTCGGATTTCATTCTCATACTGCAGTTTCTAGCAATTTGCATTCAGCTCTATCAGAATCCCGGACTATCAGTCAAGAGCTACATTAAAATAGCGACATGTAAAGCAACTTAGTGGGTCCCTTTGTTAAGAATTGCCGCCAATGAGATAAATAGCTGAGTAGCAAATTGAAGATGTGTTACGAAAATTACGAGAAATATGATATACTAGAATGCTTTATTCAAAGTGATAACAGTTGTGATATTGCATCCGAAATATATTTTAATCACTATCCAGAAAGAAGACAACTAATAAAACTGTTTTAAGAGGTTAAATGAAAATCTCATTAACGGTGGGTCCTTCAACAAGCCAAGACCAAGAAATTACAACATTGAAGATGTTGAAGAAACTTTTATAACTGTAATTGGAATGGCGGTTGCAAATCCTTCAATTTCAAGTCGTCAAATTGAAGCTACTTCTGGGATCTCAAGACGTCAAGCTTTGGGTATTTAGAATACACACAAATTCAGGCCTTATACAATAAGGAAGCAACATTACCTGCAACCAACTGATCTTCAGCGACGATTGGAGTTTTGCATATGGTATCGTCAAAAAAGTCAACAAGATCCATTCTTCACTAGAAATGTAGTTTGGACAGATGAAGTGTACATTAGCAGTGCAGGAATTTTCAACAGGCATAACGAGTACTATTGGTCTGATATGAACTGTCACCGTACCGTTGACGTGCGATCTCAGGGACGCTTTGGTTTTAGTGTTTAGTGTGCTCTACGTGGCAATCGTAACATATCACATATATCAAAAAAATCTTAATGGCCAACGGTACTACGATATCTTAAAAAATTATTGAGGAATTCATGGACAATCTACCCTTAATTGAGGCAAGAAATCAGTTCTTCCACCTTATAATATCAGTACCATTTCAGAATTATTAAATACCAACTTTGGAAATAACTGGATGGGAAGTAACGGACCTCCAGGTGGCCACCACGATCACCTGATTTAGCGCCACTGGATTTTTTCTTTTGGGGCCACATTAAAGACAAATTATACAAGAAAACCAGTGCCGACATAAATGAACTCTGACAAAATTTTATAGACTGTGTGAATTTCATTTCAAATCTTCATATTTATAGTGCAGTTCAGAATATTATGAAGAGGTGTAATTTATGTATCGAACATAACGGACATCAGTTTAAATATTTACTTTAATTTCAATTTTTATTTTGTAATTGTAATGTACCTATATAAAATTAGACATAAATATCTGAATTCTTGGCCTTGGCTTGTTGAAGGACACAATTAATGAGATTTTCTTTTAACCTATTAAAAATAGCTCTATTAGGTTGTCTTCTTTCTGGATAGCGATTGAAATATATTTCGGGTGCAATATCACAATTGTTATTAATTTGAATAACTAACATATCATATTTCTCGTAAAATTCGTAAGACATCTTCACTTTTACGATTAAATGGGGTGTAATTATGATGGAAACAAAATTATTAATATGTAATTTACTGACAAACGGATAAACACCGTCATAGATGACACACGACTACTTGGAATAAATATAAAAAACGCAAAAAGTAATCTACTGAAATATTATTTCCGCTATTAAATACTTACACATCAAAACCGATCCCACATATGACATATAGTTTGAAAGGGAAAAAAATCCTTTATAACTAAATCATAGCCAGCTATGATTCCTATTAAAAAAAATAAAACTTTATGCCATAACTCGAAATTGCACCTTTCTTTTTAAATTTTCTCGACACTACTGTATTAGACAGAGAAAAGTGCCTAAAGAATGTAATAGTTGTTTTTTTATAACTCTACAAACAACCAAGATATTGCCATGTGTCTAAAAGTCGAAAAATCGAATTTTTGTTTATAACTCGAAAACAAAAGACGATAGCAAATTTTTGTTTTTGCCAGTGAATTTGTCGCAAAATAAGAGATCGAGAATGTGTCTTCCATTTTTTTGCTTCTCGTACAGTTACCGAGTTAACCTATACAAACATGGAAATTTGCCGACCTTGTACAGTACGAATAAAACATACGGAAATTGATAAATAGTGTTTCGTCATACCGGTCCTGTTCTAATGATGGCTTTGTTAGGAGTAAAACATGAAATAGGTATTTATTACTGCTGTACAGAACGTACCGATTTCGGACATCTGTCAATCCGTGGTTGAAAAATTACTAAATTAATTAAGAATTACTGCAAAGGACACTGTTTTTAAAACCAACAAAGACAGGCTACAAATTATAAAAACATGAAATTCAACAATAGTGAATTTAATAATACTTGAGGATTAAGTAAATAAAAGTTCTTTTTAGAAGTACTTAGTTAAATTAATGAATAATTTTAGTATGCAAACCAAATACGTCGTCATATCAAATACGACAAGGAAGTTTGTTCCGCATATAAATGTGTAGGTATACACCTTAAATTAGCAATATTATTGCCCAGAAATATCTTTAATACGTTTCTGTTTTATTTCCAAGAAAATTTTAACCGTTACTACTTCTTTTTTATGATTTTAATTTGGTTACTTTACGCAGTATGACGGACCAACGTTAATAGTGAATTCCAAGGATAGCCAACTCATCTTCATGTCTATATATACTATATTAAGGTGTTTTCAATCTATACCACCAAAAGTTTGAAGCAGCTATAAAAATTAGTTACATGTCAATCATAGCAATTTTAGTCTAAAGCGAAAAGAGTAAAATTAGCACAATTTGTAAATAAACACACTTACAGGGGGCGGACTGGCCATTGACAGAAGTGGACAAAGCCCACTGGGTCCCTCAGAAGGCGGACTCGCACGAAAAAATATCTATAACCGTAATGCGCTCCACGAAATAAAAATATTTAGTGTCTCTAATCTCTACTTATTATTATTCATTACAAAAAAAAAATAGTCTGAAATATCGAATTTTATTTTAGTTATTGACACGCTTCTCTGTAGTTATTGACGACCGACGACGGGACGGTCACGTGTCGCGTAATAATAATAATATAAGTTATCGCCTAATATATTTATTATTTTCTTTTCTTGACCATTGACACTAAATAGTATTTGATATAGTTTTTTGGGGATTTTCAATCAGATATACACATAAATATTAGATAGTCCGTTAGAGGGCACTATTTTTTAATCTATTCCTTTTTTAAAAAATTATTTATCCCCTATTAGATTTTAACTTGTAGTGTATGGGTGAAAATACGGCAACGGGAATACTTGGAATTATTTTCTAAAGAAAAAAAAAGTATTTAAATAATGATGCACTATTAATATTTCATTCAGTAGAGTCTCTTCTTTACATTTCTGATGTGGGCACGAAAGATGTTCGTTGCAATATTTTTTATAGGAAAGAATGCCACTTAACAACAACCAATTTATCCATTCTGTGATGGTTTCGATTGTGAGACTGTTGATAGATTAAGTTCATTGAAGGCGATATTATTGCAATTCTATGTCAAGTAGGCCCAAAATTTTGAAGAAAATGCTTTAAAACTTATATAGAAGTACTCATTTACATCAAATGTTAATAAATTCCTTCGAGTCTTCAAAAAAATTAATTTTTGATAATTATTTTTTACCTAGGAAGGATAATTCTTCAAAGGTTATCTCTCAAATTATATATTTCTTATCAATTATTATTTTTATGATGTACCTAAACAAAAACATCAGCATTTGCAACACTTATTTAAAAGAATCTAGCATTTTTCACGGATAGAACCAAGAATATCACGGAATGGACACTAACATCATGGAATGGACACTGATATGACATACAGGAACTTAAAATTTTCATATTTAATACATGCACAGGTTTCCCTATCAATAGCTGTTGGATGAACTACCCAAAATGGCTTACATTGACAAAACTTTGCGTAACTGATGTTAATATTAGGGTTTTGGGTTTTAAATTTTTCATGGCAAACTTTAACAGAAAATAAAAGTAACCTTTTTTGTTTTCATCGTTATTTTTTGTTTTACGACATCTCTTTTCCCAGGACAAATTTTACTTATGGAGTCGTCCTCGAAAAATTCCCTGATTTTCTCAATTTCTGAATTTTTTATGGAATCTTCCCTTTTTTTCCTTTCATATTCTGTCAAAGGCTTTTTCAAAGTGGATGTTTTTCGAGACCATCTTGAGACTTATTAGTTCTTTTCTCATATTTACTAAGTTATATTTTTAAATATTATCGGTTGATATCAATTTCTCGACAATTTGTTTCTCTTTCAAATTAAATGATTGTTTTTTTTTAATTATAACTTCAGTCACTGTTTCACCAAAAATTAATTTTTTTTAATATCGTTATCAACTATTTTACCCTTTAAAAATTGGTTTACTTTAGTTCTCGGTGAAGGTGAATTTATGATTTCATTTGCTTCATTTACGGTTCTGTATTCTTCTCGTTTTTTCATCCTTTGAATTTTTTTGCAACATTTTTTTCTCTTTGAAGTTTATTGTTTACTTCTTTTGCTTTGCACAAGTCTCTGAAAGTTTTCTGCCGATTTGTCTTCAGCCTTTTTCTTCCGCGCACACTCTTAATTGATGATGATTGATTTGATAACAAAGAATTGCTTGTAGTAGGCTAAATTATGGTTATTATTTATTTCATCATCTGAAGATTCAGGAGGGGTGTTTGACGTAACTTTTTTGCCATTGCTGTTCTCTTTCTGTAATCTCTTTTAGTCACTTTCCATTTTCTCTTTTGTATTCATTTTTCTCGTTCCGACATATCATGAACTGATTTGATGAGCCCTTCTTCTTTTTTCTTTCTTTTTCTAGCTCTATCCTTTATTTTTTCTCTTTCTTCTGGGCTTAACTTTTCCCCTGTACTTTTATTCCTAGCATTAGCTGCCTTCCTTAGTTCAATATATTTAGTGTTTTTCGGAATCTGTCCTGTAATGGTAATTTTTTTATTTTTTTTGTTTGGTCGAATTTGTTTCTACTTTTCCATCGGAAATGACTATTTTCCTTTCAATGTTTCGTTTCTCCTCAGTTTTATCTAGCACTGCTTTTTCTTTAACTTCTCTTGGTGTAGGTTCTCTTATTTCTAACATTTCAGATTTAGTTTGAACTTCTATAGTTTGGGGTGTATTTCGAACTTCTGTTGCCTCATTCTTTCTTAGACTTTCCATTTTCTTTAATTGCTTTCCCTTTACACGACTCTCTTTTGCAACTCGATTTCTTTCATATGCTTCTTCCCTAGCTTTTTTAAATTTTTTTACAAACTCTTCCTTTCTTTCCATATTCATTTTAAGTATTAAAATTTCTTTATGTATATTTTATTAACATAAAATTGAATCTACAACAAAACAAAACCCTATCTGTGATGAATATTATGATTTTCCCTATTTTACTAAATCTTAAATTGAATTAATTAGTTGAAAATATTTGAAACAGTTAATGACAATATTGAGTGAACGGTGAACGTGAACATGGAATTGTTAATTAAATATTATGAAATAAATATAACGTCCATTCCGTGACAATCCAGTCCGGTCGGTGACGGTTTAGAACTTTCTGAAATGTCACGGATCGGACTGTCACGGATCGGACAAATCGAGAGAAATATTTTTCCCTCGTAAAATGTAACATCATTAATTTCACAATTTTTAGGTTAATAGTTTCTGTGCTTCTGACTGTTAACTATTACATTTAATTTAGATCAATATATTGATTATTGGTAATTATTAAGCACGTCACAGATAGGACAGGTAATTTATACTACATACACGTTTTCCACGTTTCATTAATTAATTAAAAAAATGGGTTAAGAATAATATTAACTTACCCTGGTTTTCACTAAACTGCACACTTCATGAAGCTCAAATCACAAAGGACGGCTACAGTGGCGACTTCTGGTGTAAGATATTTGAGATTATCTTGTCTGTTGCGGATCGGACAAGATATTGTGGCCCTGACTCTCCCGCCGAAAAATTTTGTTGATATTATTATGTTTATCGCCTAAACTATATTTTTTTGTAACTTTATAAATTGGTTATATATAAAATGTCGAGGGGTAATGCCAATTATTATTTTTCTCTTAGAAAAGTACACTTCCTTAATGAAATCTGCTTTGGCGACATGTCACGGATCGGACATTTTTATGCTTCAATAAGAGTTTTTTTATGGATTTTTTTATTAAAGGGCAGATTTTTATATAAAATTTAGGGGCAAACGATATACTTTCATCAATAATCACTTTTTTTAATTGTATAAGTCAATTACAAGACGAAAACTTCATGGCGACCTTACTATTCCCGTTACCGTATTTTCACCCGTATGTATGTGTTTAAAAGGACAAGCACGTTAAAAATTTTAGAAATTTTTATCAAAAAGTTAATTAGATACCAAAAATTTTATATCTTACATTTACGATTATTTGACTATGTTGCAAAACTTTTTTAATTTTAATTTGACGACCCTGGTTTTTTATTTATAAAAATGTAAGTATTATATAAAAATGAACCTCCTTTTTACAATTTAATTGTTTAAATTTTACATTATTCGATTTTATAATTTGAAACTAACGTAATCCTGTTCAATTTGAATAATTTCAATCTTTCTTGTACAAAAAATTTTTTAAACATTTTTTACCAATTATTTTTTACTAGTAAAAAATTGAAATAATTGTTTTCTGTATTCCTTGTTTTTAAGTTTTATTAACTTATTAACATTTATTTATGTATGTATGTAACACCATACTCATTTTCTATTGTAGTCCTGTGTCTGATGATGTGAAGTAATTAATTTGTTCACGAAACCGGTCACAGTAATAAAGGAATTTTATGAGAATTTTTCTTTTTGATTTATCTGAACATAAATATTTGTTGTCTAACGTTTCGGTTTATTAAACCGTCATCAGAGAACTATAATTAATACAACATTTTTAGACACAGTTATGGTTATTTTACATTATATACACACTATTAATTAGATGTTAATTTTAAATTTTATTACATATTAGGTGTTATCATTTATTTGATCTACTGGATTAAATATATTCTATTCTGTTCTACCATATATTCTATTCTATTCTATTATATTCTATTTATTTGTCTGTTTTAACACAGCCAAATTATTTTACATGGTTTTAGGAACATAAACAAAACATTAAAAATCAAAATACCATGCAAAGTCATTTATTTGCGTTAAAACAGGCAAACAAATAACACCTAACGTGTAAAAGATTTAAAATAAACGCCTAATTAATCGTGTAAGTGAACAATGCATACACGACCGAAAATCTCCCAAAAACGCTATCAAATGTTATTGCCTAATGCAGTGATACCAGACACTGGCGTCTAAAGCCTGCCCAAACACTTTGAATCCTGCTCCACAATTAATGCGCGAGAGTGCGATATCGTACATACATTACCATGATTATAATAAGTATGACAAAGAGAATTTTACTCTTCGATTGTGATCTAAAGAATAAAGATAGTAATAACGCCTCAAAAATAACTTAATAATTTGGAAATGCATTTAACAGTAGCAAACAAAATCTACTAAAGCTCCTTTTAAATTAAATGATATACATTTTGATGTAGAGCTGATATCATGTATAAATAATTGTTCATCTTTCCTGAAATAATCATCTGAATATTTAATGCACTACTTATTAAAAAATGGATGACTACATGCCTAAAAGGGAAATGGAAAATGCTTTACCATAAATAAAAATTAACTATTGCACCGTAACAATGAATTTGTTGATTTAAGTAATATTATTTAGTTTTTTTTTTGTTAATGCCAACAAATTATCATTCAATCAAAATATTGCCAATACACCTTTCTAAATTAAAAATTATGAAAAATAGATCAGGGTCGGCTCTTTTTTTAGAAGTTAATGGAGTCATTTATGGTCATGGCGTTGAAAAACACCTGTTAGAATCAATCGATTTTGATTGCATTTTAGATGAAATGAAAATTCATAAAATTTGTTTTCAAAAAATGTTGTCTTAGAAATTTCTTTTATGTATTTATATTTCCTTTCTTTTTTGTCACATATTAACTTATGAAAAGAATATGCGGGTCCCTACCAGCCAAGTCTCACCGGGCCATTCGTTTTCCAGTCCGCCCCTACACACTTATTCTGATCCTTTATCTGTTGGCCTATCAAATATCTTTAAACAGTGCTATATCCTTTATCAATTTACGTCACGTTAATTAATGGATCCCTTAATCAATTACCTAAATAAAATAAATAATAAATAAGCTTAACTATCGGATAAAATATATTTGCAATAAAAATGTTTTAACACCAAATAATTATAAATTTGTCTAGTATTAAGGCCCAATATATTCTATCTATCTGCCGGTAGAGCAGCTGTTCGTTGCCAAATAGATATTCTTTTGTTTGACTTATTTATAAAATTTGTTGGCTGTATTAACAGTAGTATACATTGTCCATCAAAAGGTTGGTACCTTCCGATGGGCCCGTGATGTTAGCCGCCTCAAATCAGTTTTTTATGTTTTGTCCATACCATCATTTAGTACTTTATTTGTAACTAGTTGTAACTTATATACCGAAATTTGTAACTCGCCCTGTTAGTAGATATTAAAAAACATATTTTTGGTGTAAACTTCCCGGGAGCCACACAAGTTTTAATGTTTTTAGTTTACATTTTACCATCATTTAGTAACTAATTTGTGACTATTTGTAACCCATAAATTAGAATTTGTAACTACCATCATCTCCGAGTACTACATTTTTATATTATGGCGGTCAACTTCTCGGCAGCCGCACGACACCATAATTTTGCAATTTTTTTCCTGTCATCATTTAGTAACTTATTTGTAACTATTTGTAACTCATAAATTAGAATTTGTAACTGCAAAATCTTCGAGTAATAAATTATTAAATTATGGCGGCAAACTTCTCGTCACCCACACAACAATATAATTTGCATTTTCTCTCTCACGTTTAGTAGCTAATTTGTAACTATTTTTAACACAAAAGTTTATTTGTGGCTTAACCATTATCGAGAAAAAACTGATTAAATTTTGGCCGCCAACTTCCTGAGGATAAACATTTCCATTTCAGAACTTTTCTCAAAAGTGTTAGTTAAAAAAATGTTTTCTGCCTGAAAAAATTAGGATTCTGTGAAGGTCAAGAGAGATGAGTCCTTACAGTTTATTGTGAAGTTCGAACCACTCTAGGGCATCGAGGTTCCATACCATACCTAGTCGAAAACAAATTTTAAATTAAAAATTTTCAAATCGGTCCTCGATAGATTCGAGACACCGATATTCGCTATCAGACAAGTAAAATAAGCGCTTTTAACACTCGGCTACTTCAGTAACTACTTTAACTCCGTAACTAATTAATTTGTCAGTTAATTTGACTATTATATTAACTGAAACTGTGGGTCTTCCCAAATTGAAACTTCCCATCTGGAATATATTCCGGGCAAAATATAGGGTGAGATATATTGACATACATCACAATTTACGTCAATATCTATCCATTTATTTCATTATTGCACACAAGTGCAAACATGACATAAATACAAAAAAAAAAGTTAACAAATATAGTAAATAAAAGAAAAAAAATACGCATAAATTATTATAACATTATTATGTATTGATTTATATATATTTATATACATTTTATAAACCAAATGATATCCAAATATAAGATGGGAAGATTTCAATTTGGGAAGATCCACAGGTTCTGTTAATAAAATAGCAAAATTTATTGAAAAAACTAATTAGTTACGGAGTTACAGATTAGTTACTGAGGTAGCCGAGTTGGTAAGAGCGCTTATTCTTACTTGCTTGATAGCGAATATCGGTGGTTCGGATCTATTGCGAAACGATTTGAAAATTTTTAATTTGAAATTTATTTCAGATTTAAGGTATGACATGGAATTGTCGATACCCTAGAGTGGTTAAAACTTCACAATAAACTGTAAGGCCTCGTCTCTCTTGACCTAACACTGAATCCTAAATTTTACACAAAGTTTACACCAAAAATATGTTTTTTAATATGTACCAACGAGGGCGAGTTACAAATATCGGTATATAAGTTACAAATAGTTACAAATAAGGTACTAAATGATAGGATGGACAAAACACAAAAAAAATTCATTTGAGGCAGCCAACTTCTCGGACCAACTTTCGTTAAATATAGCTTGCACAAGTTTTTTTTGTTTACATTAAACATTGTTTTTCACGCAATTTTTAAATTATGTTACTTTTTCAAATGAGATAAAGAGGAAAATATTTTATCTTTTAACAATGAATTTAAAATAATTACCTTTGTAAAATCATATTTTCGGCAAAACAAAAATTAAACTTACACACAGAATTCTATTCTAATAATCCATAAAGAAAATATGGAAATAAAGTTTCTTGTTTTTCCTTCCCTGATAAGAAATAGGCTAGTTATTTTTTGTTTTCAGATTTAACATACTTTCAATTAATGTCCAATTAAGGAACAACATAACGTAGCACAAAGATTGTGGACAGGACAATATCTTCATTGGGAATGCATAGTGTAGTAGATGTTGGTTTACGGATGAATGCAGGTTTATTTGTATGAATCGGGTGGACCTATTTTGATACAAAAACAATGAAATAAGGGGAATACTAGGGCAACGTTTTGAGGGGAAAGTATTACTACGTATGGGGAGAAATGATGTTGAATGGTAGGATTGAATTGGTGGTATTGGTAGGTGAGAATATAAATGATGTATGTTTGTGGGACATGTTGTTTTCTTGGTGATGATTTTATATTTGTTGACAATGATACATTGTTACATCGCCAGATCTACAGATATGATTTCCACTGAACATGTCTAGAGGAGAATGAAACTGCAACTATGGCGAAGATATGGTGAAATTATGAATTTTAGAGAAATATCGGATGCTATTTTGGAACAATGGAAAATTACTCCTCAGAACTTTCTCAACGAGTTAGTGGAAAGCAGAGTTAGAACAACCACTACTTTTCTGCGAGCAAGAAGTGGCTCTATAGCAGCCGCAGTGCAGGTTGTGGGTGGCGAGTCGCCAAGCAACCCACCAAGTAACTCGCGAGGTATGTTTCAGTTACATGCACCCAGATGGCGCGGCCGCACTGCTCACTCAAACTATTCAATCAGCCTAGCAAGTCGCTAGGTATGTCGC
Organism: Rhamnusium bicolor; assembly: GCA_029963845.1. Lineage (NCBI taxonomy): Eukaryota > Metazoa > Arthropoda > Insecta > Coleoptera > Cerambycidae > Rhamnusium > Rhamnusium bicolor. The sequence continues at coordinate 253,755 of JANEYF010003070.1, read as the reverse complement.
GAGGGAATCAATCAGTTGTGTTGGATAATTTCATTTAGCCTCCACGTTTTAAGCCATAGATGTGGAGCTGATTACGGCCATTTACAAGCGATATGGGACCCGAGAGACGAATTGAGGAAGAATTCAGAAATCATCAAATCGCTGTGAGCAGAAGTAGCCAAGGAAGTTGATGGAAGTTCTTTCTAATTTTTCTTGCACTTTACTTAGAAGATGATCAAAAGATTCTGTACCCATCCGTTGCATAATTAAAACATAATGTATCTCACTCATGCAAATTCACTATCAAAGTCTCTGTCTAAATTGTACTCCCATCCACGAGTTCCTTTTATTACCGAAATTTAGGGGCTATCACAGAGAAGAAGTCTTTTGGAAAATTTTGAGAGGGGCCACGTTCGGCAAACAATTTCACACTGGATTATCCCTATCTATATTATTCCACCGTCAGGGCGGCCAGAGTATATCCAGCCCCTACCCACCAACTCTCACTCTAAGCTCTGAGCTACCTATTATCCACCTACAGTGCGGCCTCGGTTTAAAGGACATTGATATATTTTTGTTGGTCGAAAATTCCTTCCACCTTAGGTGAGTATATCGAAATTTGTACTTCCAACTTAGAATAAAATAAATTAGATTTGTCTCATATTGTTCATGTTTGTTGAATTTATTTGCTTTTAGAGACAGCTCTGCAGTCATAAGAAGATGAGTCAATCTAAAGTTTCTTTCACAAAAAAAGAACTGCATAATATTCAGCTCAAGGGAATTAAAACCCCAAAGAAGCACCTTTCTTGAATAAATATTTCCTCAAACTAATATAGCGAATGACAAAATTTCAAAACAATCCCAAAAAAAATTTTTGCCCACATAAAAAAAAAAGATTTTATTGAAGTTCCTGTTTCTTTCCTGGTAACATTTCTTTTGCGATTTAATATCTGGGCAGTATATTTGTCACCCATTGAGGAATTGCGAGAAAAATTATTATATATCATGTTTATTTTGCATGCCGAAAAGGATATTTTACAATATTTTACTATGAAGGAGATATACTACCACTAAATATACTTACAGTAGCTATAGGTATGGTGGTTGTTTGGTTTCGACATAATATTGGATATCCGGTATAATTATATTTAAAATTTAGTCGAGTATCATCCGTATAATTGTAACAAAAAAAATCCAGCATAGTAATTCCATATTTCCTGATCAATGTATAATGTCCTTAGAAGACACGTTTTTGGTGTTCTCTGCGAATGATAAGTAAAATAATTGAAAGCACATTTAAATGGAAGACAATTTCTTAATAATTATTAAATAAATGGTGATGGTATTTAAAATGCCTCATTAACAAAAATACGTTTTAATTAAATTTATATCTTACTTACTCCATTTGTTGAGCAATATTCTTCTAGCTGGGTGTTGGTCTAAAAAATACACTAATTAATATTCCATCTGAGAAAACATGATTGTGGATTATACAGGGTGGTTCAAAAGTTATGAGGATTTGGCCAAAATCAATAAAACGTCCAAATTTGGAACCACCAAAGTGTCTTCTATCCACAGTTAATGTATGTACATTTAACTTTGAAACACCCTGTATATGGTAAATCCATTAGGTTGGTGACGTACATTTTCATCACCTTGTAATATAATGTCATGTAATTTAAGAACCTTGTATACAATTACTTGTTTACATTTATTATTTAAACTATGACGGTGTATAATTTAATCAATAATTAGATAGACGATAGATGATAGATGTACTATGCATTTTCATTATTTATAACAATCAAAGGTCAGTAGTTTTTATTTATAACTAGAAGAAATAAAAAATTATACAAACCTGTTTTTAAAAATTAAGAAATGTTGTCAACTCTCAGATATTGTATGAAAAATAAACTGCAAGTTTACAATTACAAAATTAAAAATGAATACCTAAAATGTCATTTTCTAAGTTTGTCGCCACTTAAAGTCATTTGGCTATTAATGAGAGCATTCTAATAGAAGCCACCAGAGGCATTGATATTGGGCCTCGCTTCTTGAACGGAAGGCGTAGAATTATTAGGAAAATAAGAGATGGAAATATGTGTAAATAATAAATTAGACAAAGACAAAACACATCATTTCTCCCGGTAGAAAACTCAAGAATAAGGGCCCTGGAATATTACCTAAATGAGGTAGGTACAATACTCATCGGTCATCAGCTTAAAGTCACCACCTTCCGAGAAGCTCTCTTTTTGGCACACCTCACAGCAAATTCTAGTGCCAGAAAGAGACCATTTCGTAAGGTGGTGATTCAGCCATATGGTACATTATGGTATTATGGTAGAATTTCACCCACATGAATATATGCAAGGGAACAGTGGCTGCCTAACAATTTTGTCACAAGTGAAATTATTTATTTAAAATTTCAGACCATGAAAGCGCCCATCGCTTTTTCATTTCAATTAAACATTTATCTACAGAACATTGTTTGAATATTTTAAAATGTTGCTATTACACAGGGTGGGGCAATAGTGCGTCGGACTTCGATATCTCGAGTTCTACGATAGCTAAAAATTTAAAAAAAAATACAAGTAAACTAGATAAAAAAGTCAATAACCGGAAATTATTTTCGAATATACAGCGCGAGCCAAGGCGAAATTACAGGATCAAGTGCCTTTATTTTTAAATGGAATGCTATGTACATCAGTACATTTTTTTGAAGCCTCTTTCTAGACTCTATTCCTTCCTGTATTGACTATCTCCCAACCACTTGAATGTAATGAATTTTTTTTGTTGAAAAAATGCCATCTGCAGATGCATATTGAAAAAAATCACCAAAGTCACAATTATGGGTTTTAAGAAAAACTTATGTGAATACTAATTACGAGACATCTAATTAATGTATTTGAATCATTTTCACGTCCTAAAAATGTCCAGGGTGGCCAAAAATTATTTTTCAATTAAGAACTTTTTAAACTGAATTTTCTCATTTTTTTTCAAATGGAACACCCTGCATATTTTTCAACGATGTGATGTAGAAATGAAAAACGAACGTTTTTTGTAAGTGCTTCTCTACGGCTAATTGCAACCATTTTCTTTTTTATTGAGCAATAAGTACAAAATTCAAGATTAAACTTAAAAAATAGAGGTTTCCTCAAATAATTCATTAGAAAAAATTATAATATGTGCTCCACATGTTGCTCATTTTGATTGACACGTCTCTATGCACTTTTGAAATGAAGCCATTTAGTGAGACAGTTTTTTCCAATCCATTGAAGTAGGTAAATAGTACTGATTCCTTACTGTAATAGTTTTTTTGTAAATTTGTTTGCTGCTTTCGTTATTCGACGAGCAATAAAACCTCTGTTTAGTATAAATTTTCTTGTACAAACGAACATTTATCGCACTTATCGGTCGGCAGTTATCATTTATATTAAATTTAAAATATTTAGAGTTTTATAAAATGAAATTTAATAAAGCGGCACTTGTAGACATGACGTTTGTTTTGGGCGAGTCAGCTAGAAATTGTTTGCTTGCCAATTGAATTTATAAGCAAAAGTATCCTCAAAGAACGATTTCTGATGTTAGCAGCTTCCAAAACCTTCTCGATAGATTTGTGGATACTGAAAATGTCGAATATATGAAAGTGAAGGAATAAAACGTGTTGTCAACGAAAAAAATTAGTTTTCTGTGGTGCTGGCAACGGTTGAGAATCCCCATATTAGTCAGAGAGAAGTGAGCTCATTAATAGGAACAATTTTAAAAACAAATAAATTTCATGCAAATCATATTCAAATGTACCATCTGACGACGATTTTCAAAGGCGTCTACAGTTTTGTAATTGGGCCAGAGAGAAAATGCAAGGTGTCAGCTTCTTCAGTAATGTTTTATTCATTGATGAGGTAACTTTTCATAAAAATGGATTTGTTAATAGACACAATTTCCATTATTATGCTTCGGAAAATCCTCACTATTTTAGGAAAATTGATAACCAGCACAGATGGTCTAAAATGTTTGAGGAGGAATTATTGGAGAACATGTAATAGGGCCACATTCCTTTGATGGTACATTGACTGGAGCTATTTATCTTCATTTTCTAGAAAACTATCTGCCACAATTATTGCTGAATCTTCCTGAAAGGATTCAAAATAGGAAGTGCTTCAGCAAGATGGTGCTCTACCACATTATTTAAATGTAGTTAGACCACTTAAATAATACCTACCCACTTCAATGGACTGAAAAAATGGACCCACCAAATGGCGTGCTAGATACTTAGATCACACAGATCTTACAAAAATTGATTTCTATTTTCTTCCGAAGATAATAACGAGAGGAATAATTGTATCTGACTAACCGAGTGATTTTAGAGAGCAAAGTTGAAGCACGCGGGGATCTCTGAGAAATCATAAATAATAATAATAATACGAAATGGATTATCGAAAATTTGCTGCCTGCAGAGAATGTCGCATATTTTTGAGAGGGAATCTGCGAAACGGCGCGGCGCGTCCATTTAATGTTACACTTTATAGTAGCACAATGGGGTATTTTCCTATTTTTCTCTTATTTGAAAATCGAAAACTGAAGATAAAAATAAGAGATACGGGTCTTCTCTTCATTTTTTCTTTTAATTTAATCTGAAAAAAAAAATTATTTTCGTGACGTCACTAAACGCAAATTCAATTTGAGCGCTAAATGTAGTTAATTTTATGATATTTCATAAAGTTTGTTCATTAATGTTGATTCTAGCAAACTTCAGCTAAGAAAAGAGTTAGACCGAGAGAGATTTAACATAAGTTGAAAAGAGACAAATTTGTTTGAAACTGCTGAACACACCTACAGTCTGCAGTATTGTGCCAGATTTCACATTAGACAGTAACCTCATTTTTCGTTTGTTTATTATTGTAAAAACATAGCAGATAAACTATCTGATCTACCTTCTATCAATATTGCCAGTGTTCCAACAAATTTTTTGTGATGCGCTTAGTGACGTAATTATGAAAAATGTTAACTTTAACCCTTTATAAATTTCTGGTATATTTGTTGTATCACTTGGGATTCAAGTGCAATGGCAACGGATACAGGTACGGGGTATGCACCATATTTTAACCGTTCATGTCAATGAATGAACTTTGGTATAAACTTTTACCACAATTCTGCGCCATTACTCGCCACCTACTGGATAAACGTCAAAAACTGGTACAAGTTTGTATCAAGGAAATCTTGCAGGTTGTGACGTATTTAGTGGTTCTTTAGTACTTTCGTTTAGTTTAAAGAAGTGGTAATGATTGATAGGGTAATTGCCACTTTAGTTGTAAGTAATAGTTATCATAACAAGTACAAGTTAGCTTAAGAAATTATATCAAAAGCTAATAAATATAAATTTGTTATTTTAGGTTAGAAACAGGGTTTCAGAAATAATTAATTTGATGTAGTTCTAGGAATTATGAGTAAGCCTGGCCAAGGTCATTAATCCTACAGAGACGTACTGGGTATGCATCATATCATAATACTTGAATAAGTACAATAATAAAAACAAAAATATTTTATATATTGTGATGTATGTTTTTGTACTATTTCGTTCGCTTTAAATTCATTTTTATGTATTTCCTTATACTTTGTAAGCTTAGTGCTGCACATTATTATTAAAGTGTTAAATGACGTTCACACATGTACATTGTATATCTAAGTGATAACTAATAATAAATAAATAAATAAATAAAATAAATGAAAATAAATTTTATTAATACTGGTACACTTTATAAAAGTATGTACAAAACTCACATTCTTAAGCAGATTTATGATGTAGCTTGGTTGTCGTTATCACAAACTGGAGCACTTCTATAATAACTGTGTAGCATCAGATATGTTCCTACAGTTGTCTCAGTAAGCGATGTTCGCTGTGGTGAAAAAATATGTTTATATTTTGAAAAAGGCCGTTCGACATCTACGGAAGTAATACAGGCATAAGTAAAACACTCTGTGAACTCACTTAACGCAGCTGTAGATGCACCATCACAAATTTGTCTTAATTTGGTAAAATCAGGATCTTTCCGTAATACACCCTCGAATTTTTCAATAACGGCTTATTTTTTGCTTTTTGTCTGTAGCTGTGTATTTACGTCGTACACTATTTGCAGCGATTCCACTAACACAACGAAGTATTTTACAATTTTTCTATTGCGTCGTGTAGTCCTCTATAATTGTTATTAATAGTTTTTAAATCTGTTTCAAGGGAAACATTTTTGAAAGCTTGTCTGGCTTTCCTTAATAGCTGCAGCCTCGTTCGGGTTGAACTGTAGTATCACAGCTTTTATTTGTTGAAAATATTCAGCATAATAAAACGCTGCCTTCAACCACGTTCCCCAACGTGTAAGAATCGGCTCTGATGGTTCCGGAATTCCAGGACACAGTGTGTGAAATGCTCGAAGCCGTTTAGGAGATTTGAGAAATACTTTTTGTATTTGCTATTAATGCATCTACCTCTGGAAAATATTTTCGAATCGTTTCTGCTACAAGATGGAACGCATGCACTTTACACTTGACTTGTTGACAGTTAAAATTTGTCGAAAGTCTCCAACACCACCCGCGTAATTGTTTCTCCAGTACACGCAGTTAGTTTTTTGCTAGCTAGTAAAAGTGGAAATGTTGGTTTAACAGGATGGAGTACACGTACTATAACATTTAAAAATTTTTTTTTGCAATCTGTCGTCTTGTCAACACATAACCACAGCCGTGTATTTTTTAATGCACTTTTAATCCTATTTACAATGTCTTCACGAACACTTGGTACATATCTACGTAACGATGAACGACTTGGTAAATTCACCTGGGGATTGTATTTATTTCAGAACTCCCGAAATGCTGGTTTATCCAATATGCGCAGGGGAACATCACAGGCAATCAGCATTAACAGTAAATCAAACATAAACTGAGGTTCCAAAGAAGACACGCCATTTTTTTTATTTTTAGGCCGGTTACTATTGACATGAATTTTGCAGCCGTATTTATTCCAGCACATTAAGTCTTGATCATAAACTTTACAAATTATTTTACATCCATCATAGAATAAATTCACCGATAAATTTATTCACTTTATCAGCGTATGGTCGTTTTCTATTCTTTACGCTCAACATAATTTATTATTTATTAGTACTCTATGCATCGACCGACAGATAGCAACTGAAGTGTATCGTGTCATCGTCATCGTAAACAAGCGCGCGATGGCATTGGTATTGCGCCCGACCCTGTATCTACCATCGCTTGGCCAGGCTTAGTGATTAGTATAGTAGGATAAATCGCTTTAGTGACGGGACGTGCAAGATAAGACGCTACAGAACGCAGAGCCGGATTTAACTGTACTGCTCGCTCGTTTACTTTTTCAATGTAGGTTTTTGTGCTCAGTTTAGCTAGCAACTATTTAACAATTGTAGGAACAAATATTAGCTCAAAATAAAAGTATTGAATTTAAAGTATTGACTACACATACAATAGTTGCAGTATTCAAGTTCGCTTAATATAAATTGTTACTACCGAGCAAGAACCGCGAGGAGTTAGAGCATTTCCAGGAAAGTATGGGTATGGAATATTAGTATGGAATAAGGAAATTATTTAAAAAGTAACAACAAACCTTTAAAAACAAAAAAATATGTTCTCAAAATAGTAACAGAAACAAATATTTTTCTCAATAAATAAACTAAAAATAAGTTGTTACTATAACAGAAAGACGTATTTTTGTCAACATGAAAAAAAAATAATATTAATAAATAATAACATCCCGAAAAAGAATATTTTTCAAGCACTGAACTACGGAAGCACAAAAACGGAAATAAATAATACAGTTGATATCATAAAATTCACTTCTTCACTTCACATCACTTCACTTTACCTCACCTTACATCGCTTCTTCCTCTGAATCCACGTCCTTCTCACCCTCTTCTCATTTTCAGATCAACTACTATCCTCGTTCAAATTTATAATAAATTTATTTCCACCATATAATCATTAATTCTGCAATTTTTAAATAGACATCCTCAATAGTAATTACTTTCCTAATTATCTCTTCTCATTCATCCCTATTAATTTTTGATACTTAATTTTGAATTAACTCTATGACTTTTTTTATTGAATTTCGGAAAAGTATTTCCTTTTCTGACATTTTTCTTCAATTTACACAAAATTAATTCAATCGGGTTGAAAATACAGCAATATGGCGGCAATCTCCACACTTTGTGGCCATATCTCTCCGCTACAGTGTCTATAATATACTTCTCATAATTTTTCATTTGCAAGACTTCCAAAAGTTATGCTTTATTGTAATTTTTTTCGTAATAGAGTTCATGTTCCATTAAAAAAATTTGTAACTCCAGCTTAGTAGAACTCTTGTTAGGAATATACAGTTGTCTCGAATGGTACTTCACATTGTCAAGAACAATAATGCTATTCGGTTTTAATTTTGGAATTATTTTCATTTTCAAACCATTCTTCAAATATTTCTCCCTCCATGTTCTTATGGTAATCCACGTTATAGTCTTCCATGGTTTTTCCGGACAGTTTTATTGCATTATCAACCCATCAATCAACTGTTCCACAGTATAATATAATCAACCGAGTCTCTTTATTAGGGGGTAATGAGATTGGTTGACATTTCCTAGATCCATCAGTCCATCTTTTTTTTACGGTGTCATGAAAATCATATCAAGTTTCATCTATATAATAAATTCGGTCTAGTGTCCCTTCTGAGTTCTTTTATCTCTCTTAGATATGAATCTCGCCAATCAACTATTCGTCTGCTTTACATAATCGCAATACGTTTATTAATAGCTTGATATTTAAATCCAATTTTTCTCAACCAAGTTCCTAAAGTTCTTTTGGTATATTTTATAATTATTACTTATAATATTACACTTACCAATATTACACAACTCACTGTAAGACAATAACCTTCCTAAATTATTTTCAAAAACAGCAAATAAACAGATATAAAATAATTATTAATACTATATCCTAAAACGCACTGTGTAATAAATCGGTAACAAAACTATATGCGGACCTGAAGTATCACAGAATGTAAGTGAAACTCCACCTCGGTTGCGTGCTAACAAAAACAACAATCATCATTCTCGCTTTAATATATGCGGTGTAAAAGCCGGAAGATGTCATGTATTAGACATTTCCCGCCCTCATATCGCGTCTTACCCCGCACGTCCCATCACAAAAGCGATTTCTCCTACTATAAAACTAAATCCATTTTTTTAAATTAAAGTAACCATCTAATTTATTACATTTATTTTCTTGTGTATCTGTCCTTATCTAAAATGTGTCATCTTCATAATTTTTATGTCATCATATTCTATCGTGCAAATACATAAATAAGATTAGATAATTGTGTATTCTTATGGTTATGTGATGTGTAATAAAAATTAGAATGGGTTGTTTATCCCAAATATGCCTTTAATCTAATCCAGTCCTTCATCAAAACTTTGTCACAAAACTATAGAATGTTGGTAGTTGAGGTTAGATTCCTTCTTTTTTACATGACTTGACTTTTAAGGAAAGGCTAGATTACATTGTATGTGTAAAGTTCAGTTCAAACTTATTTATTTGCAACATAAAAAATATCGGAGGCTTTGATCTCTTTAACGCCGTCAAAGGTGCTGACGTTTTTTGTGTTGCAAATAAGTTTGAAATAAACCTTATATTTATGCATACATAAAGTACAGTAAATCGGCAATTATTAAAATGCTATAAAGAAAATGCTTTGGTAGCTAATGACAATGTTTAAAAATGTTTATATTGCATTCTATGTATATTTTATTTTGAAAATAAACATTTTAGAATTTATTTTTAGAAATCACTAATAATGAAGTTCAAATAATCACTTTTGCATATACGTTTGTATCTATGTACATAGAATGGCAACAATATCATACAAATCGTACACGTGAAATAAGTAAATCTGATGATGTTCAACGATTACGAAATTCCGTTGTACATTTTTACAGTTACACACGCTTTTGCAAGGATTAGATTTACACAGTCATGCATCGGAATAGAGTTAAGAATATATAAGAAATTATACTTACAATTGTCAGTAGTGTAAAAAATAAAACCGTAAACGGTAGAATAATAAAGAACTTAAATCGACACATTGTCACACAAACTACGATTTACCAATAACAAAGAATGAGTTTTAACCTTATCTCAATCAAGTGATAAAATAATAATATATTTCAATTGACTAATCTTATCAGTATTTTATATTTGTGAAGATTTCTGCAAGTTCTAAATATTTTTTATGTTTCACAATCAGTGAAAAAATGATAGAAAGCAAAATAGTATTCAGTCCAGTGAATGAGGTATCACTATTGGATCAAAATGTACATCTATTTAAATTATTTAATAGCGTTTCGGTATGTTATTTTATTTTTAGCAGCAGCGTTGTGTATCCCAATCAAATTTATTTAATACATAAAAGTTTTAAATTACTGTGTTTAATTTGTGGCATATGCACCTATCGAAAAGTAGTCATCTGTATTCTTAGAGTCATAAAAAATCAAAATCGCAAATTATTAAAATATGCACATCTATATTTGACTTCGTCGAGTAAGTTTTTTTGTGCGCTACAACCTGTTATAATTTTAAAGTACTTTCAAGTGAGTAAACCGAAATTTTATTATATTATAAGGGACTACAATATTGTGGTCCTTTCGTAAGGAGTCTCACAGATAAAAGGTTGATATAGGTGTGTGATTGGGAATTTCAGATAAATTAATAATAATAGAAATAGAAACAAAATGGGGATTTTTGGAGATAGGCGGCGAATTTTAATAGCAACTTTTAATAACATATTTAATTGCTAGTGCCCATATTGGCACAAGTAGTTATGTATGTTATTAAAAGTTGTTTCATATGTTCGGCTATTAAAATCTGCCCAATATCTGCAAAAATTCATTTCACTATTTGGATGGAGCCCTATATTGCACTTCAGACACACAATTTTGAAAATTGGAAAATGAGTTTCTTGCTTGTCAACCCAATGTTCCTTCATATCATCTCTTATTTCAAGCATAACTTTGGAAGCAAGTTTTAGCTTAGGGCCAACATTTGGATATGTCAAAATAGCCAACACTATCCTACTAATAAACTCTACTAAAGGAATAGTCTCGTTGCAAAAATGTCGATATAAGTACCACGTATTTACTGCAACACCAATCGAACAAAATCAGAATAGATGCCAGTACCACTTTTTGGACCGAATTTTTGATCTACAAAGTCCACGTATTTAATCAAAATTTTCAACGCTTCCCATTCCTTTGTTATAGAGGTTACAACAGTTGATTGATCTACGAACACATGTGCTGCCTGTCTCTTTTATTTATACTTCTTGGTCCTCCTGTCTGATACAGTCGAGGCAACACTGCAGCCACGGCGATTTAATGTGTCCTTTCCTGGTTATCTATACCCTTCCGGTGATTCATGTGTTGTTAATTAGCCGATATAGTTCTATGAATGCTGTAGCTGATTCTTGTTTGACAATTTCGTCAACTTTGTCGTTTCCTAATACCCTACTATGTCCTGGCACTTAGATCAGTTTGACTGTATTTCGTTCTGCCAGGGCCTTGAGTTCTTCTAGGCATTCCCATACTACTGTTGACGTTACTCTACAGAATTTTAGTGCCACCTGACTGCCTGAGACGATATGGATCTGCTTCTTTGTGTAAGTTCTCTTTAAATTTTTGCGAATACACTATAAAATTGTACACATTTCGGCATGGAATACTGTACTGGGATATCCAAGTGCATAACTTGCTTACCCTTGGGTTTTCACTATGTATACCAAACCATGTTCCTGTTTCAGTCCTGGACTCATCTTTGTATCAGGTCAGTCCTTTATTAAGGAAGTCTGATGTACCTTCCTTCTATGGAAGGGAGGTACATACCAGATCTAGAGCTATGGCTTTAGATCTGGTATGATCACATCGAAGGGATTGTGGAAGGAGTATTTGAGAGCCTTGTGGCCTGACATCTCAAAAATGAAGTCTACCACAGTCTCTTTAATCCTCTCTTGACGCGAGCGAGGGCTATGACGCATCAGCTCCCCAGAATTTTGCAGCATGAGGAGTCCTGTCCTCGCATCCCCTTGTATTATTATGCCTTCTCTTGTTTCAACCAATATTTGCATGAACTCTGCTAAATTGCTTTCGTCATCCAAGTTTGTCGTCATTTGATCATTGTCATGACAACGAGTAAGTATGATACTGACACTAGCATCATGTAAAGTGAAGTGAGATACAGCTTAATCCTTTTTTTACCTCTTATAGAGGGGTATTTTCAATTCGGTCAGACCTCAACAATTTATGTTCCATAAACGTTTCTAGTAAATCCAGAGAATTGAAATAACTATTAATAAAAACGGTACTGTTATCAGGAAGAAAATGTACACAATTTTTGTCAGTTACCATGCTTCATAGGGTTTTCTCCCTCCATTTTGTCACCTGCGTCTATATATGGTTCAAAGTTTATAAAGTATTCATCAAATGTAGTCAAATACCAAAACTTGAATTCAAACCGTATGGGTTTTCCACACAAATTGCTACATGTAATATCGATCGTAGTAGGGTTCCATAGCTTCATCTAAAGAAAAATATTTCCCCATTGATTGAATGCACTCGGAAGAAATATTATTTATGAGATTTATTAGCAGTCTATCTTATAAACCTTATCAGTTCTGTCGAATTTGTCATTGCCATTAAAATGCAGAAATCTATGAAGTGTTGTCAGTTACATGTGGTTTATTATATTTCAAGTTGGCAAGTTTTTTACTACCGAGAGCTAAAATAATTATTGTTTCCAAATCTTTATTATTATGTCTGATTTTTTCCTCACTTCAGTTAATGTTTTCATATCACTATCACTATAAAAAAAATGTTCCTCTTCAAAAATAACTAATTCCCCATGTTTGTTTAGGGTCAAAGCCCTCATATTCTGGACCAAACCGCTTTGCTCGTACAGTTGGAAAAATCTCCTCATCGCTAGATGCATCATCCTGATCACTGTCTGTGTAACTGAATAAGTTATTTTATTCAGTTACACAGACCCAACATGCCACCTGTTTACATAACCATGACCTCAAATAAAATGCTGCTCTGCTTATGATAAAGCATACGCTGGGCATTAATGGGTTTTAAACACTAAAAGAAGATGGATCGAATAGTTGCAATTTATAAAATGTAAATAATTTATATTCAATTAGTTTTGCAATTATTTAAAATAAAGATATGTAAATAAACTAGTTGAATGGACTATATGAAAAGTTGGTGCAATTTTGTATTTACGAAGAAGATATAACTCCTAAACTAATTCTGTCCTAGGTGGAAATATTGTCACAGATTTCAGAGCGACTGGTTATAATTGCTCATTATGAACAAAAAAAAAATGGGCGTCATTATCCAATATAATCAGTAAAATAATGATCTTCCTACTTTGACTGATAAGTTCATATCAATGCTCTTCTCAATATTTTCATTAGCTGCGCAATACTCATCAGTAAGAATTAGTAATTATTTTTTAACAAGGAAAACCAAGTACAGCCAATTTTGACATTTTCAAAACTATTGATATATATTACTCAGTAAGATATGACAATCGAAACGTGAAACAAATAATATCCTTTCGGGACTGCGTAGATCTATATCCGGAAACCAATCAAGATTAAAATAATTTACATAATTTAGTTTTTTATCTCTGTATTAGTTGCAATAGTAAATATATTAATGAGATCGACAAGTGGAGATCTGGTTATCATTATCATATGAACTCTTTGTATATTTAATGTAAAAAGGAAATGAAAATAATAAATAATAGTAAATATAGTTCGATAAATATGTGCTTAGGTTTGAAGTATACAATTGTATATTTCACAAACGAAACTCGTCTCTTACTTTATGAAAGGTTATAGTTTGGTAACTTGTCACTTCAAATCCTACAGGAACTGTAGTTGATTCCTTTAAACCACATTTTTCAAACGACCCCAAAAAATGAAATGGAGTTAAATAATGTGTATTTCTAAGGAGGACTAGCACTATATTACTAAACAAATTGTTCTAAAGGGCATTTCCTAGAGCTGTAAGAATTTATTAAAATTTGAATAAATTATGCTATATTAGAATAAACCATTAAATTCTCGTAGTCATCCGAGTATACGTATACGTATATATAAAATGAGTGAAGTAAAGAGCAGGTGATCATTATTTAATTTAATGTAAAATGCATCCTCAAAAAATTACGTCACATTCAAACTTATCTAGGTAATTCGCTCAATAAATCAGTGGATTTAGGTAATTATTGTATATGAGCATATAAATTTGGACAATATTAAATAATATATTGCATTCTAAGTGAAAACCGCATTAACTGATAATGCTATCATGATTATCTCGATTAGTATCAATCAAAGATGTATATTATAATAATTTTAATCTGACCAGAGAATGATTTATTATAACTTGCACTAATAGGATATCAACTACAATATAATCATTGGATGACGCAATGTGTATAATATAGAAATAAGATAAAACAAAATATTATCACAAACGTCGCCAAAATACACTTGCACTGAAATTCGTTTAATAAAAAACGAAATTTCTTTCCGCATGGATACAAGAATGTCTGCCTACTCGGAAGAACAAAGATAAAAAATGTTTGTGGAAAATAGTTATTTTGAAATAATGCATACTAAATATACTACTATACTATATAATTTTGTAAATTAAAAATATATTCTTATTATAAGCTATGAGTGATAAGATGACAAGATAAAAACCTTCTATGAGATGAGAACTAAAAATTATATAAATTATGTATGTTGTTATTTGAGTCTAGACACAACCATAAGTACTGGATTAGATAATTAAAGTAACAGCACTTTAAAATAAATTTTTAAATAACCAATCAAGACAACTACCACTTGTAGATAATACAAAGAATTACATTACAATTCACAGCACTTTGAAGCAAAAAATTAATTTACAGAAGATAAGATTTTTACTAAATATAAATGTTTTTCTTCATAAATCTTCGTATGGCTTTGTTCAGAAAAAAGAAGATTCTCTTAGGTCAGTTCTGTCAAAATCGGACGAGATCTGATTTTCTCGTCACTCCACCTAAATGTACAGATTTTATGAATTTCTTCCTTCAGTGTAAATAAAAATTTCTACATGTCTGTTAAAGTCTAAAATTTTTAACCTACTCCCAGTTGCATCTCCGTCAGTCATATCATACTTATCAAATAGTGTCACAAATAATTCAAATGTATAAATAAATAACTGCTTTTATTTTTTGAAGGCATTGTAGTTGTTTACTGATTAGGATAACCAGTAATCATTAAATTGTAATGCCTGACTTATTGCTTGTTGTAAATAATCAGAAACTATTTTGTGAGCCTATTTCAAAAATTATAATTTACACTCAATATATTACATTCTTCACTTGTTTTCTTCAACTTTAAGAACTAAATCCTATTCAGCATCTTCAAAATCACATATTCTAGTTTTGAAAATCTGAATAACAAAAACGGGATCTTATATTGGGGGTCTCTATCCCTACTTTACATGCCGCCCTCCGGCATAAAAATGTGTTAAATTTTGTATATCTGTCTTCACTTTGATGGGAATCTCTAGAAGTATGTCAAAACTATATTTTCCAGTTCCACTAGAAGTGGTTGCAGAGGTTCTGTACTTATTTTCAACCCCTGCACAAAATTTTGTCGATTTTTGTGTATTTTCTGTTGTTTTGAAGGCAGTATCTATAAATGTACCAAATGTAGAGTCTCATATTCTCGGAATAAAATCTGTCGGGTTTCGGTTTTGAGGGTAATATCTATGTGTGTCATATTATAATTTTCTTACTCTACTGGAAGTAGATTTTTGGATACATACAAACATAGGAAAATGCCAATTCAAGCTCTCATACAACATTCAAGGTATCATTCATTTCCATGTAAATTCGTTTTAAATTTTACTCGATGCGATAAGTTGAATTTGACTCTCGAATCTGATTCATCGGTCAAGTTCGGTGTTTTCACGAAAAATTCCATTTTGAGTAGATTTTGAAAAGAAAAGTCAAACGTAACGTACGCCTGTCACTTTGACAATCAAATCGCTTCACATCCAAAATTAGTAGATTTGGGAAAGATTTGGTTGATTTCATTGAGATGTAATTTACCGAAGAACACAGCACAGTCCACGCAGTTCATCTGGAAGCAGTTTGTGAAAATAAAATGATGTTCAAATTGAAAGAAATTGAGAATATAAAAACTGTTAATTTTGTTTGTGAAATGAACTAATGAAATACGGCTCGTGGCTTGATTTTCTTTTTATAATTCTCTCTTATTGAAAAATTCAATCGTGTTTCTAGACAACACCACTCGTCCTAAGGACACGTGGTGTTGTCGTGAAGCAACACAAATACGTTTCTCAATAAATTGACAGAATTATCGCAAAAATTCAACTTGTGGTATTACTACTGAAAATCTACCTTTTCAGCTCGTTTAATTTTCGGGCTGCTTTTTCCTCGTAAAATAGTCAAAAATAATTTTACATGGAAACGAAACTATTTGCAAACATTATCATCAGGGACCGCTCTGACGTTTCCGCTGCCGCCCCTCTTAAAGTTATTTTTTCTTAATACAAGATGATTTTAATTTGCAATAAAAACGTATATTTAAAAAAGAAACAAGTATTAAAACTTAACATTTGGTACAAAACAGTATAAATTAAAACAAAATAGAGTTGCAGTACCTATAGATACCTAGTTGTTATATGTTAAAAATATTTATTTAGTTTTAAATACACAGGGTACAATTTTACCGCTATTACGATTTAGATTTTTTTCTCACTTATACCTAAAACCTAAATAAACATTGTTTGTTTGAGTTATAATCAGACGAATTTAATTCTATTTAATTCTTTTAATTCTACAAATTGTTTTGTTACCTCTTTTAAGTTTATTTCATAACTTCATAAGTGTTGTGTTCTCTCTAATAGAGATGATATATATATATATATATATATATATATATATATATATATATATATATATATATATATATATATATATATATATATATATATATATATATATATATATATATATATATATAAATATATGTATATATAAATATATATATATATATATATATATATATATATATATATATATATATATATATATATATATATATATATATATATATATATATATATATATGTATATATATATCTGTTTTCTATAACGTTAACAACTATAAAAACTTTCATGCAAAAATTAATATATGAAACTGCAGGTAAACTTTGATAAATTTCAAAATTATTTTTATGTAAAAAAATATGCATTTTTACAGTATAGAACAAAAATTATTAAATTTTTACAAGTGATCTCTAAGTCTCTGACATTATTCATAAATTAGATGGATTGTCTTCAACCTCTGCCTGCGTATGATACCGCATCTTTAAAATTAATAAACCCAGTGCAAACGAAAAAATTAAATATTATTGTTATCTGCTGATATTAATTGCTGACATCAATAATCCTATAATGAATTACTGAAATTTCAAGGAAAAACATAATAGCAAATGGATCTCAAATAGTAGGTCTAAAAACGCATATTTGATCTATTGCGGGGATTACCCACCTGACGAGTTAACGAGTTAACTAGTATGTAGTTAACATGACAGATATAAATAACATTCCTAAATTTACAGAATGATATGAACAAATAATAAATAATTGCATTATAAATAAATGTCTTAAAGTGAGTCCCTATGCAAACTCTTTGTTTGCTTTTTTATGTTATGGTGATTCTCTTGGTGGGCTAAATTAAAAAAAAAAAGAAGAAAGGAAAATTAACTTAACTATTGTTCTGTACATTCGTAGAAAATTGGTAAACACAACAATCTAAGTAGGTAATCACGGTTTCCATCTATAAAATCAGCAATTTTCCTTCTGGTTATAAAAAAAATATAGTTTGCAAATATTTTCCTGAAAGTTTAAAAGTAATCTGGGATGGCAGCGCATTTTTGTAGCTTTTTTAATTTTTTTTTCTGCAAAACCTCATTGAGTACTGATATACTTAAAATATTGCTTATGTTCTAAACATTTACTAAATTGAGATGAAATGAAAATTTATCTGTCACAACTAAAAACTGAATTTGAATGTCTTATATTTACTGACACGTGGAAACTTGATGATGCACGTTTATTTCAAATTGATAATTATGATATTATTTATAATGAAGGTAGTTCTAACCAGAATGACGGTGTTGTTATTTATATAAAATCAGGAATATATTATGAAAGCAAAATAATTAGATTCGGAGATATAAAAGTAATTAATTTATTGATTATCTTCAACAATCAAAGTATTTCAATAACTGCAATCTACAGGCCACCTTCCTCATGCCCGTATATGTTTAATCAAGAACTTGGGAATTATTTACATGAAAATATTATACATAAATATAGAGTTATAATAGGAGACATAAATATAGATATATTGTCATATTTGGACTATGCGCAAGAATACTTAACTAAACACAGTAAGCGAGGTTGGATATATTTCGGCAAGAAATATTAACACACGAGTTAAAAATTCCTTAAAATCTTGCATCGACCACATTTTCGTGATTGATGCACATGGCTCGGACATATTTAAACGCATTATTTAAAAAAATATCATAACTGCTCATTTTGTTACATTGTCAAATATACAAATGAATAAAACAAACATTGAAGATAATAATAAAAAAAATTATAACCAAAATAAATTTAAAAAACTAAAATCCTTGGCAGATAAGAAAAGTTGTCTGATATCTTAAGTGAAGTTGACAGTACGGTTGATTTATTAATAACCAAATTATAAAATATAGTTAGAGGCAAGCTATAAAATAAAAATACCGAAGAAGCGGAAAAACTGGATACCGCTGGTCTAATTAAATAAACAAATACAAAATTGTATGCACAAAAAATCCCGAAATGATCCAACTAATGTACAGTTAAAACAGAAATATAATGAATACAAAAATAAATTAAGCACTATACAAGTTGCCAAAAATAATTATTTTAAGCAACAGCTTCAAAAAATCAAATTCAAGTAAAAATATATGGGCTACAATAAATAATATGATAGGACACCAGAATAAAAATCAGCTTGATGAAAAAAAATTAAAACTGAAAACGACCATATTGTTACAGACAAAAACAAATTTCGGAAGAATTTGTTAAATATTTTACTAATATAAGTAAAAACTTGGCTAATAAAATACCAAGTAGCAAAAACAAAGGCACTGTTAGAAAAAAGATTCGTAAGTTCTGTATTGATTTCTTTGACAATTGCTGAAGAGGTAAAACTAAATACAACTAATTTAAAAAATCATATATCTCCTGGCATCGGCGGAATCTCTTGTTTTAAAGACTTTGAAAGATAACATTGCGTCTACGTTGGCTAAAATGATAAAAAAAGTCAATAGAGATGGGTTATTTTCCAGCAGCGTTCAAATCAAGTATAATCAAACCAATTTTTGAGGCAAGTAATAAGGAAAATAAAGAAAATTATAGGCCAATTTCTTTATTGTCTAACCTAGCCAAAGTATATAAAAAAATATTTAAAATTCGTCTATCTAGCTATTTAAAAAAAACATAAGTTACTATCAGAAAGACAATTTGGGTTTCGAGAAAATAAATCCAAACAAGATGCCTTAGCTTACTGACTACATAAATTCATCCCTAAATAGGCGTATAAAATCTGCATGTGTCTTTTTAGATCTAGCTAAAGCATTCGACATTGTAAGTCACACTCAACTTTTGCAAACTCTAGAACAAATAAGTGTCCGTTTAAAACTAATAACCTGATGGAGAGTTATTTAACAGGTATGAAGCAAACTGTTCAAGTTGATGATATTAAAAATGAACATAGACTTGTCGAACATGGAGTACCACAAGTTACGGTTACTAGAATCATTATTATTTACCGTATATATCGCTAGTCTGTTTGAAATAAAATAAGCTGGACAGACTGTTTCTTTTGCTGACGATAGTGCAATGTTTTATGAGGAAGACAACTGGGCAAGACTTGAAAATAAAAATTTAAAAGATTTCAATCAAATTAAAAATTAGTTTGACAGTAACTTCTAAAAAAAATTGTACACAAATTAATTCTATTCCTTTTACTGTTACAGAAATTCTCTTCCAACTTATGTTAACTCGAATATAAGACTGATGATACTAATAAAAATATTAACATGCAAAGAACAGAACACATAAAATATCTAGGAGTTTACATAGTTTACATGCGATGGGATGAAATTATTTATTTAATAAAAAAATTAGAGGACTAGTTTATAAATTCAAACAAATAAAACAAATACTAACATACGATCAGTTAAAAATTATATATTATGCATTATTAAATATGATTTGAAGGAAACAACTACTCAGCGGGCAAATACCCCGACCTGCATTTGAATTACACCTTCAAATCATGATAGATCGATAACCAATATCATTTGTCAATTCCTAACCAGACATAGATCGATTTCGAACTTATTTGTTCTCTTCAGTATGCCATAGGTTATGGAACAGACAAATGATAGTGGCCAACCTGCTAGTTATATACTAACTATGGTGAAGTGAATAGTGGTGAGAGGTATGAAACTTCTCATATGGTCTGAATGCTACTATCCGACCGACATCCTAGATGTCTCTGTGGCGGATAGCGACTTGCATCACAGCAAGTACCGAGAGCGGCGACCCCTAGCCCAGGTGGACTAAACTAATGTTATTAAATATGATTGAAGGAAACAACTACTCTCATACCTCTCACCACTCTCTCTCACCACTATTCACTTCACCATAGTTAGTATATAACTAGTAGGTTGGCCACTATCATTTGTCTGTTCCATAACCTATGGCATACTGAAGAGAACAAATAAGTTCGAAATCGATCTATGTCTGGTTAGGAATTGACAAATGATATTGGCTATCGATCTATCATGATTTGAAGGTGTAATTCAATGCAGGTCGGAGTATTTGCCCGCTGATTAGTTGTTTCCTTCGAAATCATATTTAATAACATTAGTTTAGTCCACCTGGGCTAGGGGTCGCCGCTCTCGGTATTTGCTGTAATGCAAGTCGCTATCCGCCACAGAGACATCTAGGATGTCGGTCGGATAGTAGCATTCAGACCATATGAGAAGTTTCATACCTCTCACCACTATTATGCATTAATTGAGTCTCTACTTCAATACGGCATAATAGGTTAAAGAGGTGTATCGAATACCCATCTAAAAATTGAACCATAATACAAAAAGAATTTTAAAAATAATGCTAAACAAAAGCATGCAGTATCCCACAAAATTTTTATTTTCCCAAGTAAAAGTATTAGATATTAAATTAATTTACTGGCAAAACATTGCTAAATTATTGTTATAAGAATAAATATATATATATATATATATATATATATATATATATATATATATATATATATATATATATATATATATATATATATATATATATATATATATATATATATATATATTTATATATATATATATGTGTATATATATATATATATATATATATATATATATATATATATATATATATATATATATATATATATATATATATATATATATATATATATATATATATATATATATATATATATATATATATATATATATATATATATATATATATATATATATATATATATATATATATATATGTACTGAAATATGTCATTATAATACCAGACTGAAAAATAACTAGGGTTTAGCCGATAAAACAATAACCCAAAAGCTTTTCCTATTCTATTCCAAGATTGTACAATATCCTCCTACACCTATGGAAACAAAAGAATTAAATTCAGTTTTTAAATACAAAAATACATTCGGAGATGGCTGTTTGATGAAAGTTTTGAATAGTACAAATATATAAAATGAATTCATAACATCTTTTTATTGATTAAACATTTCCTTTATTTACTGCTATATAATATTTTGTTCTTTTATTTACAGGTAATCTTTGACACCATGCTGGTCTTAATTGTTAGTTAATAATATTTGTTACTGTTCCTTACATTTCTATAATTGTTACTTGTTAATCATTTTTGCGAATATTTTGCACATTTCATGTTCTAATCGATTAGTACCAGTTCTCCAACAAGCTATGCTTCCCGTGGGTTCGCTACTATTATTATATCATAATTTACTCATTATTCCTATTTTCATTATTTTTATACCTATTTAAATATGAGTAAGTATTTAGGATGTTATTTTCAAAAATCATTATTTTGTTCCTTCCTGTCTAAATTTTACGCCATTGTTGATACGAGATCAATTACCTCTTAATTAATCGGCCTTATCTATAAATTTTTACCATTGGTAATTTGCGTATTTTATCACTCGAAAAGTAAATTGTCGTTCGTTACCAAATTATATTTAAGCTATTTACTGCTCTTGTTATTGAACTCTCTAATTATCTTGTTTTTTGTCATAAGTAATATAAATCCAACATATGATTATTGGAAAAAAGAGTAATTATACTAGCAAACAAGAATTATATAATATTACCAAAATACACTATTAGTGTATGATGTATACAACATCCATAAAATAATAGTTTTTGAGACGTCATTTCCGAATACCAATCGAATTTTAATTGATACAACACAGTTATTCTTTGACACAGAAAATGCGTTGTCCGTATAGTAACAGTTCACACATTAGTCAATTAAAGAAAGTTAAAATTGGTTACATATAAAAATTTTTGGATACAATTAGCATTTTTGATATTCAAGCATATCTTTATCATTAAACCTAAACCCTTATTTGTTTTATGGAGGTCATAACAGTGTAAAATAATATACATAATTGTTTTCTGTTAACTGCAAAGTTAAATTTTTTTTTATAAAGGCCCTACATTTTTATGTTATTCGCAGGTTACCAGGAATAAGTACGAAATATCACTAATAGCACCACCAAAACCACCATATCTTGTCTAAGGGTGGTATGGCTCTCAAGAACAAAGTAACTTCCGTTACGTGATTCAATTAGTGAGGCTAAATTTAAAATAAAATTAACGGATTGAGGCTTCGTGGTCTAGAGGTAACGTACTTGCCTCGAAACCTCGTGGTCCCGGGTTCGATTCCCGGTCGAGGAACTGGGATTTTTCTGTGAGAGAGATTAATCGTAGTATACTCGGATATTGGGTGTGTGTCCATTGTCTCTAAATGTGTAGCCCTCTCCCGCACAAGGTCATTCCAGACCTTCAGGGATAAAGGGGGTTGTAATTTCATGTGGTGTGTTAACTTTTTTGCAATGCACTCAAATTTTGATTTGTGCGTTAAAAGTTCTTCAAAACCCTTTTTTTATATATATAGACTCGTCAGTAGAACCGCATAACGAAAAATCTTGGTTATAAATTCGCTTCAAATTACGACGTCCATACAAATATTGATACCACCCATTCACCAGTTTGCTCTTTCTTTACCACTATAGTCTGATGATATACTGTCCGGACAGGCATAGAAATGAATGAAACGAATGTATTCCAAAACGTAGTATTCTTAGATAAACCGACGATACTGAGGCTCGACCGTCTGCCACATTTCAAGTTGCTCTGGTTGGAGCAAACCTACAAACATCACTAGACGAAGACTTTCGTGGTCTGTGGTTCACCTAGGCGTTCCAGTCAATGTAGCCACTGTTAGTACAATTGTACTAGAATAGTACATTCTGAACTAATCGAATATAATAACACATTTGATACAAACCTTTTACCATTTTCGGCAAAATCTGATACATTAATGCTATATTTAGTATTACTGAATTTAGCTGTTTTTGCAGAGATAAATCAGTGTTTTTTGATATTCTCACAATTATTTTAAAGCTGCAAATCGTTTATGTGTATCATGGTCGTAGGGTACAGATGTACTTACTGTCGCCGGCATTCACCTTGACCGCGAAACTCTTTCTCCAGTCCAGTCTATTATTAGCTTTCGAGTTGTGTACACGTTAAGTCATTTGGGCGTATTGCATATTGTTTTTGTGTTTTTATTTTATTTGTTGTACTGTATTGTTGATATTAATTTAATAATAAAGCATGGCAGACGTACGCAGGGGTAGAAAACGGCCATTTGCTGACAAAGTGAATAAATTCATAGGTGAATTCCCGGATTTATTCTATGATGGTGCTAAAATACTTTGTAAAGTGTGCGAGAAAGATTTGATGTGCTGGGATAAGCGTGATTGTGGACTTCACGTAAATAGTGTACACCATAAAAATGAAAAAAATGGCGTGCCTTCAACAACACAGAGTATGTTTGATTTACTATTAATGCTGATTGCATTTGATGTTCCGCTGCACATACTCGATAAACAACCATTTCGAGACTTCTGAAATAAATACAATGCCCAGATGAAGTTACCAAGTCGCACAGCGTTATGTAACTATCTACCAACTGTACACGTAGACATGCTAAATAAGATGAAATGTGAATTAAAAAATACAGGCTGGGTTATATGTTGATGAGACAACAGATTGTAACAAAAAAAATTATATTTTATATGTTATAGTACGAGTACTGGACCCTCTTAAACCGACAGTTCCACTATTACTAGCTAGCAAAAAACTAAGTCAGTGTACTAGCGAAACAATTATCAGGGTGGTGTCAAAAAGTCAAGTGTTGATGTTTGTGACTGATGGCACCGTTACAATGCGTTCAGTAGGCCGTTCTTTGCAAGAACAAGGTTGTACGTTTATACATGTTACGTGTAAAGTGCATGCTTTACATCTTGTGGCAGAAACTATTCGATAAAGATTTCCCAGAGGTGGATGCATTAATAGCAAGTACAAAAAAGTGTTTCTTAAATCTCTTAAACGTCTCCGTGCATTTCATAGCAAGTGTCCCGGTATTCCTGAACCACCACAGCCTATTCTTACACGTTGGGGAACATGGTTGCAGGCCACTTTTTATTATGCTGAATATTTCCAACAAATAAAAGCTGTGATACTACAATTCAATCCAAACGAGGCTGCAGCTATTAAGGAAAGCCAGACAAAATTCGAAGATATTTCCGTTGAAACAGCTTTAAAAAATATTGCGAAGAACTATAAACCATTACATGAAAGTATAAAAAAATAGAAAACAGTGCGTTGTCGTTAGCAGAGTCACTGCAAATAGTGGACGAAGTAAATCTACTGCTACACGCTATAGGAGAGGCAACAAATGAGAGCGTTAAAAAAAGTTCGCAAGTGTGTTAAATAAAGACACGGGTTTAACAAATTAAGACAAATATGTGATGGTGCAGCCCCAGATCTGTTAAGTGCGTTCAAAGACTATTTTACGTATGCGTGTATTACATCAGTAGATGTCGAACGGTCGTTTTCAAAAATATAAGAATATATTTTCATCAAAGCGAACATCACTCATGGAGACAACCATAGAAACATACCTGATGCTGCAAAATGGCTACACATCTTCTCCAGTTTGTGATAAGCAAGCTAGTTCATCAAGCTAGTTAAGAGGGTAAGTTTTACGTACATTGTTATAAATTGTAACAGTTTATTGTTTCTCGTATAGTGAATTTCGCGTACGCCACTGTCCTACGTAACATTTTTGACAACCCTAAATATTATTTATAATCAGACAAGTGGCGCCACCTTACCAGTCGCGGTGTAAGTGTGGTGTTAAGACATGTAGTATGGTTGTTGTTTGCCTTTCGTTTTATGTCGGTAACTATCGTCAATTGTTTTTGTTTAAAAATTCTAGAGATAATTTTTTAATTGTTTGTTTCGTTAGTTAATATACTTATTGTGTATTACATTCCTTAAAAATTGTCTTTTTCTCTTTACCAATGAATAACAACTTTCTGCTTAACTCGCAACCCTAAAAATAAGTTAGAGAAAAAGAACAGTAACTAGTTAGTACATTTCGAGGTTAGGTATCTAATATATTTCAAGATCATTATTTAGTGTTTGAATTTTTCATTCTAGCAACACTGCTTCCAGTTTCACATTCACATGCAGACATACATAGACCAACTTGTGCAACATAGTAATACAGTTGCTATACTACAAATAAAACAAGCAGCAATTTGTGTAATAGAAAAACCGACTTCTGTACTGTTAATAATCCAGTCGCGTTTCGTGTCATTTAACCGAATATGATTTGCGAACCTGAATAAATTTTACCCTTTCTACCGAGTTATAATCAGTTAATACCTGTTGTATTCGAGCGAAGTTGTAGTTTTAAATGGTAATATATTTGAGCCGAGGTTACATGATTACTGGCTTGGTAAGTTCAAAGTTGTCAACTACAGCAGAAAAAAGGTTGTCTGATATTAGATGCCTTGTTTGAGTGACAGAGGTCTTTAACTTTAAACCTTATACCAGAATATACTTTCAGATAATTTGAATCAGTCAACAAAAATTTACTCCATGAAAAGCTCTCCTCAATCAACATGAAACCAGCAAAAAATTGAAGATTTTCATCAGCACTTGAATAAGTTTAAAATTTTACAAGTCTTTCGTCGCCATATTGTAAATGTGATATCCAAAGTGGGTTTTGTGAGTATCTCACGAACAGTTAGACCTACATGATAAAGTGCTAAATACACTCATACTGTCCAAGTTGGATAAGATTGTAATATTAAAAATAAATTTTACTTGCTATATAGGGCTAAAAGAAACGAAACATCTTTGAACAATCACAGTTTCATTTGTTTTAGAAAGAAAAAAGCGGCTCAACATTGAGAATACTGCTTACTTGCATATTTGTTGCGTTTATCATCAGATTGAGTTGTGGCGTGGAAATTAAATGCTTGCTGAAATTTGGGGATAGCAAGGTAAACATAATTTCACGCCTATTCCGTCAGCAAAATTACTTGCTCATATAATATTTAAAAAAATATTTTTGCAGTTGTACTGAAGGATGTGGCTAGGCTTGTAGGTGTCGAAAAATGGATTGAGGTGTGCAAGTATTTATCTAAATTAAACTGGAGGTTCCTACGAAGATGCTAGTTTTCCAAACTCAACAAAAGATGACGAGTCCGCTGGCGAAAATACCAACGAAGATAACGATGAAGATATTGACAATGATAGTGATACAAACCCAGTTAATGGTAGAGATAACATCATCCAGAATGACTCGGATACTTTATACGTATATGTAAAGGTAGCGTAGGAAAGGATTTTCCTTAAAATTTCTCGATGAAGTAAACAGCTAGTAGAGCAGATTAAAGAAAAGAAGACAAATTGGATTAAGCCAAGTGACGTTCTGAGGATTAGGTCTACTGGAGGCACCACGTAAAAAAATACGCCATATGCTTTTCCTCTAGGGTGCGGTGATGCGGACATAAGTGCGAGTATAATTACATGATCCAAATTAAAAAAATGTACCTTTTTGTTCTACATTTTCAAGAATTGAGAATTACGGCTCTTCTTTAAAGACAATCTCCATATCTTCCAGCATAGTATTAATAATCCTTTTCGCCGTTTTGTTTTACCCACAAAAAAGAAACTAGATCTTTTTTATAAGAAATTGCACGCTATATAACTTTTGTAAGCGCTACTGTAGGAGCAACCGTTCGCTGAATGTTTACGAACAACTTATTTTAAGAATTTTTTCAACTTGGCAGCTCAAGCTCATATAAGATCATTGAGAACTTTTAGTATGTTAAATAAAAATGAAAATGAGCATTTGTGCCAAAAATTAAGTGTATTCTAATCTTGTCCGCTATTTTTCCTAGTTTTCTTTTACTAATAAGAAGCCATCATGACATGCAATGACTTAAAATGCTAATGTTAACTATGTTAATATAACCACCACCATAACTATTAATAAACCAGCGTAAAAGACCTCAACTTCACACAAACAGGAAGAAAAACTACATTTTTATCACAACATATATATTGTACATAATGAAGACGTAAGTATATTTATGATAATTAGATACAAAGCTATACATTTCTTCTAATGCTTTTACATATTAATGTAAGACTTTTGAAACTGAAATAATTCTAAATTATTTTCGTGAAAATGGTGTGTTTTACTAAGATGAAAATTTGCACATGATTTACAGCAAAGTCTTTTAAATCCACTGAGTTTACAATATTTATGAAGCAGACTAAATGCACAGTATTCAGACTGATCTTCTTTACAGTGTTTCTTTTTTCTTCCTCTACATAGTCGATTAGTATGTCTTGTGTGATTTCCAATACACGTACGTTTTTGGATAGGAGGTGCTTCTCCACAAGTGAAAAAAATCTTCGTCTCCTGGTGGAGGACAGTGGGAAGATCTAGTTTGTATTCCAGAACCACAAGATACAGAGCACTAAAACATTATGTACAATACAACCTCAAGAGATTCTTTTATTTTAATAAAGGGGTATTATTCTATTGTTATTACTTTCTTACAAAAAGTATATTAGTATAAAGATGGGATACTATCATATATTTTTTATTACTTCAAGGTTTAATTCATATGCACATTTTAACCTTCCAATATCCGTTCAAATTTTAATTTCAACAAAGTGCAGAAATAACGTCACTATCCAATGCTATTTTTTGATAATGAAACGATTAGCACCGTTGCCAGTTCTACTACAGCATGATGTCTAAGAAAATGATGTGTTAATACCACATACAATTTACCTGAGTCCATTCTCCAAAAGTCCAATAAGACGGGCAAGGTTTCCTGTTGCAGGGCTTAGCCGAGGAAGGTTTTATGCCAGAACATTTTTTTGGATTGACCATGTGACGCCAAGGTGCAGTTATGATGGTACCGTTATGATTAAATAATATATTATTCAGCACTGAATTTGGTACACAATATAGTTCTCTATTCTGCATGCCACTAGCACCACAGGATGTGGTACATGGTTCCCATTCTCCAGCTAGCCACTGAAAGTTGCACCTGAAGAATATATTTATATTTTTACAGTATACACAATGAGTAGCGGTGAGAGGTATGTGAAACCTCTCATATGGTCCAAATGCTACTATCCGACTGACATCATAGATGTCTCTGGCGGATAGCGACTTGCGAAGCAAGTACCGAGAGCGGCGACCTCTAGCCCTGGTGGACTAACTACTGTTAATAAATATGATTTGAACGAAACAATTACTCAGCGGGCAAATACCCCCGACCTGCATTGGATTATACCTTCAAATCATAATAGATCGGTAGCCAATATCATTTGTCAATTCCTAACCAGACATAGACCGGTTTCGAACTTATTAGTTCTCCTCAGTATGCCATAGGTTATGGAACAGACAAATGATATTGGCCAACCTGCTAGTCATATACTGACTAAGGTAAATTGAGTAGTGGTGAGAGGTATGTGAAACCTCTCATATGGTCCAAGTGCTACTGTCTGAATGACATCATAGATGTCTCTGGCGGATAGCGACTTGCAAAGCAAGTACCGAGAGCGGCTACCTCTAGCCCTGGTGGACTAACTACTGTTATTAAATATGATTTGAACGAAACAACTACTCAGCGGGCAAATATCCCGACCTGCATTGAATTATACCTTCAAATCATGATAGATCAGTAGCCAATATCATTTGTCAATTCCTAACCAGACATAGACCAGTTTCGAACTTATTAGTCGCTATCCGCCAGAGACATATATGATGTCAGTCGGATAGTAGCATTTGGACCATATGAGAGGTTTCACATACCTCTCACCACTACTCAATTTACCTTAGTCACTATATGACTAGCAGGTTGGCCACTACCATTTGTCTGTTCCATAACCTATGGCATACTGAGGAGAACTAATAAGTTCGAAACCGGTCTATGTCTGGTTAGGAATTGACAAATGATATTGGCTACCGATCTATCATGATTTGAAGGTATAATCCAATGCAGATCGGGGTATTTGCCCGCTGAGTAGTTGTTTCGTTCAAATCATATTTAATAATAGTATACACAATGATTTCCCGATTTTTTGTATCAGTTTGAGCTTTCACTTAATTTTCCATAGATTTGAATGTACGAGTAATAATTAAGGATCGCATCTCAGGTAGTCATTTCGCGAATATCAGTGGCGGAGTCAGCACTTTAAGATTTTCAAATGAAAAATAGTATACAATACAAATTAGAAAAGATCCTACCTTATATTTTTATGGCTGATTTTTGTAATTATTATTTTTTGGCACTAGAATAAAAATATACTGTTAATAATTATCCTAAATGATTTGGAGTTAGATTCCGACACTTGGTCATTAAAAATTCATTTGTATTCTAAAAACGACAGATGTAACTGGAGCGTATTTAAAATACTATAGGACGGTTAATGACACTAGCCGTCGAGACTGTATTGAAAGAAAATCTGAAAGATTTAAAACATTCAATTTTTGTGGATACAAAATAATTATTTTACAGCTTTTTCAATAAAGCTCTATGCCAATAAACTCTAGTTCCGCGCTGTTTTGTGTCCATGGTATTTAGCAAAGAAACCATCGAGACATTTTTTCACAATAACACAATAAAATGACTAAGACTCTGTCGAAATGTAGTTGCAAGCTGCTAATTGTCGGGGTCGCGTGGCAAGCTCATACGTGTCTTCAATTGCGATGTATGTAGGTGGTGGAGGTTCTGTCTTACACGTATGTCTGCTTATTTATTTATTTGAATTGCGAAGTATGAACCAATCCGCTTTATATTGAAAAGGGTTTAGACCACTGCGCACTCAAGTGCGCTTTATTCATTTAATAGCTTTGGTTCTCCCAAACTGTATTTGTAAGCAATATTTGGTTTGGTTAGGTCAGAAAACAAAAGTTTTAAATTCATTCTCTCGATAGACATAGTACTGTAAAATCATCATTATAAATTTCAACTATTATGTTATTTCTCTTGTAAATATATTTATCTACTTTAATTTATTAAATATTGTGTTTTACTATATACACTCAACAATCCATGGTCCTTCGAACATTTTAAAAACAAGCAAATTGTTTATACATTTTGCACGTGGTTACGTAATTCTATTAACCTCATCAAAGCCGATGCGTTTTGTGAATTTCTATTCTACTTTTAAGTAGCATTCTAACATATATTTTTCTTCATTTGAGAATTTGTGCTCCAGTAATAATAAGTATTCTTGAACAATTTGCAATAATGCTACTACTGTTTAGTGAACAACTGTCAACTAACAGTAATGCATATTATTTGTTTTAAAGCACAGCCTACTAAATTTTACTGAAAGTTATGTGTGAATTTGGTCATTTTTGGAAAAGCATTTTTAAAATTTTACTAATTACTAACTGCTTTGCATGCAAGAATGCCCTTGATGAAGAGGATTTCTTTGTTAAAATTTTGAACACTTTTATTAACAATTTTATGACAAATAAAACCTTAATTATCGTCTAAATATTGTACAAATAAAGTATCTTACAGTAGATTTTAAGTACATAGATAATAATTAGTCGCCATCTGAATAAGAAACTTCTTTGTCTCTGGCTTTACAAAAACTTTTTGATTTTCCATGGGCTATGATTTTGTTTTGTTCAGCAATAGATAACTTTTCTTAAATTAATGTCTTGGAAAACAATTGTTCTCCGGCATGTGATAAATCATCTGAAAGCCCTTTTTAAACGCAATCTGAAAAATGAAAAATCCAATATGGCTGCCATAAGAAGAACAAAAGTTATCTCAGATATCTCAAAAACAAAAGATTATCGAGCATTCATTTCTAGACCAAAATATTAGTCTTCAAGAAGTGTCTTAATGATGTAAAAGTCTGAAACTTGTCTGCCCAAGGATTACTCGGCTACAGCCAAAAAGAGAAATCACAAAATTTTTGTTTTTTTTTTGAAAAATCTCAGACACGCTTTTAGTGATTTCTTAACGGATTTGGAGTCAGTATCAAATTTGCTCAAACTTATCCTAGTTATCTGACCTTGTAGCATCGAATTTGGGACACATGGTATGTGTAATAACGCACATGGCTAAATTTTCATAATGGGAATTCTACGAAATTTGAATTTATTTAATCAACTCCAGATAATGCTAAACACTCATTCAGTGTATTATCCAATTCTACATTATTATTTCTAGAAAAATCAATATGAAATAAACCACCGTTTAAAAAAACTTTACACTAACTACGTTCTCCCTTGTTGAATGTTTAGTTTTACAGGATACTAACCCAAAAGTGTTGCATTTCTCAGATTCCAGTCTGGGTTTCAAAAGGAGCGAACAGAAAGTCCTTTTAACTACTTTATTGCTTTTATTATCCCAACATGCCGTCGTTTTCTGCCGGTGTCCTCCTCCGCAGCTAGCACTGCAGGGTCCCCAACCTCCCATGATCCATACAAATCGTTTTGAGGGAATTAAAAAAGTTCTTATGGATGGAATATTCCGTACTATAGGATATATTTATTCCAGATTCAATTTCTCGTTTGGGAATAACAACCTATAAAAACAAACTCGATTAATATAACTCGTTTTTTGCAGAAAATGTAGATAGGAAATTTAAATAGATATAAGATTTTCGTAATGGAATAGTCATGGAGTGATTTTGAAATTATTTAAATAAAAAGTAAATGTAATACAGCTAATGAAATTGCGTTATTATTGCAAGAATTTCATAGACATTTGGAAGTTTTAGGTATAATCATCATAAAATAAGAAAATAAATATACGTAAATATCATGCATTGCCTATTGTGATATTTATTTTTGAACTACCACGACAAATTTAAGACAACACCTTACGTTTGTGTAAATAATCGTACTATTAGCAGCATTTTAGAGCTAAGCAACACTATTTTTCTTAATAATTAAGATGTATAAATATACAAAATATTAACTAAATTATTTTGACTTATTCTATCAAAGCCAATTACCTAGTCAAAAAGTTGTAAAACAAGAAATTATTTCTTCAATAAAAAACAGAAAAAACTTTCTTTCCTATTTTTATTTTTAGAGGACTTTCAGCGAGGTACATGTTCAATTCATTCTACTTTTCGTCCGAGTTTTCGGACTTTTTCAAGGTTAAAAGCTAATATAAATTTCCCTATTTTAATGTCATTGTATGGGTTGGTTTTATTTTGTTTTTCATCATTTTTTATTTGGTAGATATGTGATGTACGTGTAGTTCGTCGAGTTAGGCTGAGAAATTCTGTGCCTAACTCGTCGAACTACACATACATCACATACCTACCAAATAAAAAAATGATGAAAAACAAAATAAAACCAGCCCATACAACGACATTAAAATAGGAAATTTATATCAGCTTTCAACCTTGAAAAAGTCCGAAAACTCGGACGAAACGTAGGATAAATTGTTCATGTACCTGGCTGAAAGTCCTCTAAAAATAAAAATAGGAAAGAAAGTTTTTTCTGTTTTTTATTGAAAAAATAATTTCTACTTTAACAGCCAACAGCTTGTAAAATATCATATGTAAAACAAGGTTTTCAATTCTTATATAATAAAATTAATTTAAAAATAATTTTAGTATAAATATAGTCATTTGGTAATGGCATAAAAAATCGTTAAATAATCAGAAGGAACTTGTTTTGATCTTAATATAATGGTAATTATTTTATACTTTCTTTAAGTATTTGTCTAAGGTTTTTGCATATTCCAACAACTCTTGTCTATATAATTTCTAAGAATGCTAATGAAAACTGGTGCATACACAAATGACACCAAGAGAAAACTCCTTACAAGTTAAATCGTATAATAATGTTAGCCATCAATAATAATTGATCAAAAATTATTGATCCCCTACTCGTAATTCAAATATAAGATACATTTTTGGAGAATTTTTAAATTTTTTTCTAAGGTACCGCTAATATTTGCTAATACACTTTTTCATATAAGCAATCGGTCTAGAAACAGGGGTACAGAGAAGAATAATAATAAGACGCCTAGTTCCATCATACACCCAACAAGTAAGACAACTAAGAAGTGCTGAGTTGAAATATTCCAAAACAACAAAGTATCGGTAGTCGCTTCGTAATTAGTTTTTTGGGTTATGACTAGAGATCGGGAGGTAGCGATAAATTCCAGAGACGACTTCTACTTAAGTATGTAGATAGAATATTATATTGAAAACACCTAATGAAACATTCCCAAACAATATGAAATGATAAAATATTCTTCGTACGTATTATGCAGTAAATCTGTATTCTCTATAAAAAAGGCTTTTATCAGAAAATTTGACGGCCTGCTGCTTTCAAAAACAATTACTACAGACCAACATCTTGAGGGGGAAATGGTCCAATAACAGTCGACTGCATATGGGCAAATCGCGCCCGCTTGTGAGGTTACTCGTCTATCGCGTTTACGCCCACTGCCCAATGTGGAAAATAAATAACTACCTCTAAACATATAAGGCGATTTGGGGCGAACATAAATTAACATAAATATTTATGTTTATCTTGATAATTTGACGTTGTCACGAAAATGGATATGTGAGGGGAAGTGATTATGACATCATATGCTAAATGTTACTTGAGATAATCAACATAACCAGTTCCAGAGTAGTTTATGTCAATTATGTGAGTTGTTTATGGCGCATAATATTGTAATATGTAATAACCGTAACTTCCAATTAGGACCCACGACAGGAACGCAGAAATGTGGATATTGAAATCAATGTAGGGGAAACAGATTTTATAATCTCCGTTGACCTTAAAACCGGCAATGAATTGCGAATATGCGAATAACCTAACCCCAACCGAAGCTGACATGACATAATAGATAGGTATGTGGTAACTTGTGCGCTTTCGCGACATAATTTCATTATCTTGAGGGTCGCGGAGTGGGGATGAAATCCGCCATGATATAACATAAATCACTTTTATGTCGCCCCAAATCGGAAAAGTCTGTTAATTTTAGCAACAACTGAGTAACTAATTTGACGCAGTGGATGTCTTACATTAAATTCTCGAACTACTGCTCTGGCAGAACGGTTATTTTCGCCAGTAAGTCTAATTATCTCAACCTTTTCATTGAGACTCAACCACTGTTCAGCTATTGTGCAAGAGAAGAATTTAAAAAAACACAGGTACGCGTTTGACGTTTTTTATGACACTTGCCATATTTTCTTGTTTCCACGGCAATCTTTGCTGAAGTCTAATACTTAAGAATTAAATTTCTGAATAATTGCAAAATTTATGAAAAATATCAAAATACGCATATTTTGATGAAACTCAGTATCTAGAGGTATATTTTGATTCTGAACAACTTTTCTTAATAATTTGTTGCTGTATCTCTAACGTTAAGTAAAATATAGACATATCACATTTTTGAGTGAACGCAGTGGGTTGGTGTGACAATTGAAAATATATTGAAAATCATAAAAAGACGTGCCTTGAAGAGTTTCAAAACAGAAAAAAATTTGAAATCAATCTGTCGAATAATAACCGAAATATCAAGGTTAGACACACCTTGATATTTCGGTTGTGACGGGACACACCGTATATTCCTGGAATATTTTAGGATTATTTAAATACATATATACTCTTTTGGGAGCATTTAGAGAATATTACAGGAATATCTAGTGCAGTCTGGGAACTATGTTAATTTTCGTTATTTTTTTTATAATAAATTTAAATAAAGGTGTTTAAAAATGATTCTCGTTTTACAATAATAACTCTAGATTACTTTCTGAACACTTTTATGGAAAAAAGTGTGTGGCAATTATTATACCGTATATTTGTCATGGTAGCGAGAATCAAAACATAAACCGTTCGGAAAAGGGTTATTTTTTGCATAGAAAAAGTTAGAAAAAATTACCTGCTTTCCATAACCGGAGAAGAAAAAATATATTACGAGTACAGTTCATACAAGCTTACCAATATAACCATCTCGGCATAAAGAGGTCCTTTAGCCCATATATTGTGTCTATTATTATATTTTCTGTATGAAAATTTTGTTCCTTCTATTATTTTGGTGTGGATAACAGTATTTGGTATAGTCACTGTATATTTTCTTTTCCGGCGATTTTTCAGTACGAAAGCTACAGCTGGATTTTCCGTATGATACATCGTAACATTGATTTCCACGTTTATCTCCCTTGCCATTCTCGGCAGAACTGAGACCCTACTGACTTCTGGAAAATTGAATTTATGTAGTACAATTTAACGTTGATTTCGTAAATTGCTTACCTCTCTTTAACTTTCTTTCGAAAGACAACTTGATTTCAGAACATTCAAAGTTATTTCCGTCACATATTCCGCATCTATCTCTTTGAAGCTGTGAGTTTAGATTGCCGTCGCATCCAATTATTTGACATTTACCCTAAAATATAATAGCAGCAGACACAGTTACTTTCCATTTGTATAAAAAAGGAGTTATTAACAAAGCCAATAAAATAACATTAATACAAAACCTACAATGTGAGTGAAAAGGTAATCATTTCTATTTTTTTTACCATTTCCGAATGTAGTTGATACAGAAATCACTTTAAAAGATAAGAGTACCAATTATCTAAAATTAATAAATTATTAAATTACTTAGAAATAGGTACTTTCTTATTTTAGGACTGGCACTCCTTTATTTTTTTTACATATTTGTGAAAAATAGTTATATGAGTTACTTATGCGAAATTATAAAAATAAATTATAGTTTAAAAAACTAAAAAAAAACACACTAGGTAGCTATTAATAAAAGTGGAATTATCATAAAAATATAGTAAAAAAAGCACCCCACGCTTTTTACAATAATATGATTTTTTTTTGTCAGTTACTTCATTCTTATTTTTTACTTTTTAGTTTGGTTTGCTATTAAAGCATGTTTTTTTAGTTTTTTAAATTATAATTTATTATTTTATTTTTTAGTCATGAAACGAAAACAAATGTAATAGTCTTCAAGAATTTTTGTCGAAATTTTTTTAATCAAATTTTTTTTCCAAATTTATTGATTTGGATTTATATCGGAATTTTTTTTTTATTTTCTTTTTTCAAATTATTATTATTATTATTATATACCGCTAATGGGGAACACGAGGATGTTTCAAAATTCCGGTGGAAGCGCGACGAATTTTTTACGTAAAAGGGGTGCTTTTGCGCACATTTTGCCCTTATAAACATAGATGGTTTGTCCACCCGTTTTCGCGGGGGGGGGGGGTGAATTTTTAAATAATGGTTTTTTCGAAAAAGTGGTCGCCTCGATGCACGTATGGGACCACTAGACGAGTACAACGCCGTCGAGATCGCTTCGATAGCTCTTCCCGTTGCCGAGATTAAGCCCAGGAAAATTCCCCCCCCTTGCCGCCCAATGAGCAACAAGAGTAGCCTACACCGAGCCTCCGAGCCCCGTTTTGACTACGTGGGGGGCCATGGGGGCGACACGATATGAAAAAACTTCCATCTCGACCCATCCCTCACCATTGGCGTGCGTGGAGGGGATAGCTACATCCCCCGAGTAGAAACGAGGGGGGTCGCGACCCCCAAATGGTAAAGGCCAATGGTCAGGCCTACAAAAAAAGTATAGGGATACTAAACGCGTACGACGCTCCGTTTGGCCTGTACAAGGATCAAATCGATCGCTTCTTCGCGTTTTTTTTTCAAACGGTTGGGAAATATGGTAAATATGCAAATTAAGGAACGCGCTTTCGTGGGGAGCCGTCGTTCGACGGGGGGTTTTAGGGAAAAATCGAGGGGGGATGGGGGTCGGGGATGGGGGCTAATTTTGGAAAACGCCTTTTCGGCAAATTCGAGCACGGCGCGACGTTCTCCGTCGCGAACGACGCGAAAAAGTCTTATGACCGAATTCGATCCGAGACATCGTAATGGCGCGGCGACCGTCGACGCGCCGAAAATTTTCGATCGTCCGAGAATAATACTTCGTCGGCAGATTAAGAAACGCGCTCCCGTGGGCGGGCGTTACTCGAGGGGGGTTTCCGCGAAAAAAAATGGGGGGGGGGGTCAGGGAGGGGGGCTAAATCCGGAAATCGCTTCTTCGGCAAAATCGCGTACGGAGTGACGTTCTACATCGCGAACGGCGCAGAAAAGTCTAATGACCGAATTCGATCCGACGCATCGTAACGGCGCGGCAGCTAATAATATACAAATTTTTTTTTCGAAAAAGGAGGATGCCTTGCACCGCGCCAAGCGAGCGCGTAGCGCTCGCTTAACATATGCGCATATCGGAGGTGGACCATTGGTTAGACTTAAAAGGTTGTAATACTTGTTATATTGCTATTGTTGAATTGCTATATATTTTGACAAAACGAAAGAATTAAATGCTTTCAAAAAAAAAACATTGTTATCGTAAATTGGTAACTAGTTCATCTTGTATTTCAAGTATAGTATGAGTTACGGTATTCAATTAGTGGTTAACTTTCTGCCAACTTATCATGGATGCGATATTTTGGCGAATGCGCCGATCACACAACTTTGACATCCGCTTAGAATTTTTTTTAAGAGAAATGCGTCGACACGCATTCAAATTATTGTATTGTCATCGATCCTTAATACGTGTGCAAATTTTCAGTTTAATCAGACGCCTTGAAGTTGGTGAAAATTACGTTGAAAGATTCCGCTACATAGATAGATACATACATGTGAAGCTAATATAAAGCGTGTAATAATAACCTTTTGGTTCAGAAGTTCTACTTTCATACTTGAATATATTGGCTTATAACTTTTTTCAATGTAAATTTACAAATTCAAGATTTTGAATTTGCAAGTTTTTTTGCAAAAAAACATCCAAACTATTTTTTACTCTTTTAAAATGTTGTAATTGCATATAGTTTCGGTAAAAAAAATTCTAACCTAATTATTTCCAAACCATATTTTTATCACAATTGTCAGTGATAAAAATATGGTTTGGAAATATTCTGTGTCATTGCTGGAAAAATGATATGTATTTTATAGGAATATTAAATTATTACACTAAAATCAAAAAAGTATGGCTTTTACTGATTATGTAAAAGATATTGAATATAACGGTGGGTATCACCGTTTGCATTTATACAACGATTAGTTTTACGTAAAAAAGTTTAATTGTACTCTTATCAGTATTTCTTCATTCTGGTGCTCACACCGTTTTGTATCCTTGCGAAGAGTTGCTCTTCAGCGTCGATTTGGAGTTGTACACTTTTTCCCTTGATAGCTCCCCGAAGAGCTTATGTTTCTTATGGTGAAGCAATATATCACCAGGCGGTTCAAATGTAATACAGGAGTTATTATTATTTCCCTTATATCCCATCACATCATACCAAGAAGACAAATACCGCATTACATCAATTAATTTTTTTTATATTTCTAACGGCGAAAACGATTATATGTATATTTCAGTGTCAAAATTATTTTAAGAAAAACACGTTTCATCTTCTTTACATTGTGATAGAAGAATTAAAATATTTCATAAAATTTATTAATCACAGATAAAAGCATACAAGGTGTTCTAGAAAAGAGTTTCAAGAAAATTAACTAAACTCAGTTCATCTGTACAAAATAGTCTACTTCATAAAAGTTAAGCCCTTTAAAAAGGTGGGAACAGTAACGATTTTTTTAAATTGCTGACATTAGCTTAGAAATGGAGGGTAAGAGTAATGTATCCATGCGAAAACAAGTACTCAACTTGTCATAAAAGACTTAAAATATTGATCAAGGATTATTGCTTTCTTATAATGTCTTCCTTAAAACTCCAAATTTTTTTGTAATTTTTTTCGAATAGGTTCATTCATAAATAAAAGCTAGCTGCCAAATTTTAATTTCGATATCAACAATTTGGGTTAAAAAATAACCATAATAATTTTTTGGTCTATTAGAAAAGCTGACAGGGGTAAATGTTTGTGTAGAGAGTGTTTTTGAAATACATGAATATATTCAAATCTGTAGGATACTATGAAAATGTAAAACAAAACCCACACTTGAAATTCAAAAATCCAAAAAAATTAAAATAACTTTAGATTGGACCCAACTTTTCCCCCAATCTTAATGCTAGGATTGCTAGGAATGTAGAGCGCCTTTTACTAAATTGTCAGTGTTGCCAAGTCTGCATGAAATCCTGAAAAATAATTTTTAATAAAGTAAAGCGTTATATTTGTCAAATCATTGTTTGAATAATTCATCATTTGTAACAGTTAAATACAATTTAAAATCCAAATGCACAAACCGTCGAATGCACTAACAATTTAGAGCACAAAATTTTTCTACAATAACATGGTTTTACTTAGATACGCACCACTTACGCGGTCTAGTAAATTCTGACATGATGAGCTGTAAATAATACCAGTTACGAATTAGTCAAAGGCTTCAAAAGCGATGACAAATACCATAGGCATAGGTAGTATTATAAGGTAGTATTCAACATTATTTTTCTTGATTGTTTTTAGATATTTTGAAAAATAAATTACGAATATCAGGATAATGTGAATGTTTACCGATTTAAATAAAGTTATGTGCCACATTTAGTCGTAACTATATGTACATGTATTTCAAAAACACTCATAGGTAAGTTGAGTTAAATCCATCTAATCTACGACGTATTATTTGTGATTCATGTTACGCGACTTTTTATGGGGCATCTTATATACAGGGTGAGTCATAACTTATTTTATTAAATTTAAGAGATGGTAGATCCCTTAATGGTAAATTCATATAAAAAAAATATATGTGCTATAGTTTCCGAGAGAAAAAAAAATAAAATTACTCCAACATTTTGAGATCCTATTAACTGACCTATCTCAACCGAAAAGAAATTAAGATAGATTCGGTGACTACGACATTAACCTTGTTTTTTACAATAATTGGTTCACTACTTTTTGCCACTTGTCTCCGATGGCATTTTTATAACATAATCCCTTCAAACGCGCCGAACATTGATCTTCAGGAAAATGAAAGTCGGCACCGTTTGAAATACCGCACAAACGGTGCCGACGTAATAATGAATGCCGTCCACTAACAGAGCCGACCTGAAGTGAATTTATGGATTTTTTTTTCATGTTAGTAAATAAATGTAATACAATTTTGTAAAGTTCGGTGCACTTTGTCGCCGTGAACCTACTGCTCCTTACGCTTTTCTGTGATTTTTTTTATGACGAATTAAACAGGGATGGGATGAAGTTATACTGCAGGAGCTTTTTTGCTAAATATTCAGTTACATTATTGTTAGTGATTGAAAAAGTTACAATTTTTTAATTTAATTTTCGAGAATGTACGTAGAAATTGGATAAGAAGGGCTCAACTGTGTGTGCAGGTTGGTGGTGACAGTTTTGAACACTTATTGTAATATGGCTACTCTTGTGACCACCTAATAAATTTAAAAAATTGTCAAGTGTTAATGAATTATGAAATTAACTAAATTAAAATAAGTTTTGTAAATTAATAGTGAAAATAATTGCTATTGTGAAACGTGAGTCCGGAATACCCCTCTGTCTACATATTCGTACGTGGTCGAATATCTAAGCCCGCTGAATAGCTGCTTACACGCTTTTTGTAAAGTTTTTTTTTTAAATGATATATCATTTGAACTAAAAAACTGGAGTAGGATAACTTTGTCGGTGATTTTCTGACGTTTTTTGTTTATTTGCAATTTATAATGAACTTAGATAAACAAAGCATGTTGTTCACGTCATAAGTGGGTCAGATGAGCAATGCAGCGGTCCACAAAAGTTTAACAGTATTTTAGGTAAGGTAGGTTAGTTTTTCAACTTTCTTTTTTATTTATTTATTTCTGTTTCGCAATTCGTATTACTAATATTAACAGGAACCTCCTCTTAAAATTACACAGAGAAGTTGTAGTTCACCTTGTATTTTAGGTAACTAGGTAAGATTTAAAAAATTTGTTTAATAGTAGTACGAAATATTTAAAATAATCGAAATATTTAATCAACATGTGTACTTTAAAATCAAAAAAAAGTGAAATCTGTTAATTAATAAATAATCATTGAATTATTAATAAAAAAAAAATGGATTTTCAAAATGTACTGAAAATGATAGAAAATATGTTTCGCAACATGATATGTTTATATTACACATTTCATCTTCGTCAATGAATTGTAAAAAAATTAATTACCTGAACACATATATTGTCGTGGTCTTCATAGGAGCAAGGAGTTCCATCAATTAAATTTTCCTCTGTTATAAACAACTCCTTCCTTTCGGCATTAACACAAATATATTTACACTTCTTATCGACTAAAAAAAATAAGTTTTTTTAAAAACTCTGTGATGCTGCTATAATACTTAAAATCTCACAGTCATCACTCTCATACGGAAGCCATGTAAAAGTAGTTTCTGGCTTTCCTTTTAAACTGAACATTTTCGGTAATTGTTTACACTGTTGCGCTCGTATATCCACAAGTGGCTCAGGGCATGAGTTTGTATTACAAGTACGCCATTCCTCAGGTTCACCTTCACATGCCCTTCCACCATATGATGGTCTAAAATAAAACAAATTCTCCACAATATGAGAAAAACTGATTAGTTATTACTAAATAATAATTGTGATATACATATGATATATACACATATGTATAAATATTTATGAAATTATATTTAACGCAGCAAATTTGATTTCGTATATTCGTGAAAAATGTAATAAATTATATTCCTCTTTTCCCTATGAACTTCTCATTTTTAAAACGGACTTCTTATATTTTTTTCCAAACACACTGATAAATGACAAAATCAGTTCTATTTAAACACGTTTTTTATCTTTATTACGTGAAAATCAATATACACAATAATTATATGGCCGTAGGTATTGATAATATTGA
This sequence comes from Rhamnusium bicolor, assembly GCA_029963845.1. Taxonomy (NCBI): domain Eukaryota; kingdom Metazoa; phylum Arthropoda; class Insecta; order Coleoptera; family Cerambycidae; genus Rhamnusium; species Rhamnusium bicolor. The sequence goes on along the minus strand of JANEYF010003070.1, from coordinate 211,020 downwards.
TAATTGAATTTCTTACACAGGATTATTACACTTTCTAGACCTAAACTGAACTCCTGTTCCACAAGACCTGGAACATGATCTCCAGGGAGTCCAATCGCTCCAACCTCCATCTTGGGGATTCAGCACTACCGGCACTCTTTCCAATCGTCTGTTTCCCACTTCCTCGCAGTAACCACTTACACACCACTGCAACACAATCATCAATAATTACTTTCACGCCCAAGAGAAAATCTCGAGATTAAAAACAAAGCAAAGCAACAATAGGTTTGACTGCACGAAAAATGGATTACTTTAAAATAACTTTATTTTTAAGAGTTTTCACAAAAGTATGGCGACAGCTGAATAAACAAATTGATGTATTTTTCATTATTTCAAGAAATACTTGAATAATGGTTTTTGCTTCTATACGACGTGCCATGCAACTGCTTATCTATTTTTTTTTCTGATAATTATCACAGATTTTCTATAGGACAAAGAGGTTCATTTATTGAGAAGTAAATTACAGAGTAATGCCTATTTGTAAATAGAACAATTTTTTTTTGACAAACTGACATCAGAGCTGTGACAAATTGAAAGAATTTACCATAGAAATCCGAGGATCTTAAGTAAAAGGCTTTACCTCAGAATTCACAAGCTTAGGTACATATCGAAATTATTTCTAGTAAAGACTGAATTAATTAAAATATTTTAAACAAGCCAGAAGTTTTTCTAAAAAATAGTCAACTATACTATAGATAGGGTTATAAGCTGTACTTTTAAATAAGACATGTACTTTTTTTGGAGCTACAAATATTAAGTACTGTTACTTTCCTGTTTTAAGCCCAAATGTACTCTTTTTCGATTAACAACAACAAACAAGTCAATATAAAATAAATTTACACAACAAATTGTTCTCATGAAATGAAAGATTCAACAGTATCTGTGAGATAATTACTGAGTTACGTCATAACTTTATCTAGACTGTATTATCTACATCATAGTTCACATTCGGTACCTACTTCACAGATCAGCAGGTCTAAATATATAATATAAATAAAAAAGTTTGACGAGTTTCATAATACATTTTTTAGTTTGTTTAATATAGCCTTTCCTTTGAATTTAATAACAAACTGTAAAAGTACAAAAAGGAAACCCTGAATCACCAGCAACATTATTGATGAAGGTATCTTTATCAGAGACCTTTACAAACAAATAAAAATATCAAATAATCTTGATCTTAAGTTAAGGTATAACATACTAAGAAAGAACCACGAGGAAAATATTAAATATTCAAAAAAGGCATATTATCAAAACAAAATACTAAATTCTTCTAATAAATCAAAAACTATGTGGGATATAGTTAGAGAAAACACAAATGTTAGTAGTAAAAATAAACAGTTACCTTCGAAAATAATAAATTCGAAAAAAGAAAGTTTTGACAATGTACAAGATATTGCAAATGGGTTTAACAAAAATTTCATTGATTCGGTAAATGAACTTACCTCCACATTTAATATTTATTTCTCTGATGTAACAGCTGTACAAAACACATTAATAACAATTCCATGTTTTTAATGCCTATTACAGAAAATGAAGTTTCGGATATTATCTACTCTCTTTGCAAGAGAAAATCATCTGGCCCGGATGAGGTGCCATGTTGTTTAATTAAAGAAGTTAGTATTCACTTGATTAGTATCCTAACATACCTCATAAATTTATCTTTCCTAAATGGCCACTTTCCATCTCAATTCAAAGCAGCACTGATAATTCCAGTTTATAAAAAAAAATTATCCTCACTCGATGAAAAATTATAGACCGATAGCACTTTTATCCGTATTTTCCAAAATTTTTGTAAAGTCATTTGAAATAAGATTAAATGCATTCTTAAGTAAACACAGCCTGTTAACCCCTGAACAATATAGATTTTGTAAAAATAAATCAACTCAAGATGCTGTTCTCTCCTTTTATAATAAAATCTTACATAATTTTGATGAAAAATTAAGATCAGCTGGCATTTTCTTTGATCTGTCACGGGCCTTTGACACCATTAATCATAATTTGTTATTAAGAAAACTTAAAACATTTGGTATCCGTGGCCTAGCGTTGAAATGGGTAAATTCCTACTTATTGGAGAGAACGCAGTCAGTTAAGATCGTACAAGATGGAGTAGAATGTCTTTCGGATAGTGTTAACATGTTAACAGGGGTACCACAGGGCAGTGTCTTGGGTCCGTTGTTGTTTAAAATATTCGTCAATGATTTAGTAGTCAACATAAATAACTGCTTTTTAACTCTTTTTGCAGATGACACCTCGGCTATTATAACTGCTACAAATGTAGACCTTTTAAGTAAAAATGCTACTCTATGCGTAGATAAAATGTCAGAGTGGTGTCTCAACAATGGCTTAATACCAAATGAGCAAAAAATTGTATTTCTAATGTTCTCTCCAATTGGTACAAAGCTAGATTTTAGTCTCTTGGTTAGGAGTAATCATAATCTTCATCAGAATGATTTTGTGAAATTCTTAGGTGTACAGATGGATAAGACTATGTCATGGGAGATTCATATAGACAATCTAACAAACAGACTGGCTAGTGAAAACTTTGCTCTCCTCCAAATGAGAGACTCTGTTAACTCTGATACTCTGAAAGCTTTTTATTACGGCAATATATATGGTTCCATTTGAAAAAATTGAGATTTTCCCCAAAAACCATTTTGATGAACTTTATTTGCACATAAATCACGTAATTTAGTATTTTTGACGGGATTTCGATTTTTCTAGCATTACACGGATCATTTAGAATAAATTGGAACCATCATGGTACACTTGAATGGAAGACTAAAAATTATATTATAAAAAATATTGACGTTTGAAATGTCACTTATTTGATATCGTTGGATTCAGAAAATTCAAAAATGCAATAATATATAGGGTATTCGATTTAATAATCGAAAGTTAGTCTCACTTCTAACGAAACCGGAACTAAAAAAAAAATCACTTATATGTCAAAAAGTGCCGCTTATTATGTATATAGGACATCCCAAATTTCAATCAATTATTTTCAAAACTAAAGGAGAAAAGGAGGTGAACCATGAGCCTGTTACACCCAGTATATGATATACACCCAGTATATGATATACATCATTGATATATAGCAGTAAATAGATTAGTAAAATTTACAGTAATGTTATTCCTGCTCATAATGTTTTATTAATATAACAAGAAAACGTTACGTATTACGACTTTTTTGTTGTCACTTGTGTAATCAGAAGGTTTAATCCAGTGGGCAATTCAGGTACATGTTACAAAAAAAAATGTTTTTTTTTTGCCCCTCAGTATAATCAATAAACTAAAATTTACTGTTTTGTCTCCTTTTGATAAAAATGTATGATTTTTTATTGAAACAATAAACATATATGCAACAAATTTTACACTTTATAAAATTCATCTTTTTATTTTGCTTTATTACATTTATATTTGTTATAAGTACCAAATAAAATATTTTATCAAATGTACGTCCACCTTAATTTCGAAAATAATATAACCGAAACATAAATTCAATAAATTGATGTATTTTTTTTTTAACTCGGTTAATAAATAATGTTTCTCTCTGGTCTTTTCAGAACTAAAATAAATCATAACTTCGATACCATTAAAGTTAATGAGAAAAGTTTAGGAGCGGAAGTATCGAATCTTTTTATCAGCAGCGATTTATAAAAGATTTAATATGTGGTGTTTCATATACGGTAATAATGTCAAGAAATACTTAATTTTACAGGTTTTGTCACCATTTTCTCGTAAGCCGTGTTTTAGTAACGAAATTACTTGTAATACTCAATAAAGGTATAATAATAAAAATTAAAATACTAAGGTATAAGATTTCACAATCGTAAGTCTCTATGTGATAGTAGAGTACTAACAAGCTAATGGTAACTCCGTTTACCAGTGACAATTAATTGCAATGTAATAAATTGGAAAAACGCTCAGACACAACGAAATCTACTAATGAAGGTATAATAATAAAAATTAAAATACAAATGTATTCCAATAGAGAGGTGATAGGTGTGATTACCTTTTTATCAAATAAGTATAATAAATATAAAAATTTTTACCTTGCTAAATCCACATTCTGTTCCTTCTAGTGGAGGTCCCTTTTTAGTTTTGCAAACTAAAGGTGATTTTTCGTGTCCACACCATAAATGGGAACATGGTTCGATGATTTCGAAAGCTTTACACATATAATACCTACAGAAATTTTTATTAATTAGATATCAGCATTTCAGCATGGGATTTTAAAAGTAGGTCAACAATTACCAATTTATGTCGTATAAAAGAATTCATTTCCGACGTCATCGATAGAAAAATTCAAACGAACATCATTTACACAAACTTGTCTAAAGCGTTCGACATAATGGATCACAGTATACTGCTAAATAAATTGAGTGCTTTCGGTTTTTCACATAACTTACTTAATTTCTTTTCATCTTATTTTTTTAACAGGTTTGTATAAAGTGGTTTTAAGTCTGTGGAGGTTCCAGCGACCTCAGGTGTTCCCCAGTGTTCCACTCTGGGACCACCATTATTTAATTTACTTATTAATGATATTGTTAATACCTTCTCAGTTACTTGTAAGTCTCTTCCATATGCTAACGATTTAATAATTTACTCAGAAATATCAAGTAGAAGTGACTGCTTCATACTTCTCCAAATGATTCGTGCATCAACAATAATTTACCTTTGAATGTGTCCAGATGTAATGTCATGCCCAACACGACAAAGCAGATTACCCTGCAACGCAGTTTCTTAAAATATTTTAATTATAAGCTAAATGCAATATATCCCGAAATTGGCCATCTGCAAGATGAACTCAATAAATTCTCCTTACAATCTTTGGAAGTTAAACGATCCAAGCCATATTTGATATTTCTACATAAGCTCTTATAGTTTATATGAGCACAATTGAAATCGTATAAAAACTAAAAGCCAGCAAAAACAGTCGGCATCTCTTTATTCTATATATTATTGTGTATGTACAATAAAGAGATGCCGACTGTTTTTGCAGGCTTTTAGTTTTTATACGATTTCAATTGTGCTCGTATAAACTATACATGATATATCAATTTACAACAAATTTTAAGCGTATTCTATTCTCACGTTCCGAGGCCTGCATCAACACAAATTAATACCTTTTATATACAAACTACTAGAATCAATATAAAAAGTACTCTCCACTACGCAATATGTGTAATAATTGCAACGAGCTACATGGCAAGTTACAAATGCCTACGGCAAAGATAATGTTATGGTATTTTCTTTCATATCTAGGCGATTTCTGGCTTTCTAAATTTCTATTCAAATATTTCATTTATTCTCATAATGTAAAATTACCAACTTCAAGGACACAATGTTTACATTTCATAGTCTAAATAATTCTTTTTAAAATGATACTAAACACAAAATATATTCCCTTAAATTGCGAGTTAAAGAAAAGTTTTTAAATTCCTTTGCCTTTACAAAAAACGCGTTTTCTTATATTCAATTTACGAAGTACTTTACGGAATAAGCCAGCCACCTATTAACTTGTTCACGTGATTTTATGACATCGCTGAAAGTTTAACGTTTAACACATATCTGGCAAGACTGACGAAATAATATAAAACTTTACGGCCAAACATAAAGCTATATTAAATGTACATTTTTATGACAAAGGAATAATCACTAAATCATGAGATAAATATTGTCTGAACGTTGTTTGAGGCATTATTTTAATTTATTATATTTATTTTATTATTCTTTTAGTGTATGTTTATGTCAGAAGTTAAGGTAACATATCTTTTGGCTTAAAATTACGGTCGTTAACGTTAACAGATAAACCATATTTTCCAATTTTTCTAAATTATAAAAACTTTTCTCTTATATAGTATATTTATAAACACAGTAAAGTGGCTTATGTCTCCAGTGAACAGCTACAATCATAATTCAAAGTAATCATAGAAGATATTTATCTACAGATGCCAACAAAATTATAAACAATGTTTATTCAGTCCTTATCGAGAGTGAAAATGTTGAAAAAAAAACAGTAGAAGAAACGTCTATTTCAACAAAAATCCCCTTATCAACTATATGCAAAATTTTGAACATTCCTATCTTAGAAAGAAAAAAGTGATGCCGGTATTACGTCAAAATGAAGATTACAAAAAAAAGAATTACTTGATGTAATTAAAAATGTTTAGTTATAAAAAAAGAATACGCTAATTTGCAAAAAGTATGAGACGGTCAGTTTTGAGATTTTCGCCCTATTATTGTTTATTTAATCCAAGTACATATGGCATCAACTAAAATGTAGAAATCAACGCAATAATATTTAACCTACTCTAAATGTTAGCTTATTGGATATAATTGATAGTGCGGTAAAAAAACTCTCTATAAGATGGTAAAATAATTGTGTGGAATAATGTTCAAAATAAGATTCATACATATACATATCAGGGTATCCTAATCAAAAGTAGGCACCCTGACTAAGTTTGGAAATAAAAATTTTTGAAAAATTGGTGAAACACGTCGATCTTGTTTCCAATGGGGACATATTTTAATGTAATACTCGTATACCTATCATCATCCCTCTACCCTACACGGCCACCCCCTCAAATAATTCAAATGGCAAGGGGGTCGAGTGATATATCTTTTGAAAGGTCTTTCAATTCCCTACATAACTGTGTATTTTTTTTTAGCTTTTATCGATTTGTTCTTAAGGAAAATAATTTTATTTTTGATGATTACACACAATTGAAAACGTTTAAAAAATCCAAAATACACGGCACTGGGTATTGGAATTTATAAAAAAAAAACTACATTTTTTAGTGCTCTCAAATCAACAGGAGTATTTTCGACAAAAAAACACTTTCCTTGTCTGTTTAGTTTTGGAATAATAAAAGACTCATAAGTATTTGATAGTCCTTGAACATTAATTTGTTCACAACCAATTTTAAATCGAGATACATTTTACCAGAGTGAGGTCTTAAAATGGTTTATACCCGTCAGGAGAGAATAGAAATTGTCAGCATTTATTTTAAAAACGATAATTGTGCTAGAGCTACGGAGCGCATATTCAATAGAAATCACCCAAATAGAAGGGTTGGTTTTCAGTATGTTTTACAATTATTGACAAAATTTATGGAAACAGGTTCTGTAGGAAACAAAAAGCATGAACCTCAGCGACCGATTAGGAATGAAGCAGTCGAAGTGGTAGTTCTGGGTCATTTGCAGATGGATAATACTCAATCGATCAGGAAAGTAGCTGAGGCTTCCGGTGTATCACGAAGCAGTGTTCATCGAATTGTAAAGACCCACAAATTTCATCCATATAAATTTAAATTGGTACCCGAATTAAACGAAGATGATTCCGATCGTCGCGTCGCCATGAATTTTGTGAGATTTTTTAGTGAACAATTGAACGGTAATGCCAATCTACTGTACAATACGTGTTTATCTGATGAATTGACATTTCAGTTAAATGGGGAGGGAAACAGGCACAATTGTAGGTATTGGCGTGAAACCAATCCACATTTGTTCATGGAAACTCATACCCAAGGGCCTCAGAAGTTAATTGTTTGGGCTCGCATCTTAGGGGATCACATTGTCGGGCCGTTTTTTATTAGTGACAATTTAAATGGCGAAAGGTACTTCTATCTGTTAGAAAATAACATCGACCCAATGATTACCCAAATCCTGGAAGAAGATGATAATCTTTTAGAGGGCTAATTATTTTTTCAACAGGATGGGGCATCCCCACATTTTGCTATAGCAGTCCGTCAATTTTTGGATAATCGGTTTCCTGAGCGATGGATTGGAAGAAGAGGTCCTGTGGAGTGTCCCGCTAGGTCACCCGATTTAACTCCCTTGGATTTCTTTCTGTGGGGACATTTGAAATCGAAGGTATTTGCAATAAAACCCGCATGTCTGGAAGAGTTACGTGAAAGAATTGTTCGAGAATGCCGTTTATCGACTCCAGATGAGTTCAGAAAATTCGTACAGAATTTCAAGACAGATTATACTACTGTATGGAAGTCGGTGGGGGTCATTTTGAATAATACATACGATAATTTAAACTGCTTCTTTTATTTTTATTTCCCGAACCTAAAATAATGAAACAATTATTTCTCAGGAACGAATCGATAAAAGTTTAAGGAAATACACAGTTATGTAGAGAATTGAAAGATCTTTCAATAGATGTATCGCTCGACCCCCTGTGCTATTTGAATTTTTTGAGGAGGTGGCCGTGTTGGGTAGAGGGATGATGATAGGTATACAAGTATTACATTAAAATATGTCCCCCTTGAAAACAAGGTCGACATGTTTCACCAATTTTTCAAAAAAATTTTATCTCCAAAGTTATTCAGGGTGCCTACTTTTGATTGGGACATCCTATATATTTAAAGCATTACAGACAGATTTATCATTAATTTAGTTGACGATAGCGATGGTGGTTATTCTGATTTTAGTCAGGACGTGATTTTCGAGAACTCTTTTAATCTGTCTTTGGTATGGTTTTGAAAACATCGTTTTACTCCATGCTAGTTTTCTCTCAAATCGTACTATTTGGTTGTTCCTCCTTCGAATTTATAGGTGTTTTGTTAGATGTTACTTGTAGAATAAGATGTTGGCAAGCGACAATGATAATTTATGAGCAGTAGGTTTGTACACGTTCGTTATATTCTGATGAATGTAACTTGCACGATAAGAGTTGGAAAGCGACAAAAGTCATATATGAGGAGTAAGTTTGGATATATCAAATCTTGTTTGAGTATATCTGATTTTTGGAAAATTTCTCAAGCTGAAATTAGATTCCTCCCAGTGTACATCCTCAACTTTAAACCTCATAAGCTCAAGTTGCCGCTGATTATCAAGCCTAGTTAATGTATATACTCGTAGTATATATGTCGCACCCACTTAGCATAATTGCCGATTTCGTGACATGGACATCCACTTCGTGAACTGGAGCCAGATCGTGTAATAACTACCTGGAAACTTTTTTATCCAGTTCGTGGAATGGAAAAGCTATCTGGACATGGTAAGTATCCAGTTCGTGTACTGTATAATCCGCATTTGTCCACTTTGCGTAACGCCTTTGGATAAGTCCATATAAACCTTGTTTGGTTAACAAATAAGATAAAAAATGTATATGTGGATAAACTGACTTTCCATTTAAAGAACTGGATAAAGAAGGTATTCAAATTGTGAAAAAACTGTAATTACACAACATGGCTCCAGTTCAGGAAGTGGATGTCCATTTCGCCAAATGGACGATTACTATAAGTGGGTACGACATATACGTACATTTCGGTTACAAATGCCCTGAATTAATTTAAATGTTTGCGTCAGAATTTCGCGTGAAATCCGTCACACATATTATATGTGTATTTCAATTTAAACATTTAAAAAAATCAGTCGACTTTAGTACAATATACTTAATTCCATATTACTAACAAAACAGTTTTGCTATTCCGAAGCAATTAGAAAAAAAAATCTATTCGTTGTCTGGCACAATATTTCTCATTGACTTATGTGCCCTTCTTTGTAGTTTTTTAAGTAGAATAACAAGCACGCGATCTGACTAAATTAAGTAAATATTTTATCTTAATTCATAACAGCAACATTGTGCTAAAATGAATAATTTTCACTTCATAATTTACATTCGTTTAATGGGAATAATTATAAACATGAGACACGATAAATGAACCTAATTGCTTTAAACCATTAAACTGGATTCAGAAAAGCTGTTCAACTGGAAAATCGCTAGTAATGTCTTAATTTATTAGCACAATAAAATGCAATTTACCCGTCTCCGAACTCCATTCTACATTGTTCGTCCATATTGAAGGAGGTTTGGAGGGTAGCATTTAATACAATTTCCCCTGCACCAGTTGGAGAATTTAACAGACATGACCATTTACTGAAAACATAATTTTATTATTAATCTATAATATAAGGTGTGTTCCCAGATTAAATATACAGGGAAAGTAAATGTTTATTTTACAAATTGAAAAAAAAACTTTTTAATAATTTGTTTTAATTTCTCGCGGTTTTTGTTCTGATTTGTAACCAAAGTGAGAAGTTTATTTTTTTAAATAAATATTTTTGACACATGATTAAACTTTTGTTTGGATGCAGTCACACATTTAATTCATTTCTTGCTTCACTCTAATAAACTTCCTTCTCAGTGGAAAAATGGCGTGCACCTTTACCTAAAAAGTGAACCCGAACTATAAATGACTTCAAGACTATTAGTATTTTGCCAGTTTCTCAAAAATATTTGAGAGGATAACTCGTGATCAGCTAAAACAACATGTGCACATTAACGACTTGCCTAATCTGGTTTTCGCACCGACCATATTGTTGTAGCTCTCTTGGACATAAATCACGACTGCTTAGCTACAGCTATAGATAATTCTATTGTTACTACAAACAGTTTGTTTGATCTTACAGAATCGTTTGATTATGTAAATCATAAAATGCTTTTAGCATAATTGCACTCCTCGGATTAACATCAAATACTATAGCATGATTTCGTAGCTACTTGTCACACAATACACAATTAAAATATGTAATAGAGATTATTTTTGGTTTATGTCTGATAGTTCAGTGGTCAACTCGGAGGTGCCCCAAGGCTCAATACTTGGACCAGTTTTATATTCCTTAAAAATCAACGATGATATTTTAAATTTATCTGTGGTTAGATAAACAGGGTTTAAAATTTAATTGGGGTGAAACCGTTAACTAAACGAAACTGTAGCATTCGGAACTGTTAAAATTGTTTTTGAAGATAACTTTGGAGAACTATCAATAGCAGGGGAGCAAATTGCATTAAAAATATCGTCGAAAACTTCGACTTATTTTCGATTACCTTTTAACTTTTATAGAATACGTAACCAAGGTTGCGCAATCCTCATTCAATAATATCCTTAAGTGGGTTGGAACTTGTGATGTGAATATAACACTGACGTAGTTTTCCACCAAAACACCATATACTGCACTTAACGCGCGTTTTGACAACCAAGTTCTCACCATCTGGAGATGATTAAAACTGTTTTAGTTTAATTTGGTTTAGTTTAATTTTATTCATCCTCAAATGATGCCAACTTGGTTGGCGAAACGCGCGGTGAGTGCAGTATATGGTGTCTTGGTGTTTTGTGGAAAACTACGTCAGTGTTAAAATAATGTATCAATTTAAATATGTACTATCGATAGCAACAACGTTAAGATTTCCAAACTCGTTAATACTGTCCAAGATTGAACAAGCTAATGTTATTTATGGTCCTTGTTTAACAAAAATGAAGCTTATAGATTACAAAAAGTACAAAACTAATGTATTCGTTTCTCGACTAGTGTGCCCAAACGTGAGCATATCACTTCTTATTTGAATACATATAACTGGTTTAATATGAATCAAGAATGGGAGCCTTATTTTCCTTGTTTACTCCGCGTATATCTCAGAAACAAAATTATTTTCCAAAATCACAGTGCTAATTTCCGATTGGCAGCAAATACCATGAATATTCTTAGCTTTGTAACCAACATCATTAAATCTTTTTTATATTTCGGGTCAGTTTTGATTAATAAAATTCCTCAGTTTTTTATGTCATTATGCTCTGCAATTAAGAAAAAGTACAAATGTTCTTCTCAATCGGTTTTAATTACTTATGTACTTCTAATAGCTTCATTTTAATTTTTTTTGTCTTATAAATTATTTTTTAAAATGTATTCTTTTTCTATTATATTTTATAATCTTTATGGACATTAATTATTACCATGATGAACCCCGGTTGGCACTTAGAGCAGCTCAATGAGCTGACACCGGTTATTATTGCTAGACAATATTATTACTATTATTATTTAAATACTTTAACGATTACTAATAATAAGTATTGGTTACACATTCTATGTCACATATGTATGAGCATGATCACTGATCAGAAAGAAACACAAGCATTAAAAGACTAGGTAATTCCTTGTTTTCTGCTCAATAACTAAATAATATTTTTTTTGGCATTTTCAGTACTGAAACAGTATGCCATTTATTTAGAAATATATACAAATTTTGTAGAAATAATAAGAGTTAATTTAGTCCACTTATTAGGTTACTAGCTATAATCTCATAATTTATTTTGGCAATTAATGTAATTGCTAAACTTGTAATTCGCATAACTTTGTTCTGTGAGGGTTGAATTTCGGACAGCATTTATGGGACATCTCAAAATTTAATGGATTTAATTAACTAATAAGCACCATATAAAATAGTCTCTATATCGTAAAAATCATGTCACATTACAAAATATAAATAAATTAAAAAAAAGTTATTATTCATTTTTACTTACTTATACCTAATATAAGTATAGTAATCGTGATATTTTTCTACCTCGAGATTTTGATTGATATATACGTTTTGACTATTTTCCGAATGATATCTGTCAGTGCGTGTGTGTGGATGTGTGTGTGTGTGTGTGTGTGCGCGCGCGTGTGTGCGCGTGCATGTGGGCCTTTGTGCGTGTGTGCGTGTGTGTTTGTGTGCGTGTGTGTTTGTGTGCGTGTATGTGTGTGTGTGTGTGTATGTGTGTATCCGCGATAACTCAAAAAAATACTAATGGAAGACTTCCCAAATAATGACTGAAAGAAGAAAAAAAGTAAAATTAAAAACAAAAACTTTTTATTCCATTTCTGGACGAATCTCGATGAATTATAATGAAAAGAACAACTTTATGAAAAAAAATCTGTTTGCATGTCTGTAGTATCGCGAATGTAGCCACAGTTTTTGAGATAAAGCTTTCAAATTTGATATACATGTTCTAAAGACCAAAGACAATGATAAATTCGTTGATGAGCAAAATTGATCAACTGAAAGGAGGGATCCAAACTTTTTTATATTTGCATTTACAAAAAAAATATATTCTAGATGAAAGATTATAAATCATGTCTACTATATCAAGGCAATAAAATATATTTTCCAAGTAATTAAATAGAGCTGATGTAAACTGAAATTTTTTACACATTTGTCCTCATAAATGGGGTTAGCATAAATTTAACAGTTTGACATTTGAAATGTCTAATTTAGTTACAAAAATGTCATTGTCAATAAGAAGAAATTATTAAAATATATGACATGAATTATTATTGACAGTATCGATGATAATTATTTATTTAAAAATTTCAATGAAACATTTCAAGGTACTCTATTAAAATTTAATTGAGGTAAGTGAAGAATTAAATAGAATGATATTTTTACATCAGGATGATATATACTGGTATAAGAAAGTTATGTGCTGGCCACATCAGATATTTTTATGACATAATCTTTTTAAACTATTATATGTAAGAAAAGGAAGGAGAAAGAGAAGAAGAATAAGTATATATACTGTGTTATTAAAATGTTGACCATGCAAAAGTAATAGGACTAAGTTAAATTTAACAACATTTTATAATTATTGCTGTTTTTAGAGATATTCATTGTTAATATGTCGATTCCTCAAACAATTTACCCATTATAAAAGTAAACGGAGATGATTAAAACTAGTATAAACATATATGTCAATATTGTGATAAATTTTCTTGAATTAAAATACGTATTATTACTATTTTAATTAACGAACTCAAATATATTAATAATAATTAATACTTTTTGTTACTTAATTTAATTTCAAGCCTGCAGTTTAAAATATAAATGGGGGCTTATGGACTAATTATCTGTTTCAATTCAGCATAATTGCCATTTAATTTGTATGTCGCTATAAGATTTACAAATTCAATTTGAAATTTGAATAAATTGCGTGTAACAGAAAGTTAAGAAACATTAGGTACGCAAATTTCCACTCTGAATAAAAGGAGACAAATGTGAGTCTGAATAAAGTATCGATTTTATATAAGCGTACCTTGTAATTTTTCTGAATTCTTTCTTCGAGCATTCGGACCAGGAAAATTTACTAAATGTTGCTGCAACCATTGGAGCCATAACACTTCCCTCTAGTGCCTCATCGCCGCAGTCGTTGCCATTCTTTTTATCTCCGTCATGGCTTAAACCTAAACTGTAGAAACAAAACAATTTATTGCTTGTTTTTAGAATTTAACTCGCATTACGGTAATACAAGTATATTTAATTAAAGTGATATTATAAAATTGAATATTATTGATATCTTAGTGAAGGTAAACAAAAAATATACCTTAGTTGATGTTCTTGAAGAATATTTCGTGAAAATACACATGAATGTAATTATTCTAAATCCTTATTTCCCTTTTTATATTAGAGATAATTCCCCTGGTATAGAATTTATTCATTCTTTACAATGGCAGTACGTATCAAAAAATTCCCAGTGAGGGATATATTTTATTCCGAATATGAGGAGATTTAAGGATTACTCCACCCTCAACACACCATGTGTAACAGAACCTCGACCTTTACTTTCACCTTTTTTTATTACTAGCGACGTAAAGTTCAAAAATCAAAAGTTTATAATAAACATTTTTTGTCAATATATATTATAATTTAATTTTAAAAGAATTATTTTTCAGTAAATTTGAACGTGGTTGTGCATGATTTATAGAAGTATGATATACATATACAGGCTGTTTCACTTAAAACTGCCTGCGCCGATTACTGGAAAACTAAAAAAAGATATTAAAATTAGACAAAATATGGGTAGCAAAACGTAGTATTCCAACAACACTTTTAATTTTGAGTATTTTTTGTTATAAGCATCTAACTTTTTATTTAAAAAAATGCGGTTATTTTGCATAATTTCATTATTTTTGTTTTTAGAGTAATCAGCGTTGGGAGTTTTAAGTGTATACTTATATAAAAACGCAATAAATTTGTACTTACATATGAGCACTTTCGTGAGCAATTATAAAAGCACTTGTGAGACCTTCATCCCTGTTAAGGGCACAACTTCTTTTTGGATCGCATACTCCTGCGACTGGAGCATAACCGGAAGGACCCCCTATGTCTGACCTAGTCAGCCACACAGCTAAGTCGTGGCGTGGTTCGCCAGGCTTTAGTGACGTATGCAGACGCCTATTCCAAGCATTAACATTCTCCAGAGACTTTTTGGCATTCCCAGGTTTTACAACACCATGCTTTTTATGTTCGTAGAGAAGTAATTTTGTTACCACAAGTTTCATGTTAGCCTCTAAAGATGGGTCTTGGTAAATGGCACTTACCTTTCAAATAATAATGTTATAATTCTAGTGCTATATAGAAAAACGTTACTATTTTGTGCAAAATAAAAGTGGAAACGATCGATTTCTCTCCTCCTTTTTTATTTCTCACAACTTTTTAATCGAATCAACCAAACAAATAATGATTCACTCATTATATTTTCTATTAGACTGCATGACTCTCATTAATAAAAGACATGAAATTTTATCAAAAATTATAAAATTGTGCTTTGTGAAATCAGAAAAGCAACACATTAAGCATCAAGTTTTATTTGCCTCTAAAATGGTGGGATATTTCAATTACCTAGAAGTATAGCTTTGGTTCTGCAACTGAATGCTTTTAAAGTGATGTCTAGACATGGATGGAGGTATCGGTTTCCAGTGACGGCTTTTATGCAAACCATGGTAAAGAAAATTTTATTTCATTTTAAAATGTTAATACATAAACTAGTTCTATCGGAAAGTATGTGACAAAAAAACAAAAAGTTATATTTTTACACTAGCCAAATTTGGAGGTGAAGTAACACTTTTTTTCCTTATTTGGAACGGCTGGAGATATCTAATTTCTGTAAAGATATCTGAATATATTGGTGAATATAACACTAATACACATGTATTTTTAACTAGGGATCACGGGAGTAAACGTATATTACTAATATTTATTGCAAATGTTCCGAAGTTAATCTCCGTCGCCTCTCATTAAAAATCCATTTGTATTGTGAGAAAGACCGTCAGCGTCGACAGATGTAATTGGCGCATACTTAAAATACTTAAATTTTTTTCTGAGACTCCGCATATATGTGGAAAAATATATTTCTTTGCCATTTAAAAGGTTACCCCGCAGACCAATATCCCGGGAAATTCAAAAACCAAAAAAAATTTGATAAAATCTTTAAAAGGTCGAATAGATGTTAAATATGTAAGGCATAAACTGACAAATCCAAAATGTCCTTATAACTCGTGAAGGGAGATAGAATATTATGTTAAATATGTGAAGTGTAAAATGACAAAACCAAAAAGTCCTTAGAACTCGTGAAGGGATGTAGATATCGAAATATTAAATGAAAAAACACCCACTCAAGCGACCTGTCGACTTTGGCAGCTTACTATTCTGTGCAAAATTTTCAGTACTCTTGGCAGAAAAAAAAGTTTGGAAAAAAATTTTTTTAAAAAATCGAATAGATGTTAAATATGTGAAGTATAAACTAACAATACTAAGAAATCCTTATAACTCGTGAAGGGATGTAGATATGGAAAAAATAGATGTAAAAACACCCCTCAAGCTCCGATCGACTTTGGCAGCCTATTCCGGGCCCCATCCTGTGCAATAGTCCCAGTCCTTTTGGACAAAAAACAACAATTTTTTTAAAAAAATTCTTTAAAAGCGATAGATTTTCGTTGGCTGGCCACAGGCGCTTTAATTGTTAGGTTCTCCTCTTTTGAAAAAACATTTGGTTGGTTTTTTGTAAAGGGGTACTCAGTGGTAGTGTTTTCAACCCAGTACCTAATCCCCTTTTGGTTTCTAAATTTTTGTTTATAAATAGAATCCTCTCCAAGATATTAAAGAATTGGCTAAAAAATTACAAGGTAAGATATACACGGTGAGTTCTAACCTATTTTATTAAATTTAAAGGATAGTAGATTCCTTAATGGTAAGTTCGTATAAAAAAAAATATCTATGTTGTGCTATAGTTTCCGAGGAAAAAATTACTCCAACATTTTGATATCCTATTAACTGACCTATCTCACCGAAAATAAATTAAGATAGGTTCGGTGACTACGACATTGACATTGTTTTTTACAATAATTGGTTCACTACTTTTTGCCACTGTCTCCAATGGCATTTTTATAACATAATCCCTTCAAACGCGCCGAACGTTGTACTCGAGGAATAAAGTCGGACCGTTTGAAATGCCGTACAAACAGTGCCGACGTAATAATAAATGCCATCCACTAACAGAGCCGACCTTAAGAGAATTTATGAATTTTTTTCCTGTTAGTAAATAAATGTAATAAATTTTTTAAATTCGATCACTTTGTCCCATGACCCCCTTTTTTCATTTTTTATACGAATTAAAAGGGAGATGAAGGGCTTTTTGGGGGAAAAGGCTTTTTTATATTTTTGTATGTACGTAGTGGAGGACGGGCTAATGGGTGGGTTTTGAATACTTATTTTAATATGGCTACTCTTTACAATAATTTAAAAATTCATAATAAATTTTTAAATTAATAAAAGTGATAAAAATTTTTTCTTCCCTCGAACCTTAATTTTTTTATATTTACAATACATTTCCAAATCTGTGGGTTGTAGGTACTTTGGTTTTTTCTTTTTTTTTTTTAAAGGAACTTAGATAAAAAATATGTTTGTTTGTTATATGCAACGGTCCACAAAAGTTTAACAGTATTTTAGGTAAGGTAGTTCAGTTTTTCAACTTTCTTCTTATTATTTTTTTTTTGCAATTCGTGTTACTAATATCAACAGGAACCCCCTCCTAAAATTACAAAGATAAGTTGGCGTTCACCCTGTACATTGTGTCATACATGCATGAACATATTTATGCGCTGACATATGAACTACGGCCAATCATGGTTTTGACTACATCAGTACCTAAATTCCGAACTATAGTGATGTCACATCAACAATGTATTGAAGATAAATTTGGTGAAATGAGTACCTATTTAATATGAAGAGTAGAATTCCTTACAAAAAGAAACGAGTACTCTAATACGTAGAGTAGAATTCTCATGAGTGTGCATAGACAAATATTACAAATATTATTTTAATTGCATCTGTTCAATATTAATATACGAAAAGGGTAAATTTAGTTGTTTTATCTTATTTAAAAAAGAATAAATTTAATATAATTATATTCGATGCGCAAAGCAGTGACGTATGGTATTTTCTCGAAGTAATTTCACTCTACATGTAGTTTGCACCTCGTAGTAGTATTCTATTGTTAGGAGAGCTTTAACTGATAATTTGACTAAAATGTAATTTTAAATACAGGGTGATTCGCGAAGAATGTGCCATAGCCTAATGGCAGATAGAGCACTTCAAGGCAAGTCTAGATCTACAAGGAAAATATTTGTTGACCACTGGTTAAGAAGATACAGGGTGTTTTATGCATTTGGTCTGACAATTCAAAGAGCTATTCTCTGCAACGGATTGGATGTAATCGAATGAAATTTACTAGCAACATTCCTCATTTGGGACTTGTCAGAAGGGCCTACTTGGTTTTGAAAAATCTAGGGCCGGACTCGGTAAAAATCTGCCCTCCTCGTTTTTGATAAAAAAAATACATTTTTCTATCGCATATCTGCAAAAATTATTAGCAAATTCGGAAAATTCAGAAAAAATGCCATCAGAATAGCGAATCAATTTTGACGGCACACCTAAACGGTTTCGGCAAAAAAATCACAAAACAATTTAGCGCATCACAACTAACGCTTTGACCGGGCATTAATTATTAAATTAAACACCACATGTAATACAACCCATACATCTCTGAAGGTACCTGAAGGCACCTTGTGTAGGAGAGGGCTACACGTTTGGAGACAATGGACACACACCCAATGTCCGAGTATGCTAGAATTAATTTCTGGTTTAGAAAAAAACCTAGCTCCTCGACCGGGGATCGAACCCGGGACTCCAGGGTGTGAGGCAAGTGTCCTTACCATTCGACCAGGAAGCCTCACAATTATGGAACAGTTTGATAAAGTCTAATCAAATGTTTCAGATCCATATTCCTTGTGAGACATAACAAAAACATAGCAAAAAGCATACCTAGTAAGAAAAAGACAGGGTCATACTTGTGAAATTTTAAAAGTATACAAAATGATAAAATCTGAATGGATTATGGGTATAATCTACATAGAAAAAAGCATGCACACATAAACGTGACAACCCTTTTAACAAACAATAGGTAATTCTTCACAAACTTAACATCATAATAAGAATAACTTCATAACATCATATTTTAACATTATATTAGATTAGGAATGCTTCAATTCAAACTAGATCAGGTTCTTAAAATGTCCTCCCCCAACTTCGATGCATTTCGTCCACTGCACTAATAAATGTCATGTGGCCAACCCAATGGTTTCTCTGTGGTTCTTCTGTCATTAGAGGCTGCCATTAACCGCTGCCGTAGTTCTTCTCTAGTGTTGACTTCCGTGCTGTACACCGTTTGTTACATGTGACCTCAAACGTAGTAATCCAGGTCAGGGAACCTATCTGGCCAAGTTTAAGGACCTCCGTGACCGATCCATAGGTTAGGAAACTCATTGTTGAGATGCTTTGGAACATGGAGTGAAAAATGTGGCGTTGCCCCATCATAATGGAACTAAAGATCTCTCCTGTCAACATTTTACGCCAATAATAAATTGGGCAAAGTGGTCTGCAGGATATCCAAGTTGATTTCTCCAGTCAATCGGCCTTCAAAAAATGCGATCCTATCAAAGTAGCGTTCACCACTTCATACCATACATTAAGAGAGAGTTTCTGTCGACAACGGTGTGAGTATTGGGGCTCCAAAGGTGTGAATTCCTAGAATTTCACACTCCGTCTCGAGTGAATTGGGCCTCGTCTGTGAAAATAATTCTGGTCAAAGTTCTTGGATGATGCATTATCCAGCTGCAGAATGTAAGAGGTGCAACTTCATCACACCTAGTTCGAGATGCTGGACCTTTTGGATATGATAGGAATGCAACCGTTTCGCTTTTAATGCCGTCCATAAACGGGTTTGCAGAATACCTAATGCGTAAGCTATTATCTAGTGCTTGTCGAAGGATTTTGCTCTGCAATCTCCACAGTGTTCTTGTGTTTTCTTCGGCCGGTCTAACTGCTCGTTCTACATTTCTGTGTGTTCCAGAAAATCTTCCATGTTCCCGAGGGAACTGAAAAACTCTGGTGAAAGTGTGGCGCGACGGTACTCGTCGACCAGGAAATCTTCACTGATATTCCCTAACGGTAGTATTTGCATTGTCATTGCAAAACTCATACACATAAATGATTTTAGCGAATTCAGCATTAGTAAACTGATTAGGCATCTTTAACACACGAAGAAATCGCAGAACAATTAGAACACCAAATAGACAAAATAATAATGTCAAGGTACTGGCAAATACATCGGTTACTATTATTTTCAATTTCAAAATAAGACTGTACATGTATATTTCTTATAGTATTGTTTTTGCTTCTTCTTATCGACTAGGTAGGAAGATTTTTTTGCTATGTTTCTTACCACCTCTCAGAAGGGATATCGATCTGAGAAATTTGAATAGACAAACTGTTCCATAATTAATGCCCGGTCAAAGTGTTAGTTGTGATGCGCTAAATTGTTTTATGCTTTTTTTGCCGAAATGGTTTAGGTATGTCGTCAAAATTTACTTGCTATTCTGACAGCATTTTTTCTGAACTTTCCGAATCCGGTAATGATTTTCCAGAAATACAATAGAAAAATGTACTTTTTGTCAAAAACGACGAGGAAGATTTTTACCGAGTCCGGCCCTGGAAAGTAGGCCATTCTAACAAGTCCCTGGTGAGGAATGTTACTGGTAAATTTCATTCAATTCCATCCAGTCCGTTGCAGATAATAGCCTTTTGAATTGTCAAACCAAATGCATCTTCTTAACCAGTGGTCAAAAAATGTTTTCCTTGTAGATCTAGACTTGCCTTGAAGTGATCTATCTGCCATTAGGCTATGGCACATTGCTCGCGAATCATCCTGTATATTAATTATGTTTATACATGATGTCTGTCAGGAATATTATTTAGTTATTTATATCTGCCATGATAACTACACTGTGATATTGAAATTGCAACATTCAGCAGGATAGTGCCAGGCTCAATACTGTTATCATAATCAGGAGGTCCCTACAAGATGCTGATGTTAATGTTCTTCTGAAGTCTGCAAGAATGTTTATAAAAACTCAAACAATTTAATTATATCGAATACAGCGTTTTCTATGTAGATTATTGTACAGTAAGAGCACAAGAAGTGACAATGATATGAATTTTATGTCACCGTTATAGCTATTTGCGTAACGTCATATATGGAAAGATCCTATTTTTAGGAGACACATTAAAAATCTACAACATGAAACCGATTTTTTATTATAAACTTGAGTTTTGTCCCATAACTTCGAAAATAAGAAGCATTACAAAAAATATATTTTTTTTCATTTCGATATAATTTTCTTCTACTACAATGGAATCTTGTTAAAATAATACTCGCAATGGTATTGTTTCCATCATTTTAACTTAATAAAATCTATCTATATTTGAGGATAACAAAGTAACGGTTAAATGTTTACATTCTAAGGTAACATAATTGTTGACTAACTTTTAATCCTAAATCAAGTTTCACAGAGCTTTGTTGAACATCAAATATAAAGCGATTAAGTTCTCAAACTCATCAAAACTTTTAGAAGTACAAAATACCAGCCTGTTTAATAAGCATTGCTTTTGTTTGGTAATTAAAAAAAACGACCAAAAGAATTTTACTCACGATATTCATCAGCGCTAGTACGTATTGTTCCACTTTGTTCCGTCCATGGAATGAGATGAGTGTGTGGTCCACTGCTATTGCAATCTCCAACCACCGGGTAGGTAATATCGACCCACCTCGCGTTCGAGCTGAAAATGCGGTTATAACTTCGTTATTGTGCAATAACTGCTTTAACCTACTAACAGATGAGTAAAAATTATAAAATGTTAAATGTACATACAATAAATATAAATTTGCAAACATGATTGCTCGTGTGAGGAGAGTGTAAAAAATTAGCGAGAAACAATACATTATAGCCCTTCTATAGTCGGCTAGCCTCTAGTGACATGAAAAATCGTTACATGTATTATTGAAATATAAACAAAATTTTCAGAAATTGTCATGGATTTTATCAGCAAGTCAATGATTTTTCGAAATGAGCATAATATAATTTTACCAAATGCGGATAACTGATAACTAAGCCTGGCCAAGCGAGGGTAGATTCAGGGTCGGGTGCAAGACCAATGCCATCGCGCGCTTGTTTACGATGACGATGACACGACACACTTCAGTTGCAGTTGCATAGAGTACTAATAAATAATAAATAATGTTAAGCGTAAAGAGTAGAAAACGACCGTACGCTGATAAAGTGAATAAATTTATCGGTGAATTTCCGGATTTATTCTATGACGGATGTAAAATAATTTGTAAAGTTTGTGATCAAGACTAATGTGCTGGAATTAATACGGCTGCATAATTCATGTCAATAGTAACTGGCATAAAAATAAAAAAATGGCGTGTCTTCTTTGGAACCTCAGTTTATGTTTGATTTACTGTTAATGCTGATTGCCTGTGATGTTCCTCTGCGCATATTGAATAAACCAGCATTTCGGGAGTTCTGGAATAAATACAATTCCCAGGTGAATTTACCAAGTCGTTCATCGTCACGTAGATATGTACCAAGTGTTCGTGAAGATATTGTAAATAGGATTAAATGTGCATTACAAAATACACGGCTGTGGTTATGTGTTGACGAGACGACAGATTGTAAAAAAAATCTGTTTTAAATGTTATAGTACGTGTACTCGACCCTGTTAAACCAACATTTCCACTTTTACTAGCTAGCAAAAAACTAACTGCGTGTACTGGCGAAACAATTACGCGGGTGGTGTTGGAAACTTTCGAAAAATTTGAACTGTCAACAAGTCAAGTGTTGATATTTGTGACCGACGCGACGGTGCTGCGACAATGCGTTTGGTGGGCCGTTTTCTTCAAAGAGACGATTGTAGGTTTTTACATGTTACGTGTAAAGTGGATGCGTTCCATTTTGTAGCAGGAACGATTCGAATATGTTTTCCAGAGGTAGATGCATTAATAGCAAAAACAAAAAAAAGTATTTCTCAAATCTCCTAAACGGCTTCGAGCATTTTACACACTGTGTCCTGGTATTCTGGAACCACCAGAGCCGATTCTTACACGTTGGGGAACGTGGTTGAAGGCAGCTTTTTATTATGCTGAATATTTTCAACAAATAAAAGCTGTGATACTACAGTTCAACCCTAACGAGGCTGCAGCTATTAAGGAAAGCCAGACAAGCTTTCAAGATGTTTCCCTTGAAACAGATTTAAAAACTATTTATAACAATTATAGAGGACTACACGACGCAATCGAAAAATTGCAAAATACTTCGTTGTCGTTAGTAGAATCGCTGCAAATAGTAGACGACGTAAATACACAGCTACAGACTATAAATGACGCAAAAAATAAGCCCATTATTGAAAAATTCGAGAGCGTATTACGGAAAGATCCTGATTTTATCAAATTAAGACAAATTTGTGATGGTGCATCTACAGCTGCGTTAAGTGAGTTCACAGAGTGTTATTCTTATGCCTGTATTACTTCCGGACATGTCGAACGGTCTTTTTCAAAATACAAACATATTTTTTTACCACAGCGAACATCGTTTACTGAGACAACTGTAGAAACATATCTGATGCTACACAGTTATTATAGAAGCACTCCAGCTTGTGATAACAACTACCAAGCTACTTCATAAATCTGCTTAAGAAGGTGAGTTTTGTACATATTTTTATAAAGTGTACCAGTATTAATAAAATTTATTTCCATTTATTTTATTTATTTATTTATTTATTATTAGTTATCACTTACAATTAGATATACAGTGTACATGTGTGAACGCCATTTAACAGTTTAATAATAATGTGCAGCTTACAAAGTATAAGGAAATACATAAAAAAAGAATTTAAAGCGAACGAAATAGTACAAAAACATACATCACAATATATAAAATATTTTTGTTTTTATTATTGTACTTATTCAAGTATTATGATATGATGCATACCCAGTACGTCTCTGTAGGATTAATGACCTTGGCCAGGCTTACTGATAACACAATCGATATTTTTATAACATCAAACTGTCAATTAGACCCCAGGGGCCCGTAATACATACATTATCAGAAATGGTTATACATTTGAATACAAAGACACACAATCAGCACTCGAGTAAACGAGAATCAATTTCGAAGGCGATTCCCAATTATCTTTAGGGATATTTATCGTAGGTTTGTTAGTACAGCGGTCACTGTAGTCAGAAACAATTTATAACTTTACTGATTGTACGCAGTAGATTTTAACAAGCGTTTTTAAGATATTACGCATAGTCAGTACAATTTTTTATAATTTCAAGCTGGTCTGTTTACTAAACAAACAATTTAGCTCTATCTATTTACACATAAAAGAAAGGTGAATCACCCACAAAATATTATAAACCGATAATATCCACATCTTCACACTCTTCTATGGTTAGGGACGACTAACCAATACTGGAACTAATACTTTGGAATAGATCCTGCAGGTTGCCTGATGGAATTGATCCTAACTGATAATTAAATCCGATATGAGTATCAGTCCAAGTCCGGCCACGGCGGCCGATATGGTTCCGTGATATGGACACCACAAATGTGGACTCTGCTATCATTTTGGACTGTGGATTGGTCGCAAAATCCATAAGGACCTCAGACGGGTCGAACTAAACAAAATCTAGACGCTGAACACTGAACAAGTGAAGCGTAAAATATAATATAAAATTATGCAAATTCAAAAATGCAATAATATATAGCGTGTTCCATTTAAAAATCGAAAGTTAGTGTCACTTATGGCGAAACCGGTAGTGACAAAAAAACACTTGTATGCCAAAAAGTGTCGCTTGTTATGTATATAGAATATCCCAAATTTCAATCAATTATTTTCAATACTAAAGGAGAAAAGGAGGTATGTCATGATCCTGTTACACCCGGTATGTAACTAAATATTTTAATTCAAAATCAAAATATATCGAAACAATGAAAATAACATCTCAACATACTTTGAAAATGATATTGAAATAAATGAATACAAAAATTGACGTTCGGGCCAGTGATATTATTAATTACTGGTGAATATCGTAATTGAACATAATAACTATGGGTAATAACAGTAACAAATGAATATGGACAATTAAGCAGTCATTTAAATGAACACATTTTAATTTGCAGGGACTTGTGATATATGTAAGGCGATTATAAATTTTTGTCGACATACAAACGGTTCCAGAGGTTAAAATTAACTATTAAAACGAATAAATATATAATAATAATAATAATAATAATAATAATAAACGTCTTTATTAACGAGATAGGAAAAGAAAATTTTACATTTCATTAAAGGGCAAAGTTTGTAGTCTGCTAACTACACTCTTACACTTAACCCGTACGCTAAAGATTTTACAAATAATAACAATAAAAAAAAATATATATATATATATATATATATATATATATATATATATATATATATATATATATATATATATATATATATATATATATATATATACATACATAAGAGAAATTAATTTGGAATATACATAGACTCATATAAAGACAAAACTAAAACAAGTAAAAAGAAATAGAAATATGAGAAAAAATTATAGCACTCTGGAATTATTTAAACGCACGCACAAGTAATTATGCATGGAATTTAAAATGTGTGCATTTAAAACACCCCAAAGTTATAAATATTTATTTGTTTCGGGGGTTTATTTCAATCCCTAGTATTATTTGCAGGTTGACAAAAATTTATACACGCCTTACATATGTCACAAGTAATGATCCTTGAAAATTAAAATGTGTGCATTTAAATAACTTCGAAGTTAAAATATTTGCAAGTCCGTGAAAATTTATAGGCATCTTACATAACGCACAAGTATTCAACACTGAAATTTAAAATGTGTGCGTTTAAAGCACTCCAAAATTATAAATATTTATTCGTTTCGGGGTTAAAATCAACCACTATGACCCTTTTCAAGTCAGTGATAATTTATGCCCGCCTTATATATGTCACAAGTAACCATCCCTAAAAATTAGAATGTGTGCGTTTAAACAACTCTGGAGTTATATATTTATCCGTTTTAAGAGCTAATTCAACCCCTGGAACCATTCGTAAACCGATAACAATATATACGCACCTTATATATATTATAAATAATCATCCCTGCAAATTAAAATGTGTGCATTTAAATAACTGCTTAGTTGTCCATATTTATTTGTTATTATTATTACACATACTTATTTTGTTCAATTACGAGTTCCACCAGTAATTAATAATATCACAGTCATGAACGTCAATTTTTGTATTCATTTATTTTAAAAATATTTACGTTTCATTTCACTTTCTAATCATTATAAATCGGTTTATGGTTGACCTAATTTTCTTATGAGTCTTCGGTTATTTCCGTAGATTTTAGCTAAGTACTATTTTTGACTGCTGTTTTCACACATGTAAAAAAACACATCTTGGGAAACCCATTATAACACCAACACAAACAGTGGTGACACAAATTTAGGCTTTATTTATTTAACTTACGGTGAACATTATTTGCTGTCCATGCGATGTCGTAAAAATAACCATCTTCCTCGTAATCTAATCGTTCGGGGTGCCACTCTCGCTGCAGAAATGGGACAGGAATTTCAGCTGTAGATGAGTTGCCTCCGGTTACATTTATATCGTGTTCTTCCCCATTATACCTTGATATGTTTTCGTCGGAGTCTTGTTCAGATTCAACTCCCTCATTGCTGCCTATATCTATTGTATCTCCGGTCAGATTGAAAAACCACTGTGGCGTAGCTGAAAGCTCCTCTGCATATACATTGCTGATAAACTGAGATCGTTTTAGTCTTTTATGGATGCTGTTACTGTAAAGAGGAAGAGAATTTCATAATTGATTTAAACATGCATATAATTATATAAACAAGCCTTCAAATACATTAAATACGATGCAAAGAAAAATCTAAATAATATTGGAAAATAAAATAAATTATTAAATAATTCACAGGCACACAAAAAAAAGGTCGTGTACTCGGGGACAGACCTATATACCGGTATGTATTTTCACCCGCTGAACCCGATCCGGGGTCAAAATTGGCCCATCGGGTCAAAATTGGCCGGAAAAATCAAAAAATGACGGGAAATTCGCCAAAATTCGGGTAAAGAAACATAGGAGGGATTGACATGACTTAACCCATGTACCGGTATGTATTTTCGCCCGCTGAAACCGAATCTAGAGTCAGAATTGGCCCATGGAGTCAAAATTGTCTGGAAAAATTGGCTGCCAAATAGCCTCCAACATGTTCAAGCAAGTTTTCCTATTCCCAGTATTTTTTCGAAGCGCTCACCAGTTTCTTTTTTTTCATTTTTGGCGATTATAATGGATCCGTTTGAATTCAAAAGACCTGTGCAAGGGCATTCTTTTCCTTTTCCTCCCATGAGCAAGCAAATCTCTTTTGAGCATCCAGCAATAGTCCGCCATCATATTTACGTCCCACCGCCCTTGATAGCGACGTTCCATCTCTCGGAGATATTGGTGGAATATTTCTCCTTGTTCCTCACTATAATCCCCAAGATTATCCGGGAAATAGTCCGCATGCGAATGCAGGAAATGTAATTTTAAATTCATTAAAAACCCCAATTTTTCGAAATCCCTAACGATTTCAGATACAATATCCTTCCTTTCGACACATTTATTGTTACCCAAGAAATTTTCTACTGCATTTTTAAAACTATTCCATGATTTACTTTCGGCCTCATTGATCGTGGCAGGGAATGCGAGTACTTCTAATGAAAAGTGAGATGCAGCCGGATGCACACTACATACACAAACAAAGAAGAATAAAGGAAATACCCTCAGGCAGATTTTTTTGTAGATGCTCAACAGGGACTTGCTTGTTTCGGGGAAAATATGGTTTGGAAAATATGGAGGCTGAGTGGCGCGACCCAAAAAAATGCCAGGAAATTCGCTTGCACAGGTTCGATCTTTTGACGTTATTGACCAACGGATTCAGATTCAGTGGACAAAAATATATACTAACACAATAGTCGAGTCACCTGAACGTCATTTAATAATCTTGATTCTGACTCCAGATTTAGATCCAACGGCCAAAAATACACACCGATATAAGGGTAAAGTCACTTCAATATCATTTAATGTTTTTCGACCACAGATTTTGGCGAATTTCCGACTATTTTTTTGATTTTTCCTGCCAATATTGAAACCGGATTCGGGTTCACCGGGCGAAAATACATACCGGTATATAGGTCACTCCCAGAGTACACGACCTTTTTTTTGTGTGCCTGCGATTGAAATTATTAATGATAATAACAGTAATAAATTTTAATCAGCCGCAACATTAATAACATTTAATACAAAAATGTGAGAAGCAAACTTAATCGTAAGAAATTTATAAATACAATTTCGGAAAATCTGTTTTAGACTGGTACATATGGTACATATAATAATCTCCAATGCTACATGCTATGAAATTATTCCATGCCTAACTATTTTTTCCATTTAAAGTAAAATAGAGACATGAAAGGAATTCGGAAATCCCATGAACTTGATTGATTGATTGATTCCAACATACAAAGATACGATTTGGAGCTGTCCAGATTCATTGGTGACATTTTCCTAATTACATTTAGGTTTTGCAGCATTATATTGCGAAAATAATAAAATTGAATACCAATAACAAGATCTAAAAATTAAAATGAAAATTAACATCAGATCCAGCCGGATGTACAGATATACTAAGGTAAAGGTTGTATCACAATACGAAGGACCTCCAAATAGCTTTGTACTTTGTTAACAAAAATAACACATATGTATGTATACCCTTTCAGATGTTATTATAGTTTATAGTCTGCAGCAAGGGCACTTCCATGTGGGAATTTTGATGATACAAGTATGAATCTAGTATCAACTTCTTCATCAAGAAACGTAAATTGCGAACGTAGATTGCGAATTTAACTGGTGATAAGCTGTAAATCGTGTGGGGAAAAAGTATGGTTTATAAACAAAATGGCGTCAAGGAATTAGGGTACAAGGTACTGGATTTGTTTTTAAGGCAGCAACAACATGTTTGTTAGATATCAATGTAACTTTTAGACCTCCGAAGACTCCTCACCATTGGAATAGGTAGAGAGGGAGGGAGATAGTGCCCCCAGAAAATTTGAAATTTACTGTATATACTGTATTTATTGTATATTTTTTAATTTCATTACTCCATTCTCAATGTCGCATTAAAAAGCAAATGTAGTCTTGCAGATAGGAATACATTACAAGAAATTACAATAAATTTTATTACTTATTATTTTAAAGGATAATTTTTTCAATATATAATTGATAATTGCAATGGTTACATCAAGGGTAGTGTTATTCAAATGAAACAATATTAAGAATAATTTTTAATAAACCAAATTTTTAGTAAAACGAAGAAAATTATGGTTAAACATAACCATCATTTTCTTCGTTGCTTAAAATTATGACATCATCTTTGTTACTTAAAATAATGTTCTTATCTTCTTCGTCACTTAAAATAATATTCTCATTTTCTTTAAAATTATTACAAAGGCCGGAATCACCATTACAGTTGCATATGTCGATGCATCTTATTTTATTTGCTAGACAGGAACATGACAACAAACATCTACTTTGCACACACGTGTATCGACACAGTTCCACAATTTCTGCAGTTGTACAGAGTAATGTGCAAAATACCAGTTTTAAAATTGTCACCAACTTTTTTCCATCCAAGATCTGTAGTAGTTGGTGGTATTTCAAGATATTGCTTTAAATCTTGCTGTCAGTGAATTGCCTGTAAATTTGATCCTTGTATAATAGAATGCAAGGAATCTATTGTTGGAGAAAAGCTTTCATCCTGAGCTTGGCGCTGTGATACAGCCGCCTCCTCACCTCACCAATATCTGTCTTTGTAACATATACTTGATAAACAAACTTTTCTAATATGGCCAAGCCTTCCTTAGAAAAAGAAAGTGAAATGTCCAATTCGCTTAATTCTCTTAAACTACGGTTTCCTAATACAGTCGGCCGGTAGAAGCTGACCACTACCTACATCCGCTCAAACTAAACCCTAATAATTAAATATTTTTATCGGCTATATTCTTGGTTCAATTAATAATTTAAATGAATCTTCGATTTAAAAAACTTCACTTCTATCAGATTTCAGTAAATCGAATAATTGCTCCTCCTATTTTCTTCTTCTAACAACAAAAGCATACACAGATTCCTTTCCGCATGATCTATTTCGGCTGACATTATAGGGCAAACTGCTTTCAGATTTTGTAGAAAACCACCTCCAAATAGATTGCGACGGATTCAGTTTGGTTCGGCCCAGCGGAAAACCTTAGAAAACTGTAGCTTTAGAATTTCGTCACTTGCCGAGCAAAATGTCTTCCACCATGACAGCTTGTCCTTATATGGACAACGGATTCTGTTCCATCTGCCACTGATAATCCGTGAAGCCCCTGGCAAGGCAGGCTTTCTGCATTGAGTATCTTCTCAGAGTTAAAATCATCATCATATACATATATATATATATATATATATATATATATATATATATATATATATATATATATATATATATATATATATATATATATATATATATATATATATATATATATATATATATATATATATATATATATATATATATATATATATATATATATATATATATATATATATATATATATATATATATATATATATATATATATATATATATATATATATATATATATATATATATATATATATATATATATATATATATATATATATATATATATATATATATATATATATATATATATATATATATATATATATATATATATATATATATATATATATATATATATATATATATATATATATATATATATATATATATATATATATATATATATATATATATATATATATATATGTATATTTATAATAGAAATAATGCCAATATCGATTATTCGTCTGAACGGTACAATTCACTTTCTACTCGTAATCACAATATATGTCGTCCTATTTATTGCTGAAATTGAAACTCCACATAATAGAATCCATAAAGTGTATTTCATAATTTCATTACGAGACCTTTCTATTAGGAAATATTTCACATAATTGGATGTTGTTGATATATCTTGAAAAACATGACCAACGTATACTTCGAGATGAATTTCCTTTTATAAATTTTAATAAATTCTGTTCCAATATAGTAGTTATTAATATAACACGTCAAATTGATAATGATAAGTACATCTCCGAAAATAATGAAGAGATTCATTGTTATTATATTTATTTTATGAATTTAAATAAATATTTTTTTATATGACAAACTGAAAATATAATTTGTTAAAAAAGTGAAATCTGAGTTGATGTATTCTGGAAATATTGGGACAAATGATATTAGCAACAACCAACAAGACTAGATTTTGGAATATCTCTAACTAGATTTATTTGTTGCTTTTATGGATACATGGTTGTCCTTTTTCTTTTTTCTCTTTTATATGTATTAGTAAATTTGAGATAAATATATCAAAATTGACAGATAAGAGTTATTACCAATTATAAGGAAAAGAATATTATCAATTACACGGTAAATAAGGAACATAAATGGTAAATGGAAAGATTCCTTCTTTATTGATTTCTCAGATAATTTTACATTATTCGCATAAAAGGTCGTAATGATTTAAAATATTAATAGCAGATAATGCCTGCCACCCCTCTTCCAATTAAGGTACGAAATTTAAATTTCTAAAACTGAACAGCCTAAGAGGAGTGACATCTTTGCAATGAATTTGTTATAATACTTCATACAGAACTAAGACCTAATATACTTAGGTAACAAAAACTTGCAAAATTTAAATTTTTGATGTTATCCATTCTTTGTTATTTTCGAGTTATTAAATATTTACAAATTATTCAAATTTTAAAAACTGTTGTATTTTGCGAATTTAATTTTTTATCAAAAAAAATAAGACCGTTTTCCAGATATAGAGGATTTTCATTATTCTCAGATCGTGCGGCAATATTCATGGATATGGGATGATCTAAGAATGACAGAAGCCGAGTAGGACTATCGGTCTTTATCCATAATGCATCTCTGTATGCCCAGACCGGGCCTCGTAAGGGTGGGCCTGTTACCTCAATTACGTATAGTAGATATATTATTTTGAATTTTTAAAAATTATATTTGTAATTTGAGAGTACTCTGAAATCACAAATGTCTTTTCTAAAATAAATTAATATCATGAATAAGTTTTGCTGCTAGTTATGTTTTTGAAACTTAGTAAGTAGGCACAAATTGCACTCTAAACAACTTTTTTTAAAGGGATTTTTTCATATCGTGAAAAATAAATATAGTTTATTAGTGATAATTTTTGTTGGAAATGTTAAATATGTTGTAATTTTTTAGAAAAATTGTAAATTATTATTAGAGATTGATGTAATAGGAAAATAGTTTACTGGATGTATAGAGAATATTGACGACAAACTTCTTGCTGTGGAAACACGTTTAGAATGGACTGTGATGGGGCAGTATCATCAGATAACTAATTTAGTGCATCTCTCTGTTTTAATAATATCAGATTTATGGAATTTAGATTTATTGGGAATTAAGGACTTTACTGATGTTAAAACAAAAAACGATTGAGAAGTTGATGCTTTAAGATATTTTAATGAGACAGTTAAAATTAAAGGAGAAAATATATACGATATGTGTCTTTCACGGACTGACGGTTATCCGAAACTTTTCAGCAATATAGGTATCTGAGAGTACATTTTCTATGAATTGACTTATAAAACATCCTACATAACACCGATCAACTCATTTTGATATAACTGTATAACTGTTTCGTACAAATAAAGATGAAATTTTCCGAGGCCTATTTAAAACAATAATTATAAAAAACCCAAAAGGGGGTTGCATTAGGTATAATCATTAAATAAAATAATCGTTAAAAAAACTGCAACGATTGTTAAAAAATATAGAACTTTGTCAAATATTCAGTAACTAGGTTATATATGCTAAAATAAAAACATCCACATGCTAATTATAGTTGACCCATATGATATAAACAAAGAAATCATAACGTACACCTAATTGTTATACTATGTTATGTACTAGACCAACCTGTTATAAAGCACATGCGCTCCCGTTTCTTCATTAAATGGCTGTAAAAAATACGCCACACCATCAATATCCACATATGCAGTTATGAAAGAACCACATAATGTCACAGCAGCTGTAGAAATTGTTTCCATGCCTTGAACCACCCCTGTTTCATAATCACATTCAGGAAGTTTCTCCAGCTTCCCAACACCGTTTGAACTAATCCATTTCGACCTCAAGCCCGGTGAAAGAATCAAATTACCTTCTGAATTCGAATTAACCTGTAGAGTCCAGTCGCCTATCTCAATAATCCTTAAATTACCAGATTCCTCATAGTAAACATTTCTATGTATATCTCTGCGTATACGAAATGTTTTTTCAACTACTCTGGGATAGACGATTTTTATATTTTCTGCATGAGCTAAATCTAACACGGAGTGAATTTGTTTAAATAAGTCAACGATAATTAAGATTGTCGCGAGAAAATTAAAAACTGACACAGCATTACACATCATGAGTTAAACTGTTATAATTACGAGCAGTATGCTGTAAAGAAAGTACTTAAGTTGATGCTAAACATATGTGTAGTAATATATGTGTTTATATTATACACCAAATTGTAATTATTTATGTAAAACTTTATTTAAATTATCTGAGAGGGGTATAAGTTATAAATAACATATTTATACAGGATGTGGACAGATTGTAATACCAATAATTCTCTATAATACTACTTTTATGTAAGTATATTTATTCTAATTAAAAATTGTTCCAATAGGTCCTTTGCATTTGCCGGATTTTTTTAAATAAATTCGTATATTCTAATTATAGTTTTACTAAACATTAGCAATTTTAAAATCTCTTTCCATAATTTGTACCTGGAAAATGTTTAAATTATTAATTGACCTTGGCGTGTTTGAGACCGATCTCCTATTGGCGCGACATCATCTGTTAGTATATTTCCGCGAGATGAATGGTACGCTTTGTTCGTGTATTAATTAAGTACGAGTAATTATTTCCTAAAATTACTTGGTCGTCTCTGGTCTGCGATGTTTATGTAGGCCTAATATATTGTAAACACCTATTGAAACATTCCCAAACAACAGAAAAAAAAATGTATACCACATAAAGTGAATTTTATTTCGTTTTAAATGTTAATACGTAAACTAATTCTATCGGAAAACGTATGACAAAAATCAAAAAAGTTATACTTTTACACTAGCCAAATTTGGGAGTAATGTCACACTACAATTTTTCTTGTAACTCCTGAACGACTAGAGCTATCTAATTTCCGTAAAGACATTTGATTGGCTTCCTGTTAAGGACTACTCAGCGGTAGAGGTTTCAACACTAATACCTTTCTGTGCAAAAATATACCATTTGAAAAAATTTTGAAAATTCAATTCGAAAAGCTGTAAATTTAAAAGTTCTTTTTTGGCCACCCTGTATACTTTTAGGAAATGAAAATTGCTGAGTGTCATCACACAGATGTCTCATAACTGGTACTAACATAACACTGACGTAGTTTTCCACGAAACACCAAAACACTATATACTGCACTAGACGCGGTTTCGGTAACCACGTTGGCATCATCTGAAGATGATTAAAACAGTTTTAATCATCTCCAGATGATGCCAACTTGGTTGCCAAAACGCGCGTCGATTGCAGTATATAGTGTTTTGGTGTTTTTTGGAAAACTACGTCAGTGTTATCTTCACATCAAAGGTTCCAACCCACTCCCGGTACTCACATATTTTTTCTTAAAATCAGTAGTTGTGATTGTAGTGATATTTTTAATATACACGTGTAAATGGTATAATTTCAACAAAAAAATCATTACATCCAAGTAGTAGGGAAAGAGTCAATAATTATACAGGAGTGGAAGGAGGTCACAAAGATGTTTCAAAAAATCTTCTGATATACATGGCATTTCATTTAAAAAAGTGACTTGACCCTATAGAGTCGTCTTGGCTCACCCTGTATACAATTTCCGATTATAGACTTTTTTGTCTAGATATATATACATATATATCTATATATATATATATATATATATATATATATATATATATATATATATATATATATATATATATATATATATATATATATATATATATATCTACATATATATATATAATTAAATATGATTTGAAGGAAACAACTACTCAGCGGGCAAATACCCCGACCTGCATTGAATTACACCTTCAAATCATGATGTATATATATGTATATATATATATATATATATATATATATATATATATATATATATATATATATATATATATATATATATATATATATATATATATATATATAGTTCCCGGGATTTGGGATCGACCAACATCGCCACGGAGGCAACTTAAAGCTCCCTGCGTGGGAGTTTCCTACCTAGGAATATAAAGAAGAAAAAAATTAGATTTACTAGCGGGATCATTACATTACACTAAGAAAAGTTGCATAATTGTGTATACCCGCATAGAATGTAGTTAACCGTGAACACGTGTTTCGACCTTACGGTACTCCACAATATACATATATATATATATATATATATATATATATATATATATATATATATATATATATATATATATATATATATATATATATATATATATATATATATATATATATATATATATATATATATATAATATTTTATTTTAGCATACACCATCCAACAGTACTTAAACCAATTACAGGATGGGAAAATACAACAGTACTTAATTATACACAATACATAATACACTAATAACTAAAAGTAACAAAGAAAAAGAAAAAAACATAAAATTTAACAATTCAAATATGACACAAAATGAAAACAGAAATTAAACTCAGCTAGACACATACACCTTTTTTTAAACAACTATAAGAACAATTAAATATGTCGATTCTATCTTGCAGGTTATTACAATTTTCACACATAAAATGTAGGGGGAAAATTTCAATAAATTAGTTCGTGGTACGGCGAGATAAAAAGTACTGCCAACACGAGTTTCAACTCTAGGCACACGAAAACTAAGTTGTTCCAAGAGTTGTGGACAATCAATTTTGTTATTTATTAATTTATTTAGAAAAATTAAGGCCTGTGTTCTTCTGCGATCATGTAGAGTTAATACTGAAAATCTATTAAGTAAGTGATTTTGAGGTATTCCAACAGGTGGGTATTGACCATCTAATTTAAAAGAAAGATATTTTAAGAAACGCCTTTGTACATTTTCCAAGCTTTCAGCATAGACATTGTATCCCGGCTGCCATATTATAGCAGCATATTCCAGCCTAGATTTTACAAGTGCATTAAAAAGAAGCATTAGTACTGCTGGATCAGAGAATCCTTGAGAGTTTCTGATAACAAAACCTAGGCTTCTGTAAGATGTTTTAACAACTTGATTAATATGAAGATTGAAAGAGAGTTCGCTATCAAATATGACTCCTAAGTCCTTGATTGATTCGGGCCGATTTAAGGTAACATTATCTAATTTATATTGATATCGGATGGGAAAATGTTTCCTAGAAAAGGTCATAACATTGCACTTTGAAGCATTCAGAGGAAGATTATTCAATATACACCACTCATTCAAATTATTCAGGTTGCTTTGCAGGTTCATACAGTCTGATACGTCATTAATAGGGCAGAAAATTTTTACATCATCAGCGTACAACAAGTAATTTACATCTAGATTATTTACAATATCATTGATGAATATTATAAACAGGGAGTGGCCCAAGGATGGAACCTTGGGGCACTCCTGACGTGACAGAAATATCTTTGGAAGCAAAACCACGACATTCAACATATTGTTTTCTTTCGGACAAATATGATTTAAATAGTTCAAGTAGCGGTAAGGATAATCCCACGCTCCCAAGCTTTTGAAGTAAAATTCCATGATCTAACCTGTCAAAGGCTTTAGAGAAGTCAGTATAAAGCACGTCAACCTGAATATTCATATGAACATGTTCAGCAATAAATTGAGTTACACAAAACAGATTCGTTGTTGTTGATCTACTCCTCATGAATCCATGTTGATGGATAGAAATCTGTCCCTGAACATGCAAGTACAATGCATCATGTAGAGCAATTTCTAGAACTTTTGCAAAATTACATATTATTGTTATCGGCCTGTAGTTCTCGACATTGCCTTTATCACCTTTTTTAAATACAGGACAAATTCGTGACCTTTTCCAAATATCCGGAATTATACAAGTACGCAATGATAAATTAAACAACAAAGTAAGAGGTTCTACCAGGGCATAGGCACAATCTCGAATAATAAATGCCGGAATTCCATCTGGACCTTTGGTAAATTTCGGCTTTAGTTTTAACAAGGCAGTTAGAATATCACTTGAGTTAAAATTATTAAAATGCAAATTTTGATAATTATAATTTCTAATATCTAAATTATCGTTCAGAACATCGGATGTATATTGTATACAGCATGTGCGGCGATGTGGTAGACAAGAGGACAAACAGACTAAGAATTTAATTTTTCGAGGAAAAGTCATTCTTTATTAAAAAAAATTTCTTGAATAGCATTTTGCTAAAAAAAATTATAATAAGGGTACTTTACTCTTCTAAAAAATTTTAATTTTTAAATTTTTGGACATCCTGTATAAAATTTTTATTTTTTTCATCGACAATCGTATTTCTTCAGCAAGCTAATTTTTTTATAAAGAATGACTTCTCATACATATATACATATACCTCCAATTTTTGCCAAATAATGATATTCAACATAAATCTGTCAAGCTTATGCATGCGAAAAAGGTCCATATGAGAACATCCAATTATGTGATTCATGGTTGTATCTTCTGGGTCTTTTTTTAATTGAAAGAAATATGCCCATTTCCTTGGTGAATATAGAAAAATTAGATGAAATTATTTGATTTCGTATATTTCTAGTGTTTAGAGCGGTCAATAAGAAAGAAGGAAACCAATTTTTAAAATGTTGAGGTTTCGTCTTTATTTAAAAAATCATCAGGACTAAAAAATTTACACTTTAATGGTTATTATGGGTCATCACCTTCCCATTTAAAAAAAGTTTTTGATAAAAAAA
The DNA here is from genome assembly GCA_029963845.1 of Rhamnusium bicolor. Lineage (NCBI taxonomy): Eukaryota > Metazoa > Arthropoda > Insecta > Coleoptera > Cerambycidae > Rhamnusium > Rhamnusium bicolor. The sequence continues at coordinate 172,762 of JANEYF010003070.1, read as the reverse complement.
AAAGTATTGTCTACCTTTGGAGGCTTCGTAAAAAAGGTACCAATAAGATAAAAAAAGAAACTGATATTTTTCTCTTGGATCTTACTTCCCATAGAACAAATTTTAGGATTCGAAAGCATTCTAGATGCAAATTTTGAAATGCTGAAAAAATTTAAAAATAGGTATCAAGATTCACGAAACTGACATGGTGTACACAGAATTTTGTTCTAAATAGAAATGTGTAAAAATGTACAGGATATGCCATTTAAAAATCAAAAGATGAGGTCATTTTCGGTTAAACCGGAAGTGCTTTAGTATTGCTTGATGTGTCAAAAATTATGTTTTTTGCTGTAGTTTGTGCCCCAAATTTCATTTCGATAAGCTCAAAAGAAAGGGGCAAGCTATCGTGCTGTCACCCGGTATACAGTTTTTAAAGCTTTTGTAAATAAAACAGTACATATTATTATAAGGCTTTTTATCAACATCATGATGAAGTTGATGAGACACTTAAACAGCGCAAAATAAAAATCTCGAACTTTTCAGAGGACTCTAATATTAAATAATACGGAAATAATTTAAGTGTATAACAGATTCCTCGTAATATAGGTCATAAACCATATTTTCCTAACAAAATCTGAAAATAAGTAAATGAATTGTTACGCGCAAACGTATATGAAAACTTAACGAATACAGCATGTTACAAGATTACTTTATATGCATCTAATGTTAAAATTAGTGACGATTATTAAAATTACTAAATACGCTGGTAGCCTATTTATTAACTAATTATTATTTATTATGTAGTAGACTTAAATAACACATTTGTCATGAAATTTGATGAAATTGTTTTCGTAACTTAATTACACTATTAACAAATATATACTGTGTTCGTTTGAAAACCATAAAAAATTTAAAATTTGCAGACATACGTCGCCCTTTGTTCCAAAGGGGAATCTTTTTTGGCGCTTAGGCAATGAAAATCAATTCACCCTTCTAATACTAATCACTACACTTGTTTATACATCGTGTGCTAATTCTATCGCGAATACAACGGTTTCTCAGTTTTTGAAATTGTATGAGATCTGGTTGAGTTATAAGTAAAAAAAAACAAATACGACTTTTTCTTGATAATAAATCTTTAATAGTAGATGTATTTTCATTTTAACCTTTAAAGGTTGTTATTAAAAATTGTATCAATTCAAAATTGCGCCATTTTTTAGATCTTCTATGTTTTAGCCACTCTGTACAACATTAAAATCTTTTTTAACAGTTAAATTTCGAAAAAGAGTCTAAAAAGCAAGCGATTAACAAAACAAAAAATACAGTTTTAACGAAACGGGTTTGATTGTCAGAACCTCAGATTAATAATTTAAAGATACGTAACACCCATAAGAGATACGCTGATTATTATGACCGATACATAAACAACAATTTGCATGTTTACATATCAACGTATCCAAAACAAACCAGGGGCGGCTCCAGATTGCAGCGTTTATTTTAATGCTTTTGCATAACTTGAAACTTAATAGGTATACAAAATTTGTTTACTTGAGTAATGTATTTTCAATGCTATTCTGCTATTGTTATTTTAATCTCTGTTGTTTTTAAGTGATAAGTGATAAACTTTAGTTTTGTGCTATTAGGTACTGATTAATAATCGATTTTTAGTTATAAAAATTTATTTAGTAAATATTTATTGAGAAACAATGAATAATAAATGTGTAGTGTGCAGCCAAAGAGGAAAACAACGGGGTTGTTTATCTTTTCGCAGGTAAGTAAACAAAAGAGATCAGGGTCGGCATAATGCGTGAATGCGACAGTGTGAAAGCTCAAACATAACTAAAATTAATGTCAGCTTTACAAAAAATAGAAAACAACATTTGATTCCATTTGAACAGTAAAAAATCCACATTTTATTAAAAAAGATAATTAATTATACAAACATATTTATTTTAACTTGAATGGAAAGTTCATTCTAAAGGTAGCTCACAAACTGTAGATATTTTAAAGTCTGTTGATATTTTTTTAATTCAAGTTTAAAGGTTGCTATTAAAGAAAATGTGTTTATTTTCAGATATCACGAGAATCTGGTGAGAAGAGAAAGTTGGCTGAAAGCTCTCAAAATGGAAAATGCCAGTAAGTGGCACTACTTGTGTTCAGAACACTTAAAAAAGTGATTATACTATTAAAAGATCTGGATTAAAAGTCTTGAAAATCAATACTGTTCTATTTTTTCCGCTAGCAACACTATCACCAGGTTCGTCACACGTACTGTCCAGATTATTAGAGAAATATATTGAAAATTAAAAATATACAGAGTAGTCACTCATTCATACCTCATGAAATAATATCAAGTAGATACCTACAAGTATTTATGTTATTTGCTCTTCAATATTTTGTGTAATTCTAGAAAAAGATCAAGCAACACTTCGTTAAATCTTCCAAGTCTTTTTATTATACAATTTGTAGTTGTTCATGATATAGTGGCACATTCAATTTATTTTATTCTAAACAAATGTCAGTTTGTTTTGATCTTAAACAGATAAGTCATATATCCAAGATAAAAACCTATTGTAGTATGGTACCCGGACCACCAAAGGTAGCAACAATTGAATTTAACGAATTTAAAAACTTATGAAAATGAACCACAAACACAAAATAACGAAATTATTAATAATAAAGCTAACACAAGTTATGTTAGTATTGTATATGGAAACGAAGATGATGACAATAAGGAAACCCCTGAAAATATTATTCTAGGCTTAAGAAATAAACTAGCTATACAATTATCGATTAATGAAGAACAAGAAAATACAGAGAAAATATTTAAAGAAGAAATTAACAGGCTAACCATAGAACTTAAAAATAAAGAAGAAATAATAAAACACCTACGAGATACAATTGACATGTTAACTCCAAAAAAAAAGAACATACAGTAACAAAGCAACTCAAGCGGCAATAAATGTTCATAAAGTAGAACAGATACTTGACAAAGCAGTCGTATATACACAAGCACAGAAAATTACATCAACCGCAGATTTAAATCTAAACGGCGAATTAAACACGACCCAATTAAAGGCACCTAGCGTCATCCACGGAAATAATATGTCTCATGATAATACCAGGAGGACAAAGTCTGCTAAAAAGCCTCAGTTATTGTTACTAGCTGAAGAAAACGGAAACTCTCTTATTAGTATCGCAAAGGCAGCATTCGATATAAACAGCCAGTACAAACCGAAAGCCACGTTGGAGGAAATTGTAGCTGACTGTAATATGTTAAGCAAAAGCTTTATGATGAGTGATTACGTCATTGCGTATGCCGGTGCAAACAACGCTGAGAAAGGTAAACCCATATGAACTGAAACAATACAGACCTTTTTACATAATTTTAAATCTACAAATCTAGTTGTAGTAAGCACACCCTACTTCCAGAACAGACCTGTCCTAAAAAAACTGTTGTTCAAAGAAAACCTCAAAATTATTTCGGCAATACAAAATGTCAATAGTAAAGCAATGTATGTTGACTCCAATTATATCTTTAAAAAACATCTAACCAATAAATTTGGGACAATTAACATAAGCGGGAAAAAAAAGCTATTCAATTATTTAGTTAAATACATGTTCTCCAATAATTTGTCTGCGACCACTAACACAATACCAACAATAGCTGCCACAAAAAGTGACAACGAAGATATTAAAAATCTGTACCACACGGAAATTGCACATGTACCGTCGTAAATAACACAAATGAAATAAATGACTCAATAGCATCGAGAAAAGGAAAAAATACTACACTAATAAACAGTGAAACATCGACAAATTCGGAAGAATCCAGGAACTTGAACATAGAAAACCTCACTTGTGACCAAGCTTCCCTAAGAGAAACAAATTTTTAAAACATCAAACGCGACATGTGCCAGTGACAAACAAGAAATTAAGTGTTTTTCATCTAAATATTAGAAGTTTAAGAGGTAAAATCGATGCTTTATACGTACTATGAAATTCTATTGATTATCCTGATATTATGTGTTTGTCAGAAACCTGGTTAAATGAAGATGAAATGTAAATTTGGACAAATATGTACTAGCCCATTATTAATGACGTAATGTTTATCAAGTGGCGAGGTGTGTTGCTCTAAACAACTTTCAATTGAATGGTAAACATTTTAGTAATGTAGTAATCGAGGAACAGTTTGAATATGCTTGTATGGATTTAAAATCTGACGCAAATGTAAATTTGGCTAGAATCGTTTATATACATAGGTCACCAAATTCAGATTTTTAAATTTTTCTAACTTTAATGGATACAGTGTTGAACAACACCGCACAATACACGGGAGCCCTCTTTGTATGTGGTGACTATAATATTGAGTTTGCAACAACCGCTAATAAAAATGTAATTTTAACAAAAAACTTATTTAAATCATACGGGCTTCACCAATGTATATATGACTATACAAGAACTACAGTGCAATCTGAGACCATAATTGACAATATATTTACCAATAAGAAAATTGATAACTTAACTTCTAGGGTGCTTCGTACACACTTTTCTGATCACGACGCGCAAGTAGTCATCAGCGAAAATATAAGTGAGGAACATATGGGTACATATGTATATATACGAAAATACACTGCTGAAAATACAGAATATTTTATAAAACTTACATCTGAGGAAACCTGGAAGGATATTGAAACTGAACTCGTTAATAAAAAAAAGTTTGCAGTATTTTTTAACAAAATCTCGTATATTTTTAATCAGGCATTTCCAAAACTTAGAGTGAAAATTAACCACAGCAACAATTAAAATAATTGGATAAACAAAGAAATCATCGACCATGCAAATATATTAAGAAATGTCCACAAATTAACGAAAGAAACAGATAACCTTCACCTAAAAAAAACTACACAGTACTAAAGAAAGCACACGAAAATCTAATTAAAAATAGCAAAATCTCACATAACGATAGAGTGATGACTAATTCTAATAATAAATGTAAAACTGCGTGGTTTATCATTAAATCGGAAGTAAATTTAAAAACAGCATCTAGTAAATGTAACGTCATTAGAGATTCCCGTGATAATATTGTCACTGACAATGGACAACAGGCAGAGATATTTAATAAGCTTTTTTCTTGACTCGGTCGAGAAAATCCTTAAAGATACAAAAATAGATACTAACACTCCTCTTAAAGTACCGTTAGAGGAAAATTCCATGTTTCTATACCCTACCACTCCGTCCGAAGTTGCTAATATAATAAAAGAAGTAACTCAGAAAAGCTCATGCGGTTATGATGACATACCCTGCTCAATCTTGAAAAATATTGTAAGTATAATATCAGTACCCCTAGCTTCCCTCATAAATATATCTTTTATCCATGGTATTTTCCCCGAAGAACTGAAAATTGCAAAAGTAATTGCAATTCATAAGAAAGGTGACTCTGAGCAAACATGTAACTATCGGCCTATTTCGTTATTGTCGGTGTTTTACAAAATATATCAAAAAAAATTTTTACTCGCGACTACTATCATTTTTCAATAGAAACAATATCTTAAGCAACAATCAATTTGGATTCCGACAAGGCGATCAACTTAAGATGCGATTTATCATTGCTATACTCATATTTTAAATACGATCGATGAAAAAAACAAATCAATTACTATATTGTATGACCTAACCAAAACCTTTGACACCCTGAACTACCATCTGTTACTCAAACTCAAACTTTACAGATATGGTGTCAGAGGTCCAGCACATAATTGGTTAAACTCATATTTATCAAACCGAGTACAATATGTCTCAAGAAACGTGAACTATACACAAGCCGAGTAGTCTAAATTAAATATTAATACGGGAGTACCTCAAGGTAGGTCCTAGGGCCTCTAATTTTCATCATTTTCGTAAACGACATAGCTTCTATTGTCAGTCATCAGCATCTAACTCTATTTGCAGATGATACCTCAGTCACTCTAAATAATGACACATTTCTGTCCTTACAAAACCAGGCCCAGAATTCCATAATTGACTTGAATTTATGGTGCAGTAATAATGGGCTGGCGTTAAATAGCTCTAAGACGCACACTGTAATGGTCACTAGTAGGGGACATAACGCTGACAAAAGCATGTCAGTTAAAATTAACGGCAACTGAATAATTCAATCTGATAAAGTTAAATCCCTAGGAGTCACTATGAACTCAAATTGGACGACACATATATTCCAACTTTGTAGCAAGCTCTCCTCATTGTGCTTTGTTGTCAGATATCTGATATTCTCTGTCAGTCTAGAAGTAGTAATATCCTTTTATTATGCATTTGTACGGTCCAGGTTAAATTATTTTATTTTGTGCTGGGGCAATGATACTGGCGTTTCAGACCATTTTATTATACAAAAAAAGAATTATCAGAATTATTTCTAAAGTGCCCAGTCAAAGTTCGTGTAAAGAGTTATTTAAGAACATATGTATACTGACGGTTTCATCGTTGTATATTCTTGCGTGCTGTGTTTATGTAAAACAAAAAGACAAATCAGTTTCCCCCGTGTAAAGTTAAAGAGTTTTATAAAACACGTTAGACAGAAAACTTGTTAATTAATTCTTGTCGATTAGTCCAAACTTCCAATGGACCTCATATTTTGGCACCCAAACTTTATAATCACTTACCTCTAAGTTTAAAATCAATAAACAAGTTAAGCAAATTCAAAGAAGGCCTAAAGGAACTTTTATTAAAATATGGTTTTTATACTATGTCCGAATTTGTGAACTGTAACTGGATGTAACTATGTTTAGTTACGTCGAGTAAATGTCGTATTTATTTATTTATTCATGATAAAGCAAACAGAAAAATTCTCATAAAATTCCTTTTATTAATGTGACCGGTTTCGTGAACAAGTAATTACTTCACATCATCAGACACAGGAATTAAATTTTAACTGTTGTAGTGTATGTTTGTGTTTTAAAGAAAAGCACGTTAATTTTTAAGAATTTTATTAGAAAGTTAATTAGATACAAACAAAATTTTTTATCTTACATTTACTTAAAATTTGACTATGTTGCAAAACTATTTTAATTTTAATTTGACTACCCTGGTTTTTTATTTATAAAAATTCCTGTGTCTGATGATGTGAAGTAATTACTTGTTCACGAAACCGGTCACATTAATAAAAGGAATTTTATGAGAATTTTTCTGTTTGCTTTATCATGAATAATTACACTGGTCTGCAACGAAATCCTCCTTTAAAAAATTATGCTATAAGTATGAAGATTTTAATGCTCTGAATCTATTCCCGTTGGCCGATTTTTTCTATCACGTCTAGATTTTTTTATATGAATTTTTTTTTTAAATTTCATAAATTTTGTTTTTTTTTTAATTTTTTTTTTTTGTCAACATCAAGAACAGTATACATACATACAAAATAAGTTTTAGCGAGTTGTAAGAGAAAAGAAAGAAAGTATTGACAGTGATTTTTATGGTAGTAGATATGCGCATGCGCAGTATTCGCTGTGACTTTACTTTCTTTCTCTTACAACTCGCTAAAACTTATTTTGTATGTATGTATACTGTTTTTGATGTTGACAAAAAAAAAATTTAAAAAAAAAAACAAAATTTATGAAATTTAAAAAAAATTCATATAAAAAAATCTAGACGTGATAGAAAAAAATCGGCCAACGGGAATAGATTCAGAGCATTAAAATCTTCATACTTATAGCATAATTTTTTAAAGGAGGATTTCGTTGCAGACCAGTGTAATTATTCATGATAAAGCAAACAGAAAAATTCTCATAAAATTCCTTTTATTAATGTGACCGGTTTCGTGAACAAGTAATTACTTCACATCATCAGACACAGGAATTAAATTTTAACTGTTGTAGTGTATGTTTGTGTTTTAAAGAAAAGCACGTTAATTTTTAAGAATTTTATTAGAAAGTTAATTAGATACAAACAAAATTTTTTATCTTACATTTACTTATAATTTGACTATGTTGCAAAACTATTTTAATTTTAATTTGACTACCCTGGTTTTTTATTTATAAAAAATTCCTGTGTCTGATGATGTGAAGTAATTACTTGTTCACGAAACCGGTCACATTAATAAAAGGAATTTTATGAGAATTTTTCTGTTTGCTTTATCATGAATAATTACACTGGTCTGCAACGAAATCCTCCTTTAAAAAATTATGCTATAAGTATGAAGATTTTAATGCTCTGAATCTATTCCCGTTGGCCGATTTTTTCTATCACGTCTAGATTTTTTTATATGAATTTTTTTTTAAATTTCATAAATTTTGTTTTTTTTTTTAATTTTTTTTTTGTCAACATCAAAAACAGTATACATACATACAAAATAAGTTTTAGCGAGTTGTAAGAGAAAGAAAGTAAAGTCACAGCGAATACTGCGCATGCGTATATCTACTACCATAAAAATCACTGTCAATACTTTCTTTCTTTCTCTTACAACTCGCTAAAACTTATTTTGTATGTATGTATACTGTTCTTGATGTTGACAAAAAAAAAAATTAAAAAAAAAACAAAATTTATGAAATTTAAAAAAAAATTCATATAAAAAAATCTAGACGTGATAGAAAAAATCGGCCAACGGGAATAGATTCAGAGCATTAAAATCTTCATACTTATAGCATAATTTTTTAAAGGAGGATTTCGTTGCAGACCAGTGTTACTCATATGGGATTAACCTACCTACGTTATTTATTTATTATCTAGTCTAGTAAGTAGTTTATATTGACAATACCCATACATGTAAGTATTTCCAGTTGGTAATAAACATTATATTACTTTTATTGTAGTGATGTATAGGTCACGCATCGTAGAGTGGCCCCCGAATTGCGCACAAGTTAGAAAGAAGTGGCCAGTATGCGGTAGAGACAGTAGATGCAAAATCCATTGCGCATTTAAATCTAAGGGGCCATGCTACGATGCGTAAGTTGTAGGTTTGTAATTTCAAAGAAATCTCACTTGTTTCAGCATTGAAAATTATATTCCTTCGCCACCATTAGTACCCAAGATAGCAAGGTATGTTAAATTTAAATATACAGTGCAGTGATTAAAAAAAAATTTTTGGATCACTGCACGCTACATTTAAAGAACTTAAAAACATCTACAATTTGATGTGCCGGACATGGCCGCTGCTTAAAAAATAAAAAAAATAAGGTCCAGGGAAGTTTAAAGTGACGGGCCCTGTATATTTAAATTTAACATACCTATCTTGGGTATTAATGGTGGCGAAGAATTTAAATTTTCAGTGCTGAAACAAATGAGATTTTTTGAAATATACAAACCTACATCACTGCAATAAAAGTCACATCAACAAAACAGTTATGCTATGTACGTACATATCTTATTGATATTATTTCATGAGGTATGAATGAGTGATTACTTAGTATCTTATTAATTTTCAATATAAATCTCTACTAACCTGGACAGTATGTGTGACGAAGTGGTGACAGTGTTGCCAGGGGAAAAAATGAGACATCATTGATTTTCAACACTTAATCCATATCTTATAATATTACAATCACTTTTTTTAAGGTGTTGTGAACACACGTAGTGCCACTAACTTACATTTTCCATTTTGAGAGCTTTCAGCCAACTTTCTCTTCTCTCCAGATTCTCGGGAAATCTGATAATAAACACATTTTTTAATAATAACCTTTAAAATTGAATTAAACAAATATCAGAATTTCTCTGTTTGTCTTATCATGAATAATTACTCATATGGGATTAACCTACCTATGTTAAAAAAATATCAATTGAGTCGCATTATGCCGGCCCTGATTTGTTTTGTGTACTTACTTTTGAAATGATAAACAACCCCGTGATTTTACTCTTTGACCACACACTACACACTTATTAGTCATTGTTTCTCAATAAATATTTATAAATAATTTTTTTATAACTAAAAATAAATTACTAATCACTACCAAATAACAAAACTTTAAAATCACTTAAAAACACCATTTAAAAGACAGACGTCTTCTTATAGAACACTATTTGTTGTCAAGACGGTGATAGATCGGGCATCGAACGGGTTTCTTCGTGCTGTGTTCATGATTCTGACCAATGAGAATAAAACCAGCGATAATATTTACGTATCTCGAGTGGGATGTAGATAAATCTGACAACTTTTTATGTTTTGTTACTAATCTTATAGTATTATTAATCTGAGGTCAAAACGAGGCGATAAACTAAGTTTTGAGGCAATCAAACAAGCCTCCTAAAGCAATAATCAAATGTGTATTGTTCTATATTTTATCTTCGTAGGTGAAAGTAATATATATCCATTTTATTATTACGTGCAAGACAAATTAAGATTACAGATTTTACGTAGAATTCAAAATAAGTCAAGTTGTTTTCAATTTTAACAAATGGTATGGTAATTTATATAGAATAAACGTTGTTGTTGTTATTGTCCAAATAAATAAATGCTGCTTCAATTTATCATTCCTTGTTTTAAACAAAAACAGTGCAGTTTTCCAACCAGCTATTTGTCCACTTTGTTTTCATGAATAGTAAATTAACTCGTCAGTAATGTACATGAAACATTTCAACGACTTACAAAGGGTTCCAGAGATCAAAAGAAGCATTTACCTTTAAAAAAATTTTAACTTTCCAACCAGTTATTTATCCATAAATTCGTTTAGATGAACAACAAGCTATTTGTCCATAAATTCGCTTTCACGCACGGTAAACAAACTCATTACTAATACACCTGTAAACTATCATCGACTAACTTGCTAGTATTGTATAGTCTGCGAAACTGATATTGTTACGGGATGAACGGGGTAGGACGCGACATGAGGGCGGGAAATGTCACATGACATCTTCCGTCTTTTACACCGTTTACATTAAAGTGAGAAAGATGATTGTTGTTTTTGTTGGCACTCGACCGAGGCGGGATACTTCAGGGCCGCACTTAATTTTATTACCGAATCGATCTAACAGTGCTGATATATTGTAAGTATAATATTATAAGATAAATAATAATTATTTAATATCTGTTTACTTGCTTGCGTGTTTTTGAAAATAATTTAAGAAGGTTATCGTGTTGCAGTGAGTTGTGTAATAATGTAATATAAGTAATAATTATTTTATATCTGTTTATTTGCTGGTGTGTTTTTGAAAATAATTTAAGAAGTTATTTGATGTACACATGTTTTGACCGTGGGGCCTCTACGTCTACATCTTATTGGGTTTCTGAAAACGAAAGCGATTATGATTACAGTTATAAAGAAAATCAAAGTTCCTTAGTGTTTTCAATAAGAAAAAATCAGCTACATTTGAACGAGCAAGCGAAACAAATTTGCCTTAATGTTTACAATAATCTTTTGAAGCGACGACGAGCTAATGACCCTAATTTGTATGATTTAGATGTACTAGTTGAAACAGAATCATTGACTAATGTTCACCGTCCCACAATACACAAACTGGTGAAAGAGGGTGCCCTCCCACGAAAACAAAGATCCGACGTCGGTCAATCGAAAACTCTGGACCCATCGTGAGCAAAACTTTTAAGAACTTTAGTTTACGGCGCGTATCAGAAAAATGAAATCCCAACTATTGACGTGGTACACAAAAAATTAAAAGAAATAGATGATCATCTAAAATATACCAAAAGAACTTTAGGAACTTGGCTGAGAGAAATTGGATTTAAATATGAAACTATTAATAAACGCATGGCGATTATGGAAAGTAGACGAATAGTGGATTGGCGAAATTCATGTTTAGAAGAGACAAAAGAACTCAGAATGGAAAATAGACCAATTTATCATCTAGATACTCAAGACACCATAAAAAAAGGATAGACTGATGGATCTAGGAAATGTCAACCAATCTCATTTCCCCCGAATAAAGGGACATAAAAGGAAATACTTTTCCGAAATTCGATAAAAAAAGTCATAGAGTTAATTCAATACGAAGTGTCAAAAATTGACAAGGAAGATTGAGAAAAAGAATTAGGAAAGTAATTACAATTGAGGATGATTATTTAAAAATTGCCAAATTTCATATAAATGGTGGAAATAAATTTATTATAAATTTAAACGAGGATAGTAGTTCATCTGAAAATGAAGAAGAGGGTGGGATGGGTGAGGATTCAGAGGAAGAAGCAATATAAGGTGAGGTAAAGTGATGTGTTGTGAAGAAGCGAATTTTGTGATATCAACTGCATTATTTAATTCTGTTTTTGTGCTTTCATAGTTCAGTACTTGAGAAACATTCTTTTTCAGGATGTTATTATTTATTAATGTTATTTTTTTCTTCATTTTGACAAAAATATATCTCTGTTTTTATTATAGTAATAACTTTACCAATAGAATTTATTTTTAGTTTATTTATTGAGAAAAATATTTGTTCCTGTTACTATTTTGAGAGCACATTTTTTGTTTTTATTTTGTTTTTAAAGGTTTCCTGTTACTTTTTAAATAATTTCTTTATTCTATACTAATATTCTATACCCAGCCTTTCCTGGCAAGAAATACTTATACCTCCTCGTGGATCTTGCTGGGTAGTAGCAATTTATATTAAGCGAACTTGAATACTGTAACTGCTGTATGTGTAGTCAATATTTTAAATTTAATACTTTTATTTCAAGTTAATACTTTTTGTACAAGTTTTAAATTATTGCTAGCCAAACTGAACACAAAAATCTACAGGAAAAAGTAAACGAGCGAACAATATAGTTAAATCCGGCTCTGCGTTCCGTAGCATCTTACCCCGTACGTCCCGTCACAATATCAATTTCATACACTATACCTGTGAATTTGTATCTACTTGAAAAGGGTTCCAGTGTTTAAAACGACCATTTAAACGTTTAAATAATTTTTAAATTTCCAACCAACTATTTGTCCATACTTTTGTATTAATAGACGGTAAACAAACTCATAAGTAATACACCTGTATTACCCCCGGTATTATCAACATTTTTAAAGAACGTTTAGATTAAAGGAAGTTTTATGTCAAAAAATTATCAGCAATTCGAGCAAAATATAAATCCAGATATATGAATGCCTTTATACCTAATATTACATTTAAGTTATATAAGTGCTGTCTGATATTTATATTGTGTTTGTTTTCTAGTCATTAAAACACCCTATAAGTTAAAAATCACTTTAAAATATTAACAATATTGGTGGTTAAAAAATTTTTAACTTCCCCGTCCATAAAATTATTTTCATGGAGGATAAATTAACTCGTCAGTAATGGACCTATAAATTTTCATTGATTTGCAAAGAGTCCCAGGGGCAAAACAACACTTTAAACGTTTAAAAAATGTGTAACATCCCAACCAGTTATTTGTCCATATATCGATTTTATAGATAGTCAGTTAACCTGTCAGTAATGTACCTGTAAATGGTGATAGACTTGCAAAGATCCCCAGTGGTTAAAACAACCCTTCGATTGGTTAAAAAATTTTTAACTTTCCAACCAACCATTTGTCCACAAATTTGATTTCAAAGAGAGTAAACTAAATCATCAGAAATGTACCTGTAAATTATAATATTCAAAGCGTGCCAGGGATGAAGACAACCATTTAAACATTTAAAAAGTTTGTAACTTCCCAACCAGCTATTTATCTTTAATTTTGTTTTGACAGAAGTAAATTAACACGTTAATAATGTACCTGTAAATTTTTGTCTACTTGCAAATGGTTATACTAGTTAAAATGTCCATTTATACATTTAAAAATGTGTAACTTCCCAATCAGCTATTTGTCCATAAATTCGTTTTCATGGAAGAGATAAATTAAAGATTTATTAAAGATCAGGATAGGCTCGAAAATCAAACAAAAAAGTTGAATCCATCCATTCCTTCACGTACAGGCGGCGCACAGTGTGGCAAGATACCCCAAAAGCTGGCATTAATTCATAGAACGAGTTTGGTAAAATTTTTGTTATTTGAGAATAGCCGACGATGGTTATTAATGTATAAATAAATCAACTTTATGATGTTTGCTCGTATATTGCGATATACAGGGTGTAATTAAAAAAATAAAAATCTAAAATAAAAATAAAATTTATATTACTTAATTTTTTAATACATTATTTGTCCAGGAGTATGCAAAACACTTAAAGAACCTAGTAATATATTTCCTTTATTAAATTAAGAATTCACAACTTAAAGTTTTATTAATATTTGTGAATAGAAATGAGTATGTCCTATCCGTAGTGATTAATCGTCTGCGTCCGATGCAGATAAGGAACAGTCATTCTCATTCTCTGAATTATCTGCAGAAATATTGGGGGCAATTAATAAGTCGAATACTTCCCTAGGAAAATGTTTAATTTTTTTTTTAGGAAGTTGTCTGTAACTGGTTATTACTGGATCCGATGTAATCAGCATTAAATGAAACACATCCTCTTCGCTGTTCTTTAAAAATAACTTATTTTTTTAGGTATGATAAATTTTAATATTAGTCGTCCCCGGATGATTCCAGCTTGGTTAGCGAAACGCTTGTAGTATACTATGCAGTGCTTATATTTTTGTAGCATCTGATCAGGGGTTGTAACCCTGTTCAGGTTACCATTTTTTGATTAAAATGTTCAATAACTTTTACATTTATCGAACAATTGTTTTCAAAAACAATAGAGTTCTTCCTCCAACTAACAGTAACTTACAATCCAAATTCCAATACGATCAGACTTTCCACTCTTAAGTTATCGTGATTACAAAAAACGTGACGGTCGGACGGACAGACAGACAGACGGACGGACAGACAGACGAACATTTTGAAAGTCATTCAGAATTCAACGACTAACACAATGATATGAAATTTTTTTTGCTATGAGCGATATTTACTATTTTAAAAATGTGCCGATTAAATGCAATATACTCTTCGTTTTAGTTGCGAAGAGTATAATGATACACTGTAGGGTTGTTGAAAGAAGCAAATAAAATAATAAGAAGCAGACACGAGTATTTGATTTAGCTTTACTATGAATCTATTCTAGTATTACTATATTAATATATAAAATTTTACGTGGGGAAGCGTGAGGAAGTTAACTATTACATTAAGGATTTTAGAACAATACGTAAATATTTGGCACTTCGGAAAGGCATTTTCAAAATATTATTAAAATTATTTCATTCATAAATTAAAAATAAATCCATTAAATTTACATAATACATACCTGAGGGTGTTGATGGGTCCATTTTCAAACAAAGTAATAATAGCGAATTTGAAAAAACACAAACTAATTTGTTAGGATAATATTTAATTTAAAAATACACGAGTCAACCGCAGTTACATAGACCTTATGCCTGCGGGTTTGGTAGAAACAAAAGCATGCATCAAGATTAAGTGGTGGGGGAAAACATGCCCCTATTCATGCTGATAATAAATAGCAACAATACTTTGTTCGATGCGACATTTAATTTTTTCATTTTTTTGCCAGCTTTCGGGGTATCTTGCCACACTGTGCGGCAGTCAAAAAATTTCTTAGCCTATGGGAGCAAAATTGTAAATATATTTTTATCTGACTAGCAGGTGGGCAGTAGGGCACCTTATTACCACCAATGAGTACTTAACGAAACAAATTAGTGTGTTTAATAATATCCTATCACAACTCCAAAGTAGATACAGTGTGTCTTACATTATGTTGGAAATAAAAATAATACAACTATATTATGACTCATTTATTTCTTTTTTTTATCCTGGCACACATGATCAGAAAATATCTTAGATAAATTACAATACTTTACACAGCTGGTGAAAGAGACCTATACTGTAACACTAAATTTTGTATTACAGTTAGATTAATTTAGACTGAAAATAAAAAAAAAAGGTAAAAGTAAGAAGTCTACTACTTACAAGAACAAAAAATGTCTTTCAAAATTAATGATTAGACAGTTTTTGTTGTGTCAGAATCAAATTATGTTAAATATTAAAAATTAATTTATTTTATTTAACATATCGTATATCTTGATATGAATAATATAAGAAATCTTATTATCTAGGATTTATATAAAAATTATTCACTATAAAAAAACTCGTTTACTATAAAAAATTGTGTAACCGAAATAACCATTTTAAAACAAGTTCTCCAGAAAACTGAATTTTACCGGATCCACTTCCAGCATTACAAAAATTATGTTCACAACACGTTATGCAGGAATGAAGTTTTGTTCGCTCTCCTATAACTATGCAACCAGGTTCGCATGTCTCCGAGCAATTTCTCTGTAGGAGCCAAAGTTTTGGTTTTCCGGTAATTTCATCGGTACTGGTTGACATGGATATTCTTCTTACCTGAATAGAAATAACGTAAATTATGGAAACTTATTGGTTATTAAAAATAGTAACAAGCTAATGCCCCAACAAATATTTCTAGAGATCTGCGGTGACCAGTAGTTTTATAAGAGTTATATAAGTTTAAAGGATTTATATAATCATATTATGAAGTTTTATAATATTATTAAATAGTTGTGCAGTTATATAAAGTATTATATTGTCACTGTCACTTAAGGATCTACAAGACATTGATGAAAATATTCTGGTACTACCTTATAAAACTTACTGTGATTGTTAACAGTGTTGTATAATAATATTATATAAGGGTAACATATACCACATTATAGAGCTATTAGATCTTTAGGTTTATAGTGGTGTTGATTGTTACAATAATAAAAATCGATTTCAGATAGTAACAAAGAGTGTGTGACCTTTATTAAAAGGGTGGGGCAATAATGCGTCCGACTTCGATATGTCGAGTTCTATGATAGCTAGAAACTTAATTTAAAAACATAAATAAACTAGACAGAAAAATCTATAACTGGAAATTATTTTCGAATATATAGAGTGAACCAAGACGATTCTACAGGGTCAACTACCAATTTTTTAAATGGAAGCCATGTATCTCATAACTTTTTTAAACCTCTTTGTGGCCTCTTTCTACTCCTGTATTATTATTGACTCTCTCCCAACCACTTGAATGTAATATCTTTTTTTTTTTTGTTGAAATTATGCCATTTACACGTGTATATAAAAAAAATCACTACAGTCACAATTATCAATTTAAAAAAATATATGAAGTTACCAGTTATGAGACATCTGTGTGATGACACTCAGCCATTTTCACTTACTAAAAGTATACAGGGCGGCCAAAAATAATTTTTAAATTTACAACTATTTGAACTGAATTTTCTTAATTTTTTTCAAATGGAACACCCTGTATATTTTTGGACGTGGCAATAGCCTCACCCTGTATAACTCAAGAACTTCAGTAGATATTACAAAACTTCAGTTTCTTTTGGGTAATCTATTTAGTGTTAATTATGAACAAAAACATCTGTCACAAAAATTGTCGGTTATGTTTTGTAAAATAAAGACAAAAAAATATAGCAGCACATTTCACCGTCTCAAAAAAACTTCTCAATTTTCTTCAATTTAGCATAAAAAAATTCTTCATTTGAATAGAATGAAAGGACGAACCCGCTGGAAGTTGAATGTTTTGGTAGACAACATACGCAAAACTTTCTTTCTGGAAATGGATAACAGAATAATATTACGGCTGATGATAACAACACTAAGGGAGTTGCAAAAGAAGAGAATAATACTGCTAAAGAGAATGAAAACAGAAATAAGTGGCTCACCGAAGTTTTCGAATTTCTAGCCGAATAATATTACATAATTGATAGTGTTATAATTAAGGACCGCAGCTAAGGTAGTCATTACGCAAATATCAGGGGCGAAATCAGCTCCCATGTAATATTCTCATGTGCAAAATGATATACAATACAAAATAGACAAATATCTTAACCTTATACTTTGAACGGGTAATTTTTGTAATTTCCAAAATTAGGTAAATGCTGAATATAAAAAAAACGTATCGCACTATAACAATTATTTTGTGGCACTGGAATAAAAGTATATTATTAATATAATTGTTCTAAGTGAAATAGATTCCGGCTGTTATGAAAAATCTATTTGTAGTCTGAAACCGAACATTCCACGTCTACAGACGTAACTAGAGCGTATTTAAAATACTGAAAGTTTTTCAAAGAAGCCACATTTACATTAGAATCAAGAAAGTCCACTTCTTTATCTGTGAGAGGTCCACTATATGACATAGTATTAAATCGAGGATTATTATTTAAAACTGTTTGAAATTTTTGTTTCACATGATCGACAGTAGTTCTTAATAACAAAAATAAATTGGCGTAAATCATACGCAACATTCATTGCATCATTTAAACAAAATTGTGAGGCTAGTTGGCGCTCAAGACTGTGGATGGCTGAGAGAATTCGAGAAAAATGTCCAAGTATGGAGGCCAAATTTTTATGAATAGTTGGATCCATAAATAGTCAATTGCATGTATGCAAGTGTTTCTATCATACACGTATCTCTACTTGTTTATTTATTTGAACGGCGACATATTATAGGCGTTTTTAATTTATAACAGACCATTTACGATGGTACAAAACCTACGTTTAATTTAGTGCTTTTCTATTTAGTTGTAGGTAAATCATAAGCGTTTATTTAAGGAAAATTTGTTATAGACTTTTTTTTATAATTAAGTACATTTAAAAGGTGACAATGCAACTTATACAGATCCTTCATAAATGGTTAAAATCCACGTGATCAATTGGTACGTTTTAACTCGTGATTTAGTGTCCACTAACCAATAAAGCGGGCTATTTGGGATAGGCCCTCTCTCACTATTCATACTATTTTTACACTTTATGATTTCCAAGCTTTCAAATGCATCCAGCTGTCTAGTATTTGTTACATTCCTAATTAATCTTAAATTGCTAATATATATTTTATGGTTGTTATCAAACGCATGTTGGGCAACACTAGATTTATCTGTTCTACCATATTTGAGATGGGCCATATGCTCTTTGAATCTAGTTTGAATTGATCGTCTAATCTGTCCAACTATTTTTGATTATAATCCTGACAGCTAATTTTGTAAATCCCCGACTTTTCGTTTGTTTCAGTTTGGTCTTTTGGATTGCCTAAAAGTTGTTGTAGTTTGTTTCCCGATGAATGAACCACTGTCATACCTATATCTTTAAAAATCTTACCAATATCACGGGTGAATCGAGGATCGAAAGGAACCGATACAAATTTCGGATTTTCTCTTTCATTTTGAAAGGTCAAGGAATTTCGAAGCGACTCTTTAAACTTTCGTTTCCTAATTATTTTATACATTAAACTTACAGAATATCCATTACTCTCAGCTTTATCTTTAATAAATGCCTTTTCTTTTTAAAACTTCTCCTTATTGAGGTGGAAGCTTATTAGATAATGGATTAGAAAATTAAAACTCGTCATTTCGTGTTGAGCACAAGGGTGAGAGTCCTTAGGGATATATCTTAGAGTACTGGTATCTTTTCCGTATGTCAAATTTTAACTTATTTTCATTATTTCTAATTATTAAAAATTACGTTTAAAAATGGTAGTTGTCCAGACTTTTCAATTTCATATTTGAATTTAACTGACGCGAAACGACTGTTTAACATAGATACAAAGTTGTCAATATCAGCGACTTTTGTATCGAACACTGCAAAAATATTATCCACATACCTAAGGCAAACCCTGGGAAA
The DNA here is from genome assembly GCA_029963845.1 of Rhamnusium bicolor. NCBI lineage: Eukaryota > Metazoa > Arthropoda > Insecta > Coleoptera > Cerambycidae > Rhamnusium > Rhamnusium bicolor. Next base: position 153,228 of record JANEYF010003070.1, on the reverse strand, counting down.
ATATTCGAATTCTTCTTTTGCTTCCGTCTCGAATCTCTTCATGAAGAGACTGGCAATGAATGGTGGCAAAGAGTTACCCATTGCTGTTCCTTCATGTTGTTCGAAGAAATTATCGATGAATCGGAAACAATTTTGTTTCACGCAAAGTTTAGTGAGTTGAAGATATTCTTTTACTACATCTTCACTGAGTTTGTTTAATTCTAGTAGATCCTTAAGGTAGTCCAAAGTCTGTGGTATCGGAACACTTGGAAACAATGAACAAACGTCAAAAGAGATCAAAATTTCACTTTATTACAACTGAATATTTTTCAAATTATTAATGAAATCGTTGGAATTAATCACAGAGAAACTAGGTGGTGCAATAGGTAAGTTTTCGAACTTTTCTGTTAACCATTTTGATAGGTGGTAAGTCGGCGATCCAATTGCTGAAACAATAGGACGTACCGACTTTCCTGGTTTATATATCTTAGGCATGCAGTACAATCTAGGTACACTTGGGTTATATACATGTAACTTCCTATTTAAAGCTGGAGTAATTAGGTTATTGCAGGATATAAGTAAGTACATTTCTTACTTCAGTGACCGAGATTCGAGTTATAAACAAAAGTTCGATTATTCGACTTTTAAACATGTCAGTATCTTGGTTGTTTGTAAAGTTTTGAAAAAACAACTTTTACATTCTTCAGGCACTTTTTTCTGTATAATACAGTGACGTTGAGAAAATTTAAAAAAGGTGCAATTTCAAATTATACCATAAATTTGTATTTTTTTAAATGGGAATCATAGTTGACTGTGGTTCAGTTAAAAACCAAAGACCGAAAAATCAGATATTTATATCTAATTTTATAACACAGTACAATTACAAAATAAAAATTCAAATTAAAGTAAATGTACAAAAAGATGGCCATTATGTTCGATACATAAATTACACTTCTTTATAACACTGTGAACTGCATTATAAATATGAAGAGTTAAAATGGAATTCACACAGTTCGTTTATGTCGGTACTGGTTTTCTTGTATAATTTGTCTTTAATGTGGCCCCAAAAGAAAAAATCCAGTGGCGTTAAGTCAGGTGATCGTGGTGGTCACCTCACTGGTCCTGTAAGAAGTATTGTTGATATTCATCAATTTTTTTATGTACAGTGCTAGGGGTTTAAGAGTTTAATTTGGTATACATTTTATTTGAAGCCCGTAACAATTTCGTAAAAGCATACCACTTGACACAGAAGTGTACCAGAACAATAGAAATCATTTTTACTCAGGAGCATACAATTTTTTTTCTTGTGTCGCCTCTGATGGTATTTGAACACTGCTATACTTGCTACTAATACACTTTTGCAAAAATTGTTTAAAAAAGTGGATTATCTAGTTTTGACCACGGTATGTTACATCCAGCCATCACTGTCACTAAATCTAAGTTAAAATTACGTTGCCTGTTACTATCAGTAAAATCACTTACACTTATATGATTTTGAGGAAATGTGTTTAATAACATTTGTTACATGCCTAAGAAAGTGCATTGTCACAGCTGCTGCTACATAATTGTGTGCCTTTAAATTGCAATTCCGGGTTATCGCGAATCCACAAATTATTTGTAGCCTGTCACGGTTTACAATAGGTGGTTTTAAAAAAACCGATCGGTTCTAGACAATTTTGTACCGTTGTTATATACGACTCCACGTAACGCAATGCACTGACGAACTGCATGTGTACTCCCCATACCGTTATTTTCAGTTTACCCACATCACAGCTAGCTACGTAATGTCCGAGAATTGTTACAGTGTACTGCAATTGTAAAATAAGCTATTACGTTTTTATTCAATATAGTACATTCCCCGATAAAACTAGTTTACATTTTAATAATTTAAAACGAAATAAAATTCACTTTTCCATGTTGTATAAATTACTGGTTTTCTGTTATTTGGGAATGTTTTTGTAAATGTTTACAATTTGTTATGATGCAAAAGCCGTCACTGGAACCGATACCTAGCGTCCTATCTTGAGTAAATTAGTCGACTAAAGAAATACATTTTAATGAATTACCTGTACTAAACCGACTAAAAATTAATTCACGGAATTCCAGTGAAGAAAAATATCGGGTCGACCGATTAAATCTTTTTTTCCGTTCAGTTCAACTTTGGTTCTTTTAGAGGCTGCTACATAAAAAATCAAGATGTGGCGCTTCTTCTTCTGGTATGTCCAGAACAATTAAAATATAACATATTTTCTAAAATAAATTTTCTTTTGATGTTTAGCAAAATAAGAGTTGCTATTAATTTTCTTTTATTTCTTTAACCCGTTTTACTTAAATTGAGTAATATTATTAACCAATTTAATAAAATCAATTTCTGACTTCATTTTCAAAAACAAATTCCAAGCAATACACTTCCAAAAAGATGATTTTTAAAGAATCATGTCGCTGTGTCGTGCAACGTAAAAGATGTATAGTAGTAATATATGTGAATGACAATAAAATAAAATACCAATTAGACCTATAAGTAAGTTCACCAAATATTAACCCTACCGAGAATCCCTGGTAGCTGATGAAACAGAAAATTCTTAACAAATTCTTAATAACATATGGTGTCAGTAATATTTTAAAAAAGACTAAATAAATTGCATTAAAAATATTTTGTGACTGAATGGTTTTATATGGGATGATCTATTAATAGTATGTGTTTTCACGCTCACATAACACTGATCAATATAAACATATACACACAAATATTTTATTTTAATAATAAATGGCGTATCGAACATGCATTAATATTATATAGGTATTCTGACATATTGAGGGAAATTTAGCGAATGCTGAGAAATTGAGCGAAGAATCGATAACAGAATAAGAAAGGCATGTAAGGAGGAAACACAACCTAAATAGAATGAGGGGATAATTGTCTTTAATAAAACGTCTCAAATTTAGATCTAAAAAGGACCTGAAAATTAAATTTTACAGATAAATCACATTCTGCAAGAATTGTTTTATAATATATGAATATTTGATTCTCTTCATACATATAATTTTATTATCAGTAAGAACATTTGCAAGAAAATGAGGTAATAATAGTTATAACTGTATTTAATTATTCATTAACTAAGTAGCGTCAACATAATTTTCATAAATATCATTTGGAGTAATTTAATTTATTAAAAAATAAATAAAATAACCATTTTCTCTGTAATTAGACATATGTAACTTTTAGACTCGTAATTCATTCATAAAATTAGAATTGATAGTTTTTGTTTCTGTTTTATTTATTTTTATATGTATTTCCGTCTCTCCTGTTCTCCTATATTTTCTTAATTCAATACTTGAGCCGCAGAGGCAATAATTTTGAAGTATGCGCTCTTGCTGGAGCTGTTCCTAATTCGTTGATCAAAATTACCTCCTAGTGATGAAATCCTGGAAAGTGATATTGCCTTACAGAAGCTTCATTTTAAGAAACTGCAAACTGGACCAAAGATTAGAATTTTGTATTATTTATAGACTGTAATCGATTTGGTCTCCTCATGCCACACATTCATTTGGAAACCCCTATCGCTAGAATAAATTTCAAAGAAGTTCTGAGTCGTATTGTATATTATAGAGAACCATGGATGCGCAAATTTATGCCATATACAACATTTCCAATACGGTTAATAGTTAGAATTTGGAGAAAAAGTACAAAGAGAGCAAATAGGAATGAGAGGGAAATAAAATGGAAACTGAGTCGTCCCATTAAGTTATATGACCACGTCCATGTTTAATGTGTTTAAGTTTCACTCTGAGATAATTTTTAGACAAAAAAAGTCATTAAATAAGTTTTTTTGAAGAGTATTTTGAAGTACTTTTAGAAGTACTTAGTATTTGTGTTTATTTACGGTGATGAAGTTGTGTAATATTCATGTAAACTTCTACTTTAATATTTAGATAATGAACCTCATTTTCAATGCACTAAAGACCTAAACATAATCTAATTAAAGGCTTTTGAACAAACAAAGGAAGAAATATAATGCGACTGAAACCTAGCGTACCCATTACTTAAGAGAACATATACCCTCATGACGTTTTGTCACTTTAATTAGGAATTCTTTGATGGATAATTCGCATTGTCAACTGATCAAGAGAATTGCTTCATAAATATAAGCAAATCTAGTTTAAATTATCCAGGGTTTCTCATAATTTCTTTATTAATTTGAAAACACATATTTTTTTAATTGCTTATGAATATAAATATGACGGATTCTATATTTTTAACTACTGTTAAAATTAATACTTTTATCACAGAGAACGGAATTTCATTTTCATCAGAAATGTATAAAACAGAATTGTAAAAGCTTTGACGAATATCGCAGTATACATGAAAGTATTTTCTCCTTTCAGCTTTACTTTACCTTCAGGCTTATGGATAACTTCACGTTAATTTAAGATTTGGCATAGTTTTCATATAAGAAATAATAAAATCATATTTATCATTATTATCATATTATATTATTCACTCGTTCGTTCCTTATATAAAGTAATGATAATAAAACTCATTTTATTTATATTGATATAGTATATTGATGTTGATTTATTAATCAGTGTCTGTCCCAGGGGCGTGTGGTGAGTTTTGATACAGGGGAAGCAGTTTGTGATATAGGGTGATGGGTAGTGCGAATCCCCGAGCGAAGCGAGGCAAAATTTTTTTAAGAAAAGGGGCGTGGCTTCGGTATAATTATTTTAAAGCAAATGTCGAAAGCCGCAAAGTTAGTCTAGAAAAAAAATACACTTGTAGGACCGCCACTCCTCAATAAACATAAAACATAAAAACACCACAAAAATTAGACAACCCCCGATTCCAAAGCCGAAGCTGCACGGGCGAGGGTTACACTTATGGAAAAAACGCAGACACACAACCCGCAGCGAAATAGAGAGTTTGTTCAGCCACACTTGCCATCGTGCACTCTCTAGCCAACTATAAATCGAGCCGGCTAGTTAAGTAGTTAACAAGCACATACCTACTTATTTATAATGTAGTTTAATCCGCCTCTCCTTTTTTGCGAAGTCGGAAATAACTTCGTCGTAAAAGTTTGAATTTTAGGGACATCTACTTCACAAAGTCCCTTTCTATTGTCAACAGGGACAATTTTGAAAGCCGCTCTTCACCGGTTGAATTTCTTGAAAAAGTTGTTATTCTTTTTAAGGTCGAAAAACTGCGTTCAACCGAAGCACTAGTTGCAGGTATCGTCAACACTAACTTACACAATTTCAACACTTCAGAGTAGGCCTGATCCAAACTATTTTCTTTTATAAAGGTAATCAGTTCGTTGGCGTTATGTTTCTGACTAATATCTTCTGCAGCATAAATAACTGAAAGTTCTAATCATAACCCAACTATATCAAAAAAATTTTCATAGTTATTACTCAATGACTGAAATGCGTTTTGTAGAAACTGTTTATTTTTAAAATCATTAAAATTACACAATTCTAAAAATTGTGTATCACTAAAATTTTTAAATCTATTATTTAGTTGCCCAATGATATTGTCCAAAATTTCTATATGAAGTTCTACGATCCACTATAAATTCAGTTCGTATTCTTTTTCTTTGCGGCTCTAAACGGTCATTACTAGTTTTTTCCCAGAACTTTTCAAATTCATTTCTTTTTGTTACAAATCAAATTTTTGAATTCCTCAATTTTCTTTAAACAAAATCTAACGTCATTTGATTTAGTTTGCAAAATGTTGAATAAATTGTCAGTAAATGGGAATATTTCGGAGAAACTGTTTAACAAAAAATTAAAATCAAAGTCTCTTTTCAATGAATCTAAGTAACCTCTGGATCCATTCAAAGTCTCAGTGTCCCAATCATCTTTGCTTTGTAAAATATTTTCAAATAAATCAATTAGAGGCTGTCGATATTCAGATTCAGTTTGTACTATCCTCCCACTGTAATTCTATCGTGTTGAAGCAACTCTGGGTAGTCTCTTCTGTACTTCCAAATCTAAAGCTCGTGTCCGTTTTGAAGATTTTGAAAAATAGGCAGCCATTCCACTAATACTTGTAAAAAATACTTTGCACTCTTTAAGACACGCTGCAGATTGAGCAAGAACTAAATTTAATCGATGCGCAAAACAATGCACAAATATTGCATTCTGAAAAGTCTCTTTTACTTTGGCCTGCAGGCCCCCCAATTCACCAGCCATTACAGCGGCCCCATCATAACTTTAGGCGATAAATTTAGCACCACACTGTAGATCATCGACTATCTGACAAACTATAGGATACAACGCTACAGCCGTTCTCTGCGTTGTTACGTCTAAAAATCTTAAAAGCATTTGGATTTATGTATCGTACTACGATTGACAACTGACTATTCGTAATATCCGTTGTTTCATCTAACATAATTGCAACAAAAAGAGCTTTTTTTATTTCTTGCTTGATCTTTTTTAAAACAATATTGCTTATCGACTGAATCCAATCATTTTGAATATGATTTGATGTACCACGAAATACCGTGGAGTGTTCCAGATGGTTACTTAAAATTGTATCGTATTTTGCTAATAAATCAACTAAATTGATGAAATTGCCCCTATTAGCAACGCTCCGAGATTCAGTATGACCTCTAAAACTAAATTCATTTTCGCCGAGAAAACAATGTCAATAAGTCTTTTTAACACTTCTCGATTTTTTTACAAGTTCATTATGCTTACGGCCACTTTCTTTCAACTGCTGATCTAATGAATGCTCAATTCGTGGTTTTCCAAACGTTTTTTTTTTAGAACCGCTCGCAAATGAGTTTCACACTTACCATGCTTCTTGGTCACTTTGGGAATGTTGCTTAAATCTGAAAAGCCATTTTTATTCCAAACAGCTTTTTCATTTGTGAAAAGTACACGTCATGACCAACAAAACAATTTACACAAATTTTCACAATCCGTTAACCACTGATTAGCATTGTACATTTACATTTCAATATTAAAGTACCTATAACATGATTTAACTTTCGTTTTTAAAAGTTTTAAATCAGGTATTGATCTCCCGTTTCTAATAATATCCAGTTTATCTTGAAACGAATATGTTGAAAATCCATTTTTCAACAAATTGCACACCACACAAACGCAAATAATATTTTCCAGTGCTAGGACTAGCTTCCATATTGAATAAGCAATTCTAAAACTGCTTATATGCGCACTAATGTTCAACGTTTTAAAAATCACTTGTCGCCGCACCACAGGTTTAGAAACACCAAAAAAGTTTTTACAAATATAGCACAAAAGCTGAGAATAATACTAGGAAGATTAATATTAAGTATAATATTAAAATCGATATTAAGATCTATAAAACAAGACGCATTATTATGCTATACAGCTCAGATTATGAAGTGAGGATGGGATGCATTTCAAGAAGTTGCTTATATCAGTTATATCGAAGTCGCGCGAGTTCGTGTTGGCTCGATTAATCGAGTGCGTCATCGTTACGGTTTTCACGTGCAACATTATCTCAGCTGTTGAAATTCAGGGCCGTGTCTATTGAAATTGGGTAAAAATAAATTTTAATCATTAATACATGTGATAAATAATAATTAGGTTCTAATTATAAGTTTGTTTTGTAATAATCCCAAGGGAAGCATTGCTTCCCTTGCTTCCATGAACCGACCGCCCCTGGTCTGTCCTAATATGAAAAGAGATATGACATCATCCACGTCCATCTAATAAAGTATGATATGAGTTACGATATATTGACAAACTATTGTCAGACCTGTATATATATATATATATATATATATATATATATATATATATATATATATATATATATATATATATATATATATATATATATATATATATATATATATATATATATATATATATCCACCAGAGAAAGGAGTTAGGCGCTAATTTCATTTTCCTGGGTCCGGAATCCCCGCAAGTTGCTACAGTTGCCCGCGTGTGCGATGCTTGGACGATGCTCCCATACCGGAGCCATCCAAGTGGAAGCCACAAAGGTGCGACTGGCTCCCTGTCAGTGGTTTTCCTTTAGTGTCTTTTTCGAGTTTTGTTCATCATTTTAACTCAGCTACACCGTGCTGATGAAGACCAATTAGTCAGAAACACGTGTCCACGGTTTGCATCTTTCTGCCATTTGCAATTTTTGCATTTTCCACCGTGCAATTTTCTTTATGCGGGCGTACCCGTTGAATCATTGTTATTTTTTACTGTAATGTAATTAAACCCGCGTCTAACTCCTTTCTCTGTTCATATTCATTTTCCTGGGTCCGGAATCCCACGCAGGTTGCTACAGTTGCCCGCGTGTGCGATGCTTGGACGATGCTCCCATACCGGAGCCATCCAAGTGGAAGCCACAAAGGTGCGACTGGCTCCCTGTCAGTGGTTTTCCTTTAGTGTCTTTTTCGAGTTTTGTTCATCATTTTAACTCAGCTACACCGTACTGATGAAGACCAATTAGTCAGAACACGTGTCCACGGTTTGCATCTTTCTGTCATTTGCAATTTTTGCATTTTCCACCGTGCAATTTTCTTTATGCGGGCGTACCCGTTGAATCATTGTTTATTTTTTACTGTAATGTAATTAAACCCGCGTCTAACTCCTTTCTCTGTTCATATTCATTTTCCTGGGTCCGGAATCCCACGCAGGTTGCTACAGTTGCCCGCGTGTGCGATGCTTGGACGATGCTCCCATACCGGAGCCATCCAAGTGGAAGCCACAAAGGTGCGACTGGCTCCCTGTCAGTGGTTTTTCCTTTAGTGTCTTTTTCGAGTTTTGTTCATCATTTTAACTCAGCTACACCGTGCTGATGAAGACCAATTAGTCAGAAACACGTGTCCACGGTTTGCATCTTTCTGCCATTTGCAATTTTTGCATTTTCCACCGTGCAATTTTCTTTATGCGGGCGTACCCGTTGAATCATTGTTATTTTTTTACTATATATATATATATATATATATATATATATATATATATATATATATATATATATATATATATATATATATATATATATATATATATAGAATAAGTTATAGAATAAATCATATATATATATATATATATATATATATATATATATATATATATATATATATATATATATATATATATATATATATATATATATATATATATATATATATATATATATATATATATATATATATATATATATATATATATTCCCAATCTGTAATTATAAGCAGTTGCTTATTTCCGGCGCCCATGCCCATGATAATGTATTCGAGAAACCAGCCTTCATAATGATAATAAAGTGTTTTCAATTAAATTATTAACACAGACATAGTTTTCTACGAAACACCAAAACACTATATACTGCGAGTGCAATATACCGGGTGTAACAGGATCATGGTACACCCCCTTTTCTCCTTTAGTTTTGAAGATAATTGATTGAAATATGGGCTATCTTGTATACATAATAAGCGGCACTTTTTGACATACAAATGATTTTTTTTTTCACTACCGGAAGTGACACTAACTTTCGATTTTTAAATGGAACACCTTGTATATTATTGCATTTTTGAATTCTGCATAATTTTCTGAATCCAACGATACCAAATAACTGACATTTCAAACGGCAACATTTTTTTATAACATAATTTTTAGTTTTCCATTTAAGTGTGCCATGGCGGTTCCGATTTATCTAAATGACCCGTGTAATGCTAGAAAAATCGAAATCCCGTCAAAAATACTAAATTACGTGATTTATGAGCAAATAAACTTCATCAAAACGGTTTTTGGGGCCAAACTCAATTTTTTTCAGATGGAACCATATTGGTACCGTGGTACCATGTATTAGTACTATTGAATACAAACAAAATTACAGCTAAAAGAAACTAAGAAAATACAATTTTGTTCTAATTAAATGTTAAGAAGTAACTAACTAAGACGGCTTTGAAAACAATGAAATATTTAGCTTGTCAAACATTTGTTGGTTTACCGGTGTTTTTTATTGTGTCATTAAAAATTGTTTAAACTTCTTGTAAGTTGTGTTCAAAATACCGCAAATTTATACAAGAGATGAAAAAGTGGACATGTTAATTATTTATGGGGAATGTAGAAAAAATTTCGTTGCGCCTAGACATCTTTATGCCGAACGATATCTTAATAGACAATGTCCAGCGAGAAATTATTTTAATAGTCTTGAAAATCAATTCCGAAGTGATCCTAACAATGATTCCGAAGAAAATTTCATTCTTGACGAAGGAACGGAAATTAATGTTTTGGCTCGAGTAGAAGTTGATAAGACTGTTTCTTTAAGGCAAATTGGGTTTGAATTGGAAATCAGTCACCGAACAGTAAGCCGAATTTTGCACAAATACCACTATAAATCTTTTAAATACAAATTGCACTAGCACTTTTACGAAAATAATTGCGTACGTAGGATGAAATATTGCAATTGGATTTTGCAGAATAACGTGCAGCCAAACAATGATTTTTGGGAATGATTTTATGTTCGGACGAGTCTAGGTTTACAAATTTGGGATTATTTAACCGACAAAATACAAAATATTGGTCACAAGAAAATCAAAATTTATTACGGGAGGGTAACTTTCAAGTGCGGTTCGGTTTCAATGTTTGGCTTGGAATAGTCGGTAGTAGAATCATTTGTTTGTATTTATCGCACATTTTAATACGACATATGAATAAATTCCTTATTAGTAGTACTTATAAATGGTACTTTGGTACCAATATGGTTCCGTTGAAAAAATGAGTTTGGCCCCAAAATTCATTTTGATGAATTTTATTTGCTCATAAATTATGTAATTTAGTATTTTTGACGGGAATTCGATTTTTTCTAGCATTACACGGGTTATTTAGAATAAATCGGAATCGTCATGGCACACTTAAATGGAAAACTAAAATTTATATTAGAAAAATATTGACGTTTGAAATGTCACTTATTTAGTGTCGTTGGATTCAGGAAATTATGCAGAGTTTAAAAATACAAATAATATACAGGGTGTTCCATTTAAAAATCGAAAGTTAGTGTCATTTTCGGAAGTGAAAAAAAATCACCTGTATGTCAAAAAGTGACGCTAATTATGTATATAGGATATCCCAAATTTCAAGCAATTATCTTCAAAACTAAAGGAGAAAAAGGGGTGTACCATCATCCTGTTACACCCGGTATAGTGTTTTGGTGTTTCGTGGAAAACTACTTCAGTGTTAACTTCACATCAAAGGTTAGAACCTACTCCAGGACTTCACAATTATTGCAATATTTGTAGTAATACAGTTTTACACAATTTAATTTTATGTTTTTAAAAGTGAATTGTTTGTTCAGTTTCCTTAAGAGAATTTACAAATAAAGTGTTGACAGTACTTCTTTTTAATAATCTACAGATGATGCCAACATGGTTGGCGAAATGCATGTCGAGTATAATATAGAATGTTTTGGTGTTCGTTTTAAATCATCCTATAAATAAATAAAATATTATTTTCTTATGTGTTGGTTTATTCAACTATAGCCAAAGAAAACTATTGTTATTATTTATTGCTTTAAACTATTAGATATTCGATTTATCTCCATTGAGTGTGTGAAAACGTTCAAGCACTCACCCTGTACGTAGTGGTTTTCGATGTTTCATTTTCTCCAGAAACACATGAAATAAAATCATAAAAACGTTGACATAACTCTCAATGTAGGAACGAATTTTTCTAAAATAAATACCCTTGAACTTTTGCTTTACCTTCGAGCTTGTACACAGCTCCATATTAATTTAATGTTTTTGCACACATTTTTACGAAAAAAATCTTCTAAGAGTAAAGTAAGACGGAACCAATTTTTAACATTAATTATGTTTTTACTCCGTATAAAATTGTGGTTTCTATTAGGCAAATTAATTTTGGCTTATTTCATACTTTATGTATAAACTTGTGTACACACAATGTGGGGCAATAATACATCCGACTTTGATATCTCGAATTCCATGGTAGCTAGATATTGATTCAAAAACATTAATAAAGTAGATGATAGGAACAAAACAAGATACATTTATTGGGGTTCAAAATAAAACAAAGAAGGTTTAGTGCCATATCCCTAAAAAAAAACAATTATCCAGCTACGGACATGTGTTTCGGAGTTATTGCCCCTCATCAGCGTATCATAGCTAAGGAATCGGATCTAGGTTGCTATCTATCAGGAACAAGAACTGTGATGTGAAGATAACACTGAGTTTTAATCATTTCCAGATGATGCCAACTTGGTTGGTAAAACGCGCGTCGAGTGCAGTATGTCATGTTTTGGTGTTTGGTGAAAAAATTACGTCAGTACTACTATCTGTTTTATGGTTTCTCTCAAACGAATATTGGGCAACACTAGACTTATCTCTTCCACCATATTTGAGATGAGCCATATGGTCCTTGAGTCTAGTTCGAACTGATGGTCTAGTTTGTCCAACATACGTTTGATTACAGTCTTTACATCTAATTTTGTAAATCTCCGACTATTCGTTTGTTTCAATTTTGTCTTTTGGATTGCCTAAAAGTAGTTTATTTCCCAATGTATAAACCACTGTCATACCTATATGCTTTTGCAAGGTTAAGGAACAGACATAGTGCTAGTTTACCCTCATCTAATGATTTATGCATTTCAGTTAGGAAGAATAGCATCATCAGTGGATGTCCACTCTTAATAACTAAAGTATCATTCAGACTAAAGTTTATATTTTTTTGTATAGGCTACCACTCTACATTTTATAGCTTTTATAATACTTTTATCGAATTAGTTATTAAACAAATATAGCGACAGTTTAAGGCATCGTTGGCAGCTGGTAATGTTATTTCTTCCAAAAGTTCTTTTAAAGTTTTAGCCTCTATAGCGTTTATTCCTGAAGCCTTATTAGATTTAATATTTTTATAATACTAATAATCTCATTTTTATATATAGGATAAATGAATATTGAGAGACGGTGTCGAAAATCTTGGAGGAGGCACAGATGGTTTAATTATTTTAGCTGCAAGATTTTTATCAATGTTGATTTTTTTGCAATAATTTTCTTTTGTTACTTTTATTAAGTTGTTTAAGCAGTTTCTGTACTTTTTAACATCATTTTCTGCTTTAACAGATTTAAAATAATTAATTTAATTAATAATTAAATAACACTAAATTTGCAACTATGATTTGATTAAATAATATTTGTGCTGTGAAGGAAAATTATTCTGAACATGAATTACATCCAACCGGAGTCAAATCTAATTATAATCTTGCCCCATTGCCACGGAAACAACTAGAAATGTAATTATCTCCAAAATTTAAACGTCACATGACGTAGATATTGGATACATTTATTCGACATTAAATTATTTAGTCATTTATAATAGGTATATCAACTTTTGTTAACACCTGTTTATGTACGGTAATTAAACCTGTCTGTGCTTATTACGGTTTACCTAGTTAATACTATGAGGAAATAATAAAAAAGTTCAGAGTGCGCCTCCTAAAGATATATTTTTAAATTTATGCAGGCAATCCTTTAGTTTTCTCAGAGGAATGTTTGTCAATCTCACAAATGTTTGATTTATACCCTTCTTGTTATAACTCTTTATTATTTTAATGCTTCTAAACAGTAATTACCCAGATTATAATTTTATAAAGTATCCAGAAAAGATGGAGTATTATCCATTATTTATAGTTAATGCTACAATCAATTATTAATTAATTAATTATTATTATTATCACATTCATAAAAAACAGTTGCATTAAACAGTACTCTTCTTCAAATCTCTCTGCATTTTTACTATTTCCTGCTTATTGATGAAGAAGCCACGAACAAAGAAATTTATAAAGGAGTTTAGTTATGCAATACCATCTAAAGCACATCTGTGTAAAATTACAGAACAGTATTCGTTTTAAAGGCACTACGGCATAAATATTAAAATTTTAAAAAGCCATCTGGTTACTAATTATTATTACGAAACATTAATAACGGTCAAGGAAATAGAAGAATAATTTTCGCCTAATTATTTATGTCACCAACCAAAAGGTTGGATTAATCAAATCAGTATTTGAATGCATTGAAAGAATCCAGTGAATGTTTAACGAGCTGGCTGTCGATTTGCATGCAAAAAGGCACACTGAAATGAATCGATACTTTTAGATGAAATAGTAATAAAGAGTATTCGAAAACTAAGTTATCCGTACCCGTACCCTTTTACCGCAATCTCAGTATATTCGCACCAGACAAGATTTGTCATAAAAAATACTTTCACCAAACGTTCATATCGTGCAACTCAAGTGAAAAATATATTTGTGTTTCATGTATCTCTAGATATTGTACAAATCATTTGTGTCGAACTTGACTGAACAGAATTAATTAACAGTGAATATTTGATTTGTGACGAAGCTGCAAACGACGAAAATTAACGCTTTGCTATTTGTTCTTCGTAGAGTTGTTTCCAGTTTTCGTATTAAAAATTTTAATCGTTAATTATTAATAGTAATTGAACTTTAAATGTACAGCAATATTTAAGTACCGTTAGTTTCTGTAAAGTTCCCTGGGAGGATCAAGTGACGAATGAGATGCTGAAGACTGGAGGAGAAAGTCTTGACAAGGTACTTCTCATTCTCCTCAACAAATGCCTGGAAGAAGGAAGGATTCCTGATGCATGGAGGAATGCTCTTCAAGATGGGCGACTCTACGCTCATCAAACATTGGCGGCCTCCTCTCTGTATTATACAAGCTTCTTACCAAAATAATTACCATCCATCTCACCAGCAAGCTCGACTTCTAACAACCTGTAGAGCAAGCTAGATTCAGGAAGGAATACAACACAACCGACCACATCCAGGCAGTGCGAAAGCTCGTCAAGAATTGAACTGAGTACAACGTCTCAATTTTATCTGGCATTTGTCGATCACCAAGAGGCTTTCGACTCTGTGGGGAACTGGGCAATTCTGCAAACGATTGGCGCTGCGAGGATAGAATCGAAATACTCGAATCTCATCAAAGATATCTATGAACACGCCACTTTCTACGTCAAAGTCGTGGAAGACTGAGTTATCGGGAGGATCCCCATCAAGAAGGAGACTCTATCTCGCCGAAGCTGCTCATTCTGGTGCAGGAAACGTTTTTAGAAACTTGATGTGGGAGCGGAATGGCGTCATTATCGATGGGAATTTTTTGGATCACCTGCGTTTCCATGACGACATCATCCTGATGAGCATCGATGCCTTTGGGCTTGGAGAGAGAGTTGAAGGAAGCTTCATAGGCTGTGGGCCTGAGGATGATCCTCCTGAAACCCAAGGTCATGAGTCCAAACAACATTCAGGTCACACTCGATAATCACACGCTTAAAGTGGTTGGAGAGTACGTGTACCTCAGCCACAACATCAAGGTTGTTAAGAACAACCAGACTGCATAATCACCAGGCGAGTTGGCCAAGCGTCGGCAGCTTTTGGAAAACTTAATCACATCCTGACATCTTCATAAACCTGAAACGGAAAGTCTTCGACGCCTCCATATGACCTTCATGACCTACGGCCTCGGGACTGTATCCCTAACAGAAAACAGGGCTCACCGTTTCCAGTCTTGCCAACGAGCAATGGAACGTGCGATGCTGGGGATCACCTTGAGGGATCCATTTAGAAACAACGTCATCAGGGAAATAAGAAGAGTCGCTGATGTCAGAGGGTCTCGCCACCAATAAATGGCGTTGGGTAGCGCACGTCGGCAGAGATGATATCAAATGAACGAAGACGATGATGCAATGGCGACCCAGGGAAACTAGGCGGAGTGTGGGGCGCCCTCAAATAAAATGAAGGCACGATGTCCAAGGTCAAACCAGCAGAAACTGGAGTGCTTAGGACAGATGGCGAAGAAATATGGAGGAGGCATAAACCCGGAATGGATGAGAACAGGCTAAAGAAGAAGAAGAAGAAACATTTCCAAACCTTTGTATACTAACGTTCCCCTGAGTAAGGCAACTGATTGAAACTAGTTGGTATTTTTGCAAATTTTTGTGCAAAAATAAAAAGAATTATAAAAAGATTTTCTTTAATTATTTTAGATATATATTGATCTTAAATACTCTTCATTTAGGATACTTTTAAGATTAATAGAAAAATGTGCCGTGGAATAATTTACTCCAAAGCTAAACTGACAGTACGACATAACCTGGAAAACCTCTAGAGTTGTCCCTGTTTTCAAAAAGGAAGATCGTGCCAAAATACAAAATTACAGGCCTATTACTATGTTTAATAATTTCTCTAAAGTTTGTGAAATTCTGGTGTATGAATTTATTTTCTTTTACATGAAACATCGCATTACGCCTTATCAGCATGGATTTATGAAAGGGAGATCAAACTGTTACCAATCTGTTTTGTATCACGCAGTATTTAGCAAATTTTTTAGATGCCGGGCTTCAGACAGATGTTATTTATCCAGATTTCTGAAAAGCATTCGACAGATTGGATCACAATATCTTATTAATAAAATTGCAGAGTTATGGATTCTCGCAAAATATGTTAAACTTTATTATATCGTACTTATCTGACAGGAAACAATTTGCGCAATGCTGTGGAGTCCAGTCTGTTAAAATATATACTACTTCTGGAGTTCCTCAAGGCTCGAATTTAGGACTCTTACTTTTTAATATATTTATAAATGACAGATTTATTGTATTAAAAATATTGAAAATTGTTTTATTCTGCAGAAATATTTGGAAAACCTTAATATTTGGTGCATTAAAAATAAATTACCCTTAAACTCACAAAGTGCAATATTATGACATTTTCTAATAAGATACAAGTACTAAATGTTGACAATACTCTTAATAATATCGTAATTACAAGGCCTACTGCCTTTCGAGACTTAGGTATAATATTTAATAGCAAACTCTCTTTCATAAATCATGTTAGGCTTTATTATAAGAAACCGTGAGTTTAATAATGCAGATACGCTGAAATTGCTTTATAACACTTTTGTGCGACCTAACCTTGAATGTGCAGCTTTTATTTGGTGTCCTTATTATAACATATATGTTAGCAGTATTGAAAAGATACAGCGGAAGTTTTTAAAACATACTTGTTTCAGAGAGGATGGAGTACCCAGCTATTGGATATCCAAATGCATATATGCTGGAAAGATTTTCTTCAGATATCCTCGAAAACACATGAGTGAAATCTCAGTTAACCTTCTTGAACAAAATAATAACTAATGACATTGACTATCCCGATATATTACAAATGTTAAATTTTCGAGTTCCCAGAGTAACCGCAAGGCAACATATTATGACCTTTACTTTGAATATATCTCGTACAAATACTGATAAATTTTCGCCTTTATATCAAATGTGCAATAATTATAATGAACACCAACGTACTTCTAATATTTTCTTCTGCAATATAGCCACAGTTATAAAATCGTAAAACAATTTTTTTTCTTCAAAAATTTGCATGTGTTAGTTATAGATATGTAATGTATAATAAATTTGCATATGTTAATTATAGATAAGTATATTGTATATGGATATGTGTGTATGTGGTTATGTATGTATATATGTATATTTGTATATATGTATATATGTATGCATGCATGTGTGTGTATACATTTTAAAATTTAGTTTAAAGGTATATTCTTAATACTCTATATAATATTGTTTTTTTTTCTTCTGTCTTTTTAAAATATTATTTTATATTATATTTTTGTAATTTTCTTTCTGTAAATGGTTTCCCGTTGAATGGTGTAAATAAATAAATAATGTTACTCTTCTGGAAATTCCTGAAGGAAACAAGTAAACAATTTCTTCAAATGCCTTTAGCTTCTAAATTTCCAATTGAAGTAGATAAAAGAAAATATTTACATTGAATGATAAACTCAAGAGATTAAAAAAATCCCTTTAGTTCATGTTAAAAATTAATACAATATAAATTAAAAATCGTACCTTGAAGATGAAACTAACTTTTCTATTTAATTAAGAATTTAATCACACACAAAATATCCAGACAATATCAGATAAGACTAAGCCACAGATTACTGCATCTTCTCCTTTAGAGAGATTATGTTATTATGTTCACCTGTGGCACTTAAAGAAGAAATTATTGCGAGTCCAAACGAAAAAATTTACATTTTATTCTGTTATTCCTTCATATTCTTTTCGTAAAGAACAATAAAATTCTTATAAATATGCCCTAACTAATAGCCCTGAAAGCGTTAGAGCGTTAAAGTTAAGTAATCACTTCTAAGAAGTAAGTAATGCATCGACATTGAATTGCCTCAAACATGTCTGAAATCAGTTCACACATTAATCGGAAGTTTCCTACCTGACACTTCTTCTGTTCCTTATTACATTTAGTGTGCAAAGCAGTGTAGTTTCCTGTTAAATTCAGACACCTCTCTCCATCCAGCATGGTATCGCAACGGTAGCACCAGAGGTCATGTGTCTTTTCACTGGCTGCTTTAGTCCTGTGGTGCGGCGTCTCGCTCGTTTCTGTAATCAATACTATCCGTTACCAGGACGACAGAACTGTTTCTGATGCTGCTTTAAAGTGCTTAATAGACGCGTATTACCCAACTAAATAAGTCATTGATCTGATCGACCCAAACTCCTCGTTAATAGGTCAAAAGAATTAGTTACTACGAGTATAGAAATAAATTAGAGGAATCAATTGCACATAGACACAGATAAATAATTGTTTAATGCCAAACTATTATTGTAAGACTGATTTACGTTATGGTTTGGTAACCAAATTTGCGTCAATGTTATTTGTAAAAACTATTCCAGTGTTAAAATTCAGTTTCAATCATGTCTTGATTATGTGATCTTAACTGGTGTTTTGAGGAGACTTCCTCAGCATTAAGAAATAAATATTGTTTAAAAGAAATTTTTTATACAAAGTCGTTATTTATCATAGGTTTTTGAAATGAATTACTTAGAAGCAATTTTAAAAGTATCAAAGTAGCAAAATATCATAGCAACAAAAATATCAACGACCTCTACTGGGTTAGAAATTCACCAGACCAGAATAAGTCATTAACATTGATGTATTTTTGAATTTATTTGGTCAGACTCTCACAGGCACTCAAAAAAAAAGGTCGTGTACTCGTGGACCGACCTATATACCGGTAAGTATTTTCACCCGCTGAACCCGAATCCGAGGTCAAAATTGGCCGGAAAAATCAAGAAATGGCAGGAAATTCGCCAAAATCTTGGGTTAAAAACATTAAATGATTTTGAAGTGACTTTACCCTTATATCGGTGTGTATTTTTGTCAGGGGTCTGGGGTCAGAATTAGCCCAACCGGTCAAAGCCAACAAATGGCTCAAAATTGCCCAAAATTTGGGCCAAAGAATATTGAATGACGTTCAGGTGACTCGACTATTGTGTTAGTATGTATTTTTGTCCACTGAATCCAAATCCGTTGGTCAATAACGTCGAAAGATCGAACATGTGCAAGCGAATATCCCGGCATTTTTTTTTGGGTCGCCCCACTCAGCCTCCATTTTTTCCAAACCATATTTCCCCCCGAAACAAGCAAGTCCCTGTTGAGCATCCACAAAAAATCTGCCTGAGGGTTTTTCCTTTATTCATCTTTCTTTGTGTATGTGGTACCACCAAAAATAAATAAAACACAAGGTTTTACTAGACAGAATAGTTGAAATTAAAAATAACATTATTGAATCAGTTGTACTGAACATAATGTGCATATTATCTTTTTTGTAATCCAAGTTTCAGCGTTTTGGCAAATAGCCGGGAAAATAATTGTTTAAAAAGATATATGTTATACTTATCTGTGATAAGATTTGTAAAAGTTAGTATATAATAATTAGCAAGAAACTTTCAGTTAATATTATTTTTCATTCCACTCTATATTTTAAACTTTTACCAAGAAGAGGAACTTAATTTGTTTTTAAATTATTTTATTCGACCCTAAGGGGAATTTCCACTATATAATTTCAATTATTCTGTTCTCTGAAGCCATTAATGTTTATTACATTACGGTTTACAAGTTTTGTTTGCTTTGGATTCTTTAAATGTGCTGGCTACCCTGATGAAGCTCTGCAAGCAGAAACACGTGTCGGTAGATATTTTAAAGTTTTTTAAAGTGAGTGTTTAACTGGTGAGTACCTTGTGTTTTATTTATTTTTGGTTTTACTAGACAGAATAATTGAAATTAAAAATAACATTATTGAGTCAGTTGTACTGAACATAATGTGCATATTATCTTTTTTGTAATCCAAGTTTCAGCGTTTTGGCAAATAGCCGGGAAAATAATTGTTTAAAAAGATTTATGTTATACTTATCTGTGATAAGATTTGTAAAAGTTAGTATATAATAATTAGCAAAAAATTTTCAGTTAATGTTATTTTTCATTCCACTCTATATTTTAAACTTTTACCAAGAAGAGAAACTTAATTTGTTTTTAAATTATTTTATTTAAATTTCAGCTAATTAATGTATGATATGAACATCGACATGGTTATGTATCCCAGATTTTGCGCCAAAAATAAATATTTTTTCGAATATATGTAAATAAAAACATAAATTAAATTTAATAGAAATATAAATATTTGGGGTATTTCCTAAGTAATTTAAAATACTTAAGGACATACTCCTTCAAGAGAAGAAAAACTCATATGAACATGTCAGGTTTATTTCATTCTCGATATTAAAAATTTCGATTTATTTCAGATTTTATTTTGTCCCCCATATCTTTCAAGATATTGATCTAAACGTCCAAGATTTATCTATGCTATTCTGTTCTAAAGAACTGCAGACAAGAAAAAAGTTCTGAAATAAATCAGGTAATCTAAAACAACCAAAACCAAAGGCCAGTGACGTACCACAAGAAATTTTGAGTGGGGAAAATATCACACTGTATAACATTTCAGTAAAACTATCACAGCATAGTAGTTGGTCTCACCAGATGATTATGTATAAATTTAGTATAGTAAAAGTTAATTTGCGTAGGAACCATTTTAGTTGTAATTAATTTTTCTTGATATAATTCCACCCGGTAAATACCTACAACATATACAATATTTGTAACAAATTCCGAAAATTCCACGTAACCGAGAACATAATATAATAAAGACATGAGAAAAAGCATCCGTTACTCAGATTAATCACTAATGTTTTGAAAAGTAAGAATTCTAAAATAACCCTGTATTGCAAACATAATACAAATAAATATTGGCGTCTATATCTGTTGACGTCATACAAATGTATTTACAAAACTTAAATTTGCTCAAGACATTTTTATTAGCCGTCTTCATAATTTATTTAATTGACATTCTCACATTTTTTGCTTTGAATTAAGGTAAAACCTTTTAAAAATTAATGAATTACGAAAATATTAGTCCACTAATTAATTAAATACATGAATATTTACCTTAGAGATAAGTATTTAAAAAAGAGTAAATCCCTTAAAGATTTTGGCAATGGTAGATTATTTTTTACTCAATTTTAATTTAATATTCATTAGCATGCATCCTTTGTTGCTCTAACAAAGAGAATTATTTTTTTTAATATACTCGCTAATTCGAGAAACAAGTTCGAAAAAATTCAGAACAGAGTATTTTTACCCATATAATATACAGGGTGATTCTGATTAAACCGAAGAAAAACCCTAAATTCTGACATGGTATATATAAATAGATTTCTCGTATTTTTTGGTAACTTTCAGGCAAGTAAAGAATGTAATAAAAGTGACCTTAAAACCCACCAGTTATCAACGCCCTTGACAATAACAAATAACGAGTATTAGACCGATAAGTAAGCGATCGTAATTTATATAATCCATACCTACAGAGCAACAAAAAATTATTGTATATTTCTGAATAATTTTGAAATATAATAACTTTTACGTATGTATAGCGATGTTCATTGGTCTCATCTTAAGGCACTGTTTTTGATTAAGACGCTTCTAAGAATTAATTAGTACCTACTCATCTTAGTAGAAGAGATTCTCACTTGGAAATGAAAGACGTTCTGTTTGTTAATTACACAAATCAACAAAACTACAATAATTAAACCATCACTCAAACAGAAATTGAAACAAAAATCTCACTTTCGAAGATACCATAGTATGTTTCTTTTCTCTGACAGGGAGTCTGTCAATCGGGAAACAAATGTCATTATTAGGACCGATCTAATTAGGAAAAAAGTCTCTTTGACAGGTACGGCGTTGTGTGCCGGTAATGAAGTTAAAGTAAAGAATTTTCAATATGCTCTCACTGATTTGCTACACAAGCTCTGGCCCGAGCTTTGGCCCTTTTTGCAACAGACTGACTGACATTTTCGAAACCGTCAAGATTTTAGCGAATATTATCCGCAGCATTTTGGTGAATATTATCCTCAGCATTTTGAATTCTGGCTCGATTTTATTGATTGGTGTTGAATGAACGAGTTATTTCATGTGCCTGGATAAGTAAAAACCGCACGTAGTTAGGTCTAGCGATTGGGTAGGCCATGCTACTAATCCGTTTTATTTGACCCACCTTCCCGGAAATTTCTCGGTAAGCCAGTCTCGTACGTTGCGAGTGTGTATTGGACACCATCCAAGATCACATATCCCGGCATCTAGAAAATTTCGTGGAATTCAAAAAACAACAAAAAGTTTTATTATGTTTCGTATAACATGGATTTTCATCAAGTAAAGTTCGACTCAATCAACTGTCTAGAAAGAGGTTTATCTTCGATAAGATCCTGTAAGGTGTTCATTAGAAATTGTAGAAAATGTGCTGCAGTCATGCGTAGTGGCAAAATGTCCAATTAAATAATCATCCACTATTTCTGCCTACACGTTGTACGACAAATTTTGTCATTTATTCAAACCATTACGGAAATTTCAACATTTTAGGTTAGCTTGTTTCACTCTGTAACGAGAAATTTTCGGACATAATGTAACATGACATTTTACAGACAGCTCTGTATATAAGCGCTGATATGATAAACATATGATGCCACCACAAATCAAGTTATAGCTGGCGTTCACATACGTACGTGTGTGTGTGTGTATGTATATATACTCGTAGTTGTGAAATGTTCTTGTATGGAAATTAAATTAATGCAGTAATTCTGCTGTTTATTCCAACCTGTGTTTTGTGGTATGAGTATAATATGTAATACAGAGTTGTTTGTTTACATATGCGTCTAAATATAAACTAACTTCTCCTTTTCGTCTTTTCCCCTTCGTATTGATGTAAATCAAGCAGCTATACAGAAGGTTAACTATATTGATTAATGGATATCTCTAATGACCATTTCAACCATGTACAGGGTGGACAAATTTATAGGGTAGTATAGGGTATCTCGGTAACTGTAAGGGATACAAATTTACTGGCAAAAAGAAAAATTTTCTATTGTCTTTTGTTTTCAAGTTATAAACAATGTCAATATCTTGGTTGCTTGTGAAGTTGTGAAAAAAGCAACTTTTATATTCCTAGGCACTTTTTTCTGTATAATACAGTGGCGTCGAGAAAATTTAAAAAAAGGTGCAATTTCGAGTTATGGCATAAAGTTGTATTTTTTTAAATGGGAATCATAGTTGGCTATGGTTTAGTTGAAAAGGAAATATTTTTCTCTTTCAAACTATATATGATATGTGGGTCGCTTTTGATGTGTGAATATTTAATAGCGAAAATAATCTTTTAGCAGATTATTTTTTGCGTTTTTTTTTTATATATTTATTCCAAGTAGGCGTGTGACATTTATGACAGTGTTTATCCGTTAGGTAGTAAATTGCATATTAATAATTTTGTTTACGTCATAATTACATCCCATTTAATCATAAAAGTGAAGATGCCTTACGAAAATTATAAGAAATATGATATGCTAGAATACTTTATTTAAAGTAATAGCAACTGTGGTATTGCATCCGAAATATATTTCAATCGTTATCCAGAAAGAAGACAACCTAATAAAGTTATTTTTAAGAGGTTAAAAGAAAATCTCATTAATTGTGGGTCCTTTAACAAGCCAAGACCAAAAAATTACAACAATGAAGATGCTGAAGAAACTTCTATAACTGTAATTGGAATGGCGGTTGCATATTCTTCAATTTCAAGTCGTCAAATTGAAGCTGATTCTGGGATTTCAAGACGTCGAGCTTTGCGTATTTTGCAGACACACAAATTCAGGCCTTATACAATAAGGAAACAACATCACCTGCAACCAACTGATCTTCAGCAATGATTGGAGTTTTGCATATGATATTCTCAAAAAAAGTCAACAAGATCAATTCTTCTCTAGAAATGTAGTTTGCAAAGATTAAACCTACATTAGCAGTGCAGGAGTTTTCAACAGGCATAACGAACACTATTGGTCTGATATGAACACTCACCGTACGATGCCGTGCGACCTCAGGGACGCATTGGTTTTAGTGTTTGGTGTGCTCTTCGTGGCAATCGTGTTTTAACATATCACATGTAATAAGAAAATCTTAATGGTCAACGGTTCTACGAAATCTTAAACCAGAAAATTATTGAGGAATTTTTGGACAATCTACCCTTAATTGAGGCAAGAAATCAGTTTTTACAACAAGATGGTGCACCACCTCAAAATATCAGGACCGTTTCAGAATTATTAAATACCGATTTTGGAAATAACTGGATAGGAAGTAACGGATCAGTGAGGTGGCTACCACGATCACCTGAAAACGCCACTGGATTTTTTCTTTTGGGGCCACATTAAAGACAAATTGTACAAGAAAATCAGTACCGACATAAAAGAACTCGGACAAAATTTTATAGACTGTGTGAATTCCATTTCAAATCTTCATATTTATAATGCAATTCAGAGTGTTATGAAGAGGTGTAATTTATGTATGGAACATAACGGACATCAGTTTGAAAATTTACTTTAATTTGACTATTTATTTTGTAATCGTAATGTATTATAAACTTAGATATAAATATCTGATTATTTGGTCTTGGCTTGTTGAAGGACCCACAATTAATAAGATTTTTTTTTAACCTCTTAAAAATAGCTTTGTTGTCTTCTTTCTGGATAGCGATTGAAATATATTTCGGATGAAATATCACAATTGTTATTGCTTTGAATAAAGCATCTTTACTTTTACGATTAAATGGGATGTTATTATGACGGAAACAAAATTATTAATATGCAATTTACTACAAACGGATAACCACTGTCATAGATGACACATGCTTATTTGGAATAAATATAAAAAAACGCAAAAAGTAATTTACTAAGAGATTATTTTCGTTATTAAATATTTACACATCAAAAGCGACCCCACATATGATATATAGTTTGAAAGAGAAAAAATTTCCTTTTTAATTAAATCATAGCAAACTATGATTCCTATTTAAAAAAACACAACTTTATGCAACAACTCGAGATTGCACCTTTTTTAAATTTTCTCGACGCCACTGTATTATACAGAAAGAAGTGCCTGAAGAATGTAACAGTTGTTTTTTCATAACTTTGTAAACAGCCAGGATATTGATGTGTCTAAAAATCGAAAAATCGAACTTTTGTTTATAACTCAAAATCAAAAGATAATAGCAAATTTTTGTTTTTTTCCAGTGAATTAGTCTCAAAAAAAAAGAGATCGGGAATTTGTCTTCCATTTTTTTTGTATCTCTTAGTTACCGAGTTACCCCATACAAACATCGAAATTTGCCCACCCTGTACATCAGTTTACAAGAATGTCATTTTGGCATAATAAAAATTTGAGATACCTGTATAAAAAATCGTCATTAATAGTTATCATTCTCTCAGAAGTGAATATTCAAAATTACAGACATATTTACTTCTTTTACTGAAGAATAGGTTTTATATAAATGTTTTTTCAAGAAAATGATATTTCTTAGCTTTAAAGTGTATTTTGTCCCTTTAGGGTTTCATGGGGGATTTTTTATTTTTTTGAAAGTGATTCAGAAATTAAACGAAAGAATAGACCCTAATAGAGCTTGATATTCAGTACGCTAGATTTCGAGAAAGCGGGTAAAGACCATTCCCGAATACGGTTTATTAAAACAAATTCTTTTATGTTATAATTTAACTGATTGAAATCAATGACATATCATTTTTGTGCAGCAAAAAGTTTTAACTGTGAAAACCGGCTCGGTGGTTGGTTAGAGAACGCAATGTCAAGAGAATTTCTCCACCGTCCTACAGGTTCGAATCCGGCCACCGGTACTAGTAATGTCGGTGGGATAGGTTGTGTGTCCGCGTTTTTTCATAAATGTAACACTAGCTTGTGCAGTTTCAGCTTTGGATTCGGTGATTGTCTAATTTCTGAGGTTTTTATGTAATTACACAGTTACTTGTATTTATTCTCAGTGATCGATACATTGTCGATATTACGGTTTGTTAATCTTGTGTTGATAATAATGATATGGGGTAAACATGAATAAAAAGTAATAAAATGGCTTTTACTTTAAGTGAAAAACGGATATGGTACTGGCGCGGGTGCTGGTGTATGGTAATGTGCTAGGTAAAAGTGTCGCAAATCAGAGACTCAATGCTGAACGGTTTTCTGCATGTCATCATCCCAATCACGAAACATTTTTATTTCTTTACGAGTTTAACACATTGCCATTCCACCACTCAACGGGGACACGCACGCACGCACGCACACACACACAGGTGCCAAATGCCGCAGCTGAGACCCGAACTTAGGAAAGGTAGACAGTGACTAGCCGTGTTCTTAAAAAATGTTTTTTTTAACCGCCTGTCAAGTCACCGATGTAACTCTCAGAAAATCCTAGGATTTTGTGTGGAGTAAAGAGAGGCGAGGCCCTACAATTTATTGTCGAATCCGAACCACAGCTAGGGCATAGACAGTTCTCTCCCATATTAATCCGAAACAAATTACAAAAAAAATTACTCCGGGATGGATTCGAATCATGGATATTCGGTACAGAGTAACTAGCTATAAGCGCTTTACTCACTCGGTTACCCATACCCTATACATCTATGCCCTACCCAGGATTTGAATCTGTGACGCCTTGGTCTCAAATCTAACGTATAAGTACTGAATCATGCAGTGTAGTAACATCTTCGATATTTAGGATTGCAGGGTGTTGAATTTCGTCAAAGAAAATCCCTCAGAAAGTAGCAGAAAGCTGGCTTTGTAGTTACAAACATCGCAGATCACAGTATAGCGAATATTACGGGACCAGAGTTTACATCCCTATCATGTTTAACTTGTGCAAGCTCTGCATTCGAACTATTCGAGGGATCCCCAAGACGACTGGAATGTTGTCGGCGGCTTCTGCAACGAATTGTAGACTATTCAAACTTCCTGTGTGGCTTATATTATACACCGATGAGGCTACATTTACTCGACAAGGAATATTTAAAAACCTAACATCCATATCTGGTCTGAGCAGAAGCCTCCAGCTATACAGGAACATATAGAACTGGTAGGGCGTTTCTTCTTCATTCCTCCCACATCTCAAACAGGTAATGTCTCCCGCCACACATATTAGAGATAGGTGTTTCCTAAGCTTGCTGCGACTTGTCAGGATCTCGATCAGTCGCTCCAGTCTTCCTACTCTAGTCGAGTAACCAGGCAACCGTGATTTGTTTAGCCCAGACCCATAGTCCCGATTTGTCTGCATCAGCTGCTTACTCTTCAATGCTCCATAAAGTCCCGTAATCCCATTCAATGAAGATCCTTGTCACATACCTTCTTGTGATGCCTAACATAGGCTCCGGTCCAAGACAGGGCTCCTCGGCACCGAGTATAGAAAATCGTCATACTTCTTGTTCCCAGAAATTCCACACAAGTTTAACCTCTTTGTACCTAGCTAGCTCTTCCAAAGCACTCCTGAACAGGGGCCAACTTCATTCTAGGAGAACAGATCGCCTTCAGAGCCGCTTCGCTGTCGAAGTAAATATATACAATTCTAATAAATATTACGATGTGTACATTTAAATGTTTCTTATTACAAATATCAACAAATGACTGCCGTCGAAAACTTCTTCTAGAGTCTCTGGTCACCGTCTTCACCTACAAGGATCATTCAGCTGCAAGAACTCTTCATCATAGACCCCTATACCGTGGTCTCTCCCAATGAACAATTTCATCTTTAAGTCACATTTGGTTCAAGAAGCTGTTTTACCTATCTACTAACCAAAAAAAAAGTATTGTCAACAGAACTTATTTTATGATAAGTTTTGTCTTTAATTTTAATTTATTACTGTCAATTTATTAGTGTATTAATTCTTGCTGCTTTTCTCAATTACGAAAAATTACAATAACGAAAAATTCACTAATATGCATGTCATATGCGCGTTCAATACTGAATCACTTATGCTAAATATAGTGGGAAGTCAAAAAACCGTTGCCTGTTAAAATAGAAAAATAACAATTTGTCATAGCCCTTCACCACTCTACATCTCGGAAACAAAGTGTTTTCGCACCCGTCTTCAGGAACTTTTTGCCTTATTTGGACGTAAGTAATATGCTTTTAAATTTATGCCTTGAATTTTTAGTATATCCTGTATATTGTGTAAACGAAAAAAAAATCAGATATTCGCTATATGGTAACACAACTGTAAGATTGATCAAAACGCTCATGAACAATTAGACAACAATGTTAACAGTTACGAAGATAAATAAATTTACTTCATAGGTAAGCAAACTAATTGGAGTAGTTTACTAACTAGCAAGAATAATTTAATTACTTTGACTAACACAAACTCAGTAACAACCTAGAAGGGAAAAGATTTTAAATTGTTCTCAGAGCCATTAAGTTACAAGTTCTTTAAAAGATTCCAACCACGCATCGCAGATTTACGGCTACAACAAATCATTTATTTGTAGGAGAAAAGTATATGTCATCGAAATTTGTTAAACAAAAAATATATCGAATTATGCAAACAATGAAGTTGGTAGTCAATTTGAGCGCTCATAAATATATATTACACTGTGTGGAAAAAATATAAATGTGTATGAATTTGTAAAAATTAAATAATAAGCATATGATTAATCCTGAAATATAATCATAGAAACCCATTCCTAAGCTAATAAAACAATTGATTCGAAAAATTCTCGAATCACGTTTTCCTCCACATTTTAAATGACAAGCTTCACGAACATCAAATTCACTCAACATGAGATAACTCACTTGTTACACATTGAGCAATCCAATAAATATACTCGGAGAGTCACAAATAAATCAAATGATATGTATTTTATTAAATGGCCGTTTAAACAAATGGTCAACCTACGGTCTGCCTATTCAGTTGTTCTTGCGATTATCGATTTCCCTGATTTAGCTTGTTTGGCATTTTAATTGATAAAGTATCATTGAATAGGTCCCCTACCAACTTTGAGGTGCTACAAGGACATGCTAAGAAGTCTCTTGAATTTATTTGATCTTAATTTTTTTAAACATAAAGGGTGTTCAAAGGTGTGGGATTCAAATTGCCCACCATTTCTGAGGTTTAGTTTTAAAGATTCACTCTTTGACACATGTCACGTCAAAATGTGGCAAAATTATCATGCACTCAACAACATTATTCAAAATCAGCGTTCAATTACTGCAACTTGAAGAAAATTAAATTAGGTGTAATTCTTAATCGAAATCATGTGACTTCTGACAGCGATACGCAACATAATCGCAAAATTTGAAGTGCGAAGTCGTTTTGCGCCTCCATATTTTTTTTTCATTTTTTTATCAGACAATGATTTTTTTTCCAAAAATTGTTTTTTCGTTGGGAAATTATGAAAAAAAAACTTCAAAAATTTTAACTAATGATTTTCATTTCGATTTAATCAACCTTTTCTTAAATGATTTAATTTATTTACCAAATATTGATGGGAAGGTGAGGTATCTATCAAACGCAATACTTTCCTTATTTAACTGATATGCACCACCACATACAATCAGGGTAAGTAAACCCAAGGCACCTTGGTTGACTGAGGCACTTAAAATAATGATGACAGAGCGCGATAAGGTATTATTAGTAATACGTACAAAAAAAAAAAAGATGTGATGAAAATTGGAATTATTATAAAATGTTACGAAATTATACATTAGCATCTATCAGGCGTAAAAAAAAGCCTATTTAAATTCATCATTTAAAGATGGTAATGCTCTAAAAGGATGGAATGCGTTAAAAATGTTGGAGTTACAATCTAATAAAAGCATCGATTTACCAACTCATTTAGTTGACCTTGAAGAACTTAATAACTTTTTTTGCTTCATTTGTAAATAGCAATAATAATAATAACGATTGTACTGAACGAATTAATTATAATTAATTCGTTCAGTACGTGTTTAGTATGTGTATTCTAATAATTAGTAGAATACACATAGTCATTCAACTAACAAAGATGTTCAATTCAAGCTGACACCAGAAAAAATAATAATAATTGTTCATAGCATGTGCATGTCATTTTTTTCATAAAAAAACCGGAGAGTCATTGAAATGGACTAATTATTTTTGGTGGGAGCCCTGATTACAGTATTATATTTTAATATATTTAATACTAAAATATGTAGTATTTTAAGTACTTTTCATATCAAAATATTATTTTAAATTGCTTGTCGAAATATTTAAAAAAAAAACTGAAAAAAATAAGAAAATTTTAACACCGTGTATCTCAGAAACGAAGCAATAGTGGGGACCCATGTTGATAGGAATCATTTGTCTAATTTTTGGGTGAGGAATCTCCGCTTAAGCGATGACACATGTTTTTGAAACACCCTGTATTTGTGTAATTTGACTCAAATGAACATCGCTTTTTTTGTTCCATAAACCGATCTATTAGTCTGTTAATTATTTTTAAAATAAGTATTCCCTTTAGAATTGATTTCAGACGTGCGCCTGTAAATGTGGTATTCCATTATTTCGCAGTTAAAACGAACAGACTTTAAGAATTTAGTTATTTAAATAAAACTAAATATTTATTAGATTCTTAATCATAACTAAAAATAAAATTCAATAAATATGTTGTCCGAAAACTTTATCAATTCGATACTCTATCACTGAGAAAAATATGGTTTATAGCTAGCCTTACGTTTTTTATATAAACTCATATAATCCAGTCGACATTGGATTTATCTACTCTCTAAAAATTAGTTTTCACGTTTCCAGACTTGAATGAAATATAAAATGGTACATTACATTGAAAATTTCAGATTTAATGTTCTGGTGAAATCTTCTATATACTGGTATATTATGTTCCAGAATTATATTTTCATGCGTTTCTGATTTAGGTATTTCAACCATTGTAATTAAATGAAATATTACGTATTATAATAATAATAAGAAAATGACTTTAACAGACGAAATTTATTACAAGACTCCTCTTAACACTTAACTTAAAATTGTATATTATGTACAGGTTTATTCATTATAAATTACCCACCCCTTATCATCGTTATTATTGCCTATAGAACAAAAAGTCTTAAATAAAAGTTGTGTGGTTATAGTCATATTTTGCTAAAATGCTATCAAAAGTACAGTACCGTGTAGATTTCAGGGGATACAAAAAAATATATATATTTTTAAATAAGATACCATATATATTATTAAATTTTTGGAATGATCCTTTGTTCCTGATTTCAAAAATATACCCCTACCATATACCGTTTTTGAGTTATTAAACGTTGAATATCTTAGTTAAACTAGTTACTGTAAATATGGAAAAGTTAACATTATTAAAGTGAGCTATGAAAATGACAACTTTTATGTTTGATAAGTGACATTTCTTCAATGAAATAATCAAAATGGTTTACAGTGAGGAAGAAAAAACCAAATATTTATACAAAATAGATAACAAAGATATATTCAGGAAATTTAAATATAAATAAATGAAAACACATAAAAGATGTTCGATGTGTCCACCATTATTATCAATGCATAATTGATAATGTCTTCTTATATTTATAATTGCACCGGAAATGGCTTCATTATTAACATTCAGATTGTTTATTTCAAGTCGATTCCTGTCTTTATTGACATGAATACTATTATTATTATTGTCTTTTAGAAATCCCCCAAAGAATGAATCGATAGGGGTCAAATCTGGACTGTTAGGTGGCCATTTAATAGGTCCGTTATTCCCCTATCCATATTGGGAATATATTATTCAAATGATCTCGAATGGGTAGGACACTATGTGGAGTTGCCCCATCCTGCATCCAAACCATATCATCAAATTCGGCTTCCGGAAAATTCTGCAAATGAATATTTTCTGCTTCTGGGATAATTATTTCCAGGTAGGTAACTCAAGTTAAAGTATAATCATAAAATATAGGCCCAACAATTTTGTTTCTGAAATTTCCACACCAAACGCTAACAGTTTTCCTTCCTGATTTTTTTTATTTGTTTTACCAATCTTTTTCTGTTGTGCATGGTTTCCCACGACTTTCGATTTTTCTTATTAAAAACTCCTGCCGTAGAAAAGGATGATTCATCAGTCCATAATATTTTAGTAAAAAAATCGGGAACTTCATCCAACTTTTGAATCATCTGGTGGCAAAAGTCCAACCTTTTCTTTTTATGAGCCTCTGTTAAAACTTGTATGCTTAAAATTTTATATGGTCTGTAGCTGTTATTTTTTAACATACGTCGGATTTTGGAACAACTTTTACCTAATTGATCGACTGCATTATTTATACTACATTCAGAATTTTCTAAAAAACAATGTTTCAAAAAGGTCTATTCGCGAATAAATATGGATGGACTTACCTTCGAAATGTAGCAGTATATCTAGCCGTTGTTCCTGGTTTGCTTGTACTACACGCTTTTTTCTACTAAAACTGGAAGTATTATTCACCTTTTGGTAAATATTTTTGAACTTATTTTCTGATGGTGTTGAACGATTTGGAGACAACAGCCTATATGCTCTTTTTGCTACACGTTTATTTTTGTTATTATGTACATAACAAGTAAATATTTGGAGTTTTTCTTTCTCACTGTAAAGCATTTTGATTATTTCATTAAAGAAATGTCACTTATCAAACATAATAGTTGTCATTTTCATAGCTCACTTTAATAATGTTAATTTTTCCATATTTACAGTAACTAGTTTAACTAAGATATTCGACGTTTAATAACTCAAAAACGGTAGATGGTAGGGGTAACATATGGCATATTTTTTGAAATCAGGAGCAAAGGATAATTCCAAAAAATTTAATAATATATAGAGTATTCCATTTAAATAAATATAGTTTAAAAAAACTAAAAAAACACGCTTTTAAAAGCACATCAAACTAAAAAGTGAAAAATAATTATTAATATAAACTGAAAACAATAATGAACGAAAAATACTAGTATTATTGTGAAAAAAGCGTGGGTTGCTCGATATACGAAAAATATGGCACAAAGCGCCCGACGCTTTTTTCACAATAATACTAGTATTTTTCGTTCATTATTGTTTTCAGTTTATATTAATAATTATTTCTCACTTTTTTAGTTTGATGTGCTTTAAAAGCGTGTTTTTTAGTTTTTTTTAAACTATATTTATTTTTCACTTTTTAGTTTGATGTGCTATGAAAGCGTGTTTTGTAGTTTTTTTTAAACTATATTTATATTGCTTATTGATGCTGATATTATAACATATTACGATCCAACAGATATTTCTGAAAAAAAAAATAATTTTTTATTTCAGCCATGGGATTTGAACTCACGCCCGAGGAGTCCGTCGTTGCGCGTCGACTAAGACTTGCCCGCTCGACCAACGACCGAACTGAGAATCACGGAATATACTTACAATATTAAGTCTCTTGCTCTCACGCAGAGGATACGTGAGGAAAGGACTGGCGACCCTGATCAGGATAATGATATAAACTTATCAAATTATTGTATTGTTACCGGTTCTTCGTAAGTGTACAAAGTTTCAATTAAATCTGTCCGTTTAAAGTGGGTCAAAATCGAGTCCAAAGAGTCGGTTACAAACAAACAAACATACAGGTGAAGCTAATAAAAGCGTGTTAAAAAAATATATTATTTTTTGGATCCCCCTGAAATGTACACGCCACTGTACTTTTGATAGCATTTTAACAAAATTCAGTCATAACCACACAACTTTTATATACATTTTTTTTCTATAGAAAATTATAACGATGATAAGGGGTGGGTAATTTATAATGAATAACCCTATACATGTGTATAAATATCAGACCAGAAAAAGTAATAATGGGTAAGGTGCATAAATGGAATACAACCGTGGACACGTGTTTCGGACTTGTTGATCCCTATTAGTACCAATAGCTTCAGTGAAATCAAATTAAAACAGAACTATACATGATCTGTTGCTACAATGATGTCATAAATGGTATAAAATCAAAAGAATATCTAATGTTTACATCTAGGTAATATTCAGAAGGAATTCGCTTCCAATAAAATTTGCATTTAAAAGCAAGACAATAATGAGCTACTAACGATTTAACTCTTACTGAATAAAAATTATTGTTTTCCATAGCAATCTTGTCCTATAAATCAATTTTTCAATTGGCTGTCAACCCATTTCCTCCACCTAACGGTTGCAGGAGTTTCCACAAAGCACCGAAACACTTTCCACTAGGCTCGACATACAAGAGTTTTAATTACTCTTAGACTGTGCCAACTTAGAGAAATGCTTATCGAGTGGTCGAGAGTATGCGTTCTAGTTCAGTACTTTATCATATAATCTGCCACATATGCATATGCTGTGTAAATGAAAATGCATATGGTTTCATCACAATTAAAAAATTGTGGGTACTTTAGAACACATTTTGTTGTTAAAAATGTATCCTTATGAAAGAATAAATAAAAAATAGCAGACCCTTTGAACATGTTTCTACAGGATATAACTATAGCCACAAAAGATTTTTTTTGTTTT
This sequence comes from Rhamnusium bicolor, assembly GCA_029963845.1. Lineage (NCBI taxonomy): Eukaryota > Metazoa > Arthropoda > Insecta > Coleoptera > Cerambycidae > Rhamnusium > Rhamnusium bicolor. The sequence continues at coordinate 118,475 of JANEYF010003070.1, read as the reverse complement.
TATAATTTGTAATATTTCACACTTCGTTTTTTTTTTTTTTGAAAAAAATATTCCAATCAAAATGATTCCCGATCTAAAAATAAAAAGAGAGGTTTGCTGTATTTTTCTAATTGTAGGAATATTCAGTTGTAGATTGATATAAAAATATGCTTCTCAATAACACTATTGAAATTCGGCATTAAAAAAAATTCCATCAAAGTGACAAATCAATCAAATCAGTCAAGAAATATTTGTCAATGAAAATACATATCATTTCTATCCTAAAATTTAAAATACCAATTCGTGTTAGATTAATTAAATGTCAATATGAGTTTGTTATTGTTTGCAAAAGAAAACAGCTGATTGAAACTGATAGATATTATACAGGATGGGGAAATAGTGCGTCCGACTTCGACATCTCGAGTTCTATGATAGCTAGAAACTTGATTTAAAAACTTAAGTAAACTATACAAACAAATCTATAACCGGAAATTGTTTTCGAATATACAAGGTGAGCCAAGACGATTCAACAGGGTCAAGTAATATTTTTTTTTTAAATGAAATGCCATGTATATCAGAACATCGTTTGAAACCTCTGTGTGGCTTCCTTTCACTCATGTATTATTATTGATATTCTCCCAACCACTTGGATGTAATGTTTTTTTTTTTGTTAAAATTATACCATTTACACGTGTATATAAAAAATATCACCACTATCGATTTTAAGAAAAAAATATGTTAGTACCAGTTATGAGACATCTGTGTGATGACACTCAGCCATTTTCACTTCCTAAAAGTGTAGAGGGCAGCCAAAAAGGATTTTTAAATTTACAACTTTTTGAACTGAATTTTCTCAATTTTTTCAAATAGAACACCCTGTATATTTTTGAAGATGTGATGTAGGATTGAAAAACGAACATTTTTCGTACGTATATTCCTATGGCTATTTGTGACCATTTTCAATTTATTGAACAATAACTGCAAAATTCAGCAATACCAATTAAAAATGAGGGGTTTTTTCAAATAGTTCAAGAGAAGGTATTATAATAAGCGTGTTACATGATGCTCATAAAAACATGATACCAACAACAATCCAAAATTTATAGTAAAGGATAATAAATTTTATGAACAGTAGAAACCTCATTCCAAATACGCATAGAAATGTGTGTCGATCAAAGTGAGCAACATGTGGAGCACTTTTTATAACAACTTCTCTTGAATTACAAAAAAAATATATTTTTAATTTTTATTGCTGAATTTTGCTGTTATTGTTCAATAAATCAAAAATGGTTACAAATAGCCAAGTGATGTACATACAAAAAATGTTCGTTTTTCAATTTTACATCACATCGTCCAAAAATATATAGCGTGTTCCTTTTGAAAAAATTGAAAAAATTCAGTTCAAATGGTTGTAAATTTAAAATTAATTTTGGCTACCCTGTATAATTTTAGGAAGTAAAAATGGCTGAGTGTCATCACGCAGATGTCTCATAACTGGTACTAACATATTTTTTCTTAAAATCGATAGTTGTGATTGTAGTGATATTTTTAATATACACGTGTAAATGGTATAATTTCAACAAAAAACAAATCATTACATCCAAGTGGTTGGGAGAGAGTGAATAATAATACAGGAGTGGAAGGAGGCCACAAAGAGGTTTTAAAAATTTTCTGATATAGAACTCGACATATCGAAGTCGGACGAACTATTTCTCCACCCTGTATATTATGAATCTTTTACACAATAATCCTTTACATAATATGATAATCATATCAAATAGAGCTGCAATGTATTATAATGAGGAAAACAAAAACTACACAATTTATTCACCTAATTTTGCTAATTTTTCTGACCTACTTACGTGTTGTTGCAATCACACTTGTTGTGACGACAAAAGTAAGAACCTTCATAAAATTTATACACTCCATTTTATTGCTACGAAATTAACTTTTCTTTTCGATTTCCAAATGCATTTCATTGTATGTTTATATTTTGTCCATTATCTAATATAAATAATAACGTTATATTGATATGACCCACAACTGTGAACTGTACGCCATATTGGCAAAACCGGCGCATGTCCTTCACATCCTTTATCTCCCTAATGCTGCAGGGAGAATCGAACAGCTTATGAAAATCTATGTTGTTTGTGAGTCAGTCAGTGTAATTATTTATTTTGTTGAAATAGTAGTCCTTGTTCATATACATATGTATTTATTAAAATAGTGGGGGTAAGGTCGACACAGAAAAAAAACCAAAGTTTTAATTAGTCGAGCGTTTCATGTATTTTGACACTTCCTCAGGACTCTGAAGACAACATATAAAAAAATGTTTATAATATTACGAAACGTTAATTTAACCACAAAAATTTTTATGACAATTTGTTGTTATATTTTTTTTATTTCTATCATCTCGTTCATTAGTCATTTTTTAAAATTTGTTTGTTTACCTAAAATACTTGCTTCTTCAAAGTTAAATTCATGCAAATTTGTCTTAAAATGATATGCAAGTCTTGTAGGATTTTTCACTATTTTATTTGGATTATGAATATTTTTACAATGCCTAACGTGTTCAGATATTCTTTATAACTATATATATATATATACATATATATATATATATATATATATATATATATATATATATATATATATATATATATATATATATATATATATATATACGTATATATATACATATATATATATACATATATATGTTGTTTTTCAGGTTTTCGCGGGTGGTGAATGTTAAATTCGTTTTCCGGTATACTCACCCCGTAGGTGATAGGCCCCGAGAGGGACCGTGGTTGTCTGAACGACGTTTCGGCAGAATCTCATCTGCCATCTTCAGGTTCTAACAGATAACTTGCTTACTGCGGCTTCTGGTAACTCGAACTGAAATTCAGTTCAGTTCAGTTCAGTTCAGTTCGAGTTACCAGAAGCCGCAGTAAGCAGTTATCTGTTAGAACCTGAAGATGGCAGATGAGATTCTGCCGAAACGTCGTTCAGACAACCACGGTCCCTCTCGGGGCCTATCACCTACGCGGGAGTATACCCGGAAAACGAATTTAACATACATATATATATATATATATATATATATATATATATATATATATATATATATATATACATATATATATAGCAATTGTGTTCTTGGGATTTTGGTTCTTTAATGATAGATATGAATGAAAATCTAAAATTGTTTAGTTATTCATAAACACATTTCACAAACGTTTCGGTGGCTGTTTTCCACCTTTTTCAATGCAATGACTTAAACGAAAAAATAATCCGATGTGGCATTTATAGTTTAGAATAATGCTACTTAATTAATAATTTGTGTGTATAGCGAGCACATCACTTTTTACTGTTTTACACTAACTGATGATGTTTTTTTGTTTACAACTAAGTTTGAACTAAAGTCTTGAACTGAACAGTTCAACCGTTGGCCGTCTGCTGTGATCCTTTGGGCCACCAAACAATGGATCCGAATGTTATCATTGGTCAGATGACCGTGATATAGATCCAGTAAATTTGTTGGAGACCCATGCCCCAGAATTTACCACAAATACGACGGCATGTCCATAAGGACAGGTTTGCTTTGTGAATTACCTTTTCCAGATGAGAGTTCCAATTAAGTGATTCCTAGATATTTCACCTTCTCCGCAAATGAAATAATATCACCCATTAAGGAGGGAGGCTTCCCTTTCCGGGTGAATGGTACTATTACTGTTTGTTGAGGGTTTACAGACATCAGTGCCCTGTCAGACCAGTTACTCACTGCATCCAGTGTCTCTTGAATGGTATTCGATATTACTCCTTCAATTTCCTCTGACTAGTATGACTAAATCATCTGCATATGCTAGATCCCCAACCTCCAACAGTGTGAGAATAACCAGTAAGTCGTCCACAAGAAGTGACCACAAAAAGGGGAGAGAACCCCACCCTGCGGACATACTCTTGTGGCTCTAAACCTAACTGTTTCTCCCTGTAGAGACGTTGTTATGGTCCTGTTTGATAGCATAGCATGGATCCAGTCGCCTATTATAGTAGGCTCATTCCTCTGGTAGCCATTGCTGCATATAAGGAGTCAGGCAGTGCATTATTAAATGCTCCCTCAATGTCGAGAAAGGCTCCCACCGCAATTTCCTTCATTTGAAGGGATTGGGTGATCTTCTCGACTAGGTTGTTAAGTGCTAGTTCTGTTGATTTTCCTGTCTGATAGGCGTGCTGATGGGTATTGAGGGGGGTGATGATTCAGGATGTTCCTGTTGATATGTCCATCCAGCACCTTCTCCAGGCTTTTCAAAAAATATATATCAGGCTAATTGGTCTAAGCGATTTAGAGCTTGGCTTTCCTACCTATGTTTGGTATATATACTACCTTAACCACCGACCAATTGAATGGGATATAGTTCCATGCCAAACTAGCTCTGAATAATTTAATGAGGAATGGGAACAATATTGCCAGTCCATTTTGTAGTAGAGCTGGGAAAACTCCGTCCTCTCCTGGCGATTTGAATGGTTAGAAGGATTTGATGGCCCACTCAATTGCCAGTAGTGTGATCACCATAACTGATATAAGTAATATTCTCGAATACCTATTTGGCAGAGGCCGACAGAGACATGGGAAAACTGTGTTTAAGTCACAGACCTCGCAGTTCAGCAGAGGAAAAAGAAATTCCTCTAGCTGTATTACGTCTCTACTGCATGCAATATGCGGTGTTGGCTTTACTTATGTGTTAAAAAACCCTCTACTGTCCTATGATGTGTTGCGCTCAATGTGCGGCTGGTCTAAAAACTGCAGTCAAGAAACTGAGAGAGAGACACGCAGAATTTTTGTTATGGGTTTCCAATTTCATTAAGTTGGTGTCTCTAGTTATATAGTAAAGACAATATAAAATTTTTCTATATTTTTGGTCTATTGAATTACTAAGTATATACTTCAATGTAAAACAAATTGATGGCGTCATTACAAAAAGGCGTAAGCCGTTTTTATCAAATTTTACAGGAGATTCGAGAATTGATAAACATCTAAAAAGTGTTATTCTAGGTCTAATTTTTTTAATACAATTAAGTTAAAAAGATACCTTGTCAGTGCGCTGAAATAATCGTAGTGGAGCATATTAGCACATGCCAGTATGATATCTTGGCGCTTACTAATTTATAACCTCACTTTAGTCACAACTGAAGTTATCCATTACGCATCTACAACTTCAATTTTAATGATTCTCACATTTGTCGTGGATTCAGCCGTATCTGTTTTCCATAATTTCATTTTCAGGTTATTGTCGCTTACGTTTTTTTGTCGTGACGCCATCGAAATAAAAATTATTTACATATTACCATTTATTTTCAATGAGATATTTATAAAATAATGTCTTTTTGGCTTTCCTAAAAATAATTACATTTAATAGTAAATATTTGAATGAAAATCTTCATTAAAGACTTTATTTTGTTTCACATCGTACGTAATAAATGATAAAATTCGTTTTAAAAGGTGTGAAAATTTTACATTGTTGGACCCTTATGAAGCAATGTTTCAAGTGGTAACATAGTAGGCGGCATTTACACACAGGAGAAATGTAAATGGCAGCTCGCAGTAATGGAAAACTCTTGTACTCATTCACATCAAAGTAGTGAAAGTTTAACTTAGGGATGATCTTAAAAATGATATTCCTCGTAAATTATGGTTTTTTGCAATTTGTCTTTGCCTTCAAGAAAGATTATACATCTAACACACTTCTTTTTGAAAAGTACGTTTTTACTACACAAATAAATATGAAATTTAAACTAAAAACAATTTCGCAAACAACACGTTTTCTTATAAAATTAGGATTGGCAGTTGCAAATTTTTACAAATATTATTTAAAACAAGTTTTCACTTATTGTCGTATTATTTTATAACCTCCTCCCTTCGATAATTCTATCGATTGTATATAATTTGGTCAGAAAATTTAATAACACCGTTGTTAGAACACGACAAAAATATTAACCGTTACAATTTTACATTGGTTTCAAATTAACACTATTTTACATAAACACCAAATACTGACTGAATGCTTTTGAAATGCATTTATTATATTATCAAACTTCTCATTGATCGATGGGCCAATAGGCTATATAGAATTTTGAGAGTGTAATAACTATATTTAAAATATGTTCACATCTATATAACAGTTATTTGTTCATAATTTGAGATAACGTGTATGCTCCTTAAACCTAATTTAAATTGATCGTTGTGTTTGTCCAACATTCTGTTGTTTGTAGTCCTTATATTGGTTAGTCTAATATCCGGATATAAAACAATACTGCATGGAAATTTTATTAGATTATTTGATATAGGACAAAAAGAGATTAAAAATTTATTTATGATTAGTTATTACTCTAAAATAATGCTAAGATTAACAAATTAATACTAAGTAAATTCTTTTATTAAAGCAGTTTCGCAAAAAAAGTAGCTACAGTAGTTAAAATCGTCGAGCTTAATTTTGCGATACTTCACCTGTAGCATTTTTTAAAATATTAATCTCAGGTCCATCAGAACTACAGACAAACAATATCATTATATAAGTTGTTATAGTCGCATAGAACTCATATATGTTTTCTATCTTCCGATCAAATATTTCAGTGAGCATGGATACAGAACCATTTAATTTTTTCTTGAACAGAATATATCCTTTCCAGTAATGAAATGAAAAATAAACATTTTAAGTTTTTACAAGCAATATATTTGTGAAAACGATATGTAGGCATAAAATATAAGAGGCCTCTTGAGCTTGTAATTATTATTCTAATATTTACATTAATTGAAGTAAACAAAACGCGGGAAATATGTAATTATTAACATATTTCTCTTTTTTTCCCATTTTGCTATTGCCAGAAAAAATAAATATCTTTATCAAAGACTGAATTGTGTATGACGTTACTTTGTGACAATTAATCAATATGATATGGCAAAAGACATATTTTATTTTGTTTTTTATCATTATTCCTGCAGGTAGGTACTAATATTATATCAAATTTAAGCTGTTGAAAAACTAATTTGAAATATGATTTTTTGTCTATTTTAGAGAAAAATTATCAGTGAAGTGTGCTACAGGATCATTAAATAAGGGTGTTATTTTATCGGTCACCAATTTAATGTGATTTTAATTATCAAATAATTATATTTGTTCCCAGAATGATAGATCTGTCACCAACTTGTTAACACCAAACTATTTCGAAACGATTATCTATAAATTAATGTGCAATCATCCGAAAACGTAATTAGTCACCAAATAATTAGATTTATTCTCAGAATGATAGATCTGTTACCAACTTTTTGTATCGCTTTGGCTGCATCACAAACCAAAACCTGTGGTTGTAAACAATGTGAATACAAAGTTTCAATATTATCTTTAATTGCACCAAATAACAATTTGAAGTCATTTTTTTTCCTCATTAGTTGCAAACCCTAAGCCAAACGGATGAAACTTTTTATTTTTATCTATACTTCCAACGACAAAAACTGGAAATCTTTGCCACACCAATTTAAATGTGGCATCAGCATACATGTTTTTCACATCACGAGCTAATTGCAACAAAAATTTTGTAGACAACGCAAATCTAAATTTAGGTGAATCATTTTCTTTATCTTTTTCGATAATCTCATATTCAATGACATAAACTTCATGCATACCTTCAGGAATTGTTGAATGAGATGATAACCAAGATTCCAATTCGCCCAAACTAATTATTGGACCCCCATATTTAACAAGACGTCGGTGATTTAAAGACGTTCTTAATTGTAACATTTTTGGTATCGTAATGCCGTCAATTTTGGCCAGATTACTCATTATGTAAGTCATATAGTTTATTTATTTCCTCCTTAGTCCTGTCGCTCAACCCATAATTAGAGAGCATTTTTGATTCGTGATCATGATCTGATTCTGTCGATAGATTATAACTGCATCCGATGCCGCATCGAATAATAATTAAAGCTGAGCAGCACACTGAGGTCCCTTCCGTTTGACTTTATTGCATCTATAGCATTTCTTCACACCTTCTTCAACTACATGCTTTCGAAGAAGAGACCAAGTGTTTTCTGTTGTAATCAAATTCTCGGCATTTTTTATACTTTCAAACTTTTTAGAAACGTCCAAACCTTATTTTCTGTCCATCTTTTCTTTTGTTCCATAATTTCTTCGACCTCTGAGTATTCCTCTTCTGACTTTAATAAAGATACTTCTTTCTGTACAGATGTAGAACTTGTCGATGGAATTACACTGTTTTGACAACTACTTGATTCCATATTTACATACACAACCAGTCAGATACCAAAAAAACAAGAAAAAACTAGCTCGAAACAATGAAATATTGCAACACAAAACAGTAAAAGTAACAAGTGAATAACTAAAGTAAACAAGAACATTAACCAAATTTTATTTGGTGACTGATTTATTTTGAGAACATAGTTATTATTCCGAAAGTAAAACAGATTCATTGGACATATATTACGATGATTATTCGTTTATTTTGGATACAAACTGTTATAAATTTGGATAGATATGTTTGGAGACGCCTATGTTAATTTGAGGTAAAAAATAATTTCTGAGATTGAATTTCATAATCAGAGGATTTCGTTTGATGACAAATATATATTATGGTGACAAATAAATTTATTCTCATTAAATAATAATTTAACAACTGCAGCAATTAGCTGAGAGTTCGGAGAAAGTAAATATTTGTGTAGATATCATTATCGATCAATTTATTAAAATGATAACCTAAAATTTTACTCTTGTGTTAATATTCTAGATGATGACACAGATCTAATGACGCACAGAAATAATCCAAAAATTTATGAAGACAACTGTAACTTTTCTTTTATATTTGGAAAACCTAAAATATGTATAACACATTCTGTGGACATGAATCTTCTGGACTTCTTTCTATCAATATCCCTAACTAAAATCGTTAAGTATTTTATTTGAGAAAATAAATTATGTGAAATGTTGAATAATGCTAACAATAATCAGCAGAAAGTCATAAATCATTTATATCCATGTACTGAAAGCATACGACAGACATTTTTAACATTATCTTTTCGATGCATTACAAGCAGATTGTCATTTAAAATTTTAAATTAGGTTAGCCCAGTGTGATGAAAAATTTTGTGAATCTATATATTATCCAGCCCATCCCTATACTAACCATATTTGTTATGTTTATGAATATGTATATATTACTTATTTAGTAATTCATGTCAGAAATAAGTACCTATTTATTGAGACACCATACGTGAACACACAGTTATCTAAGGCCGGGATGGAATTTTATCATTTGCATGTAATTTAAACTCTGCCTAAAGTGATTTTTAAAGCGGTAGGAAGCTTAATCGACATATTTTGTGAAATAACGTTTCATACACTTGACTAAAATAACTCTAGCATTAAAATTCAGAAAACATCTTGTCTAGAAATTATTAAAATGATATTAAAATTTTAATAAGATATAAGAATTGCTAATAGAATGGCTATTTATATAAAATATTAGTATATATTTAGAGATACAGAAAGGTACCTAAGCGCCTACTCTGTACAAAGGCGATCGTAATATTTCAGTTTTCACAGTTCTGTGCATTATAATACCTCGAAATCTTTAAGGAATGGAGTGTCAAAATAAACTAGAAATATCATAGCATCTAAGGTCACAGTTTTTCATAACACATAACACATAAGATACTGTGCCATTTTATTTGCTAAACCATTAACTGATGTCTTAATTTATTGCTTCAGTCTTCAACGTATCCCTGTATATGGAAGATGTGTAAAGGCATTCCTATTTTCAAAAAGAATATGAACAGTTGATTGATCATTATCACCTAATTGTAATCACGTGTAACTTTGCTAAAGTGTTCAAATCCATGATATAATGTATAATCATGTGCAGCCATATATATCCATTGATTAATATGGATTAATACCGGGGCGATCAAATTGTAGCAACTTAGTTTGCATTATACAATATATTACTGAACACTTAGATAAGGTAGATGTCATTTACACAAATTTTTCAAAAGCATTTGACAGACTTTAACCATGGTACATTACTGCAGAAACTGGCCAGACAAGGACTTACTAATGATTTTATAAGTTTTTTTGTTCTTACTTAAATAAGAGAAAAACAGCATATACAGTACCGTGGTTTCAAGTTTGTCAATGTTACGGCTACTTCTGGCGGCCCTCAGGGCTCTGTGCTTGGGCCCCTGTTATTTATTATATTCGTGAATGACATTACCATGAATATGTAATCTAGAATCCTACTTTATGCTGATGGTTTGAAATTATTTTCTCACATTAATGCAGTTGTAGATTGGTGCGTACTTCAAGATGATCTTAATAAATTAAACAATTGGTGCTTTAAAACTAAATTATACATTACACAATGTAATATTGTTACATATTCACATAAACTGGAACCACTTGAATTTAGGTATAATGTAGGTGATAATACCATTAATAGATGCAATCAGTTTAAAGATCTGGGAGTCTACTTTGACTCTAAACTAACATTCAATAGTCACTTAAATAATATTCTTGCTAGTGCCTTTAAAAGTTTAGGATTTATTACTAGATATTGCAAACATTTTAATAACACAGAGACGCTCATCCTCTTATTTAATACCTATGTAAAACCAAAATTAGAGCATGCATCAGTAGTTAGGAATCCTGGATACAAAGTACATATAACAGCTATTGAATCATTTCAGAAGCGTTTTGTAAAATTTTTGTGGCACAAAGTTGAAGGAATCTATCCAACATTCGCATTTGCAAATGTTCAACTCTTATTGAGATTCAATATAATTGAATTAAAAACTAGAAGAATATGTCATTCAGTTTCGTTTTTATTCATAGTCATAAATTATTTAATTGACTGAGTAATTTAAGTTTCCACCTCCCAAGTTTGCCAGCAAGTCATATGTCATCCTTACTATAGTTACCTGTTCCTAGAACAAAAGTTCTTTTGTTTTCCCCACTTTATGAAATGTCTTACAATTATGATTCTTGTATGAATGATATTGATATATTTATTTGCAATTTGATGTAATAAAAAAATTAATATTACCAGCGTTAGTTTATTTTGAGTTTAGTTTATGTTGAGTTTAGCTTAAATCTTTAATTTTAAAAAATTATTTCTTCAATAAAAAACAGAAAAAAGTTTATTTCCTATTTTTATTTTTTAGAGGACTTCCAGCCAGGTATATGGACAATTTATCCTACGTTTCGTCCGAGTTCTCTGCCTAACTCGTCGAACTAGACGTACTTACCAAATAAAATAAAATGATGAAAAACAAAATAAACGAGCCCATACAATGAAATTAAAACAGAAAATTTATATTAGCTTTTAACCTTTGAAAAAGTCCGAAAACTCGGACGAAACGTAGGATAAATTATCCATATACCTGGCTGGAAGTCTTTTAAAATAGAAATAGGAAATAAAGTTTTTTCTGTTTTTTATTGAAGAAATAATTTCTACTTTAACAGCCAACAACTTGTAAAATATCATCTTTAATTTTAGTTCTTCACATTTTTGTTATACTAGTTTTACTTTGAATTTTAATTGTACGTTCCGATGACTACATGTTTTTTACCTTTGTTTTTTTAGTTCTGTTTAAATAATGTTCAAAATTGTCCAATTAGGTATGTTATCATTAATTAAGTGTATAATAAAGTATTGTAGTTCCTTTCTTGTAATTGGAAGTTTTCTGTCTTGGTAGTAGTATTGCTAAATAAATGATTAAATAAGTGAAATAAATAACAACGTCCTTTTATTAATAGCAGTATATTGATATTATTACGTCGTTTGTTATACACAAAGTTGTCAAAATTTATGATTTTCGAAAAAAAGGTGCATGCGCCGGTGATTACAAAAACCAAAACCAAGTTTTTAGCCATTTTCAAACAAAATTGTTTATGATATTCTGGTATTATAAATTTATAGTATTGCTTCATAAATTAAGGTTTATATATATTAATACAACCTTCTTAACACATGTATTGATTATTTCACATAATTTAAATTTTCGTGTTATTGATGTAAACCAGAAAACATGAATACATACATGAATACAATGTTGTCAGTTAAAATATATAGTAAATGTTGATTATTTCTAAAATACAAATAAAAGTAATTAATATATTTATCCACCAGCAACAGCATTATTCTAATAACATCGGTTTAAAAATTGTATGACAATTAGAGCTAACATAAAGTTGTCCATATACGACGTCACACACCAACGCATTTCTGAAACAATTGTGGTCTATAAAATTGCTACATTTTATTGTTGTTTACGGAAGACAACAACGACTCTGATACATTTTGAAAATCATATTATGAAAATCATTAGATTTAGTCCAAATACAACATGTAAACAAAATTGGAATGTTAAGACTATTAGCAAATATTATATTAGAGACAAAAATAACAAGGTTGTTGATAGAGTGGCAAGACACGCAAAATAGTATTTAAATTTTAAATTCTAATAATATTTTTAACATTAAACATTATAACATATACGTATAACATTATACATGAGAATGCTACAAATTTGAAGACAACGGACACACAGGCAATGCCCAAGTAGACTGGGATTAGTTTCTTCTTCTGAAATAATTCCTTCTCCTCGACCAGGGATTGAACCCAGGACCCGAGGGTGATTATGCAAGTGTTCTTACCGCTCAATCAAGGAGTCATGTGAACATTTAAACATCACTAGTAGGTACAAATTTGTTTTGAAAATTATGAGGATAATCCTTAGTATAAATTTTTGATAAAAAATGCCTAATATATTTTTGCATTTTTTTTCTATTCAAAGATGCAGCGTAGGTGGCTTTGCATTTGAAGAGGATACATGATTTTATGATCATAAGTAGATTCTAATGACCTCTATCTTTTGAGACCAATTTGGTTTAAATGAGATAAAAACTAAAAAAGTTATAGGTGTGTTACAGTCGTATGTGAGCCACACTGTATTTATTTAAAGTTTTTTAAATAGTGGCCTATTTATGCATTTCACACTAAATTATTTATTTATTTACAAATACATGATGTTGGAAATTAGAGGTATATATGTTTTAAAATCATAACAAAACTGAGTTTCGTTAAAGTATAGGTTTTTAAATATAAATTGAAAGGTTATACTTTGGATCAATGAATAAAAATGATCTAATGCTATGCGGGCTCCCTTTAAGAGATTCAATATATCCGTTCTCAAAGCTACGACAACGTTATCTAATACCCCTCATGGGGTTGGGTTAAGGTAACAATATCCATTTTGATGAGCATTGATTGGCATCATTTACTCTATTACTTGAGATTTTTAGGCATACAGATTTCTTTCGTTTTTGCAGGCTTCTCCAAAGAGTGTTTAAGAATTTATATTTTCTGTACTTGTAGCTGGTGGCTCTCTTTAAAAACAACTCCCTTGTTTTTATGTAAGCGACCACTTTTTATCGATTTTTAACGATAATGCTTGTCCTGAAAATGTTGCACATTTTAACTCAAACAAATTTAATGAAAACATTACTTTTAAGTTCAATTTAGTTGATGAATCTACTATAATAAATGCAATAAATGGTCTCAAATCGAATGCAAGTGGTATTGATGGTATCAATCTAAATATGCTATTACTATGTGCTCCGGTCATTATGAAACATTTGTTGCATATAATAAACTGCTGTTTAGAGATGGGTTATTTTCCCAGTGCATGGAAAACTGCTTTAATTTTTCCTTTGCCGAAGGTCCCAAATCCAGTGTCTGTAAATGAACTGAGGCCCATAAGTCTTCTCCCAATATTATCAAAGATTCTGGAAAAAAATTGTCTATGTATAAATAAATGAATATTTTTCAAAAAAATAACATTATTCCAAAACACCAATCAGGTTTTAGAAAGGCTCATAGTACAACAACTGCATTACTAAACCTTCATGATACTATTATCACAAATCTAGACAAAAAACTTGCGACAGTACTCATTATGTTAGATTTTTCCAAAGCATTTGACACCATCAGTCATGAACTCATGTATGCTAAACTGAAGTATTTTGGTTTTGACCCCATTGCACTGTTATTTTTTGAAAACTATTTAAAGTCAAGGTCTCAACTAGTGCGAATTGGAAGCATTGAATCCTCTGTTGGAAATGTATCATCGGGAGTTCCACAAGGATCAATTTTAGGTCCTTTGCTTTTCATTGTATACACGGCTGACATGTATAATAAAATAAAACATATGTCTATGCAGACTTATGCGGATGATACCCAACTGTTGTTTCACTTTAATAGCGACAATTATCACAAAGCAGCTCTTAGTATAAATCAAGACCTTAGTTATATTGAAAGGTATGCTTCTGAAAATAACTTAAAGCTCAACGCGTCGAAATCCTCCGCTATGCTCTTTACTTCTGGAGCTAAATATATTCAGCTAAAGTCTAGCATTACTTTAAGAATAAGTGATGATCTAATCAGTTGGTGCGATTCTAGAAAAAATTTAGGACTTTTATCTGATATTAATCTTCGTTTTACTAAACATGTAAGTAATTTGATACAGAAAACTTATCTACGCTTAAGACTTCTATATGCAAATAAAAAATTTTAAATTTCAAATTATAGAAAAAACTTTGCGAGAGCCTTGTATTGTCCATTTTTTATTATTGCTATATCGTTTACTATCCTTGTCTTGATATGGTCAACAAGAAACGTATTCAAAAGGTACAAAACACTTGCTGTCGATATGTTTTTAATCTTAGAAAATTTGATCATATATCTAGTAAAATTAATCAGATACAATGGTTAAATATGGACAATTTATTTAAGTATTTTATTTTGGTTTTTGTTCACAATTTATACATAACTTCAATACCCCTCTACCTTAAAGAAAAACTGATTCCGAGAAGTACTATTCATAATGTTAATGTTCGTGGCAGAGACACATTAACAATGCCTCTGCATAGCACTTCCATGTTTCAGAGATCAATTTCGTACAACGCAATTTATTTATACAATCAACTAAACCTAGATTTTAAAAAGTATACCGTTCCTAATTTTAAAAAGAAACTCAAAAATATCTTTTAGATCAGCAGTTACTTGGCAACTCATTTTAATTCTTGATATTTTTTTTTCTCTTTTTTTCTTACTATTTGTTTGCATAATTTTTGGGATAATCTACTCATTACTTTTACGTTTTTACTTTCTTTCTTTCTTTTTTTCATTTTTTCAATTTAATGTTACTGTTATTTATATTTAAGTTTTTTTATGTAATTATTTACATTGGGTTAAGTGTAAGAATAGCCCTAGAGCTAAACTTCGCCCAGGGAGTAAATTAATTAATGTAAATTTATTAATTTAATAAAGACGTTTTATTATTATTATTATTATTATTATTTTAGGGAAATATTCTTGAAAATTTAGTTTGAAAAATCATATAAGGCAATGCGTTTCTAAAATCGTTTAGCATATAAATAAATGAAAAAAAATTAGGTTCCATTTATAATGGTATGATGTACGCTTCAAAAAAAGATCATATGCAATAGTCTGAAAATGTAATAATCTGAAATAATATCTGGCGAATTCTAAAAATCTTTTCACAGGATAAAGTATGTCCACAATATTAAATACTAAAAATAAAATTTGGTTAATATTACAATAGCTATAGTAAATAATGCAAAGAAATTAACAGGCACTCTATATGGATAGAGAGTTAAACATCATTTGATTGACAGAGGTTCAAAATGTACCGGGTGGGTCGAAAAACCGTACTTTTTATTTTTCTTTACAAAATTTTTGTTTTTGAGCCGAGTTTCAGGTACTTGATGTCAATACTTAGATGATTAAATAAGCTATGAAGACAAAATATCAAGATGGTCGAAATACTAATATTTAACATGGCGGACACAATTGAAGATAGGCCTTTGCGTTCGTTCTAAGGAGGCTAACAAAAGTAATGACAGATTTCGAAACAGCGAACTTCCCTCTACATTTTAAGACTAGCACGAGTTAAATCGGTTCATTTATTTTGGCGATATAGCCAATTCAAAAAAAGGCCTTCTTGTCATTTTTAAAAAACAAACTTTAATATTTTGTCTGCTACTTCTTTATTTCTCAACCAATTTTAATAAACTTGATCTTGTTACCTACATAATTGAATTGACTTTTAACAAATTGTGAACATATTTCCAAAATGTCAAAATACAAGACCCATTTTCTAATAGTACTTCTATTGCTTATACTGCTACAACATTTTAAATAGTGACAATCAACAATACGAACTAGAGAAATAATTTATAAAAAATCTTATCTAGCTATATAATACGATGAGATGGTAAGAGACATTTCACCATAAATTCATAATTAGGTGTTAGACACTAATGAATTTCGCCCTGTAAAAGAAATGTAATAATATTAAATCATTAAAAAAGATTAATAGTGTGAAACATTGAAAATTCAGTTAATAAGTTACCTACTTAATGAAATTTAACTCATCATAACCCGTGTATATTCCAACAGTGGCGTAGCCAACATAGGGCTAGGCGGTGTAGTGCACCGGGGATCCAAGAGACCATGGGGCCCCGGACCTAAAATCCCATCAATAAAGGAAACCCGTCAAAAAAAATAATGATAAAAACAAATGCGAATATATACTTGTTGCACATTCTATAGGATACTCTTTGCATTTTTTATAATAAATTTAGTTTTGTCTTATAAATTAATTCCCCTATCTATTCTTATCTTCATGGCTACAAATTAATGATTTCTGTTTATAAAATTAGCCATTATAATGTATTTTTGCTTTTACGTGATAATATTTAGTTCAGCTAAAACGGAATCTATTTCTGTTCTGACATCATATTCCGACGTGACTTACTTATACGTAATTTTAATTATCTCCTGATAATACCAACTTGGCTCATGAAAACAGCACTAGCGTAGTTATTGTTTAGATTTCCATATTTATGGACAGTGAATATCCTGCTATACGACCATATTGTAAGTTATAAATAGGATACATTTTTAATTTTCTTCATCTCCTGATGATGGTTACATAACATATATTGTAAATTTACAGTTTGGATAGAAAAACATTGTACACATAATTATTAAATAATTTAAAATTTGATAGTTTTTCCAAAAATATTTTGCACCTGAAATGTTTTTGGAATTCTTCTAACACTTCCTCCTTATTTAGTAGTGAATAGCAAGGCGAAAAATTAAAGGGTATTAAATGTCTGTGTTTGATGACATATATGTAATACTTTGAAACGATTGTATTCAGTCTTCTTCTGGGAAAATAATTATATTTGGTCGACATTTGTAGTAGACTTCTTTGAATCTTCTTAAACAAACCATTCCTTGACATGTCTTGGTCGCAGTTTTCAATTAGGGCAGTTAAGTACATTAAACTGGAATGGCGTATTTGAACATGGCACAATTCTTTACAAGTATCACATAAATTATACTTTTCAAAACTTTCCATTATCTGATAATTATAAGAATAAATTTATTTAACACAAATAGCTGTTTTAAGAACATTTTGACACATCAAATAATTATTTGTTTATTTTTGCTCGGCGAGCAACAAAGTAAAAAAACACTCGCTCCTCGGAAAAGTGCGACTTTGCGCTTTCTTTTGGAAGCGCAAAGTTGCACTTTTCGCTCGGTTGTAGAAACAAATCTATTATGTCAATCAACAGGCTAAATAGAGAAATCCAGCATTATCCTCCATCTCTAATGATTTGAGTAGCAGTATGTGGCATCCACAAATCGTCACTTAATTTTCTGGAGCAAAGGATAGAGAGTATAAGATTTAGTTTTCCAGGTAGAACTTCCACAGATGAAAGTCCTATTACCGAACTTCACTTTTATGCAGGTTGGTTTAAATTATTCACTTTGGTTCGGAAGCTTTAAATAGAAAAATTAAGACAATAAAGCACGCTAGGTATAATAGTGTTCAATTTTTGTAAGAAAATTTTATTTTATAGTGAATAATTATTTTTTCTGGTAGTGGGTAGTCTGTATTCTAATCAAGTAGAATCCTTTTTATAGTAACAAGTCAATGATTGAAATGCTGTAGATCATGTATTTTTTTCAGGATGCGCAAACAGCGCATACGACTTTGGAGTACTTGAGAAACACCAATGTTAATATGAAATTAATGGCTCTATGAAAGAGCCATAAAGATGGCTGCCCTTCAGTCCTGAAGTAGATTCATTAGATTACTTTGCATAGCCACATTTTTTCCCAAAGACTGCACAATAATGGCTGAATTCAATTCAACAATATTGAGGAACTATGTAGTATGATTAATAAGGCTTAACACTATATTGGAAAAAACTGACTCAAATTTTAATAGCGCGTGCCATACATTGCTGATGAAGAATAGTTACAGCAGTTGTCGCTGCCTGAGAAGATCACATTCAAGGGGTATGATGTGCCAGACTTCATTGCATATTTATTAACTGAATCTTTAGTGTCTGAATATATTGGTTTTTTTTTCAATGATCAATAATATTATATTTGGTATAGGGCGTATTTCATTAGTTCCTACTATCTAATTATGGATTTATAGTGAAATATCCTCTATCATCTAATCATGTTATATACCTAGATAATTTGTTTCTAATTCTTTATCTAGTCCATATTGTTGATATTTAAGATGTTGTATTAGTATAAGCAGTAGAAGTACTAGTAGAAAATGAGTCTTGTATTTTGATATTTCGATAATTACTTTTTGCAATTTCTTAGATTCTGTTGCTAACATACCAAGTTCAATCAAATGAGTTGAGAAATAAAAAATTGGCAGGCAAAATATCAAAGTTTATTTTTGTACCAGATTTTAAAAATGGCAAGTAGGCCTTTTTTCCATTTTACTATGTCCAAAACCAATGAACCGATATAACTCATCGTAGCTTAAAATGAGAGGAAAGTTCATTATTTCAAAATTTGTGATTAGTTCTGTCATTTTAGCAACTTTCAATTAAAAGGAACGAGCGCAAAAGACCTATTTTCCATTTCGTTCGCCATATTGCATTTTGATGTTTCGGCAATCTTGACATTTGATCTTTATAGCCTATTCAATCAGCTAACTATTAACACCAAGTTCGCTAAAATCGCTTGAGAAATAATCATTTAGCAAAGAAAAATAAAACGTACGGTTTTTTGGCTCACCCAGTATATATGGATAAAACAAATCATGATTATATCATAGTTAGAGGAATGTAAAAATTATTTTGACCAATTTTTATTAAATTAAGTAAATTGTATCTTAAAGATTTTTACACCAAAAGAATTAACTCGTACCACAGAAAAAAATGATTATATTTTTGTTACGGATGTTTTTTAACGTTGAACATTACTAAAACTTTTATACAGCTATTACTGAGCAAAGTAAAATCGGATAAAAAGCACTGAAATATTCATTGAATTCTATACTTTTTTTTAAATAAAACAAACTAAATAAAGAATCCACTTTTACAAGTGGTAATATTTTTTATGCTAACATACAGTCATATGATTTTGTTTACGAAAACCGACAACACTAAACAATAATTAACCATTTTCCCACCGAATAAAGTTGTTGATGATAGCACTCTAATCTGATAATGAACAATGATTATCCTAGGGAAGATCTAATCTTACATTATATTCCAAATTGTAATATGGAATATACCTTGTATTAATCAACTAATTTAATGGGATCAGGAGATCACGTTGTGTAACATTTGTTTCATTATGTAACTATATCTGAAAATTAGTCTTCTACTCCTTCTGTTTTCCATTTTTCAATTACTAAACAATTGTTTTTTTACTAACATTGACATCGTTTCTACAAACACCAATCACCCGATACTACACTTCACGCGCGTTTCACGAACCAAGTTGGCATAATCTGGAGATGACTAAATCTTGAGATGATGCCAATTTGGCTGATGAAATGCGCGTGAAGTGTAGTCGAGTCTTTCCGTAAATTGGATATGTGCTTTGACCTAATTTGTGTGCTTTATGAATAACAGAAAACGTGCCCCACATCGCATTTATGAGATATTCTAACACGTTTTCTTGTTCGAATATTCACAAAAGCCCTTATCACAGGCGAAGTCACTGACATCAGTTCTCAATATAAGTCAAGAAACTTTCTCCTATACAAACAATATTTTTAGCGGCATATGTTGTCCTAAATTAATGAAATTCGGTTAGTCACCAACAAGATATGGCACGACGCTGTTGAAATTATTGTGAAATTTTACCCTATTATGATATATATAGGGTGTAAATTAAATCATTCTTGCAATCAAAATGTAGCAATGACTTTTAAATAAATAAACAAAAGATTTCACAAAATTTTCTGATATATATTAAGGACTGTATCACAATAACACTGATATTTTATAAAAGTTGGCTACTAAATCTCTAAAAAGTTTTATAAGAAAGGTTGATGTATACAAGTTCTTATGCCAGGACCGTAACTAGTCACACATAGGATAGACTAACAGACACATTAACGTAATGAAGCAATAACTGCAGTACGAAAAAATGTCATGACAAGACACGAGAATAATTTTGCCTATACGAAAATATTAACCAATATCGGTTATTACAAGTTGAGAGGGAAATAGAAGAATGACTAAAAATTTTACACCCGAGACGATACCAAGAGGCTACAGGTAGATCATTTTAACAAACAGTGCTGCATCAGCAGTACAACACAGCAACTGTAGAAAATGAAGAGGAAACAAATTCTACAACAAGACCGTCTGCGAAACCATCACACTTTATGAACAACCAGAGCCTGAGTGTCCATGTGTCCACATATCACTAAACAAAAAAAAAAACGAATATAACATAACTACACGAAAACCAAAAAACCCTGTGTTCTGAAGTAGTACAGAAACCCTAAACAAACTGATAAGTACTGTAACAAAAGAAGATTAAATAATGTAAATTTCCGTAATCTCATTTGAATTTTAAATACTTTGACAATCCGGTCAACTTTATAGGTATAGAACTGCAAAAACTCTTTTATGTCTTCATTCACTTGTTATGAATCGTTTAAAAATGGCACATTAAGTGTCAAAACTACAGTAACGATTAGTTACAATAAGAAACAGTGATAAAGAACAAAGTAAAGTATTTTATTCTATCATTATGATTGATTATCACAAAGTAACGGCTTCTACCATTCAATTTTTAATGTAAATTTACTAATTTTATAGTAACCTAACATCAGTATTCACATAAAAAATTAGACATATGTCATAATGGTATTAAACTCATATATCATCGAATAGCCAGCGCAATAGCATCAATGCTACAAATTATTCATCTGTTTCGTCGAGATCATAAAGATCTTAGTTTTTCAATGGCTGATTTCTATTTAAAATGCAAGGCAAATAGTTAAGATACAATGACGTAAAGTTAATTTTTTTTGAGCAAACGCAGTCCACCTTAGAGCAAGATTATTTTGTAGTAAGCATTCGAGTCTGGACAACAACGGGCTTGAAGCCATTATGTCGAAAACGTCTGGCAGGTAACTATAAACCATAATCAACGCAAGTAATAACAAGAATCTAAAGATGGTTAATAAATATACTGAGACGTCCTTAACTCCCCTCCGGGGAAAATCAATGGGAGGGGACGCTTTTGCGGACTGATTAGTCCACGTTTTAAAAACACTATATAAATATAATTGTTGTAGTATTTTCATGTGCGTCTGGGAAATATTCGTTAGAATGTATTCATTACACATTTCTTCGAGTGAGATTATGAAGTATCAACAACTACGATAATGACAACGACAGAAATGACACCAAACCCAACACTATCATCTAAAATATTATCAAGAAAATATCATAAGTACATTCCTGTTAGCTCTGAATTAACTTTATTTGCAATAAATTTTGTTTTCGACATGTCACCTTCGTATGCAGAGATTTATGTTAAATGGAGAGGACATGCACATTTTTTTCTTCCATATTGTATTCCCTAAAGAAGTAAATTTGCGTAGGAGCGCAATTGTATTTGTTAAATGAATAGTTAATTTCTATTATTAGATGTTGTTCAGGATACCATAATTATGTAATATTATTATAATTAAAATTGTATTGTTGTTATTTTGCTTTATTAAATGTCTACAGGAACTGACATATAGAATGTTGAATAATTTTACATGAATGGCTTTTGTGAACTAAGCGCACGGGAACAACGCATGTATTTGCTTTCATGCAGTCTCAGAACCCTGTGAATATACTATAGTCTAGCCTAGTTGACTATTGGCAATACTACTCGAAAGGAAAAAGAACCACATGGAATGCAACGGTATTGCCGAATCCCTATTTATTTGTTATTGTACCTTATTTATAAGATGTTTTAAATCTGCAGTACAATTTCATGCCTACACTATTTTATACCTATATTTAATGATAAATATTGCCATTTAAGTCAAGTCAAATAACACAGAAAAGCACAGTGAACGGGATCCCGTTCCGGGGCCTATAATCTATGGTACGGGGAGCCCTTAAATGGTGGGTCCTAGAATGCAGTTTACATTACCTACTGGGTAATCCGCCTCTGAGTAGACAATAAGTTAAAGAAACATTAATAACTGATAACGTTTTGCTTCTGGAGGATTAACGCATACACTATTTTTTTGATACATTAAGACATTTTCGCAAACGTTTCAAAGTGTTCGTATTACCAATGTATAAAATAAGATCTGTTGCCGACATGTAGCGATAAATTTTCAACACGTACATAATTTCATATAGTTAGTTTTACAGTACGTGTTTCTATTGTGGTCGCATTGAGCATTTCTTTGCTGGGTTCTAAAATTAAGAGAGACATGTTTCTAATTTGTAGCTCGCTGCTTTGTATACAGTCTCGTAAACTTATCAAGACAATATCATATTTTATATTGACTAATTTCCATACATATTTTACAACTAACATTGTTAGGAATGAAATGTGTGCAATTTAAAGGTGGCTGGCCTATATTTTAATATGTCAAGAGCCTTGGACATAATTGATTACTCAATATTGTTAGACAAGCTAGAGTATTACGGTGTACGGGGTACATGCAAAAAACTGCTTCAGTCGTATCTTACAAACAGATCACAAGTCACTGCAATAACAGCTTTTAAGAACGAAGTACTACAAAAAAAAATTTCCAATATCGTTTCTGTGTGACTAGGCCTACTACAGGGGTCTATATTAGGGGTGCTCTTGTTCATTTTATACATTAATGACTTAAAAGATTATTTAAATATAGACAATTTGTTTAAATATGCTTATGACAATTCCTTCCTGGCAACTGAAGTGTCGACAGTCCTTTGTGCGAATAAACTTAACACAATAATGTCAGAATATTGTGATTCAAACGGATTAACTTTAAATGGAAGTAAAACTACCCTTGTTATGTCCTCTCCAACAATTAATCTTGATTTTTTATTGTATACCCAGTTAAAAGGTACTTCTCCTATACAG
This sequence comes from Rhamnusium bicolor, assembly GCA_029963845.1. NCBI lineage: Eukaryota > Metazoa > Arthropoda > Insecta > Coleoptera > Cerambycidae > Rhamnusium > Rhamnusium bicolor. The sequence goes on along the minus strand of JANEYF010003070.1, from coordinate 94,976 downwards.
ACAGACAATGTAAAATTTTTTGGTGTAACGGTGGACGGTAAGTTAAATTGAGATTCTTATACCAATATTATTGTATCGAGATTAAATTCGTCGTGCTACTTAATACGTTTTATGAGAGAACAGTTTTCAATAGACTGCTTAAGAATGTTCTATTTTGCTTATGTTACATACAAAGTATCTTAGATTACGCAATAATATTCTGGTGTTCCACTCGATACTGGCAAAATTATTTATTGCACAAAACTCATAGTTAGATATATGATGAAAATCTGTCGTAGAAATTCATGTCTGTCCCGTCGCTTTTTGTTTATAAATTAGTATTATTTGTAAAAAAATCCTAGTGAATTCACAAGAAACAGTGATATAATAATAAGAATAATGTTTGCAGTAAATTGCTTACTATCTTTGACTTAATTAGTTTTAGGTTTATTTTAAGTGTGTTTCTCATGCTGCTTTTTCATAAATCACAACTTTTATATACTTTTATACATTTTATAATTTTATAACATTTTACTGTGCTGTTTTCTTGTGTACATTTCTAATATGTATATAATTCTGTAATCCTCGACAATGCTAATGTCTTTTTTGTAAGATCTATAGCAATAAAGTTTATTCTATTACATCTAGTTTCGGAAAATTATAATATTTTTCATACCTAATAATAATGCTTCAATATTGTGAGCGTTTCATCTGTGAGTAGAAAATCAGTCCAGTCATCTTCTTCCCAAATTTCTCTATTCGTTTTGCTAGTCATCTTAATTTTAAATAATAATAATAACAATAAACGTCTTTATTATTTTTCGTAATACTTAATACAATTTACAAATTTAAATGTTTTTTCCTTTAATTACAAGAAATAAATGACGAGGTTCAGTATAACACAGACGCAAGATATGTGGCAAATGTTCTTCCACGTAACCATGAAATGAAATTCCTTTAATCTTTCTTCAATTGTGAAAAAAGAGACATCAATATTATGTGCTCTATCGTCTAATATCTGTAGTGTTTATGTTTATTTTTATATTTATTACCACTTCACAGTTCATAAGCATTTATTTTTGTGCTTCTTCTTGTTAAAAAAAATATATTTATCCATTGCTGCAGTAGCGATTCGTATGCTACCATCTCCGTGGGTGTCTTCTGGTGTATTAAGTATGGCAAACTTTCCTCAGGTTCTACTTATTACACTAATATTGGGCTACTATCACAGTATACAAAACACTGTGCTACTGCTCTCTGCATAGGACATTCTAGCTTGCAATATTCCAATAACTTGATTTAATTGACCATTTTCTAGTCGACGCGACATGCCATTTTAAAATTTAGGACTTATTTCAGCTGACAGCCAGGCTAAGCATTTTGTTTATCGTGGCCTGACACACAGTTATAAAAAATAAGTATCTACAGCTACTAATTCATATGAGTACAAAAGTAACCTTTTATAAAAAACGTATATATCTCTTAATAATTGAGATAAAACAAAGACTAAAAACAATTTGTTTAGAAAATAGCCTTCTTTAAATGTATGAGAGACGAGGTTATAATTATTGTGGAGAAAATTTACAGAGTGATTTGAAAGAAGATGAAAAGACGCAAGTTTCTTGAACGCCCCTATAAAAGTATATAAAATTCTGAAATATATAGATCACATTTTATCTGAAGTCTTGTAAATGCTCTATCCATTGAAACAAGGGAAAGAGAAATCTGTTGAGTGATTTAGAAACTACACACCTTTGAAGTTAAATTTGAAATCAATTTTTAGATGTACTACTTCGAATGAAGAGAAGTACCTTATTATATTATGTCAAAAAATACCGAGATTGAAAAGGAGACACTGTAGTCGAGCATAACTATTTAATAAGATTCAATGCATTGTTTGATATTATCAAATTAATAATTATTAGCTATCACCATCATTCCTTCAGAAGGTCTCGTATTATAAAACAAATGTCATCAATCATTACAGAATCTTATTTTCCTTTTACAGACATGTCAGTACCATACCACACGCAATATGATTTAAATAATTCTTAAACATACTCATCTAAAACTGCAGACCCTGCATTGGGTTGCAGAATCAGCATGCGACACCCCCAGCTTGTGGTTGAAGGCATAGCTGACGGAGGCTGCCGCCACGGGGAGGATCCTGCTTGATCCTGGCCAGTATCTCTCTGACGTTCGTTCGTGATGCTATAATTTCTGTGAGGAACACAAAATTGCGAACGCTGAAATACGTATATATATCGAAAATACTACAACTTAAAATTAAAATTGTGCAACAATTTTATTTTCTGATCGCATAAGTTGGTAAGTAATAATACTGTATATCATTCTACACATACACATAACAAGGATATTGATTAATTACCATATTAAATATGAAATGTAATTAAGCGTTTTAAAGTTTCAAATACACATTCCTAGTAGAGTTGGTAATTTAAGTGAAATTATAATTGTATGTTCTTTTCGATTTACGATAACAGAAAAACAATACAAATATATACAAAGAGTAAACTTTTTTAGGGTGATAATTTCGCATTTGGTTGTTGAACATGCCTTATCAAATTTAAATAAATAGCAACATATGCTTATGTGAATTTTAACAATGTTATATATTACTAATAATGTTTATTGAAATCAAACAATGTTTTCCTCTTATGTTTTTATATTGTTATGCTACGATAATGAAATATTGACAACATAAAATAGTTTTGTGTTCTAATCTAGCGCATTTTTTCAAGCACTTTCTACTTAGTCTATCAGTTTTCTCAATTCTTCAGTTTAAAGCTCTTCTTCCCACCTATAACAGCACTGCTTAAGATATTTTATACAAGTAAAGCAGATACCAAAATAATTAAAAATATGCCTTAGGTCTACGAATGTTTACAACTCATGGTCTAGAAATAGGATAAATATCTATATCTTGTTCCTGACCTTTAAGAAAATGAAGTTCCCTTAGAATCTACAATTAAACCACCATTATTGAAGGTCTTGTAGTGGGTTGGAACCTTTAATGTGAAGCATATTGTACTATACTCGACTTGACGCGCACTTCTCCAACAAATTGACATCATCTGAAGATGCTTAAAACTGAGTTTTAGTCATTTTCAGGTGATGCCAACGGTTAGCGAAACGCCCATCGAGTGCAGTATATGGCGTTTTGTGGAAAACTACGTCAGTGTTTTCATTATTGAAGAGATAATATTGCCACATTTAAACTACATTTAAATTTCTCGAAGGTCCCAAAACTACTGCCAATGTGTATACCCAGTATCACACAATACAAAATAATAACTGTTTTTTTCGTTGATAAATGAGTTTAAACTAAGTCTGGGAATCGAATACGAATAAATCGAATATTCGAATATTTGAGTATTGAAATTAAAATTGTGTCTATTTCAAATATTCGAATATACTCGATTATTCGAATATAATTGATTATATTCGAATATTGAAATATGTTCAAATTTTCAAATAGGTATCCATAGTAGGTAGATAGTAGGTACACCCTCAAAAAGGGATTTTTTCTGTGACAGGTAACATTATCACCGCCAAGCGTTCCTGCCTTAAATCAAATAATGTTAAAAAAAATTGTATTCTGAGCAGTAACTTATCCAACTTCTGATTTTGAAGGGCCCCTTTGGAACCGTTTTTGTTTATAAAATAACGTATTATATTGTTGTACTTTATAGTAATAGTAGTTGTAGTTTGTTTATGTAGTTTAGGTGTCAATTATTAAATCATTTTCTGTGACCCTTTCCCGCAAGTTTTATATGAATTTGTTTATTGTTCAGAGTTTAAAACCGCATTAATTTTCAATAACCATAACTAAAAGAAAATGCACTAAAAAGTAAAAACTCTAATACATACCAAATTAATCATTCTATATCTATTTGATAACGAATCAATTTAATAATGATACAATAATAATCTAGGATTCGGATTATTCGAATATATAGTTCGAATAATCTAATATTCAAATAGTTCGAATATTCGGTTCATTCGAATATTCGGATAGTTCGATTATTTGATTAATTCAAATATTCGAATAATTCGAAAATTCGAATAATTCAAAAATTCGACTATTTTTTTCAAACGTATATTCGAATACTAAAATCTGGAAAATTTCCAGCATTAGTTTAAACATGTGCTTATTTTTAAAAGTTGAACTTAAATAAATATAGTACGGTAAAATTATACGAACCACATACTAAATAACAATTATTTTGTGAAGAAAGTAATATGGATTGTAGAGTTAGAAAATTAAAGATATTTTTTTCTTCAAAATATAAATCCGCAATACTGTTTTTCTTTCATAACGATGTAAACGAATAGGCTCATATATGCCAAGAAACATATAGGGGTTATTGAAACAAATAAAATTATTTGCCGAGCATAGTGATAAAATTAAGTTTTGGGATAATTAAGACATCAACATGTAGTCACGGTGACCATATTATAGAACTGGATCCTCGAGTATTGATCTGTGTTGTGTTTTTATCCCAATCCTCTTATGACATTTCAGCAAAGTCACATTTGGCGGGAATGCCAGGTCAGGTTTAATCTAGTAGATTGAAAAGGACATTTTCAACACAGGGTCCGCCAGTGGAATGTGAGAGAACCTTTTAGTGAGGAGTTCGAGTTAAATAAAAATAAAATACTTCTACTGAAAAAGTATAAAGTAGTTTATGATTTCGCACGTATATTTTAAAAGCAACTTTTTTTAAATGGCCTCCATGACATTATTTGCAGCTTTGATCGGAAATAGTCGAATATAATCAGCTGGTCTAATTTCAGTTAGATGATTATGCAAGGATTGATGACCTACACTTAAGATATTAATATATTCATATGGAGTATGCTGGCCACTGTTAGGTCAGGAGTCCTAGATGGGCAGATGGGGTTTCCAAACAGGGAAATTATGTGCACAAGAAACACGGCTGGCAAACAGTTCAGTGAGCTGTTCACTACTGGCAGGTAAAACTGCGTAACATCTCATACAGTCAGCCGTAGCTGCGCTGAGAATCATGTGTATATTGTATTGAGCTGATTTATTTTGTACAAAATTTATTAAAAATAATTGTTATACACTTATTTTTAAAACATTTTTCTCAAATCTTTCTTGAACTTCTTTCTGTTAATGAATAATTTAATTCAGAGCATCATGTTAGAAGCAAATACTTTATTTCTGTACATGAAAAGTAAGATATATGCATTAATTTCTGTTTTCTACAGTTTATTGTTAAATAAAGCAGTTTGTAGTTGAATCCCGTACACAGCTTTCCCAAAATTATATTATTTTGATTTACGTTTAAGTCAGCGCAGCAGTATTACGTTCTTTCTCGACCCTTTTCAAAGTTCTAAGTCTCCCTTAAAATTGTTTTTACGTTTTCTGTTTCTAGGCCATTCGTCGTGAAACCTATGTCACTGTTTTATATTTAGAGATTGTATTTGAAATACTATAAATAAATATAACTTAACCCTTCTTTGATTGTCAGCATATTTTATATTTATTTTTGTTTTATATCACTCAACAATTATTTTGCGAACTTATAGTGATTTTAAAGGATAAAAGGATCATTTTTATGCTATTATGGTTTTATTTAATATTTTGTAAATTTATGTTTTTATGCGACATCTCTTGTCATTGGAATATGTATGGAGTAATAACGTCGTACATATATCTGATCATCTAATATATCTTTACTTGTCTAATTGTAAAATATCAAATTCCAGTACTTTTCTGAAAGGTGTTTGACATAAGTGAAATTGTCTGTGTTCGATGTTCTTATCTGAAAATTGTTTCCTATTTGTCATAATTTTTGGGGACCTGATTTTAAAAATAATCTTTAGGCTTTAGACTCCTGCCCCAAAAATTCAGGACAACGTAAGTAACTTAATATTCTTCAACAACCCTTTTAAACAAATATTACAAACTACTTTTGCGTGCGGTCTCTACGTCTTTCGTATTAAATAAGTTGAACAATTTAAAACTGAATCAGTTCACTATTACGGCATTTTCCTTGCTCTGCATTATGTTGTATATTTCGGTTTCTACAAATCTCCTTAAAATTATGCAGTTATAAGACTTTCGTGCTTTCTCGTTGATTCTAACTTCTTTAGTATTTTCCCATATTCACTGTTGTCATTTGAACAAACCATCATTCCTGTTTCATAGAGATCCTAGACAGCGGATAGCTTTCATGAATTCAGTTTACCTGCAAATGTCGCAGTATGTGGACGACGCGAGGATAAAAATAAATAGTAACAACTATGTCGTATTTTCTCTCATGTTTAGATGTGTGAGGACGCGAAGAATAAATACGTATGGATTTGTGTCGATGAAGCCATGGATTTTAAGGGACAAAATCATTAATGTTATTATGCATATTTTAAATGCTATTCAGAGATCACATCCACTGTCAATATATAGTAAACGGGTATTGTAGGCAGTTGAGGAAATGCTTTGTGTAATATTGGTGTTAAAAGTAAAAATGTTTTACTGCTTGTATCAGACGCAGCGGCAACATGTGTAAAGTTGCTAGGCTTTTACGATCTACGTATCCTAGTATGATTCATGTAAATTGTGTACCCAATGACTTGCATGGCGTAGCCAATAAAGTATGTCATCAATATCCCGCAGTCAACCGATTAATTGCAAATACAAAAGACGTATTTGTCAATGGCGGCTGGTGAAGGTTATATCATACCTTAGTATTGGGGCATAGGACCCAAGCGATAATTTAAGGTATCAACTACTATCAACTATCAATGATAAATGAAAAAAATCTTTCTGAAAAAAAAAACAGCGATTAAAATTTGTGAATAAAAAGTTGCAAACATTGTATTTTAGATAATTTGTAAAATATTTGCAAAGGGTTTATTTTCCGAACCAGGTGGAAAATATGTCAACAGATTTCATATTTTATATAGATATAGGTTTCTTATATAAAATATAGCTTTTTTATAAGGTTACACCGTTTTGAAATTTTATTTTAAATTCATTTTTACTGTGCAAATTTCAAAATGTTGTTCAAAACTAATAATCATCAATATGAGTTACCTACGAACTCATAATCAAATTATTTTATCTTTATTATTGTATTATTATTTCCTACGCATGAACGCCATGGAATCCGCATTCCTTTGCTCTACAGAATTTACGAAAAATATTATAGTTAATTTCTTTTATTACACTTATTATAGCGTAAACCTATGTCCCGCCGCATATTTCTGACAACTCTACTCATGATCCAATAGTAAGAATATGACCTAAACTAAATTTCACTAGCCACTACTGGTATATATAAAGGCCAGTTCCCGATAAAAATAATTTAAGGAGTATCTCTCTGGATTATCTTTGCCAACATAAGTAGTGTGTACGACATGGTGCACATAGTTGCAAACTGCAGTCTATTTCGAACATTTTGAAATAGTAAAACAATTTATATAGTTATAAGATGAAGCCAGGCAGCATTTCACGTACCAGACGTTCAAACGCATTTATGTACTATATATCAGCGAATCCAAATTTTAATTCAGACACGAAACTAGAATGGACTACACTACCTGTAGATGAATCACGACACCTAGGCGACATGGATGGTTGGCTGGTAACGGGCATGAGTGTCCGGTGAGGGCACTGTTATATTTTTAATGTTAATAAATTGTTTGAATTGAGTTAAAATTGTAGAGGAATCTGTAAATATTATCCATAACGTACAGAATTCACTGAACTGCTTATTGGATCGTCGTTGTCGTTGTAATGTTTCTGTTAAAGATTAATTACACCAATTGTTAACTAAAAATTTTGGCTTTAAAATTTTACACTCGTATCGAAATTCGTCGTGGAGAAACCATCTTAAATTTGTACTGTTGATATCTGTCGACATAGAATGCTCCTTTTTCATTAACGAAGTTATGTATTGACCAAATCATTCCAACCTAAATGCTGTCCACGCAGAAAGAAATTGATAATATCAATCTATTTTAATATCTTGGGCACAGTACAGGAAGATTCATAAAATATTAAGACACTCTATGTATGCATTTTAATTGTTCCATACAAATGATTACTATTGTCCCTTACACCATGTGCCGGCCCTGTACGTACGAAAACTTTCCAGTGTCTAGTGATCACTCGTCCCATTTAAACCACCACATTCATCGTTCCTTACTTCACTTTTTCCATTTCTCTCGCAGAATGTACATTCAAGAATAAATACCATTCAACAGTGGATGCACCCAAATTTTGCATTCATCAAGATGAATTCATTATTTGTGGCGATCCTAATATTGCCCGAGGTTCGTTTACGGATCTCGAATATTGCCCAGTTTTTATCATATTCTCACATACATAGTTTAATATCTGCATCTATTCTTTATAAATAGTTCACGTACTCTAAATATTCACAATTTATTCAAAAGTACTTATTGGCTTCTTGTTTATTAAGTTCACAGTTCAATATTAATCAGTGTTTTGATATGTTACGATATGTTTTTCCTTTTGTATAATATATTCCCAAAAATATATTATTTTGTTTGTATTTGCCAGGTGGAAACGGGCAGTACACATAGAGCTCTGTGTGTTGACTGTGATCATTGAGGCCCCAATTGTGGCACATGGGAACATGAAGGCACTAATTGAGTACTGTGTACTGTACTTTCCAGCTTTATTTTAGTTCTTGTTCCTGATCTCTCCCATCCTAGATCCAGTTCTTTAGCTACGCTACGCTGATGAGGGGCAATAACTCCGAAACACGTGTCCGTAGCAGCATAGTTTTTTTTGGGGGATATGGCACTAAACCTTCTTATTAATATAATTGTTTTCCTCGTGATCTTGAGTTTGTAACCATATTTACAGCTAGGAGTATATCGTAGAATTACACCATGCAGAATTACATCATGAACGAGGTCTATATAGGACAAACAAAAGGTTAAACAAGTGGAGAGACCAACAAATAATAGAGATGTATGGCTCTATAGTCTGTTCACATACGCTTTGCAGCGTTAGCCAGGGTAGGGAACAAAATTCACGCAGATGATTGGTGCAGACGGCAGGCAGATATACACAAGTGCAAAGTTCCGATAGCGGTTAATTCAATTTTCATTGTTTATTTTATTTCATAGGCATCGGACATTTGTATGTTATACCCATAATTATACTATTACGATAATTTAATTTATGTGTTGTGTAATGTTTAAATTAAATTATTTACCTTTATTGATATTGCTAATTGCCTGATTTTATAATAATAATCGGTAAGGTACCTATTTGATGTTTCAATGATTTACTGTTTTTTAAATTATTTTTTGTTATACGAGGTGACTCAATTTTAATAGCGAAAATTTTAACAGTCGATAGATCTCAACGAAATAAGGATTTTTGTTGTAAATATAAACTTATTTCATCTTAATTTAGCACATAAAAAATTCTAGCACAGGAGCGCGGTATTGTATAAATACATTGTGCATTTATAATGCACTGCGCGCCTAAAAGAACTACACAAGACTGACGGTCGACAATGGGTCGCTCGGCGAGCCCGGGTAAACAGTTTTTTTATGTGCTCTAAAGCAGGTAGAATTTAAAATTGTTTTATTTTCTGACATTATTTCTTATGGGTACACAAAATAAAAAGTAACGGAAATTAGACGTTTGGCTTTTTTATAGCTAAATCGAAATTTTTTATTAAATTAGGATGCTCTTATTTCGGCGTAACCAGTCATTTTAGTTTCTTATTTAAAACTTAAAAAAAATATGTCAATTTTACTTTTGTTATTTTGTTTCTTTCCACTGCTAACCAATAAAAGGCATTTCTTGTTATTGTAAATAAATTTACGTATTAGAATAAAATTCGGTCATGCGTGTAATCCATCTTTTCTCGCCAGAATAGGCATTATAGAGTCTAATCTTTGCGATCATTGCAATGTTGAGGGAGACCTCGAACATATTTTCTTTTGCTGTCACAAAAACAGAAATGAATGTAATTTGCTCTACAGTAATATACTGAGTAATAATGTTGAACAGCCCTTCAATCTATCGCACTTATTGCATCTAAATAAAAGAAATATTTATTTGTGTCTATTTCAATTTATTAAAAACACAAATCCCAGACTATAGATCCTCTTTTATATTTAGTTAGATGACGTTACCTATGTTTTTATCCTAAGTTGATGTTAATCCTTAATCCATGGTCCAGTGTTGTTTGTGAAAATAAAAAAATGCCTTGACGGGCCTCTAGGCGAGAAGAACTTGAACCCCTGTATTTCCCTTCGATTTTATCTCGGATTTTATGTATTAGGAGTATTTATTGTTACTTATAAAAAGTGTGACTGGCTGTATGGATTCATTCCAAAAGCCATTTTCAAAAAAAAAAAAATATTTACGTATGTACACTATGTTGAAATATTTTTCCACTGATTCAATAAACCTAAAAAGGCATTTATCTTAATTCTAATGCCTTGAAATATTTTTTTACGCCTGGTAATAAATAAGTAATTCGAAATGATATATTTATTACGTCTAGAAATAAGCAATTTACAATACACTCGCTACTTTGCCCATTGTAAATCGGGCTCACTAAGTCCAACCCACCACTGCAAATTTTAAGTAAACAGACTTTAGACAAAACGAAACTTCAAATATATGTCCATTGTTTCTAATGTCTTACAGTGTAATGTGTTAAGTTATAATATTTAATTATAATAGTACCTCCAGACTGACTTCGGTTCGATACTATTATGGCTCAATCTTATAATGTAATGGCCAAAACTTCCTAGATTGAAATATACCAAGCTATTTGTGTTGTTGATGCAAAAAGTTACTAGAAAATTTTGTTAAAAAAGTTTTTGTTTTATGTGGATTGCACAGATTTATAAAAGTTTTATTTACTTCTTTTTGTCTAGAAAAGAAAGTTTTAATCACTTCAGAATTCACAAAGCAACCACATTAAAGGATAGTTATACTAACTTTTAAGAGCAAAATGTATATTTTTTATACAATACTTAATGATGCGTGAAGTTACCTAAAGACCTAAAGTCAGTACATTGCTATTATTTATACTACTATTTTACAAATTAAATCCTGAAGTCGGAATGGTCGATTGAAAGAATTAAATCATATCCTCCAAAAGCAATATCGCTGAAAAAGGTCAATTACCTGTCAATTTGTATACAACAGTTTTAATTCATAAATAAACACGTCTATAAAAAGTATATAGAGCATGCTAAGTTATATAAAAACAAGTCCAGGAAGGAAAACAAAATAAAGCGCATGTTTCTATGGTAAATATTTTCAAACTATAATCCAAACAACAATCTATCTTATAATCTTATGTTTCGTATCTATTCTTAAATACCTACTTTACTTTCTGAAAGATTAACTGTAATGAGAACTCGCCACTACAACGAATTATATTTAATTACAATTTACATAGCAAGCAAATTCACTGTTCCACAAATAAAATTTTATATAAATATCATAGAACTGATATTATGTAATAATTCATATTATTAAACTTTAGAATCAAGTGCATAGGTACTATCCAAGCTGGTAAAGGCCAGTGGCGGTTCTTGTGTCAAGAGATAGGGAGGTCAATTAGAAAAGTTTACTGTATTATCTACCTTTTAGTGTGATTTAAATTCCAAGTCGATCCTCCGCCCCTCCAGTCTTTTTGAGATGCAATGTGGTCAATTACTTTTTCATTAAAGTCTTTCATCTTCTTTATTAATGCCCTTTCTATGGTAAGCATAGCTAAGGAAGATAACCTTTCCTGACCCATGGTATTTCTTAAAAATGTCTTTATTCTTTTTAAGGTGGAAAAATAACGTTCACTTTCGACGGTTGTCATAGGGAGAGTATACACGATTTTTAACAGTTTGACACTTTCAGAAAAAGTATTGCACAAATTATTGTTAATAAAAAGCTGTAACAAAGCAACTGCAGCTTCACTATTGGAAAAAATCTTCTCGGCTATATAATACTTCTAATTCAGTTTTAAGTTTCAAATGATTTATGACTGGATACTCCGTTTTAACTAATTTAAACATATCTTGAGGAAAGCTTTTTTTATAATCTTTAAATCGATCTGCGTGAAATAACTGAGACACTGCTAAATGATTACTGAAGCCAAACCTGTTTTTGATCTCAGATGTAATTATATCACAAACTTCTAATGAAATTCTCCTCTTTGATTCTTCCGTTTTACATCTCTGGGCAGACTGCATGGATGTCTCCTCCAAATAGTTATTCAAAATTTTATTTCTGATGTCTTTAATTTGACTATTAAAAACGCCAATACACTTATTTACTGTTATGACATCGATATTACATTTTTGTAATTGATTGAACAATATATCACAATGAGACATAACTAAATGAAACAAATTTGACTAGTAAAGAAAATGTTCATTTTGTAAGTAGTTTTTTAAACCAATAGCTTGGTTTAGAGTGTTGTTTTCTGATTCATTATCAATGTTTTTTCTAAACAATCTAATACTGTTCGATAGGTATAAACAGTCTCTATGCAATTTGTATTAAAATTCCATCGTGTTGGAGCCGCTTTAGGTAATCTCACCTTAACAACATTATCTAACACGGCTGTTCTTTTTTGGTGATTTTCCAAAGAATAAAGAAAAGCCATGTAAATTAGCAAAAAAATTTTGTATGCTTTTATCCTGACTTGATGCTTTTTGTAAAATTAAATTTAGTTGATGAACGTAACAATGAATAAAATTTGCTGAAGGATAACTTTTTTTAATTTTGGCTTGTACACCTCCAAAAGCACCACTCATTACTGATGCTCCATCGTAACTTTGTGCTATCAGTTTTTTAGGACTTTCATTAATTTTCAGATATTCTAACTCTTTTAAAATTGAGGCTGAATAAATTTCCAAAATCTCTCACATACAACAGCGTCTAAAACGTATCTAAACACAAAAACTACTTGTACTTTATTGGAACTATCTGTGGTTTCATCCACTTGAACTGCAATGAAGTCAGATTGATTAATTTCAGATTTTATTTCTTCGTGAATAATCGCCAGTATCGAATCTAAAAGTTAATTTTGAATTGCCTTCGAAGTGCCCTTAAACACAGTACTGTTTTGCAAATGGACTCTTGATGCGAGCGAATGTTTCTGTACTTTTATTTTTAAATGTTTCAAGTCAGTTACACCTATTTTGGATCATATAGGATCAGGATCATCACCAAATAACAGGCATGGGAAACAAAAAAAAAATGCATTTTTTACCTCGCATCCGCAAATCCACTCGGATAAATCGTACATTGAATTTCGAAAATACCTATTAACTTCTTTTTTTCTTATCAAGAGATGTTTGCTTTATCGTCATATTAGGTTTTGGACGGCCACCACCTTTGAATTTCACTCGGTCTTCATAACCCAACTTATGTCCATCTTTCAGTTTTAATATATTTTGTACAACACTCATATTTAATAATAAACACCAAAAACACTGTTTTACATAATTTCACGACAAGTAGAGATTTACTAATAAAATGTTCACAAATAAAAACATTAAAAACAACGCGACAGAATTTACCGACCAACGCGTACCTAGTCAGCAATAAGACTGCTCTACTGAACTTCATGCGTTACCGTTTCCGTAAAATGTGTCAGGGACATTGTTCCCGCCAGTGTTTTCTGTCTCTTTTGCTTTCTGAGGATTCGCGCATAAGTCTATTTCACTTTAATTCGTTGTAAATTCAGTCCGTAGCTAGCTTTGAGGACAAGTTTTGGATTGACCCAAGATTTTTAAATTCTATAAATGAATAATGTAATGAATATGAATGTAGAGGCTCGGTGCTCGGAGGGGATACGAAATCCTGCGATATAGATATTTGAATAGTATTGTGCATAGAATGAACTAGAAACTTTATTATATTTTTTAAGAATATTAAAAATATATACATTATATATTTTTAAACTTCAGAACATGAATAGCTCTATTTTTTATTTGTATGTGGGAGGTCATTGACCAAATGGCCCTATAGAAGAACCGCCAGTGGTAAAGGCAAGTGGTCTGGTCAATTACTTCAGCCGTTAGGTGTGATAATAATTATGTTGAGATTTATTACGTCCAAAAGGATATTTTCTTTCATTTTTTTTTTGCATAAATTGATATTTGCTTTAATTTGAAGAATTACGTCGACTTTAAATTGTTAATGGTTCTAATTTCTATTTTTATAATAATTGTCATTATGAAACTGACTTTTGCTAAAAAAAAACAAAGTTTCTACCATTATTTTGTGACTAAAATAGCAAACTCATAAGCGTCCATAGAAGAGGGTAGGCTAATACTTTTCCCCTACTGAATAATTAGAATAAGGTACTTAAGTTTAAGCATCACGGATCCTTGCAAGGCCCATTTTACTGAAAACTAATAAATGCTAGGTTCACTTTTATTAGCACATTCTTTAATAGCCATTTTATGTGAATAGAAATGATTCATCGCTAAATTAATTTGCATATTTTTTATATTTTTCTTGGCGTTTAAAAATAAAAAATAGTCGAAAGTTGTTCTAGGAAGTAGATGTGTATTCTGATCCTTTTGTAAATATTTTTGAAATAAAATCATATAAATAGTGGATTTCTTAAATAATCCATTTGGTAATCTATTAATTCAGAAACTGATTAAACGATGAATCACAACATAACACTACTTAAACGGTTCAGTCTGTTCAATAAATAATTATTTGGGAATAATAACTTAATAGAGCAATTTAACAATTACCACATTACTTTAAATTAACATTATTGAGTCCGTTGTACTGAAGATAATATGCATATTATCTTTTTTGTAATCCAAGTTTCAGCGGTTTGGCAAATAGCCGGGAAAATAATCGTTTAAAAAGATATATGTTATACTTATCTGTGATAAGATTAGTAATAGTAAATGATAATTAACAAAAAAATTTTCTGTTAATATTATTTTTCATTCCACTCTATATTTTAACTTTTATCAGGAAGAGGAACTTAATTTGTTTTTAAATTATTTCATTGTCCCTAAGGGGTAT
Source organism: Rhamnusium bicolor (assembly GCA_029963845.1). Classification (NCBI taxonomy): domain Eukaryota; kingdom Metazoa; phylum Arthropoda; class Insecta; order Coleoptera; family Cerambycidae; genus Rhamnusium; species Rhamnusium bicolor. Next base: position 79,942 of record JANEYF010003070.1, on the reverse strand, counting down.
TTCCACTATATAATTTCAATTATTCTGTTCTCTGAAGCCATTAATGTTAGTTACATTAAGGTTTACAAGTTTCCCTTACTTTGTTTGGATTCTTTAAAAGTGCTGGCTACCCTGATGACGCAATGCAAGAAGAAACACGTGTCGGTAGATATTTTAAAGTTTTTTCAAGTGAGTGTCAACTGGTGAGTACCTTGTGTTTTATTTATTTTTGGTTTTACTAGACAGAATAGTTGAAATTAAAAATAACATTATTGAGTCAGTTGTACTGAACATAATGTGCATATTATCTTTTTTGTAATCCAAGTTTCAGCGTTTTGGCAAATAGCCGGGAAAATAATTGTTTAAAAAGATATATGTTATACTTATCTGTGATAAGATTTGTAAAAGCTAGTAAATAATAATTAGCAAAAAAATTTTCAGTTAATATTATTTTTCATTCCACTCTTTAAATTAATGTATTTTTGTACGTATTGCTAAAGTTATATCATAATTATTCAGTAAATAACACTGGCGGATTTTTTTTGTAACATGTACCTGAATGCATATCCCACTGAAATAAAGCCTTCTAATTACAGAAATGACAAGCAAAAAGTCGTAGCACGTAACATTTTCTTGTTACATTAATAAAACATTATGGGTAGGAATAATATTATTGTAAATTACTTCCTCACCCCTCAAAGTGAGGAAGTTGTATTCGTGAAAAAAATTTTGAAAATTTTTATTGCATTTCTGGATGAATCTCGACGAATTATGACGATACACAAAATTTTAGATTGAAAAAATGTTCTGTCTGTGTGTCTGTGCTCACGATAGGAGCTACAGTTTTTGAGATAAAGCTTTCAAATTTGGTACACACATTCTAGAGGTCAAAGAAGAGATTGATGAGCAAAATCGGTCTAAAGAAAATATTAGTGAAATTCCACCAATGTGACTTTTTTGAAACGTCAAAATGTGACTTTTTTGAAACGTCAAGAAATGTGTCATTTTTGAAACGTCAAAGACTCTTTTGAAACGTCAAAATGTTACTTTTTTGAAACGTCAAAAAATGTGACTTTTATTATAAACTCTACCATACGTCGAGTTTTATTACGGCCAGGAAGTTCTGATCCCCAAGTAATTGGCAGCTGTTTTTACTTCCTCACCACTCAAAGTGAGGAAGTTATGTATTCGTGAAAAAAATTTTGAAATTTTTTATTGCATTTCTGGACGAATTTCGAGAATTATGACGTAACACAAAATTTCAGAATTTTCTGTCTGTGGTCTGTGTTCACGATAACAGCTACAGTTTTTGAGATAAATCTTTCAAATTTGGTACACACATTCTAGAGGTCAAGGAAGAGATTGAGTTCGTTGATGAGCAAAATCAGTCTGAAAAAATATTAGTGACATTCCACCAGTGATTTTTTTGAAATGTCAACATGTGACTTTTTTTGAAACGTCAAAAAATGTGACTTTTTTGAAACGTCAAAAATTACTTTCATTATAAACTCCACCACACGTCGAGTTTTACTACGGTGAGGAAGTTCTGATTCCTAAGTAGTTGGAAGCGGTTTTTTCCCTAATCTATTCTTTGCTATATTTCAATGATATATATGACATATATTAGTCTTACATAGATATATTTACAAAAATGGAGAATAATTTTTGAAAAACATATTCTCAGTTAATTTTTTTTTTTTTTTATGGGGGGGGGTCAAATCGTCTCTCTTTAAAAACCAACAGTAACTACCCATCATGGCTGGATCTCATCGTCCTTGAAAATGAATTTCCATTGTCCTGATATCTTGAAGGAATCTTTCTCTTTACTCGTCGCTTACCGCGCCCAAATTTTCAGGAAACCATTTAAATGAGAATGCAGAAAATGAATTTTTAAACACATACGGCAACCAAGCGTTTGGTACGAATTTAAAAGTTCTCTTACTAATTGCTTGTAGTTCTCATCCTTGTTGTTCCCTAAAAATTCCCTGATTACGCTTACAAATGCTCTCCAAGCTCTGAATTACTGCCTGTTGATTGTTCCTTTAAAATCTACATCGTCAAGCAATTTTCTAATTTGAGGACTAATAAAAGTGCCTTCTTTAATTTTGGCACATATTTAACATTACTAATTCCTGGTTCAAATTCTTTCCTTCCGGCCAAATTCTTTTCACATAATGTTCTTTTACTGCACGAACTGTTCTACTAAAAAAAAAGATCAGCCAAATTTTGTAAAGCCTCCTTGAAGCCCTACTAAAATGGCTATTACTTTTAAATCCCCACATATTCCCATTTGTATTTGTTGTAATTAATTTTATTTGAAACGGTGTTCATAGTGTGATAATCCTCTTTCATTGTTACTGAATGGGCATTGGTATAGATGGTTTTAAATTTCCATTAAATAGTAATACAGCTTTTAACCGATTGTATCCCAAGCATCGAAAAATTCAAAAAAACGAACATTTTTGTTTGTAAATATTTATTTTGTTACACTTAAGAATACATTCCTTGTGTCAAAAAAATTAAAAAATTAACGTATATAAAAAAATACTGATGCGTAAACGAACCACTGGGAGGAAACATGAAATATTATTTTGAGGCACATAAGATATAACTAATAATTTTAACGAAAATATATCATAGAAGGTTTCAATCTTACATAAAATAACTAAGCGTAAATTATTTTCTACATAGAACTTTACTTAATAAAAAAAACATTATAATATTTCATGGTGCGTGAACGCACCACTGGTAACACCCGGTTTCATTTTTGATGATACTGTACAAAGTATGAAGTATGTAAATGTACATTATATTTATTACAAATGTAAATTGTGTGGCTATGGCAAATTCTACACGTCCTTCGTATTTTATTGGCATGAGAAATCATGAGGTGACCTGTATTATCATAACGCAGTTCATCTATAGCAGGAGCAAGATTCCTTTCAATTATTGTTTTATCAGTTTTTTAAAAGTCGCAAGGCAATGTAAGATTTAAAATCTACCTGGGAAATTTTTTTTCATTGACATTATACATTTTCCATGCGTTGACGACTAAGCTATCCAATGAATTACAAAATAAAGGCCACCACCATTATTCCCAAATACTTGGCATCTATAATTAGCATATCCGTTGTCATTGTAAATCTACCCCACCCATATATTTATTGTATTGGGCAATTACATAAGGTTGGGGTATCTGTACATCTCTTCGTTCTTTTCTATTACAGCGTTTAACATTTTGAACAGGAGCTACACTATAAACATTACTTGCCACCGTTACAACCGAATTATCGTGCCAACGGACAATAGAAACTTTTGATTCAGAATCATATGCTGAAATATGGGACTCGTGGTCTTTTTTACCAAATGATTTACAATTTTCGATTGAACACTTATTTAGCCTATTTTCGCGGATAGTACCGGTGGCAAAATAACCATTATTTTTTAAATGTACGAAGAGTTTGAATGACGAAAAAAAGTTGTCGAAAAAAATTTGGTGATTCACTGGCTTATCCACAACAGAAAGTAGACTCATGACAACGTCACCGCTAAGACCAAGACTAGAATGAGTTGTATCTATAAAATATAAAAATACGTAAATACGAGTAATACGAAATTCATCATTATTCTCCAAATCCGTAACGATCTCCTCCAAAGCCGCTTCTAATTTCCTTTGAGTCAAATACCTCGAAAACGGCATATTTTACTGATTTCAATTAAATATCACATGTACTGCACAAGAAACAAACAAATACTAAACAACACACTAATCGGCGACTGTTTACACTACATGAGCTGACTTGTCGAGACGGGCAATAGCTTAGTTTTATTTCATAGATAGAACCAGTGGTCCGTTCACACACCAGTAATTATTTAATAAAAATAAACCATAATCTATATTATATTTTAAATGTATTTTTTCTACCATGTAATCTACATATTATAGACCTACCAAAAATGACAATACTTTCCAAAAATAAAATATTTTACTGTTTTAGATTCACTTCAACCTTTGACACAAAATTATGCAGCGTTTTTCTTGATTTTTGAGGTGTCATAAAATTTTTGTTTTAAAATAAAAATCAACAGTTCGTACGGTACAAAAGTTCTCTAATACTGATAATAATAAAATTTATAAATGGATATGCAAAAATATTTACTGAATTTAACAAAAAAAAATCATAAAATATGTGGTGCGTTAGCGCACCACTGGGACAAAATGGGTTAAACTGTATTTGGAGGAATCTATGAATAAACGCCACTCACAAAAAGAATGCTCGATATTAATTTCCTGCATTAAACCATCAGTAAAAATACACGCGCATAGTGAATTTTCCATATTATAAAATGCGGAAAATGTTTCATTTCTTTTTCTAAAAATCGTAATCTGTGTCTCTTTAGCCAGTAAGTTCCACTCCTTAAGTCGGGAACCAAGAAGTTCTGCTTGTTGTTTTGACAGCCCAAGTCACGTACCAAATCATTCAATTCATTTTGAGCAATTAAGTAAGGATCACTAAAACTTTCTGGAATATACAAAAGGTCGGCACACTGTCTGTCGTTACTATTTCCACTAACTGCTAAAATAATATTTTGTCAATCTAAAGGCGCAGTTGGCGCTGATAAGTCTAATGCGTTGTGCGAAATAGGTCTTAGGGCTGATGGTAAATTCGGATATTTGATTTTTTTCTTTTTTGGAATATTCTTCAATACTTGTTACGCAAAAATAGTCATCATCGAAATGATTGGTGGGTTCTTGCCATACCATTGGGACTACACAAGGCATGCTTTTTCTTTTCCCCCTTGATCCACTGCACTAGTCACACGCTACAACTTACACAACAACCCATTGCTTATCTTGATCTCTGACTAAATCTCCAAAATATAGAAAATTCTCTTTTTCACATTTTCAGACAATGGCTTCGCTTGTGACCTCACAAGGAATTCTCCATAAATGTAACAAAATTTGTCAGGTGAGGTTTTGCAACTTCGGCGCGTTTAATTGGATATTTTTGTCGTAACAGAGTTATGTAGATAAACGAAAACACTTTTTGAGACAATAATTGGGCACTTGCAAAGTCAAAACAAGACTGATACTGAACATGTCCCACCTTACTTTAACATACTCTTCTGAAATTGCCGACCCATCAAGAAATTTATTACCTGGCAATATAATAGGGTCTATTGTGTTCACACAAAAATGATACGTATTAGGTCTTGTTGCATATATTTTCAGTTAACAGGGAGATATAACCAATATAAAAACAGTAGTTTACAAAAAGTGTGTCGGCCAGTGTAATATATATTATAATTCTACATAATAATATATTCGTTTAGTTATCGATCCTATACGTGTAGATATTAATTTCTAATTATCATGATTAATTTGTTTTTGATGATCGTTTTATGTATACGTTATTGCTTCATAATAAATAATTCTCGTTTACATCAATCGTCAATTTTAAGGAGCCCACTTCAGACATCTCTATAATACATTATGGGCCCAATTACTTGGTTTAAAAAATACATCATTGTTAATACCCTCCTTTAACGCATCATGTTTTTCCCATTGAAATCATCCAACGTCATTGTTCGATTTTGGAGAGACAATAACAGCTGGCGTTGAAAATGTAACTTTGAAATTGCTTGATAATTAAAATACAAAATCATTATAGTGGATGTAAATAAAGCTTTATATAAAACTGTAATAACTTCTTCAAGCATGACTTTGTTTCTTTAAACATACTTTGGATTAATGATATTAACATCAGCGAATGATATTGCTGTCTTAAGACTTTTAAGTTATTAATAGGTCGCTTTCTTGACAAATTGCTCTACCCATTTATATTAAGTAAAAATCTGGAAACTGTGGCCAGAGTAAAAAATTCACATGATTTAATTTCATTGACGTACCACATTTGTGATACTCACTCTGTGAAGAGTAGTATTATTTTGGAGTGTGGGACTACTAGCTCCAATACGCCAATAATGTTAAATTTGACCCTTCAGTGAGTAATTACCATCACCTGCTCTCATGTCAAATAGCTTCCTCTACATACCACTAAGATTCAATCCTGAATGAACTACTGAAAATATTCTAAATCTTAAAGTATGAGATACATATGTAAACATATTATAAATTCTCCCATCGTGGCAATAAAAACAGTATCTAGGATGCATTCATTATCATAGTTGTAAATTTCAAATCACTATCCATGAAATCTACATCATTAAGACATATTTTGCAATAAATTTGATATTATGGAAATTCTTTGCTGTGATTACCCTTACCCGCTAAAAGATTTGGGTCAATTATGAGCTTAGCTGGAGATATACTGAACAGCAATTGAAGTGGACCAAGAAAATTTAGTGCCGACTTTTTTCTCATGTAATTATTGAACCACACAACATAAAACTATATTTTTTTTCTGTTTTGTAGGTTTATTCCTAAAGAAAGGGAATCTATATCCGGCATATCTTTGATCAGTTTTTTAGAGATACGCAGCATAAGGTAGAGCTAAGTGTTCTTTATATATTTCTTATTCATGCACTGGAATGGTGCATTTGTTTGTAGCTTGATTCATTAGATTTGTTTTAACTTTTGATTGGTTTTATTACATCAAATGGTTCAAGAGATGAGGATTCTTATGAGCTATATTTTGACCTTTAAATACTGACTATGATTTATACAAAATTTACATGGCTTTGGAAAAAGGTTTTCAGAGAACATAGGATAAGACAATATAATCGTTTAGTTGTCTGTTTTCTTGTTTTTAATTATATTGTTAACATAATGTAAAAAATAATAAATGGGTGAAATTATATTAACAATAAAAAGCAATAATAACGAAATTAACAATAACAATATTAGGACTACTTATTTCGCACGGTGCGGTGGCGGTCGGCTAGCTCGGTCAGTGGCAGAAGACGGGCTGATTTTTCGCAACGCACACTGGCTAATATCAATATATAACAAACTATCCCATGCGCAAGAATAAAATATCCCACATTTTAAAAATCCTGCCAAGTTTAAATTATGTTCAAAGTAGTTTAAATTAGGTAGTAAAATATTATAATATAAAATAAAAATTAGTTAGCAAAATATAGAAATATCAGACTTTATACAAACACTGAAAATCTCCCGAGGTCTATTTATAACCTCGGGCCACATCAATTTTCCGGAGAAGAACATAATAGAACAACTGCGGCTCATGACCTTATGGGCGTGGCTAACTTGCTTGGAGGTAAAACTAAGAAGAGGCCATAACCTCCAATGCTATAGTCACATAATAGTTTGGTGATTGGTTGTAATATTTTATTGTGAACGTATTCCTGTGTTTGCTGTCAGAAAATTTGGTTTTGATCATGTATATTGATTATTATCACACACCAATTGATTATATTCTTTATGATTATCAAGGACTGATGGAATTATATAAAAACTGACACTGTCTCTTACCACGTTATTTTAATAACCCACCACAGTACAAGAACTGGTCATTTTAATTAAGAATGTAAAAATTTAAAGTTATTAAATAAATATATTGGTATTTTTATATTCATTACAAGGAACTGAAATGAGGTTATGATTTGTTATTTGTTTATCCTCCAAGCAATGACCTTGAAAACCGTGACGACATGTGCAGATACTCTATTTCATGCGTAATAGGTTTAAGTTCATCACATTTCCACTTGTCCTTAGTGGCACCCGAATGAACCAGCACAATATTTGTTGATTCCCTTTTATGACCACAAGATGGTGGGGATGATCAATTAAATAAAACAAAAGCAGTGATCAATAACAAAAGAAATATTATTTAATTCATTTATTGCAAAGTTTTCAAAAATCCTTCAAAATTACGTGAATATCTCTTTGACCCTTGTGGACATCAAAAATCCCTCGATTTCTCCAGATGGCAACACTGGCTAGTATTTATTCTTCTATTAAGAAACAAAAGGCAATCATAATAATGTGCGGATATTATAAAATACTAATGTAAGTTAGTTTAACATTTTACTACTAATAGTTATGCTAATAAGGGATGTACTAAAACTGGCAAAATTAAAAAATATATATGTACATCGAAATACCTAATAGCTTCGATAAGGCACTATTACAAATGTGGGTTGCCTTTTAAGAAAGTTGCCGATAACGTCATAGATTTTATAAGCTATTTTGAAAAACATCTTTTTATACAGGAAAACATAGATAAGTGTACTTAAATTGACCTGTCTAGGCGATTTTTTTGTTACATTATTTATAACGATTTTATACATTACGTTATAGACGCTGTATATTTCATAAATTAATAAAGTTAAATGCCTCATTCGCATAATTAATTCACTTTCACAGAATATTCAACATTCTCAGTAATCGCATTCACAAATCCTATTATTAAATATCTCCTGACAATACCTTTCGAATATTTAAGTAGCGAGTTTACAAATGAAAACGTAGAAATAAAATACAATCAAGGGTAAACGTTATTCAGAATAAACAGACCTTACTAATTGTAAATACACAGCGCAAAAATAATTGCGAAGACCTAGGAGAAATCGTTATGAGGTCAAATTCCTGAAAATCCTATTCTAGGTATAACGTTTTGCAGTATTACATGATTTCTACATAAACTTTTCAATTTAATATTTCCATACATTGTATTAATTATATAAAAATATTTAGACTGGGTTGGTTCATTTATTTTAAACACGTTTTAATCATTTCAAGTCAGCTATTTAGGTGATAAAAATGTAATAAAGGTATGGAAATTAGGAGCGTCCGAAATAACTCTAGTTAGGTGTTATATTGAAAGAGTGGTAGACCTGATATTTTAATCGAGAAAAATAGGTTGTGGGCATTCAAAAGTTTAATACCTTTTATATTATATGAACAAAGTGTCAATCGATTTTAAACTACATACTCCACAAGAATTATTACATCATCTGAAATTTACAAGTTTGATGTTAATTTTTTCCTGAGCCATTCGTTCAATTTGTATAAACTTTTTTGCATTATAGGTTGAATCTTCAGCAATGTTACTGTGCTACTAATTTTTTAGTAGAAATTCAGTTTTACTTCAATACAGGGTGTAACCATAATGTTGGGTTTTGTTTCGAATATTCGTACATGTGAAGTACACCAGCAACAACAGCACATTATAATTTAGAGCTAACTCTCGCCTCATCTTTTCTTAACATTTTCTTTTTTGGTGCACTTTATTATATCTGTTCTCAGATGAGATGCACAGTATGAACAAAAAGTAACGATAGAGATAATCTTCATTAAATGTTTACAAAACTGAATTTGGGGTACAATCGCCCTATTTACAGAGTGTATTCACTTTAGTAGTCCTTCAAAGAGATTAATCCTCATCAATATTGCTCCAAATCACATTCAATCTGTTTCTAACTTCATTCATATTTCTATATGGAACCTGATCTTGCTGAATGGTCCATCCTAAATGGTACCATACGTGCTCTATAAGATTAGTGTCTGGGCTGTGAGCCCACTAATTCATTGTAGTGACATTAACTTGCTCAAGATATTTCGTCACAATCCTAGAATGTCTCGTAGGTAACAATCAGTCGTTATCTCTTCCCATACCATGGTTGACCCACCTCCAAAAATTTTCGTTTGTCGAAAGTTACGTTGGAAATGACGCTGACCTAGCCTTCTGTACACTAGGATACGTCTGTCTGAGGAATATAGGCAAAATCTCTATTCATGCTTAAAGTGTACATTGAACCTTTCTTCAAGACCCCAGTGAGCGTGCTTCCTTGCAAATTGTAACCGGGCAACCCAGTACGCCCTTGTAAGACGGACCTCTAGCTGGTCGTAAATTCTGTTCCCCAGACAATTATTTCTAACAGTATGTAAAAAAATGTTTACATTCGGGCAGTGCAATGTCGAGTTCTTCAGGCTGTAAAAACTCGTAAAAAGCGATCATCTACAGCTGTAGTAACTTCCCTACATCAAACTTATAGTAAATTTTAGAGGATGCGATCATTCTTATGGGGTGTGTATGATCCACCGCCAAAAGTAACTGATATTGGCAACAACCTTGTAAGATGATTATTAATATATCAAGTCAAACTTTACTATTATAATGAAATTTAATGCAAAGGTATTATGAATTCAAATGATTTAAAATACAGTGATTTTTCTACATTTTCTACAAAATTGGCTGTTGCCATTGTAGTGTCAGAGCCACTTTATTCTTGAAACACCTCTAAAAGTATTCATAGACTCATGCTATGTATAAAAAGTATAATAATAATAATAATAATAATAAAAATTTATTCACCAGACCAACATACATGAAGGTATCGGTATCGTCAGTCAAGTTTACAAAGCTGTAGTCTAAAATTATCTTAAAATTAAGTTAAACAAAATAAAAATGTAAAATAGCGTTTGCAACAAATTCTAAAATTAATAATTTAAATGAATTTACTTAAAATGCATATTATCATTCAAAAGAATATTGTATAAACTCATCTACAGTATAAAACATATGATTGAGCAACAACTTTTTTACATCTCTCTTAAAATGTTTGATGTTATTGATTTCTTTAATGTGTGCAGGAAGCTTATTATATAGTTTTGCTCCAACATATGTGGGTTTTTCTCATAAAATGACAAATAATGGTTAGGTGTCAATAAATTGTTTTGTCCGCGAGTATTATAATCATGGTGATAATTGTTTCTTAAAAAAGTATTTAAATTTGATATTACAAATACAACTATTTCAATAATATAAATGCATGCTAACGGTAACAATTGTAACTCTTTAAAATAAGTTTCACAGGAAGTTCGTATACTGACCCCTACTATATTTCTAACTGCCTTTTTTTGTAATTTAAACACTCTCTCAAAATGATGGGACGAGCCCCAAAATATAATACCATATGAGACATTTGAATGAAACTGGGCGTAATAATAAGACAGTACAACAGTTATATTTGTAATATTTCTCACTCTGTAGAGCGCAAAACAGACTGGAGATAGTTTTTTACATAACAGTGTAATATGCATATCCCAATTCAGAGCACTGTCTATATGTATACCTAAGAATTTTGTGGAAGTGACTTGCTCTAAAAGTTTACCTTGAATTTTAAGTAAATAACTCTCGTAGTGATATATTAATCTAGGAGTAAAATGAATAAACACAGTTTTATCGCCAATTAGTATTAATTTTTCATTTTCAAACTTAGAAACAAATGAATTAATTTTTCTCTGAGTATCAGTCATAAGATTATTGATGTTTTCATTTACATTCAAAATTGAATTATCATCTGCAAACATTACCAGGAGACAGGAGTTTATTATATTAGGTAAATCATTGATAGGAAGTATAAAAAGTAGTGGCCCCAGAATGGAGCCTTGAGGTACACTACGTTTAACAAGTAATTCATTAGATTTTACGTTGTCAATTTCTACCAGTTGCTTACGATTAGACAGGTACGACTCAAGCCACTCACCCAGTCTTCCACGAAATCCATATTCATTAAGTTTCCGTAAGAGTAAAGCATGATCCACCAAATCAAACGCTTTACTCAAATCCATAAAAACTCCGAAACATTTTTTATTTTTATCTAAATTTTCATAAAGTTTATTTAGAAGAGAAAGTATCGGGGAGTGTGTCGACCTGCCCACTCGAAACCCATGTTGCTCATTACACAGTATATCATATTTATCACAGAACCTCAGCATTCTGTTATAAATTACCCTTTCCAGTATTTTTGATATTGATGATAACAACGAAATAGGCCTGTAATTATCCAAAATTAACTTATCCCCTTTTTTATGTAAGGGTGTAATCTTCGCTGTTTTAAAAATATCTGGAAAGACGCCTGTTGATAGAGACCAATTCATCAGATATGTTAGGGGGGGCTACAATATACCAAACTACCGATTTTAACATATTTGTAGTAATGTTGTCTATGCCACATGCATTAGATTTCTTAAGAGATATTACTATATTAAAAATTTCATTTTCCGACACCGGGTCCAGGAATATTGTAGGATATGCTTTGTTTGTATTGATGGAACGGTCTTCATTATTTTTAAAACGTTCTGCTAAAATATTTGGTAATTGCAGAAAATGAGCATTGGTAGTATTGGCAAGTTCTTGAGGATTTGTTATTATTTTATTATCAACTCTTAGTTCTTGAGTTTTATTGTGCTTGGTATTATTTCTACCCAAATCATTATTTTTAATAGACCAGGCCGCTTTAGATTTGTTAGAGGCATTTTTAAATTTGTTGTCATTATTAGAGCTGTCCGAGGTGGCTGGAGTACAGCCACGGTCTTGCGATGGCGTCACACGTGCCGATTTAGAAGTGATTTACGCTGCAGTCTTATTTGAAAGGTTGATGCGTGATGTTGTACCTATAAATTATACATAATGTCAAACGCGCCAAAGGGTAAAAAACGACCGTACGCGGACACAGTGAATAAATTTATCTGTGAATTTCCGGATTTATTCTATGACGGATGCAAAATAATTTGTAAAGTTTCTAATCAAGACTTAATGTGCTGGCACAAAACAGATTGTCGTCGTCATATCAACACCGTGCAACATTAAAATAAAAAAAATGGCATGCCTTTGACAACTCAGTTTATGTTTGATTTATTGTTAATGTTAATAGCCTGTAATATTCCGCTACACATACTGGATAAACAACCATTTCGGAAGTTTTGGAATAAATACAATCCCCAGATGAACTTACCAAGTCGTACATCGTTACGTAGATATATTCCAGCTGTTCGTGAAGACATTGTAAATAGGATTAAATGTGGATTAAAAAATACACGGCTCTGGTTATGTATTGACGAGATGACAGATTGTAAAAAAAATTCTATTTTAAATATTATAGTACGTGTACTGGGCCCTCTTAAACTATCATTTCCACTTTTACTAGCTAGTAAAAGACTAACTGCGTGTACTGGCGAAATAATTACGCGTGGGGTGTTGGAGAACATTCGAAAAATTTGAACTTTCAACAAGTCAAGTATTGATGTTTGTGACTGATGGTGCTGCGACAATGCGCATGGTAGGCCGTTCTTTTCAAAGAGACAATTGTAGGTTTTTACATGTTACGTGTAAAGTGCATGCGTTACATCTTGTGGCAGAAACGATTCGAAAATGTTTTCCAGAGGTAGATGCATTAATAGCAAATACAAAAAAGTTTTTCTCAAATCTCCTAAACGGCTTCGAGCATTTCACAGACAGTGTCCTGGTATCCCTGAACCACCAGAGCCGATTCTTACACGTTGGAGAACGTGGTTGAAAGCGGCTTTTTATTATGCTGAATATTTTCAACAAATAAAAGCTGTGATACTACAGTTCAACCCTAACGAGGCTGCAGCTATTAGGGAAAGCCAGACAAGCTTTCAAGACGTTTCCCTTGAAACAGATTTAAAAACTATTAATAACAATTATAGAGGACTACACGACGCAATAGAAAAATTGCAAAATAGTTCGTTGTCGTTAGTGGAATCACTGCAAATAGTGGACGACGTAAATACACAGCTACAGGCTATAAATGACGCAAAAAATAATCGCGTTAGTGAAAAATTCGAGGGTGTATTACAGAAAGATCCTGATTTTAGCGAATTAAGATAAATTTGTGATGGTGCATCTACAACTTCGTTAAGTGAGTTCACAGATTGTTTTACTTATGCCTGTATTACATTCGTAGATGTCGAATGGTCATTTTCAAAATGCAAAACATATTTTTTCACCAAAGCGAACATCGCTGACGGAGACAGCTGTAGAAACATACCTGATGCTATTATACTATAGATCTTCCCCACTTTGTGATGACAACAACCAAACTACTTCATAAATCTGCTTAAAAGGGTGAGTTTTATACAAATTTTTATAAAATGTAACATTATTGTTAAAATTTATTTCCATTTACTGTACTTATTCAAGTATTATGATATGATGTAAACATATGAGTCATATGACGGCTCTGTCGGCCAGGTGACCTCGGACAGCTCTAGTCATTATACAATCTTTCAGCCGCCATTACAACTTTGTCATGTACCTTTTTATACAATTTATATGCATTCTCATCCTCAAGTCTCCTAATTGCGATATTAATTTTATTTAGTAATTTCAGTTTCTTGCATGACATTCTAATTCGTTGCGTTATCCATCTGTTTTTGTTACAATTTATTTTAATATTAGAAAAGGAAAAACTTGTATCAACATAGTAAAACAAATTACCACTAAAGGCTTTAAAACCGCTATTTACAGAATTTGCATGATATACATTGCTCCAAATTTCTCGGCTAACATTTTGATTAAAGGTCTGGTAATTACTATCAGAAAATACTCTAGTTTTTCTGTGTTTCTCATTTCGTAAAATATTTGGAATATTAAAAGATAAGATTTGGCATGTGTGGTCTGATAATCCATTCGGTACTATTTTACAAGTAGAATTATTGCAACTGTTGTTTACAAAATTGCTACAAATATAATCTATGCAAGTTGGGGAATTTATGGATATTCTAGTTGGTTCATTAATGTAAAAATCAAGATTGTACATGTTGAAAAGATCAGATAAACGATATTTATATGCATTATTCGATAAATAATCAATATTCAAATCGCCGCACAATATAAGTAAAGACTTATCTTTTAGTAAATTATTTAGTAAGTCGTCTAGAGTGTCAAAAAATATATTGATGTCACCTAGGTGATCGATAAATAGTCACAATTTTTAATTTTTTGCTATCTAATTTAATCTCTATTCCTGCTAGTTCTATATCTTTATCGTTTGATATCTTTTTCAATTCCAGAATTTCATTAATACTTATATTGAGCGTCGATATATGAAAGATACTAACACCACCATTTTTATACATGCTTCTACAGAAAGTAGCTTTATTAACGTAACCATGTATATGTATTGCATCTATTTCTGTTTGCTGAAGCCATGTCTCTGTTATACACAATATATCTACATCATGTTCATTAAGCTCGAGTCCCTAGAGTCCGACAAAGGAGTGTACGTAAATTCACTCTGGTGCCCGTCTATATAGATTTTTTATCCAGGTAGCTATTATTTTTCCTGTCCTTATACGATTTCATTTAAAAGCAAAATTTACATGATCTTATATATTTACCAGCCGTTATTCCAGGCTTTAGCATAAGCGATAGCGCTAAAACAATAAACTTTGACTAAAAGCCCTTCTCATATTTAATTCACCGTAAAACTGCGAATATATTTGTGGTTTGGTATATTAGGGTAATGGAGGTTTACATTTTAATAAATTTTCATTTGTAAATTTATTTTTCATGAACTGCTCGAGTAATTTTGTTTGCGCAAGAATTCATTTGATGTTTTCATAATGTTGGGCTAAAATTCCACGAAAATTTTTAAATGGTTGAGATTTTTTTAATTTGTTTTCTTTTTGTTGTTTGTATTTTAAATCGAAATTATGTGACAGCAGACGTCACGTCAGTTGTTGACATCTGTAATATTTTATTAATTAAATTGAAATACCCAAGATTCATAGAATAACGTATAGTTTATTTCAAACCCAGATAGCATTTGAGGTATATGGATATACCTCATATATCCACAATATGTACATTCTTGAAGGTATGTATTTAGAATATACATATTATATACATAGCTGAACATATATAAAATGTATTAACGAAAAACGTACTTAGAGGGACATTCATTTTTGTGTACATTCTAAGTATGTACAGGGTGATCAGTTGAAAATTCTACATTTAAACCCATTTTTGGTGCTTAAAAATATAGCTAGAACAAAAATTAAAAAATGGATCTGTAGCATATTTTACCAAGTTTTTCTATATACTGTGAGTTTGCGTCTATCTCAAGAATATAATGGGGGCGCCACATAGTCAAGTTTTTTTAAACGGGACACCCTGTATATTTTCGGATATTTGGATAGTTCCTTTCCTCCACATTATAAATAAATATGATTGTTATATATTCCATCTTCAAATAACTGAGTTATTCAAATAAATAAGTAATATTCTTAAAATTTTGGGATACCTACAACTCAGTGGCATACACACCGGGGGTTTTGGGGGTTCAAACCCCCCATGTCCATGGGCCATTATAAGAAATTTACACTGACATTATAGCCAAAATATTATTTACCTAAAATAGATTTAACTAGTTAGAATTACTTTTTAAAAATGTGTTACTTATATCTTAAATCAATAAATGACAAATCAGCACTCTGCTGCTTATTCCGATTTCGTGTCGGCTTGCGTCGGTTCGCGCCGGATTTTTCAAGGGAGTGGGAAGCAATAAGAACTAAAAAGTCCACAATATCATAGTAAGCAGTTAAGCCGTACACTTTGATTTGGTTCAAGGAGTGTGGTGTGTTGAACGTGGAACTATTTATTGTGCCAGCCCAGCTTGTTGTATTGCTTTTGTTGATAGCAGGTCTGTAGCAGGTATGTTTTGATATGTTGTATTTTGCATTTTAATACAATCATAATAAAGTTTTGTAGTCTGCAGGATGAGTGACGATAAGAGAAAATTAAAAAATTCCCTGTTGACAACATTTTTTAAAAAAGCTAAACCAGCAGAAGATGAACCTGAAAATCATATTACTCCAGTAGCTGTCCAACAACATGAGGCAAGTGAAGCTCCTAGTACTAGCTCTAGCACAAATGTAGCTGATGCTACTAATATTAATGACATAGGTTATTATGTGAATATGAGAAAAGACAGTCTTACTGAAGAAAACAAATTTTTACTATTTCAAAAAGTTTGGAATTCTGATAACTTTTATAAATTTCCTAGTAGTGGAAACCGAAACTTGAAATTTCAATTATCTAGGCAACGAAAATGGACCTGGCTTGTTTATTCTGCTGTACACGACGGAGTTTTCTGCAAATACTGCGTTTTCTTTCCACTTATTATGCAGGTGTGGGAAAACAGCCGCTTGGTAAACTTGTCGTTACGCCATTTAATGCCTGGAAACATGCTGTAGAAATTTTTAATCGGCATCAAAATTTGGAATACCATAAATGTTCTGTTCTTCGCGCCGAGCGTCGTCTATCAGTTGCTGAAAGTAAAGAGGAATCCATTGAGGTTAGATTCAAGTCTTAGAGAACAAATAAAACCAAACCGAGAAAGATTATTTCCTATCATTGAGACTATAATATTCTGTGGCCGTCAGGGTCTTTCACTCAGGGGCATAGATATTCTGGACCATTAAATTTCGTTGGTTCGGAAACTACTAAGAATGACGGAAACTTTCGAGCCCTTTTACGCCTAAGAGTTAAAAGTGGAGACGAAAACTTGAGAGAACATTTAACTCTCGCGTTAAAAAAATCAACTTATATTAGTCTTCGCATTCAAAATGAATTAGTAAACTCTTGCAACTCAATAATAGTGAACATTCTTGTTAATAAAGTCAATGCGTCTAAAAGTTTTTTTTCGGTATTAGCAGACGAACCAGCAGATATATCCAGAATAGAGCAACTTTCTTTGTGTGTGCGATATGTTGAAAAGGAGACCCTAAATATAAGGGAAGACTTTTTGCAATTTGTACCAGTTCCTGACGTTACCGGAAAAGGCCTTGCCAACTCTATAATGGAAACCATTAACAAACTAGGAATTAATTCGCAGTATATGGTTGGTCAAGGATATGATGGAGTTGCGGCTATGAGTGGCCAATTTAGCTATCTCTGACGCTTGTGAAATATCAAGTGTCTGAAATTGTTTTGGTTCAGTTGGGAGTATATATAACTTCTTTAATACACCAAAACGGCAAACAGTACTAGAAACAGCTATTGACGAATTGGAATCTGAAACATCCGTTACACGGCTAAAACAGTTATGTTCGACAAGGTGGATCCAACGCCATGAATCAGTGCTTGTCTTCCTAGAACTTCAGCAAGCCACAATTGATGCATTAGAAGTAATATCACTACGGAATGATAAAACAACTTCTTCTACGGCCGTACAATTATTGGCCGTCATAAGGAGTATAGACTTTCAAACATCACTTCAAATCATTGCTAAATTGTTTGCTATAACTCTACCGTTAAATCGTCAGTTACAAACAAAAAATCAAGATTTGTCGACAGCACTTGAACTAGCCACAGACGTCGAAAATATTTTAACTGAAATGCGAAATAATGCCGAGCAACAATTTCATGATATTTTTGTTGAAGTGAGTAAAATCTGTGACAAATTGGGGATAGATATAAGTATTCCTCGTCGAGCTAGTAGGCAAACACAACGATGTAATATTATGACCAAGAACCCTGAAGATTATTATAGGATTTCTATTTTTATTCCTTTTTTGGAAAACGTTTTAACACAAATTCAAGAACGTCTCCTAAAACACAAACAAATTTTGTCTAGCTTTAGATGCCTCTTTCCTGTTAGGGGCTCAAAATATGAAAATTGCCATGAAAATGACGCAAAAATGTTACTAACGAAATATGAATCAATTTGTAACTGTGGCATAGAAGAAGGAACAGGCGAATTAAAAATGTGGTGGTGCCGGTGCCTTACTCGTGCTGACGAAAATGATTACCCTAAACGTGCTATCGACTTTTTACGCCAGTGTAATGAAGTTATATTCCCGACAGTAAATAAACTGATTAAGATTTTTTTGTACGCTTCAAGTTACCACAGCAACAAACGAGAGATCATTTTCAACTCTTCGTAGATTAAAAACTTATCTTCAAAATACCATTGGGGAAGATAGACTTAACGGTTTGGCGCTTCTTAATATTCATCGAGAAATTATAGTGGCTCCGGAGCAAGTTTTAGACGACTTTGCAAAGCACTCGCGTAAAATGAATATATATTTGTAATGATTTATTTTTTAAACTCCTATAATGTCTCCATTACTCCAATCATACTTGTACTTATTAGAATCAGTTTATATTTTTTCTGTATATTTTTAAGTTGAATGAACTGTTAGTTTCAGGATTTAATTCATTGTAATTTTATGACCAAATTTCATACTTTCTTAAGCGTTTTCCACGTATTTTTTTTAAAGTAACTCATAGATATTTTATTGTATCTATTATACACGTTTTCAACAACCCCCCCCCCACGAGAGAAGTCTGTGTACGCCACTGCTACAACTAAATTATTTTCAACATAGATAGCCATGCATAAAACAATAATGATTTAAAATACCGATTGTTGATCTGTCAAATTAATTTTGTTTAGTAGGTTTCGATTATTTTTCTGTTATGAGTACTTCTTAATGAGTTTTTTGTATAAAAATACATAATAGTGCCCGTGTATTCTGTAGAAGGACGTAATAATATATTAAATGTATATTTTTTTTCCAATGGAAGTATAACTAAAGCCAAACGTTTACATCAAAGAAGATATCCGCAGAGAAGATGCCCACATAAAACTTATTTTAGACACCTTATAAAAAAATTTAGAAGGACAAGTTTGTTACATAACACCAAAAGAAATTATACTGTAAATGAAGAAGAGGAACTAAATGTTATATTATATTTTACTAAATATCCTTCAAAATATATTAGGGATGCAGTCCGAGATCTTGAGATGTCCTACGGATATAATCAAAATGTACTCAAGAAAAATAAATGTAAACCATATAAATTTAGTGTGGTTCAAAAATTGAATGATAACGATTACGAAACGCGTATGAATTTTTGTAATGAAATATTAGCACGAATAGAACAAGATGGTTTCATTGCAAACATATTTTTCACAGACGAGGCAAATTTTACTTTAGCTGGATTATTTAATAGACGAAATGAACATTATTGGTCTACTGAAAATCCCCAACTAGTAAAGGAAATTCAGCGACAAGGTCGCCAGTCTATAGGAGTTTAGCGTGAATTATTGAACAATACCATTTTTAGGCCTATTTTTTTCGAGGGTGGTTTAAATGGAAGAAGATATAAACGATTACTAGAAAATGAAATAGAAGACTTTATAGATGATCTTCCTTTACAAATTTCTACCAGATAATCTGGCAGCAAGACGGGGCACCATGTCACTCAACTAGGAAGATAATTGAGTTTTTAAATGCGAAATATCAAACGTGGATAGGCAGAAGTGTTTGAGAAGTACCCACCTTTATGTGCCGCTGGAAGCTGGTAACTGTATATATTGTTTTAATTTTTTATTTTAACATTTAAGGCACAGTTATCGTAATGTAAATAGTTTTTTGTGTCATTATCTTATAAAATTTATGTGAATATAGCCTGTTTCGTAGTTGTGGAATTCGATATTTTATTTTAAAGCACCACCTTATAACGAGAACGAATAATTCATGGTAAGTTAAAGTTTAAGTAATTAATTTTATAGTATTGAAATTCAGATAATCTGTGTTGTAAAATACACCAATTCAGTGGCGGCTGGTGAAATTTAGGATATATATCTTAGTATTGGAGCATGGGGCCCAAACGATACTTTAAGGTATAACTATCAAATAAAGAAGTTTTTCAAAAGAAAAATTGCGATGGAAATTTGCGAAAAATAGTTGAAAAAACTGTGTGTTCACCAGGTTATTTTTTAAACAATTTATAAGATATTTCGAAAACCTTTATTTTCAGAATTAGGCGGAAAACTGGCATTTCAAATTTCATAAAAAATCTTGCTTCTTTTATAAAGGTATACCGTTGAAATTTTATTTTAAATCCATTTTTCAATGCAAATTTCAAAAAAATGTAACTAAAAAATCTATATTTTCTATGAAATTTGATGTCAATATATTTTCCACCTTTCTGAAAAAAAAGTTTTGCAAAATTCTACAAATTGTTTAAAAAATAACCTGGTGAAACACACATTTTTTTCAACTTTTTTCCGCAATTTATTTTCTGCAAAACTTCTTCATTTAGTTTAGATAGTTGTCTTAAAGTAACACTTGGGTCCTATATATGATTCAATACTAAGATATGGCATAATCTAAATTTTACCAGCCACTACTGGGATCATGTACCAGCCTAGCATGTCCCATGGACTTACATGTATAGGCTATGGATGTACATAGTATAGCCTATGTATATCAGAAAATATCTTTAAAGATTAACTGTATGTACATAAGTCATACCTAATAGAACGTTCCCTGAGGTACGTGTAATGCATGTATGTAAGATATATACAGGGATATATATTTATATATTTTTTGATTTATGCACATGGTACATACCTGAAGGAATATATCTCGAGATATATCTGCTGTATATACATTTACATACATGTAAATATGTATGTTTCTGGTAAATACATGTACAGAAAATGTACATTTAAATTATATACATAGCATGTAAAAATGCTATCTGGGAACTTATTTGCAACATAAAAATCGTCGGCCTCTTTGACGGCGGTAAATTGAACAAAGAGACCGACATTTAAAGTTACATGCGGGTCTAAAATTTGTTTACAAACTTTTCTTAATGCCGTTTGTTCAAATTTCAAAAAACAATGCCATTTTCTGGAAAATTTTTAAATGATAAACTTTTGATTGGCAGTTTCATAGTCAAGCAGAATCGACTTGAACAATTAATTTTTTTGTACGTCAAATAATTTTAAAAAGTTCTCTTTTTTGGTAAGTATCACTATATAATTATATGATTCATCATCACTCAATATTTCAAGTAGTTCTGGACAGAACTAATAAAAATGACGTCATGTTTTCCCTACAATTTAAATTTAATCTGTAACCAGTAGGTACCTACTAAAGAAATTGTGTATTCACACCCACTTGTTTGTTTGTATAGACTGTGCCAACTGTGTCGTTATATATTACATACAATTTATTACCCTACATGTCATGCTGATGATATAATGCTGAAATATATTTTTCTTTTAAGCTAACAATGCTAAAATCCACCATCAAAAAAGCAGAAAAATAGTAAATCATAAAAATAATTTTAGGTTCTTCTTACTTTTCATTATTTTTATTATTTTATTTCATACTATTTAATAAAAAATGTCATCTCCCTATATTTTTTTATATCTTAATTTAAACGTTTCATTTTCCAATACTAAATTTTCTAGTGTTATATAAAGAGCACACTTCGGATACATTTTCACCTAAAGCTTCAGTTGAGGGGCTTTGCAGTAACAGCGCATACACAAAAAATTGATTTAAAAAAAACCAAGAAAATGTTTACGTAGATATTATTCAATAAAATCACATATAGACTTTTCTGATGATTTTGTTATGTATACAATTTAAAGCAGGATATAACTAGACGGATTTTTTGTTTATTAAAAAATGTTCTATTTTTTTTTAATAAAATATTATAGTTTTAGATGGTGTGGTACACTTCAATTTATTAGGAAAGAAAGAATATATATTCATTCCATTATAAAAAAGTAAACCAGGTACAAACAAAATTTGTCTTAGCTGAAAGAAAAAGTCAAAATTTAAAATTAAGAACTACAATCATTACAAAAAAATAACTATATCTACAAAATTTTTTAATAGTATTAAAGATACAAATAAAAAAATAAAGAATTAAATTCAGTCGCCTTCCTCATTTATTTCTGTGCCTTCTCTCTGCAAATCTTTATAATATTGTTACGTTTTTGCTTTCCTCACAAACACCTCAAACAGTGGATTTGTGGATTGAAAGTTACTAACTACTTTATTAACTAATTAATAATTAAAAATAACAGCTTATTGAAGAACTTAATTAACTTAAATACTTAGAAATTACTACTTTATTGGTAACTTATTTCTTCTTTACTCGCATAATTCCAAATTAGTACTGAACTTCTAGATTCATTGTGTGCCTAATCTACCCATCTATGTACGACCTAGAACTTTCTTGAATATTCCTGGCCCTTCTCGAACAATTCTAGTTCCGTTTTTATAACAGAGTTCCATGACTATTTAGTTCAAATTTTAATACCCGTAACTGTATTTCAGGACATATTTTGGAATTATTACAGTTGGTACGTGTAACAGTATGGAGTTATGCAGCGTAGCTTATGTGCCGTATTTGCACCAATCTATGGGCCATGATGTTAGGCAGTGGAAATTATACATAACTCATTTTGTCCGAAAATGGCTTATTGACGGTCATTGCATCAGGCATTGGACTCGATCCAAAATCGAATAACAAAAATGATTGGCAAATCAATTTTTATGAAATCACTCACTGGGATATATATCGTAGATAGTCAACTCAAAAAATCGAGGTCATGTGTCACTAGCTTTACACAATAGATGTGTTCCTCTTACCCAACATTTCATCTCACATTGTGATTTTCTGAAATTAAATTAACTAAGATTTCAGTTGAAAAAACCATCTAAATTGCAAGTAACGTTATATAACGTATTTATTTTTCCTTAGATATTCAGCTGTCATAGCCCAAATTGCCGACATAACCGCAACAAAACCAAGACTAGAATTTATATCCGTGATATAATATATCTACAAGCACAATTTTCGTTAGGTTTCAGTAAAAAAAAATTAAGAGAAACCAAGCTAACAACCACAGAACAACAATATTCTCACAACTGATTACCTAATCTATAAAACGGTCCGCAGAAACTTCAAATTTTCTCTTCTAAGCTCAAGTGAATGAGATACTGAGAGACTGAATTTGATAATACAGCATCGGTAAAGGGGGGTGGTGAGAATCTTAGCAAATCTCAAACTGAGATAGTCAAAGAAAACAGTCATTTTTCTGCTGAATTTACTGAGATCTTAGGTAAAAACAGCACACTTATTATAGGGTATTTCATGTTAATTCACTTACCGTTTACGAGAAATCGCCTCAGATAGTGAGAGACTCTGTGTAAGATACATCCCAGGAAATAAGGCCGGTGCCTGCATTATGCACCGTCAGCAGAGATAACCAGCAACGACGAGCTAGTCTCAATTGTAAAAGACAAAGCACTTGTTTTATGACCGTGTTATTGTTAACATCTTAAAATAAAGTCATTTTTGTATTTCATTTTGTAATTTCTGTGTTTGTGAAAAAATTGTTCTTTTTTTAAAAAGTGAATTTTTAAAATCGAGAATAAAATTGGCGACGAGGATGGGATGGCAATAGGTTGTTTCTTTTCGCATCAAAGAAGATCGTGTTCTCCAGAACTTTAATTGCCGAACCTAGGGACAGCAGCAGATCCTTGCATAACCAAGAAATCGTGCATCCCGTTTAATAAACTACAGAAATTACCAGGAATACACCAGGGCTAGAAAGTATAATTGCAGACCGGTAAGTCTTCGTATTCCTTTCTTTTCCTTGATTTATTTCACATGTATGCTGAAACTAAGTCTGAAACTAGAATAAGTTAAGTTTAAGAGAATCTTTAAAAAATACTTAAAAATCAAACTGAAAGCATTAAAAGTGAGAATTTATTAAATGAATTTTATATAAATAGATGGTCATCTATCTCAAATAATAGAATAAATAAGTTTTATAATACTAGTAAGTTCTAATACAATATTTTTGTATTGCTAATTTTAATATTGCTATTATTGATCAGTATCAATAATCAATATCTAGTAACTTAGTGTCCTGCACTCTGTGTTACAGTTGTTTGTTCTATGAACATAATTCTATCGTTAAAACATTTTAATAAATTTATTAAATTAAGCCAACAATATATTGCATCTGCCAGGGCCGTACTCATTTTTATTTCATAACAAACTTACTGAAATTTCATATATTACTATTGCATTATATTTTTAACATTTTTATTGGTAAATTTGTTATTTTATTATACTGTTAATTTTATGATTGACCCTGACGTTGAAAGTTTAGCGTTAAGTTTTTCTGAAATAGGTATAGACCAAGATACATCAATTATGGCTCATAATCAATCAACTAACCAATCTGTTAGCGTACCATCAATCGATGTAAAACCATTAGATCTTTTACCAAATTTTGATGGCGCCGCGCACAAACTTTATAGATTTATTACTTTAGCTGATGAAATTTTAGAAACCTATTGGGATCATAATAATGTAATGTCTCTTAAAAATAAATTTTTGTTAAATTCTATAATATCTAAATTAAAAGGTAGAGCGGAAGAAATAGTGGCAGTTTCAGGAGCGAAAACTTGGCCACAAATTAAAGATACTTTATTAACTACATTTGGTGACTTACGAGACGAAAATGCACTTTTGTCTGACTTAGTACAAATTCTCCAAAAGCCAAACGAAGATATAATTACTTACTATTATAGAGTGATTTCTACTCTCAATCATTTAACTAATTACATTAATCTATACGAGGGAAATACCTCTGTAAAAATAAATAAAATTAATACTTATAATTGTCAAGCACTTAGAACTCTTATTGTCGGATTAAAAGAACCTGCTCAATCCATGTTAAGGTCTCAAAAACCTAACAATTTAGCTGAAGCTCTTAAATATTTAACGGAAGATCACAACATCAGGTATATGTCGAGACAAAATCAACAAACTAATAGTAATCAATATCGACAAATCCCGCAAAGACAGATACCACCTAGGTATCCCCAACTTACACAGCACCCACAACAATTTCAACCGCGGACATTTCAATCACAATTTCCGGGACAAAACAACTTTCCTAGAAATCCGATACAAATTCAACCTCGACAACCCCCTCACGGACATAAATTCTTTAGTAATGCTCAGGTATTTGGCAAGCCAAATAACGTAAACGTTTGGAAGCCAACAGGTAATTTTAGACCCACGAACCAAGTTACTCCAATGAGTGTTAATTCGCGTATTTCGAATCCTAACCAAGCTACCCCAATGAGTGTTAATACTCACAATACGGTAAGCATGCAAAGACCTAATAGACAAAATTATTTTCAACCCCAAAGTTCAAATTTCTCCGTAGAAGAAATAAATAATGTGGAACAAAATATTCCTGTAGATTTTCAAGGCCAATCGCCCTACTATGACGAATATCAATATAACCCCGAATATGACAATCAGTTTAAAAATAGTTATTACTTAGACGATACCAATCTTACCGAACAAACTGAGACATATTTCAATCCAGCCTTATTTGAGCAACAGACAGATGAACAGACAAAATTTTCAGGAAACTCAGCGTTTGATAGAGGAAACATAATTGAATTAAACAATTTCAACTTATTGTTAGAAAAACAACTACCTTATATTATAACAAAAAACCCACCGTTAAAACTTTTAATAGACACGGGCGCTACAGTCTCTATCTTAAGACCAGAGATTGCAAAACGTTATTTTCCTGACAAAATTTATAACGACAAATTTTCAATTTCAACT
Organism: Rhamnusium bicolor; assembly: GCA_029963845.1. NCBI lineage: Eukaryota > Metazoa > Arthropoda > Insecta > Coleoptera > Cerambycidae > Rhamnusium > Rhamnusium bicolor. The sequence continues at coordinate 53,747 of JANEYF010003070.1, read as the reverse complement.
GCACTAAAAACATACGAACAAAACGAATGCGCTGATATTCCCTTATTTGAAGAATTTAAACAAGACTGTATTGTTAAATTTCACCTATTTAATTTCCATACATACTTTGATGGAATTCTTGGATTTGACCTGATCAAAAATTTAAATATTAAAATAGATTTTGTAAATTCTGAACTGGTTTCTCCTTACACAAAACTAAAAATTTGTTATAAAAATTCAGACCAAAATTACTCTTATCAATTTCACGCGTTATCCCACATAGAGATTCATCCTTTAATAATAGACAACGAAATTCCATCTACATCTAAAGAACCCGATAACCAATCGATAATTGTTAACGTGGACAATAACGAAGCTGACGACAACACTGTCCATACAGCCTCTGAAAACCCGATACAAGACGTAAAAATAACGGATAAACCAATAAATTATTATAAAAATCAAATATTTATTGACGAAACAAACTTAACAATGCAAGAACGAACATTTTTGCTAGACAGTTTTGACGGTACTCAAAGACGACAATGTTATTTTACTTTTGAGGACACCGAACAACAATTTATTGATTTAATAAAGAATTATTTCGAACCGGGCAAAACCTATGCATTTTTCCTTGCCAATGAACATCTGTATCCTACCCTATGTAAAACCGTGCATAGAATATTCAAAAACTCTACATTTCAATTAATAAAATGTAACTCGAGGCTAATAGATGTTTTTGACAAAGACGAGAAAGATACATTAATCAAACATCATCACGAAATAGTCACTGTACATCGCGGTATAAACGAAGTTGAAAAAGACCTCAGAAATCTATATTATTGGCCCACACTAAGAATCGACGTAACTAACTACATAAATAGATGTAAAATCTGTTTACAGACTAAGTACGAACGAAATCCAATTAAACCAAAACTAGAAATAACAGAAACACCAAAGTCCCCGTTTGAATTATTACACATGGACACATTGACAATAAATAATGAGAAATTCCTAGTAATAATTGACGCCTTTTCTAAATACGGACAGGCATATCACCTAAATAACGGTACCTCTATTGAAGTTGTAAATAACCTAATAAAATTCATGTCTCACCATGGCATACCTGGACAAATAACTACAGATAATGGTCCCGAATTTAAAACAAAAGTATTGCAAAACCTAGCCTCACTTCATAAAATACAATTACATTACACCACACCTTATCACCCCAACAGCAATAGTCCAGTCGAAAGATTCAACAGCACTTTAATCGAACACGTACGAATTTTAAGATTAGAAAATAAAAATAGTCCATTAACCGACATTATAAATTACGCGATATTCGGTTATAATAACACAATTCATTCAAGCACTAAATTAAAACCATTCGAATTAATATCCGGGCATTTGAAAACTCGAGATATTTTCGACATAAGTAAGGAAATCAATATTGAAGCTCAATATGTCATAAACCATAAAAAGAATGTCGAAACTCTGTACGACAAAGTTCATAATCAGTTAAAAACTAACAAAGAAAAAGTAATTGAAAACCGAAATAAAAAACTTGAAGAATGTCCTGAAATTAACCCCGACTCTGATGTATATTTAGAAATAATACAAAACCGTAGATCTAAAACTAAACCTAAATTTACACCTAAAACTGCAATTAAAGACTTAGGTAAGAAAGTTAAACTAAAAAAGAACATAACGATACATAAACAACAGATCAAGCGACCACGAAAAATAATTAAAACATCTGTTTCAGACGTCACAAAGGAACCAAACAAAGACGATGACATTACTCCAACTGACCCTGATCATCTTAACGATAATCCTCCAGGAAGTTCAACTCCAGGAGATTAGAATTACTTCACTTGAAACAAACCCAGGGATACTTCCCTTTTACTTAGGTACAGCACGTTTCAAACAATCGTCACACGAATTTATTCACTATTTTGACATTACACCAATAGGAAAACAAATCAACCAAATAATATATCAATATAATGATTTTTTGCAAACTCTTAGAAATAGAATCAAACCCACAATACGCACAATCCTTTACTAATCATAAAAATGATGTTTTGTATCAAATTAATTTAGTTAAAACAAAATTCGCTTCAGTATACCCTTTCAAATATCCTTTTAAAGAGACCCGTTCAAAACGTGGCCTAATAAACGCTCTGGGCTCAGTCATAAAATTTATTTCAGGTAATCTCGATCATGACGACGCTGTCAGATATGACAATGCAATAAAGGAATTATCAGAAAATCAAGATAAAATTGTAAACTCGTATAACAAATAAATTTCATTAAACATTGACTTAATAAACTTTTTCAATAAATCAATTTCTTCATTGGAACACAATCAACAAATAATTTCAGAAAGTGTAAAAGATTTATTAAAGAAAACTGAACACTTAAATTTCGAATTTGATCACTACATGAAACTTAGAAACCTTATTGACCAAATAGAAATCAATTTAAGTTCACTAATATATTTTCTCACTGATATAGAAAATGCTATAACTTTTGCGAAATTAAATACGTTACACCATAGTATTCTCAAATTACATGAAATTCAAACAATAATCGATAAGCTTTCAAAAACTTATAACAACAAACAATTAATATTTCATGAAGAACAAGACATATAATTATTACAATTTAATCAAAGTAAAGTCATATTATTCTAATGCAAGACTAATTTTCGCTTTAGAAATCCCTATCATAAACCCTAAACCTTTCAATTATTATCATCTCTACTCAATCCCTACATCAAACTTTACCACTCTCATACCAGATAATCCTTACCTTGCTACATACGAAGGCGTATATCAATATCAAGCACAAGAATGTCAATACATCAGTTCAATCTATTATTGCGAGGACACCCAACTATATCAGCTCAATCAACAACAGGATTGCATAACAGCTATATTAAACTCCAGTGCTAAAACAAAGTGTCAATATACAAAACTTTCCATAAACTCTAACATTGTTGAACAAATAAATGCGAAGTATTATATCTTAATATTTCAAAGTGAAAGTGAAATTCAAATAAACTGCAATAAAAAAAGACATCATAAACCTTAAAAACACTCATTTAATAGAACTACCTTTAGGATGTTCGTTTACTCATAATTTTATAAACTTTGTAAACGAAAAAGGCTATACAGAAAGTGAACCCTTACTATTACCTCGAATTAGTGTACCAAAATTTGAAAGTCAACCAGAAAACACTTTTGAAAATAAAATTAACAAAAAATCCCATTAGACAAATTGGCAAGAATTAAAAATAACCAACATGAACTTGTAATAAAACACAATTTTAAAGAATATTTAAATATTCATTATGTAACAATTCTATTAGTTATAATTTCAATCATTATCATAATACTTTTGTATCACTGCCTCCAGAGATATCATTATTGTAAAAAAGTTGTCATCAAGAAAGAAGAGAAAATTACAGAAACCCAAGAAGACGGAGAAGCCAAATTCCAAATGAAAATTCTTCCCCATAATTTTCATTCTTGTTAGGGGAGGAGATACATCCCAGGAAATAAGGCCGGTGCCTGCATTATGCACCGTCAGCAGAGATAACCAGCAACGACGAGCTAGTCTCAATTGTAAAAGACAAAGCACTTGTTTTATGACCGTGTTATTGTTAACATCTTAAAATAAAGTCATTTTTGTATTTCATTTTGTAATTTCTGTGTTTGTGAAAAAATTGTTCTTTTTTTAAAAAGTGAATTTTTAAAATCGAGAATAAAATTTGTACAGTCTGCCATACAGACGGCCTGCGTCATGCTGAGACGATGATATTTAGAGTCGGCATGAACTCAACTTCACGACAAATTGGAGGTTTGTAAAATCTCTTAGAGACTGATCTCTTCTCCTGGAGTCGGTCATTGGCCTCGGTAGTGGAAACAAAATTAGTAGTACATACATGCTTTGCTGTAAGAGAAAGACATTTCTCTATCAAAAGTGGAATTTGGGTCTGAAGTCTATTTGTCTACTTACTCAGAAGAAGACTATAAATCAAGGTAATGATAAAATTAATAAAATAACAGTTACCTAATAAGAACACTCAAACAATAAACTGATACATATTGTTATTGAATTTGAATACGGTGGTGAAATATTCAGTTCAAAGGTAACTCATAAAATATCAGCTTTTGCGAGAAAAAATATACGTACTTTATTTATTCCATAATTTATTAAAGAGATAACGGACTGCTGAGTGGCTCGGAATGTTTTTTATGGACAGTACTGTGAAACTTAATTACAAAACAAAGCTATACACTTTAAGCGACCCTACCGGCTGAATGTGCGGCGACCTGTATTATAAATGCATGAGAGATTTAGGGAGTTTATGGTAATCACCCATTTCAACCCTAGTATATTCCAAATATCAAATGCTGGATTTTGTATAAATAACATTCACGGAGAGATCCAATTGCGTAATATATTGCGAGGAAGTAATTTGCATCTGTTGAAATATCAGAATGTGCACTTCTAATGTGACATACTTTCAATAGCACCATCTTAATAATCCTGAAATGTAAATTTTCTTATGAGAAAATTTGTTGTCTCAAATTGTAGCACATTTGTGTTAATAAAACTCCCAAACTTTTGGAGATGAAATTGGTACTACAATTTCGAATGAAAAGCAAATTGTCTTAATTATTATCATAATTTTTACATAAAATCAAACAAATTGCTGCAAGGGCAGCGTATCCGGAGAAATATGTAATTGTGAAATTAAGTAATAGTAGATAAGTCAGTCATTGAGTGGTCAGATACATATTACATGTACACCAATCAGAAGTGACAAAATGGAGAATTTATGTTTTTAGTTACCAAATAATTATAACATGATCAATTAAAAACGCAATGCATTTTTTTTCAGATTCTTTATTTTTTATTGGTTACTCTTTGATTCTGAAATAAATTTATCTATATATTAGCTAAAAAGACATAGATGGTATTCCTTTTCCATGTGAACGGATTAAAAACATAATGTTACTTATATTTGTACATCAATAAACAAGGTAAAATTTATAAATATTATTAAATAACGACACTGTTTATATCAATGCAGAAAATTTCAACCTGATGATTAATTTTCTAATATATGTCCAAAATCATTTCTTACAAGATGCTCCATTTATTGAAAACTATTTGACCAGGTACTTCATGGTACTTCAGCTATTTTGGTATTTCACGGTAATCATATCCATAGTAAGTGCAAATATAATTGAAGGAATACGGCATTTTACGACTTTCTGAGAAATAGTTTTATGATATTTCTTTATTTGAAAAACTGTGCCTTAAAAAACTATCAAAACTTGTATCTATAGATATAGTTACAAGAAAATGTATGTAATTGTTTTGAAAAAATGATATAGTTTCGATCAACATAATAGATATAGTTATATATTCATATTACCGTTCTCGAATTTCAATAAATCCTATCAGATTCTAATAGAGATTTTAATCAGATTCTAATCAGATTTTAACCAGATTCTAATCAGATTTTGATCAGATTCTAATCAGATTTTGATCAGATTCTAATCAGATTTTGAGTCAGATTTTAATCAGATTATAATCAGATTTAAATCTGATTCTAGAATCTGATTAAAATCTTATTAGAATCGGATTAACATCTGAATAGAATCTGATTAAAATCTGATTATAATATGATTTGAATCTGATTATAATATGATTAGAATCTGATTGTAATCTTATAAAATCTGGTTTAAAATCTGATTAGAATCTGAATAAACTCTGATTAGAGTCTGGTTAAAATCTTATTAGAATCTGAATAAGAATCTGATTAGAATCTGATTTAAATCTTATTAGAATCTGATTAGAATCTGATTAAAATTACTGATTAGAGTTCCACATAATTAGAAACTCATTTAATTATACAATACTTTATTCATCAGCTTAAAGGGTCAAAGTTATATTTAAAATGATAATATGGTTACATATAATGAATTTTGATTAACATGTATCTAATATTTTTATTATTTATATTCTATTTTGTTTCCTCTGTTACTCCATCATCTTTTCTTTTAGGCGGTCTATCATATTAATGCACGAAAATGCACATGTAGCTGTTATCTCAGAATGATTAAAATCTCGTTAAACTTAGAGGATCTGATTAAAATTTTGTTTGTTACATCTGATTAGAATCTGATTACAGTAGCATCTGATTAGAATCTGATTAAAATTATTTATTTATATTCTTCTTCGATCAAACACTATTTTGTAGTCATTGAAATATTTTTCTTGTAGTAGCTTACTTGTAACATTTCAAGTAGTCTTAACAGTTGCTTCTCTATATTCTGTTTCATCAGTTTTTCTCATGTTCACTGCATAATCTTTTAATATCAAAGCCAGTTCATTCAAACTGCGCTCTCCATTCAATTCGTATTTTCTGATCGAACAAAATTCTAAAAACATTTTCCTATTTTTACTTTTAATGGTGCTTTTGGGTGTATTTTCTAATACAATTTGATTAATTGAATTGTTTGAAACATTATCAAACCTTTGACATTTTTCTAAATTGATTTTCAATTTGACATTGTTGAATTTCAATCTGACATTTGAACATATCATTTGTGCCTTGGCTGATAACACCACATGTATGCGTGTTATCGCTATAATCTTTTACTGATTGGATGAATTTTGACACATGACTTGAAATGCAAAATTTTTATTGGTTAATACATTTGGTTAAAAAATTCAATAATATTTACGACATTATCATTAATCTTCCGGAACGAGATTTATATAGTAACTTAAAAAATATTGTTATTTCGCGCCTTTCTTCCAGTGAAGAAAAAAGAATAGAAGATTTGTTAACTGGTTCAGAGATTGGAGCCAGATTTTTACCGTTTCATGCTGGGTATAAAGACAGATCCTACATGGTGAGTTAGAATTTGCTATTAAAATTGTGGAAACGACGTTTACCGAAAATAGTATATATTGCGTTGACTGCTACGTGAAAGACATATTTGCAAGAGCTTTTTGACACAGCTGATAAAGTTTGGGAATCCTGCCAAAGTCCAGTTTTATCCACAATGCAGTCTAGTTCTTCTACTTTACCTGTTTCAGTCCCTGACACAGTTCCGTCCACAACGTTATCAGACATTTTAACTACTTTTAATAACTTTTCTGCAAATTTCCAGATGACATTAAAGCAAGTTTTGCAAAGACAACAGTCACTAGAATAGCACAAAACACAAACACAAAAATAAATAGTGACTTGATTCTTACCACGGCGACCTACGGTGGAGTTGTTTACACCGATGGTAAAAAACTTTTAAAAGTTGATTTGGGATTACGTCGTGCATTTAATTACATTTTTAATGTGGCTGACATACCCATCCCAATTATTGATGCAGATTCTTTGCCATTTCGGTTTAATTGTGGACATGGAGAACAAACTTTTGATCAATAACAAGCCAAGTTTGTCAGTGAATTATTACGCCGGAACTAGTTCTGTCATTTCCACAAAATTATTATCTATTGAAGACCAATATACTGCATTATTACGTAATTTTCCGCAGCTAGTAGGGACACAGGATTACTTTTGCCTGTCAAACATGCTGTTAAACATTTTATTGCGACCGAGGGTCATTTGTCTTTTAGCCGTCCGCGTAGATTAGATACAGTAAAGTTTAATATAGCGAAAGAGGAATTTGACCAGATCGTTGAGTTAGGTATTTGTAGACCTTCTTCATCTGTCGCTGCTTCACTGCATATAGTAACGAAAAAGGAACCTAACAACTGGCGTCCTTATGGTGACTACCGATAGTTGAACACTGTAACTGTTCCTAATAGGTATCCCTTACCACACATACAACATTTTAATGCTCATTTATTTGGTTGTAAAGTGTTTTCAAAATTCTACTTGATTTATGCTTATCATCAGATACATGCCGCTGAATGTAACATTTACAAGACGGCAATCACAACACCTTTCGGCTTATTCAAATTTCTGCGAATGCCATTTGGTTTGAAAAATGCAGGTCAGACATTCCAAAGATTCATGAATGAAATTTTTTCTGATTTAGAATTCGTTTTTGTGTATCTTGATGATATACTAATAGCAAGTACAGATCATAAACAACATTTGGAACATTTACGAGTGATTTTTGAACGCCTGAATAAATATGGAATCAACATAAAACCAACTAAATGTATTTTTGGCACTAGTGGTTTGACCTTTTTAGGACACTATATTAGTCCTGAGGGTATTGTGCCGACTAGAGAGAGAGTTGAGGTTATTGATGATTTTCCACAACCATCTACTACTAAACAACTTTAACGTTTTATAGGTATGATTAATTTTTATCATAGGTTTGTCCTTAATTTTTCAGAAATTTTGAATCCCTTGCACTTATTGAATGCTAGCATGTTACGTAATAAGAGTAAGGTTATTAATTTCTGGCCGTTAGAATGTTCTGCTAGTGTTGAAAAAGCTAAGCAAGCTTTAATAAACGCCACGGTTTTGGCTCACTCCAGTTGTGATGAGGGTGCAACACTTTCATTAATCGTTGACTGCTCTGGTGTGTCAATGGATTCAGTTTTATAACAGACATTTCAAAATTCTACTTCTCTGTTAGGTTTTTTTTTTCACGGAAACCGACGGATACGCAAAAACATTATTCTACTTTTGACAGAAAACTACTGTCACTTTATAAGTCAATTAAGCATTTTAGACATTTACTAGAATGCCGCGTTTTTACTTGTTATATAGATCATAAACCATTAGTTTAAACTTTATCGTCGAGACCAGACCGTTCGCCACGACAGATTAGACAATTAGAATTTATTTTGCAATTTACGAATGATATACGACACATTCCAGGTCGTTCTAGCGTTATCGCGGACAGTATGTCACGGATTGACGACGTTAACGTTTTGGAACAAGGTGCTACGAACATTATGGACTCGTTGAACTCTTCCAATTTTAATTTGGCAATATTAAAAACCACTCAAGAGGATGATGTTGAACTTGTTTCTTTATTAGTTAGGCAAGAGAATGATGAAGAAGTAAGCTATTTATTAAAACAAATTACCGTTTCGAGTTTAAAAGTTGTAGTTTGGTTTGATGTTTCACATTCTAAATGTCGTCCTTACGTACCAAAACGTTTACGTCGAACAGTTTTCGAAATTTTTCACAATTTAACTCACGCTGGCATTAAAGCTATGAAAAAGGTGATAACCACTAAATATTTCTGGCCCAGGATGAATTCTGATTGTACTTCATGGACAAAATCCTGTATCAACTATCAAACTTTCGTCAAGAAAATTTTATATTTTTGAAAAACAAATTAAGTTTCTCTTTTTGGTAAAAGTTTAAAATATAGAGTGGAATGAAAAATAATAATAACTGAAAATTTGTTGCTAATTATTATTTACTAACTTTTACAAATCTTATCACAGATATGTATAACATATATCTTTTTAAACAATTATTTTCCCGGCTATTTGCCAAAACGCTGAAACTTGGATTACAAAAAAGATAATATGCACATTATGTTCAGTACAACTGACTCAATAATGTTATTTTTAATTTCAACTAGTCTGTCTAGTAAAACCAAAAATAAATATTAATTTTGGTTTTACTAGACATCAGCTCCCTGATTTCAGGATCATGTTTGTCCCAGCACATCAGGTCTGTCTCGCCCACCTTACAAATTATTGTAGCACAATTGTACAATAAATCCGGGAATTCATGTCTTACAATACGTAGAGACGCCCTCCCCACTTCAAACCCCACCGCGGACGTAAAGTCAATTTTTATTTTAAAATAAAATAATCATTATTTTGAGCAGGTTTTTTGGAATTTTTCCTTTATACATACAATTACCCACATGTTCTCTCTAAACTGACTTTTTTAATTATTAAATTTTTTTATGTTTCATGAATTATAATGCATTGTTTGTTTCTGTGCACGAAAATGCCTCCATGCAGAATGATAAGAGGTGAAAAATGACATGAGCTGCCACAACACCGGCAAGCAGGAGGGCCCAGCCGTACCTGGACGGTATTGTCGACCTTGCTGGATACCATTTTTTGTCAACTTTGTCCCTCATGTTATATTGTTTGTTTTTATATATTTATATATGAAATAAATAAAATAAAAAGTAGCCTTAATTAGAAATGTATATAAAATAGGAAATAAAGCTGATTAAACTGGAATTGGAATTGGGAATTCACTGATAAATTTATTCACTTTATCAGCGTATGGCCGTGTTTTATCCTTGGGTAGGTCTAACATACTTTCTTATTAAATTAATATCAAGAATAAAATACAACAAATAAAATTATCAACAATACAACACAGAGGAATAAATCACGTTGTACACACCACGTGACATGACAATGGACTAAAATCAAATGTTAGTCTTTGCTAAAATAGTTAACAAGTCTCGATTACGCATTTGGGTATTTCTCTACCTGGCGCCGCCCATGAATTACGGACCGATTTGCCAACTTTAATAAGTAGTTATTGTAATTCCTCAAATGGCAATACTCATATAATATAGATCAAACTTCCTTAAGGTAAGTCAATTGACCATTTAATTATTACATTCTCCTTGGGAAGGTCAACGGGAGTTCGTACAGATTTCACATAAAGCGTAACTGAAAATATAAAAAATCTATTTTAAAATTAATAAACATTTTTAATAGCGTGTTATTTTTTCTTGAAATATTTCATGAATCAAAATAAAAATATGTTTGCTTATAAATACCTATGCTTCCAAAATATGTATTTATTTGCTTGGTTTATAATACAAACTATTTTTAAAATGGTAAAAACAAAGGAAAATAACTACATATTTATTATAATAATTAAAACAACACATATAGCTAATACCACACATACAAATATTTTGGAACTGTATATGATCTTTTATTGCAATTTTAAATTACGATTTTTATATTAATTTAATCTAAGAACCTAAGTGCTCAAAATGTATGATATCATGATTAATCAAATCAACAATTAAAAACAAACCTACTTTTAGTAAAAAAATTAAATACAAATTTCTGTAGTCTCTATTATCACTTTTAGATAATATATGCAAGACAGAAATCCCATTTTTTAATTTTAATCCCGCATTTTACCTCCTTAGAGTTGAATTCTATATCCTTACCTAATTTGCATATATTATATTACCAATTGCTCCTTAAATATGTCAATTTATTCTTGTAGAAATATATTTTAAGCCTCATTGGCCTTACTATATTTGTTAAAATGTTTAGACTTATCTTAAAACCCGTTTTAATTAAACTCTTTGAGCACATAACACAACCGTTTTATAACCTAAATGATTTATGATGTCTAGATAACATAACCTAAAAATTCAGTTTGCCGTGACGCTATACCGTCTAGCCTGCGCGCCTTCTCCGTTTGTGTCAAGTGCGTTGGTTTTACTAAACTAAATTCACTTAAATATTGCTGCGTTAGCAAGCATAGGGAACAAAATGCGCGCTGATGATTGGTACAGACGACAGGCAGATGTACACAAGTGTAAAGCATCGGTCGTAGTTGGACGTTTGTTGACTATGTTTTGATATTAATTGAATGACCATTTTTGGGCTCACTAGTTTGCGTCACTGGCGAGTAAGGTCGCTGTCAAAGGTTATTGTTAGGCGCAAAACAAGATTATCTTATTATAATAATTTCGTACACCAGTAAATAAAAAAGACTTGTTAATTATTATGCTTCAGTGTTGTACATTTCCATTTTGTTTGAAAACAAAAGGCAGACATATGCTTCCGAGAGACAGAACTCGCCTAAAACAGTGGTTGGAAGCGATTCGCAGGGATAATTTTACTCCTTCGAAACATTCGTGTGTTTATAAGAAATATTTTAATTCTGACGATCATGCGTTACCAAAGGTGCCTACTACAGAAAATCGTAAGTAATAATCATGCACATTCGTTGTTTTCATCATGCTCATGCTTGATATAACCTAACTTTATGTCATAAGACACCTCTGATAGGTACAATAATTTCCCTACTCAGCAAGTAAATTACTACTTTCCGCTTATGTCATCATTGTCTTAGATGTGTTTCACCTGATTTTTAAAAAATCACTAAAAACCCGCGTTAAAAATCCATAATAAGCATACGTTCAGTGACATTTACCTTACTATACACTAGCGCCACTCGTGGTAAATTCAAGCGCGGTAACCCTCATTGTGTTTTGCCTGGAAATAAGCAACCTAGGATACAAGCAATCTACAATACACTCGCTACTTTGCTCATTGTAAATCGGGCTCACTAAGTCCAACTCATCACTGCATAGTTTAAGTGAATAGAGTTTAGTGATATATTTAAACACTATATTCTGGACAAAGGGAAACTAAACCCTTTTATGCTTAAGACTGATTTATTACAAATTTTTGGTTGCTTCATTAAAACTCTAATAATTTATTAGAGTTTTAATGAAGTTAGCTTTATAAAGGTTCGACCTGAAACTTAGTGATCTGTAAGGATACCAAATTTATCGCCCGGATTTAACAACCATCCCAAGATAAACTCATAAAGCAATTAAACCACAACTCGTCTTAAATTCTTTATAAAATTCAATCCTCCTAATTTGGACTTAATAGCTATAAAGTTTTATTAAATACTTGATAAATCAGCCATATCATAAGCCTATAAAGACTAATAGATAATTTAGTTTTGATGTGATTTATTCCGGCTATAAACTTTAAATGGTTACTTCACTTATCTTCTTAATTATTATTTTTTTACAGTTTTGTTAATACCATAAGAAATACAAGGGATATATAGATATAGGATTGCATTTTTATTTTTATACAAATTTGTTCAAAATGTGCTTTTTATAACAGAATCAAGATATTCCGTCTTCCAGTTCGTTAGGTTTTCTTTTTTATTTGCTCTCTGCTTTTTATCATATTTTTTACTCATCCATGAATTAATTTTACTTCCTAATATTTTTTAATATTCTTTGTTGTATTCTTATAGGACTTGCTGTTTACTTGTAACTTATTTTAATAAGTCCGAGAGTCGAAAAACTCTCTTGTCAGTTTCCACAAATTTTATTACAAAGGATATTAACTTATTTTCCATACCAGATATTTCTGAATTGGTGCTGATATATTTTATTGACGATAGATGCAATTTGGAAATAAAATGAGAATTACATAACTGTCAGCATAAATCTGTTAAGGTGCCAGTTTTATCACTTTCATGTCTATTTTCTGAAATTCTTAAAATTGACTTCTCAATGATATATTATTTCCACGATTCTTACATAAGGGTTTAAGATTGCAATACGAACACAACAGTACCTACTTCTAGTTCAGAAAATAGTGGCATAAAATTACTTGTTTAACAGCTCGATCGTGTGACGGATAGTAGGACGTCCTCGTGCCAATTTTCTAGCCACGATGATGGTCTGGGGCTATAATGAACGATTATTGATTAATAGAGTTGGCAAATCGGGCCGCAAGTCACGGGCGTTGCCAGGTAGCGAAAAACCGAAATACGTACGTGAAACTTGTTTACTATTTTAGCAATGACTAACATTTGATTTTAGTCTATTGTTATGCCTCGTAGTGTGTACAACATAATTTATTCCTCTTCGTTGTATTGATAATTTTATGTGTTGTATTTTATTCTTGATATTAATTTAATAAAGTAAGTCAGACTTGCCCACTGGTAAAAAACGGCTATACGCTGACAAAGTGAAAATTTATCAGTGAATTACCAGATTTATTCTACAATGGTGCTATGATGAATTGTAAGATGTGCGAGACAAACCTGATGTGCTGCGACAAACGTGTTTGTAAACGTCACATAAATTCTGTGCAAAATAAAACTAAAAAAATGGCGTGCATTCGACAACACAGTTTATGTTCGATATACTCTTAATGCTGATTGCCTGTGATGTTCCGCTGCATATACTCGATAAACAACCATTTTAGGAGTTCTGGAATAATTACAATCTCAAGGTGACGTTACCAAGTCGCACAACGTTGCATAACTATGTACCAACTGTAAGCGAAGACATGTAAATAGGTTCAAATGTGTGCTAAAAATACACGCCTGTGGTTATGTGCTAACGAGACGACAAATTGTAAAAAAAATTATTTTAAGTGTTATAGTACGTGTACTGGACCCTCTTAAACCGATATTTCCACTGTTACTAGCTAGCAAAAGACTAACTGAGTGTACTGGCCAAACAATTACGCGGGTGGTGCTGGAGTTTTGACCTGTCAAAAAGTCAAGTGTTGATGTTTGTGACCGATGGTGCCGCGACAATTCGTTTGGTAGGCCGTTCTCTTCAAGAACACGGTTATAGGTTGATACATGTTACGTGTAAAGTGTATGCTTCGCGCATTTCATAGCAAGTGTCCCAGTATTCCCGAACCACAATAGCCGATTCTTACACGTTGGGGAACATGGTTGAAGGCAGCTTTTTTTATGCTGAATATTTACAAGAAATAAAAGCTGTGATACTACAATTCAATCCAGACGAGGCTGTAGCTATTAAGGAAAGCCAGACAAAAATCTCGAAGATATCTCTGTTGAAACAGCTTTAAAAAACTATTCACAGGGAGTATAAAGGATTAAATGACGCCATACAAAACTTAAAAACAGTGTGTTGTCGTTAGCGGAGTCACTGCAAATAGGGGGACTACATAAATTGACTGCTACACTCTATAGGTGACGCAAAAAATGAGCCCGTTGGAGAAAAGTTCGCACGTGTGCCAAAGCAGGACACCGGTTTTGCCAGATTAAGACAAATTTGTGATAGTACTGATGGTGCATCTGCGGACACGTTAAGTGAGTTCAAAGACTATTTTAAGTATGACTGTATTACATCCATATATGTCGAACGGTCGTTCTCAAAATATAAGCATATTTTTCACAACATCGAACATTACTCTCGGAGATATTCATAGAAACATACATGATGCTGCAAAGTTTTACAGATCTTTTCCAGTTTGTGATAACCAAGCTAGTTAAGAACGTAAGTTGTGCATACTTTGTTATAAATTGTAACAGTTTAATGCTTTTATTACTAGTTAATTTATTTCATTACATTTATTATGATGCGTACGCCAATGTCCTGCGGCGCATTTTTGCCAACTCTATTGATTAATGTTCAGATAAAAGACAATTCCATAATTACCCTGTCTATTAATATACTATATCCCGTAACAGGTAGCAGATATAGCTGCACATAAGTGGTGGTTGATTTTAAACTTTTCTTCGTTACAGTATACAAAATTTCAACAAACTTAGGTCAAACTGTTTTAAAAACTTTTCTCAAATTTGGTTAGTTGATTAAACAACTTAAAATTCACAGGAAAGTAGCATGCAAACTAATTTATACACTTATTCCAGAACTTTTGCAAATTCAAGAATTTATTTAACAAAACCACAGCTAGCCAGTTGTGCGAAACAAACGAATGGTTTTTGAAATTGGAATACGTAATATGCTGTGGAGTATAAACAAGGGAATTTCATGCAGTACAGTTTTACTTGGTATATTTGTTAATTGAGTAAAGAATTAGTAGGCTTTATGTTTTGGAAAAACAAGTTTTCAGAGAATATGTTATTTCCAGTTAATTCTTTTAATCATTAGTTATTTGATTTTTTTTTAGAATGTGTTTATTTAAAATTATAACCAAAAGAAATATTTGCATGCCGCATTCTTGGTTGATTTGCTAAAAAAAGTTGTCTTTTATCCTCTTTTCAAAGAGAGGAACACATTTTTTTCTTTTTAATAAGTCCTTTTGTACCAGTGTTTGCATAACTTTTTTAGATTAGCAGTTTTGTGGTGTATGAAAACATATGCCTTTAAAGTATTCGCTTACGGTTGGGAAATACATGACAGTAAAAATAAGTTGTAACGTATACCAGTAATATTCATCTTCAGAAAGTAAAAAGATATAATCATTTTCGTGCTATTACTATTATAAATAAAAGGTGGGTCAATAAGAGCGCAAGATTTGAATTGCGCACCAGTTTGGCTGTCATGATGTCCCAAGATAATGACATGCCAGGTCGATAGGAGACAGATGGGAGTTAGTAAACATGGAGCATTACACGATAGAACAACACGTGGTGAAAGTTTGATTGCCACGATTCGTAAAGTGCGTAATGTTCCTCATTCATCTACTGTGAAAAGAATACTTGAAAAATTCAAAAGTACTGGTTCGGTTAATGATGTGAAACACACGACACGAGCTCGTAGAGGTCGTTCAGAGCAAAACATCACGATAGTTCGTGAGAGCGTGGCCGGGAATCCAGGGACGTCGAGTCGTCATCGTGCTCGAATTGGACGTTACAAGCCACTCTTCAGCGTATTCTCACTAAAAATTTACATCTCCATGTCTACAAAGTCCAGTTGACTCAACAACTTCTGCTAACAAACCACACACAGTGAAGAGAGGTCACCAATTGGATCCTTGAACAACAAGAAATACATGCCCATTTTGCAGACAAAATCATTTTCAGTGATAAGGCTCATTTTCACCTCGATGGTTTCGTTAATAGGCAAAACTGCCGCATTTGGGGCTCAGAAAATCCACGAATGATTCATGAGAAAGTAATGTATCCAAAACGTGTCACTGTGTGGTGGGCATTGTGGTCTGGAGGAATCATTGGACCGTTTTCCTTTAAAGACGAGTCAAGTAATGCAGTAACGGAGAATGGCAAACGTTATCGTGTTATGATAACCCAGTTTTTTGTGCCTCAATTGGAAGATATTGCCCTCGACGACATGTGATTTCAGCAGGACAGTGCTACTTGCCATAGCGCCCATGAAACATTAACAGTCTTGCACCCATCTTTACCTGGTCGTGTCATCTCTCGGTTTGGTGACCAGAATTGGCCGCCACGCTTTTGCGATTTAACACCTTTGGACTTTTGGCTATGGGGTTATTTGAGGTCATAGGTTTATGCCAACAAGCCCGCGACCACAGAAGCATTGAAGGCCGAAATTAGACGCTATATCAACGAAATATCGCCACATGTATGCAACACAGTTATCCAAATTTTCGCCAAAAGAGTACGCATGTGTCAGCAAAGCCGTGGCGGCCATTTATCAGATGTGTTGTTCCATACATAACTCCCAAATGTCTACATTATAACTCAATAAATATTTCAATACTTTGCTACAGAAAACCATGTTTATTGAACCTTGGAAATATTGAGTTTTTATTGAAACACCCTTTATAATTAAAATATTAAATTTATATATCGATATAATTGCATATATTTTCTTTTTTCATTTTATATTTATTTCTTATTTCTCTAAAAGCATATAGTTATCGTTTTAAATGCAATCTTATCATTCCCTTTGATTTTTTTAGCTGCATTTTTATAAACATTTGTATTCTCTGCTGCTTATTTAGAAACAATTACAAATATTAGTTTATGCAAAATATTACTGAAAGCACAAATTTCAAAAAAACAATGGTAAAACGGAGGAAATAACTAACGGATACAAATATTCTCGTTCTTTTCTCATAAGAAAACTCATTTGTTGCTTTAAAAACAAAAAATTTTTAAATTTACACCTCCTTTGATGCAGTACTAAAAATCCTTAGAACGGTTTCATAATATATTCCATTGATAATGGCATACTAAAGGACCATTTAAATGGACAACTTTAATTCAAATTACTTTCCAACTGGTATAAATTGTATTAAGGTAACTTCTACTAAATAACAAAGGTTCAAACTAGGAAACCACTTTTTATTAGTGATGAGGGCTTTTAATTTACATGGCACTCAGTAGTAAATTATATGTTCTCCAGTAATTCCAGAAATAGCTTATAAAGGAAGGAGATACGAATGTCCACACATCCAAAATGATAATAAAGATATTTCAAATTCCTCTTATATTTCAAATTATTTTAAATGTCATTTCCTACATATTCTGAATATATTTATTTTATTGAACAGTACAAAAAAAAAATCTCGATACCTTCAGAAGATACTCATAATTTTTTTCTAAAATACGAAGTACGATACGATATCCACAGCACTAAAATACTAGCGGTCAGGTTCCTTTTATGACTACTTATGTATTTACTTTTCCATAAAGCGAAATAGCAATAATTTTTGCAAATATGATGATTACATACATATATTGTCCATAGTTATTTATTTTATTACATGTTTTACCAAGACATTATTTTAAGTAAAAATTCAAGTTACCCAATCATTATGTAATGATTTGCCAAAATCTCGTTATCTTATTCACAAAATTATTTTTAGAATTAATTATTCAATTAATAATCCCATAATTTAAATAAGATTTAGACAATGATAATTGATAATCTTATATTGGTGATGCTATTATCACCTACAGGATTATAACCTGGGATTATAACGAACAATAACCTGCATAACCTATTTTTTTTTGTAATTCAGGAGAAGGTTTTATAAAAAGTGCTCCACATGTTGCCCATTTTGATTGACACACATTTTTATGCGTCTTTGGAATAAGGTTTCTACTGTTCATAAAATTGCCGGAGTGATACTTCTAAAAGCATTTATTAGTCTTTCCTTCAAAATTTGGATTGTTGTTGGTGTATATTTTTATGGGCATCATGTAACGCGCTTATTATAATACCTTCTCTTGAATTATTTGAAAAAAAACCTCATTTTTAATTTTTGTTGCTGAATTTTGCAGTTATTGTCCAATAAATTGAAAATGGTCACAAATAGCCATAGGAATGTACGTACAAAAAAAATGTTCGTTTTTCAATCCTACATCACATCGTCCTAAAATATACAGGGTGTTCCATTTGAAAAAATTGAGAAAATTCAGGTCAAAAAGTTGTAAATTTAAAAAATCCTTTTTTGGCCACCCTGTATACTTTTAGGAAGTGAAAATGTCTGAGTGTCATCACACAGATGTCTCATAGCTGGTACTAACATATCTTTTCTTAAAATTGATAGTTGTGATTGTAGTGATATTTTTAATATACACGTGTAAATGGTATAATTCCAACAAAAAAAAATCATTACATCCAAGTGGTTGGGAGAAAGTTATTAATAATACGGGAATGAAAGGAGGCCTCAATGACGTTTCATAAAATGTTCTGATATACATGGCATTTTATAAAAAAATTTTATTTGACCCCGTAGAATCCTCTTGGCTCACCCTGTTTATTCGAAAACAATTTCCAGTTATAGACTTTTTTGTCTAGTTTACTTTTGTTTTTAAATCAAGTTTCTAGCTATTATAGAACTCGAGATATCGAAGTTGCGCGCATTATAGCCCCACCCTGTATAATGGCAACAAAAAATGAACAATATTTTTGTCTTTTTTTTTTAAGAAAGATCCTGAGAAAGTAGATCAGTAAAACATGCAGTTTAATTATTTTTTTATATGAAACTGTAGTTGTGTTTTGGTTATAATTAAAATTAATAAATTTCAAAGGGAAAATATACAACTTGTTTTCCCTTTTACCAATTATAAACTTCATTTTAGGGCTTAACTTATACTCCGATAAATTGCCTCATTAGCAATGGTAATTGCTTCTACCTTAGCAGTAAAATCATTCACCTCATTTGCATTTTACGAAATCAGTATTATTTAGTAACAACTAAATTTGTTACAGATTTAATTAAAATCCCTTCGAGATAATTAATGTTAAACTTATTAAATACACTCAATGGTCCATTTTAAAACTAATTACTTATCTATTGTAAATTTCGTTGCGGTATGTCTCCATGATCGGTATGTAAGCGAACTCACCTCTCACCTCCGAGTCCCGGGTTCTAATCTCGATCGTGAAACTACGATTTTTTTCGAAAGTAGGGAATTAATCTGTGTATTCGGATATTGGGAGTATATCCATTGTCCCCAAATGTGAAGCCTTCTCCCTCTCAAGATTACTTTATAGACTAGGTCCACTTGCATTCCTCTCCACCTTAGGAGACATGAATTTTTTGTACGTCTGAGTCCATTAAATACTTTTAGAGATTCTCCCAAGAAAAATAACTGGGCATGCCACCAAATTGGTGGCCAATTTCTAACAAATATATGAAAAATTTGTATTTTTAGGACATAACACAAAAATCAAAAATGTTAGGCAAAAACTTTCTCATGAGAAAATCATCTCCATTAAGTTATCTTTATTTTTGTTTGTATGCATTATTATTATAACTTAAAACATAATATGTTAGACCCAATATGCGAATTTGGTTAATATCCGAAAGAAATGCTCAAAACTAGTAATGAACAAATAAAATGTGCAATACCCGATATATCTATTATCACGCTTTTATTAGCTTCACCTGTATGTTTGTTTGTGAGTTTGTTTGTTTGTAACCGACTCTTTGGACTCGATTTTGACCCACTTTAAACGGACAGATTTAATTGAAACTTTGTACACTTACGAAGAACCGGTAACAATACAATAATTTGATAAGTTTATATCATTATCCTGATCAGTATCGCCAGAATTAAATAATTTCCTTTCCTCACGTATCCTCTGCGTGAGAGCAAGAGGCTTAATACTGTAAGTACATTCCGGGATTCTCAGTTCGGTCGTTGGCCGAGCGGGCTAGAGTCACAAGCAATGACTTTCTGAAGTCATTGGTCACAAGTCTTAGTCGACGCGAAACGACGGACTCCTCGGGCGTGAGTTCAAATTCCATGGCTGAAAAAAAATATATATTTTTTTTTCAGAAGTATCTGTTGGATCGTAATATGTTATAATATCAGCATCAATAAGCAATATAAATATAGTTTAAAAAAACTAAAACACACGCTTTTAAAGCACATCAAACTAAAAAGTGAAAAATAATTATTAATATAAACTGAAAACAATAATGAACGAAAAATACTAGTATTATTGTGAAAAAAAGCGTGGGGCGCTTTGTGCCATATTTTTCGTATATCGAGCAACCCACGCTTTTTTCACAATAATACTAGTATTTTTCGTTCATTATTGTTTTCAGTTTATATTAATAATTATTTTTCACTTTTTTAGTTTGATGTGCTTTAAAAGCGTGTTTTTTAGTTTTTTTAAACTATATTTATTTTTAACTACTATGCGCTTCAAATGTATTGAGCCTTCACTTGGAGTGCGAATTATAAAAAAAACTATCGGTCTAAAAATTTTGGAAAAAATTAGGTTCTATTCCTTGGACTTGTTAATATTCTGTAATAGTTTTAACATTTTATTTTTTTAAACTTACCAAGTTTAGATTTATTATATCTAAAAATGTACACTTTTTACGCGATCTCTCGACAAATTACTGTTTATTTATGTATAACTTCATGAATTATTAAGATATTCCAACGAAATTTGGAGTGTAGATAAAGACATATTATATATTTTCATACTATGTAAAAAAAAGAACAGAAAAATTTTTAAAATATTTTGTGGCATCACTGTATATCTTAAACGAAGCAATTTATAAGTAAGATTTTTTTTACAACAAATAGGTTTCAATGTCTGGAGAATCTATGTATAAAAAATCTCAACGGAAAGTCCAAGATATTTGAAAGATAAATAAATAAGCGAAAACGGTCGAGTTTCTCCTACTTCGATTATGTTTTCTTTTATGGTATTTCGTTAATTTTTGATAAAACTATAATTTATGTAAAGAATCGGTATTTGTTGTGCAATTGTTATCTTATGTGAAAATATTTTAATTATTATTAATAATAATGAAAATATCAATTAGCAACATTTCTTTTAATAACTGAACAACTAAAAGTCGTGTTTTGCCCCATCTCCAGGAGTGTGAAAATTTAACATACCTAATATTTGGGTACAGTTTATATTGTTATGAATGATTTTGTACAAAAAAATCAGATATGCTTTTATGCGTCTCTGTTAAACTGAGTCGGGACCAAAATTTGCGAGAAGTTCGTATTGAGTGAAAGCAATAGCAGGATATTTCCCATCCGTTCTAAACTTGGCATATTTTAAAAATCTGCGCCAAATTAGGACACCATATGGTTGATGCATATTCTGAATTACAAAGGTTGTAGTTTCAGTGTATCAATATTCTTAAAATTACGGCTATTTCTGATAATAAATCCTAGAGCTTTGTAAGTCTTTGTGACAATATAAGTAATGTGACTATCAAATGACAACTTTTTATCAAAAATGAGTCCCAAATCACAGAAAATGTCAGGTCTTGAGAGTATATTATTATCGAGAGAATAATCAAAACGTATCAAAGATTTTCTGGTGGAGTACGACACTGCGTTACATTTTTTGATATTTAAAGGTAAATTATTTTTTATGCACCAGCCATTGACAAAAAATTAAATTTTGTTGTAGTTCGAGACAGTCATCAATACTTGCAACTCTGCAAATCATCAGCATATAATAGACATGAAACTGTTAGGCTATCAACAGCATCATTGATAAATAAAACAAAAAAACAGGTCCTAGTATTGATCTATGGGTATCACCCGAAGTAGCAGATACTTCGACAGAATTGCAACCACCATGTACTACATGTTGGATCCTATTTGAAAAATAAAATATTAGATTGTTCGGATATTGGACATTTAATTGCTCATTACTAGTTCTGAGCATTTTTTTTCGGGTATTAAAAGATTTAGCATATTGGGTCTAATATATATCCTATGGTCACAACATACTATAAAAAAATAAAGCACATAATAAGAATAAGCATACAGGGTGTCTCACCAGGATGCATCAACCGATATAGGTAAAAGTACACACCAGAAATTTTTTTAAAATTTAGGGAATTACTGATGGCAGTGTAGTCAATCCAACTAAAATAATTACAAGCATCTGGCACTTCCGGTTATACCGGAAGTCGATACAAACTTGCTTATTATAAATGGAATACCCTACATATTTTAGAGCTTTCGAAAAGAGCATAAAATCCTGAGTCAAAAACATGTAGGATATCCTATGCCTAAACCCAGCCGTTTCAGAGACATTTGACAATTTAAATAAATTTTAACAGGTGTAATGGTTTACAATAATCTTTATAACTTACTTCATGTAAAAAATACTCATTTGCTTTTTGGCATGCAGAAAGACCATAAAGTGAGCTACGCTCTACAGTTTAAAGAAATTCAATTATAGTATACTAAGTGTTCCATTTTTGATGTTACATTTTGTAAACTTCAAAACGCGAAAACTTACTTAAGTCAATTTTTTACATCAACTTATGTACAATTAAATTCCTTTTTTTCTGATATAAGCATTGTGGGGGTTTAAGTTACAACTTTTTGAAATATTTGCGATTTTCTTAGAAATTCAAGAATTTTTAATAAAAAATTTTATCAAATTAGCCATGATTAGAAACAATCAGTAATGTCAGTCATTCTCTTATGCCAAAAAATGCGTTTAAATTACACCCACGAAGACTTTTTGAATTTGTTTTTTATTTATGGAGAATGTGATAAAGTATATTACTTTATCACCAGTATCACCATAAAGTATATTACTTTATCACCACTTGATATTTCAAGAACTTGTAGTGGCCACACTGGCGTTAGTAGCTCCCTAAATTTTCAAAATTTCCTGGTGCGTGCTTTTTCCTATATCGATCGATGGAGTTCCTGGTGAGACACCCTGTATAATTAAGAAAAACCTTGTATAAATCAGCTTAATACGTTGAAGTTTTTTGTACAAATTTATGGAAAATTATTAATTACTCCACACAGAAAAAATTGTCTGTGACTTTATCCCAGTTGTAAAAAACCGCTGCCAATTACTTGGGGATCAGAACTTCCTCACCTTCCTCAACCAAATCTTTCCAACAAAGTAGAAATAATTATTTCCACGAAGTGTCTGGAAATTAATATGGGTCATACATACAAAAGGACAAGGAATACTTTTAGTGGGAAAATGTCTCGGTAAATTTTCATAATTTTTTGATATGATGTAATTCTCATCATTGCGATGAAAAGTCTCCACAGGCCCAACTCCATCCTGTGACTAATTTTCGAGATACAGGGTATTCAAAAGTACCAATTAAAAAATGTGCCCTATATAGTGTGACAGCTGGTTATAGATCGCCTAGTGGTAATATAACACTTTTTCTTAATAGGTTTTTGCAATGGCTCGATGATTATGTTGACAAAAAATTATACACATAGTATAATCCTCACAGGTGATTTTAATATTGATTTTTCCAAAAAATGATTATGTAAACAGAAGGTTTAAAGAAAGTATTGAGAATTATGGCATGAAAAATTTTATACAAAATTTTACTAGAGTAAAACGTAATTCTTGTAGCATAATTGATCTTGTTGTCAGTAATGATTATACAATAAATGCGTATGTAGAGCAAAATTATATCATAACAGACCATTCAATAATTCAAGTAAAAGTAAAAAACGGTAGGGATTTATCCAAATATCAAACAAAGGAAATTAGATCTCGGATCAATTTTGATGAAATGACAAATTTGTTAATTGAAAAGGAATGAGAGTATTCTTGCACAGATGTAAATATTGTTAATCAGACATTTCTAAATATATATAAATATAATTAGATATACTAAATATAGTAGCACCAAAAAAAATTATAAAAGTATAGGTAGCTGAAAATAGATGGTTAGATGATAAGTGTCGGGGAGTTATTGCAAATAGAAAGAGGGCTTACAAAAAGATTTGTTTTTTCGCGCGAGGATGAGGATTGGAATTACTACAAGCAGACAAGAAACGATACTGTAAAAGTTATCAAGGAAGCGAAAACAATATTTTATGATACAAATATAGATAGTAATAAGTCAAATCCAAAATTAATGTGGAAAAGCTTAAATCAGTTAGTTGGTAAAAGCGGGGAACACGCTCTGCAAAGCTTGAACTGTAATGGAGTAATATATAATAACAACTTGGCGGATGTATTGAATCATTATTATGTAGGTAGTGTTGAGAGTATTATCATAAGCATAGGGACAGATGATGTCGATATTGATATAATTAATAAATCTATACCGGGTGTAAACTCTAGTATGACATCATTTAATGCTATAACCCTACAAGATCTAAATAAAATAGTGACTAAACAAAGAAAAAATATAGCACTGATGAAATCTGACGTGATATCAAAAAACTTTTTCACATATTGGGGTATCCTTTTTTTAAATTTGATTAATTTGAGTCTGCAAAAAGGTGTTATGGCTCAATATTTTAAAACATCTGTAATGGTACCGATACCAAAAATACCCAATACGAATCTGGCCGAACATTTAAGATCAGTAAATATGTTGCCTTTCTGTGAAAAAAACTTAGAATTAATAGTTTATGATCAAGTAATCAAGTACATAAATTCAAATAATATTCTATGCACATATCATTCGGGATTTCGTGGTAAACATTCATAAGGAACGGCTTTGCAATTAGTAATTTCAGATTGGAATCAGTTGTTGGACAGAGCAGGAAGTGGGATTTGCGCAGTTTTCATTGATCTTAAACGTGCTTTTGAAACAATTGACCGTAATATACTACTATTAAAACTAAAGAGATATGGATTTGAGAACACCGTTATAGACTGGATTGCAGGTTATATAACAAATAGGTACCAAGTACCAAAAATGAATGGGAATTTATCAGAAACCAAGTTAAACAATTTTGGGGTTCCCAAGGCAGTGTACTATTTATTCTTTATATTAATGACCTTGGCAATGTGTTGCAAAAATGTAAAATCCATCTTTTTGCTGATGATACTCTTATTTACTATGAGAGTACAAATTTTGAGAAATGGTAAGTACTGTTAATTTAGAACTAAAATTATTGACAGAAAAATTTAAGATCAATAGACTAAAGGTAAATGATTAAAAAATTTTGCCAGGTGGAAACGGGCAGTACACATAGAGCTCTGTGTGTCGACTGTGCTCATCGAGGCCCCAAATTGGGCACATGGGAACATGAAGGCACTAATTGAGTACTGTGTACTGTACTTTCCAGCTTTATTTTAGTTCTTATTCCTGATCTATCCCATCCTAGATCCAATTCTTTGGCTACGCTACGCTGATGAGGGGCAATAACTCCGAAACACGTGTCCGTAGCTGCATAGTTGTTCTTTTGGGGATATGGCACTAAACATTCTTTGTTTTATCCAAATTTATGTTCGTGAGTAATAATTATCTATGTAAACAAATAAATCTATATAAACAGATAGTCTTGGTATCAAGTTAAATAGTAAAAAAGTTGAAATTGTTCAGGAAATAAAGTATCTAGGTCTAATAATTGATCGTGAACTGAAATTTAAGAAACATATAGAATATCAAAGAAAATCGGTAAAAAAATTGGATTTTTTAACAGAATGGCTCTATTTATATCAACTACGATAAATTAACTGCGTATAATACCTTAATACTACCTCATTTTCTCTATTGCTGTTCTGTGTTGTATACAAGTTGTACAAATTTTAGTAAACTCCAGGTTCTCCAAAATACGGCAATGCGAATAATACTAAGATGCAACCGATTCACTAGCAGTCAGCTAATGCTTAATACATTAAAATGGATAAACATTAAACAGTTCCTCTTCTTCCAAACTATGACATTTATTTTCAAAATGATTAATAACATTTTACCGGATTATCTCACAAGACAATAATTGTTGCCTGTTACAAACGTACACATGTGTAACACACGAACGGCTAGTGCAAATAACTATTATGTTAAAAGAACTTCTAGGAGTAGTACAATGAGAAGTCTGTTCCACAAAGGAGTTGTACAATTCAATCTTCTTACACGCGTAATTAAGACTAGTAGTACCGTGAACCAATTTTAGAGTCAACTTTTATGTTTTATAGAAGATAATGCATATCAGCCAAATTGGTGTTGCTTGAGATTTGTTTTTTTTCTCTATATTATATATCTATATTATGTAAACTAGTACTAGTTTGTAACTATTATTTTTATATCTATTATTTTTTTTATGTACATACTATCTATCTATGGATAAATAAAGAATATCTTATTATCTTATATTTATTATTATGACTATGATCAAATCTTTCAACTTGAATGTCAATAAAATATATTCGTTTTATTCGTTAAAGAAATTTTTTCTTTATTTCTAAAACAGGACTACATCTGATTTATTTTTAATTATTAAGTTAAAGAGAAAAGTTTAAATTAACTGCTTGTACCCAGTGCTTTTGTTTTCAAATAAAAGCATATTATTATAGTGCTTTCAAAGCTATTTCTTATCATCTTTATGTAGGTTAGTTACACTCTGGCTGTGAAGCGAATCTGGAAAATACCCCTTTGTAACATCAGAATAGTCGACATGCCTTTTGATTTACTTGTTACCTACAGCAATATGGCAGTTAAGGCTATTGCTTTGCCTATGTATACATTACACAACACTATTTATATTTGATATGCTCAGTAGCTTGAGTAATTCCTATTATATTTTTATCTCATTATTGCTAAATAATAATTAAAATTAAACAATACGTTTTGATAATTAATGGTAAGAATTTTACATAAAATCTAGATATTTACTCCATCGTACTAATATACACAGCAGAAAAAACACTTCAATTTTGATTTTAAAAAATCTGTTATATATTCTGTTACCATTTATCACCAAACTCATAAAAAATCTTGTCGTTTGTACGTTATCATTCTAAAACAATAACTTTCTAAAAAATTTGCTAGAACACCCTGAAACCAAATAGCGAATTCAAATAACAATGCTAGTTAATTTGTTCAACATTTTTCAGAGATTTCCAATATACATGAGGCTATTTTTTGGCGTCTATTTATTATTTTTGAACTTTTTTGGTGAATATAACCACCTCCCATTTGTCCTCGTTTAACTTCATCGTTCGCTGACATAGTATGCTGCGGCACGGCCAACATAAGCTAGTTAGGCTGCTGGGTATTGTGGCTATGGTTACATAGAGCCTAGTCATCGACCTACATAGCCAGCGTCATGTTAGGAAAATAGGGAAGTCGGAGACGAAGATGTTAAGCAATTTGTTGCAAAAAGCTGTATGGATACTCTTTGATGCCGATACCGTGTTGTTCACTGTTACCTGTCGTGTACTATCAGTCAGGTACGAGTGAATAACTTTATAATATGTAGTGAAAACCCGAATTAGTGTAGTTTGTAAATGGGCCCCGGGACTCAGACAGTGTCAAAAACCCTCTCATGGTTGTATTATTACCAAGGTTATACTGCGGATTGATATCGTTAATAATCCTGACTAGCAGCTGAGTGGTGGTGTGTCCCTTTTTTGAAGCAGAACCAGTCATCCTCGCTCATATTTAGATTATACTGAGCAGCGTTTATTCGATTAGAATAACCTTTTCAATAAGTCTGGAAATCGCAGAGAGAATAGATACTGGCCTGTAGCCTATAGCTAGTTGCCAACTTCAAGTTTTTGTTCGGCTTCGGTATGGCTTTGACAATAAACACAAGTTGTAATATAGCTTTCCTTGATAAGAGCTTCAATCACTTCCACATAATCACGAGTGATATCCTGACAGGACTACAAATGTATTCTTTTTTTTAGCCCTATAGCAAATAATTCATTTCTAAGAAAAGTAAGAAATTTACATAAAATTTAAAAAATACACTTTAATACAAAAGATAATTTTAAATTTCCTTTATAAATACATAAAAGATATTCGTAAAATGAAGTAAGGAAAAGATAAAAGGGGTTTTGTTCTATACGCTTGCTTTGTTTCAATTTCTCAATTCTCTCTTAAACGTGGCCTTTTCAAAAGGTAGTTACACGATGCTACAAAATTTCTTTTTTTTGTATTTTACAGAATATATTTAAATAAAATTAGCCCCTTTGCTACTGAGTTGGCTTTGTCGTTTAAATCTAAACATATGATAGGTTAAAAAATGATTAAAGCTATAACATCAAAGATAAAGAATAAAGTAGATTCAAATTACGATAATTTCAGGATCTGTATAACTTAAGTTATATACAGTGTGTTCCACTTAAGATGGAAACATTGGTTTTAATATTAACATCCGTATAAAATACAGGTCTGTATAGGAATAGTGAACAATAAAATATTAGGCCCTTTTTGTATTTAGAGTTTATGTAAAATGATCTCGTTCCGGCACTTGATTATTTTTTTTTGGGGTTACTTAAAAATTTTCGCACGGCACCCTAAGACATGTTTGACTATAAATATAAGGAGCCAACATAAAATTTTCACATTATAGAATACAAAATGATTGTTATGGCCAGGTTTTTGCAATTTAGATGTATATGAATAAGAATACAAGTGCAATTTTCAACACCTACTTTAATTGCGAGCAGATTATTCCATATAAAATGAAATATGTGGTAGACAATATTCTATATTAAAATAGCGAATGCGTAGTTTTGGTTTAAAGTTTAAATATACATTAAATATTTGTATTGAAAAATTTGGAAATGAATGAGTTCTTAAGAACAAAGTAAATGTTTTAAATAGGGATCAAGTTTTCAACACAAGAAAGACCACATAATACCTACTAGGACACATAAGGATGTACCCCTCAAAACTTTGTAATTTACAGGGTGTGCCCCTAGTGCGTATTTGTTCCATACCTCTGTAACTATTACAGATAGAAAAAAAGTTAACAACACAAAAGTTCCTCAGCATTCATCATTGCATACTCTAAAAATAATTTTAGTCATACAGGGTATTTCGTTTTGGCTAGGTAGTAATCAACGTCAAGAGCTTTCCAATGAACTACCATAACATGTACTTTGTTTGAGTGCTTCAGGTATTATTTGAAATTATGTAGAAATTTTAACGTATGTACACCATTACAAGAGACGTTATATTCGTCTAATTTGAAATACTTTCAAATGTTTCGATACGGTAATCAATTACAATAGAAAAGTGCTTTCAAACCATGTATCCGGTTTTAGGTTTTTTTCTACAGGATGTCCATAATTTTGTGTCGACCTTGGAGATTTAAAAACCTGAATAACTTTGTTATTTCAAATAGAACACTCTGTATGTTATTTCATATTGGATTAGAGAATTTCAAGAGCTTTCCGATGACCTACCATACTTCATATTTATTTTCAATGGTTTTGAGAATATGATCATTTATGTCCAAATTTTGAGAAACAAAAAACGGATGTGCCCTATTTTAACACATTTTATGCAAATGTTAAATAACCAATAAATAGAGAGGTTAATCTATGAACAAGTACATTACCTTATAATAATTAATAGGTATTTAGAGTTCGCTGATTTGTTGCCTAAGACAAATAATGGTATTTCTCTAAGGAATAGTATTCCACCAAATCATGAACAGGGAGAATTTACTAATTTTTCTAATTAGAAATTTTTTAAATAAGTATGTATTAATTGAAATACATACATTGCATATCTGAGGAAATACAATAAAACCAATTCAAACAAAATGCACTAACTTTAATTAACAAATAATAAAGTGGTGACAATTAACTTAAATTATTATTCCAACAGATGTTCAATGTGTTGACCGTTTTGATTTGCACACAAATTAACTCTATCGTGGAAGGATCTAGTGACGTGCATTAACATTTGGGGAGTAATTGTATTGAATGTATTTGTTGTTTTATTTTTCAAATCATTGACGTCTCTGGGTTCTTGATAAACTATGTTTTTAATAGTACCTCACAGAAAAAAATCTAAAATTGTAAGATCGGCCGATTTTGGAGGCCAAGCCACTGGACCACCTCGACCAATCCAGCGTTCTAGGAAACTTTCATGTAGGTATTCTCTTACCTTAGCGCTATAATGCGCTGGTGCACCATGGTGTTGAAACCATAGTATAGCTATGATATTTAGTGGTATATTTAGTAATAGGTCATCTAATCCATTTGGCAAGAAATTTAAGTATTTCCGACCTGTTAGATGTCCTGCAAAGAAATATGGCCCGATAATATGTTGGCCCACTATTTCATCCCATACATTCACACTGAAACGATTTTGTGTATCAACTTCCAGAATTATTCTTGGGTTTTATGTCGCGTAATAATGAAAATTGTGACTATTAAATCGGCCGCAGTTATAAAATATAGATTCGTCACTAAATAAAACGAAGTTAAAAAACAGAGGATCTTCATTAATTCCAGTTCGTGCCCAGTCACAGAATCTTAGTCTGTTCTCAAAATCGAAAGTTTGATGGCTTCTGGTGGCGCTGTATATGATAGAGATTGAACTTATTTTTTCTTTACTACCCTATTTATCACACTCTTTGAAATATCTAATTGGTCACTGAACTGCCTCACACTTACATTAGGATTTTCTACAATGGAAGTGCAAATTGCAAACTGCTTTTCCTCTCTACTAACCTCATGAGTTCTTGAATACTTTTTTAGTTTTCAGTATTTTAAAAGCCCTCAGTTGTGGGTGTCTTCTATCTTGATATGTAGTAGTGTATATTCTAGATGTTAATAAAGAATTTTTATTGCATTCTCCCAACATATAAAGCCTATCAATTAATTCATTATCGTGAAAATTCATTTTTTTTTAATAATTATTTATGTTATATTAAACGTACAAAACCACAACTACTAATTGTCACAACTGTTACAATCAATTATGACTTCTGGTAATCTCATCTTTTGTTTCCACGGCTACTTGAAATTAAACTTGTAATTTTTAAATATTGAGTCAATGAACAATTCAATAAAAATGTTGAATATATATATATATATATATATATATATATATATATATATATATATATATATATATATATATATATATATATATATATATATATATATATATATATATATATATATATATAAAGTTTATCTGGCTATTTCTGTTTTTTTTTGCTAATTCCTCATACATCAAATTTGACACATTTATTTTTTATTTTATGTATGAAAAGAAAGTTGCTCATTTATTATTTATCAATGAACGAATTATTTTATAAGAGTTTAAAATAGTCAAAATATTATTCTCTTTATTTATTGGTTATAATTTGAATAAAATATATCAAAAATAGGGAACTTTTATTTCTTATTTCTTAAAATTTGGACATAAATGACCATATTGTCAGAACTATTGAAAATAAATACGAAGTGTATAGGTCATCGGAAAGCTCTTGAAATTGTCTAATCGCATGTGGAATACAGGATGTTCCAATTGAAATAACAAAGTTATTGAGGTTTATAAATCTTCATGTCCGGCACAAAATTATGGACATCCTGTAGAAGAAAATTTAAAACCGAATACATGGTTTGAAAGCCCTTTTCTATTGGTATTCACTACCGTATCGAAACATTTGAAAATATTTCTTATTAGACGAATGCAATATAGTGTACATACGTCAAAATTTCTATATAATTTCAAATAATTCCAGAACTATTCTAAAAAGTACATGTTATGGTAGTTCATTGGAAAGCTCCGCTAACCAAATATACAATAATATATGGGGTGTTCTATTTAACTTAACAAAGTTGATTACTATCCAGCCGAAACAAAATAACTCGTATCACCAAAAATTTTTTTAGAGTATGCAATGATGAATGCTGAGGAACTTTTTTATCTATAATAGTTACAGAGTTATGAAACAAATACGCACTAGAGGGACACCCTGTATAAATTTACTGTATTATGGAGGTTCTGTAAATATTTTCGATTGACACTAGAAAGGCGCTGCATGACGCGGCGCTTTGAACAGAGAGAACCTGCAACTTGAGACAAAGCATCCACATAGAACAAATTACCATTCCTGTTGCTACATATTTACATGTGTTTCCTTTTGTTCTTTTTCACTTATAAATTAGAGTAAATAACATGTTACAGTTTTAGTTTCTGTGAACATCAGGCATCGATAAAAATATTGGTAAAGGACATTTCAGAAACACCCGGCAACTTTATTTAAATATCTGAGATGTGGCCAGCACATAATTTTCTTATACCTGTATATACCTCAATTAAATTTTAATAGAGTACCTTGAAATGTTTCATTAAAATTTTTAAATAATTAATTATCAGCGTCATTCGATGTTGTCAATAATAATTCATGTCGTATATTTTAATAATTTCTTCTTATTAACATTGACATTTCTGTAACTAAATTAGACATTTCAAATGTCAAACTGTTAAATATATCCTAACTCCATTTTATGAGGCCAAATGTGTAAAATATTTCAGTTTACATAATTTTTTATTTACATCATTTATTATTTAAGTAATTGGAAGATATATTTTATTGGCTTGATATAGTAGACATGATTTATAATGTTTCATCAAGAATATATTTTCTTGTAAAGGCAAATACAAAAAAGTGTTGGTCCCGTGGACCTCCTTTCAGCTGGCCAATTTCGCTCATTATCGAATTTATCATTGTCTTTGGCCTTTAAACATGTTTACCAAATTTGAAAGCTTTATCTCAAAGACTGTGGCTGCTATCGCGATACTACAGACATGCAGACATATTTTTTTCCATAAAATTATGTCATTTCATTATAATTCGTCGAAATTCATCCAGAAGTGCAATAAAAAATTTTTATTTTTTTTCCCGAAATTGTAACTTTCTTCTTTCATTCATTATGTCTCTTCTGGTGGTACCATATTCACCAAATTCAATGTGTCACCTAAAATCTTGTTGACAATCTTAACTGCCAAATTTGGGAAGTCTCCCATTAGTATTTTTGAGTTAACGCAGATACACAGATACACACATACACGCACCGACAGACATCATTCGGAAAATAGTCAGAATGGACTCAGGAGGGTTCGAAACGTATAAATCAATCAAAATCTCGAGGTCGAAAAAAATCACGATTATTATACTTCCTTAAATTAGGTATAAGAAAGTAAAAGGGTATAACAAAAATAAAGTAAAACAAAAGATAGTGTTAATGTTTCTTGTAAATATTTGTAGTAGGCGTTTTAGCAAAAAAAAGGCGATGACATTTTATAGTTTTGTTACTGTCAATTAACTTTATTCAGTATTTCAAGTCAAGAATTTTCATTTATTCCAGAAAAAAATACTAAAATATCAACAATATTCATACATATAGGTTCCCATAGTTGCTCTCGCATCTATAAGCTTAAGTATTTATGTTATTGTAATGCTCGAAAATCCTGATATATAGAATTTACGTGTTATATCTAGAATTTGCCAATTTGAATAGTACAAATATAAAAAGTAATATCGTAGCATTTCATTTATGCATTTTACCACACCATCGAAAACTCAATTCTGACTAAATATGAGTAATAAGCAACAAGTATGAAAATAATAATTAAGCAAAATATTTTAACAAATAGCGGAGTTCCTTAAAGAATTCTGTGGACATTGCTTCTAGATTTCACATACGTGTTTGGGGGCAACTAGCCTTTATGTAATTTTTTTTAGTTTTTTGCTTTTTCCCAAAAACTGCAGCTTTTTAGAAAATAGTATACGACAAAAATTGAAGAAAATAATATTTTCTATGATGTATGTTGGTAACTTTAGCTATTATGGCTGCAAGAAGGCTTCGAATCCGTGATATATATTGAAAAATAGCGGGTGGTTACTTTTGTGGGGTCATATTTAAAATTTCTGATAAACTGGAATGTTCAGTTGCATATTGGAAAATTGTTCATGCTTCAGCTTCAATTCATATAGTAGGTTAGGTGAGGTTATTGTGGGTGGGTCCTTGTGGACCCTCCACTACGGCCATTAGCAGGCCTATTGTGGTTCACTCCTAATTATATTTCACCCAATAAGTTCAGTCTCTTTACGAAACTGATAACTTTATTGGGTGAGAATGTGTCCAGATCCTCTGGCAGTAGTTATCCTTTGCCAAATATTGAGAATCCTCTCCACAGCGGGACAGGTGC
The DNA here is from genome assembly GCA_029963845.1 of Rhamnusium bicolor. NCBI lineage: Eukaryota > Metazoa > Arthropoda > Insecta > Coleoptera > Cerambycidae > Rhamnusium > Rhamnusium bicolor. The sequence continues at coordinate 18,974 of JANEYF010003070.1, read as the reverse complement.
ATAAGACGTGGTCTGCATTCTCATCATCCTCCAAGCATAGACGGCACTCGACGTTTTCCGCTAGGCCAAGTTTATGCACATGATAGTTTAGTCGGCAGTGCCCGGTATATAGGACTGTTAGAGGTTTCAGGTTTAACCTGTTTAGCATCCCTTACCGTTCTTGTCCTACCCAATGCGCTTTTGCAAGATTGCCGTAATTACTTAATGAAGAATGAAGATTTCTTCATGGCGTAGAAAATAATGAATATCTTCACATCCTGAAAAAATAAATGCCATAAGTTTCTCGACGCTGCTGAACATAAAATCTAATAGTCTTATAATTTATTCATTCGAGTATTCATTTTATAATGAAAGCGGTTTTTAAGAGCAATTGTATTCACAAAATGAATAAATGACTGAGTAGGAAACAGCAGCGGGATTCCGGTTCACGATTTGAATAGAGTCGGCCTTCATAAGTCAATAATTTGAATTACGTTTGTCGAAATACGACTAGAAACTCGATAAAAGTCCTCGATTGCATGTAAGGAGTCGAGTATACTTGTGTCTTTGTCGTCTATGTACCCGTATTTGTTCTTTGATATATTTGGATCATCTTTGTCAATCTCTGTGCCTGTGGATAACCAAAATGTTTTACTTCTGGTTTTGTTTAAAGATGTAAAGTTGTGTTTTTATTTATAATGGCCTTTAAAATAAAAAGATGACCACTGGGAAATAATATTGACATTTTTTGAGGCGCATTAAGAAATGGCTTTCGGTAGATTTAACGGCCCAAACGGCCGTGAAAGACAAAAAAATTATGGAGCGATTTAACGATGTAATTAAACACTAAAATTCTTTGGCGAACTATTGATATCATGTTTTACTTACAATAAAGTAGCAGAACGTCTACTATTTTAATAAGATTCTAACAAATTGAGATATATCTCGTTCCCATTACATCAAAAAATGTTTTCATTTATTCAAAAAGACGACGATTTCCGATAATTTATTCGATCGAAAAATAGAATTCCTAAATCGATCGAATTTATCCTCGCCTCGTCATCGACTAGGTCGACGTAAAACGGAATCCCGCTGCAGTAAACAAATGCGCTAATAGAATCAGCTGTAAACAATACAGTTTTACCCAAGCGTTTATAAAACTTTAGCCAAATCAAATTTGTTAATTGTAGGATTTAAGGTAATGAAATGAAACATAAAGTATAACGATATTGTTTTTCATAACATTACTACTTCACGTTGTTAAATCCTAGGTTTAAAATGTAGTTCGTAACTTAGAATTCATGAAATATTTACCCAATAAGTTACAAACTGGTAAAATAAAAAATATGACACATAAATGATTACAATTGCAATATATACGCGTAATGTAAACAGACTCATTTTAAAAATAACTTTATTTTTAAATATAATAATAATTTCCAGACCTCAATTTAAATACTAAGTATAAATTTTTTTTGAGTTATTAGGTCCAATGTAATTAAAACACTATTGTATTAACTTGCCGACGTTTCGGTATAATTTATTACCATCCTCAAGGCACTGTAAGATATAAATAAGTTGATTGTAAGTTATTCTATACCTATATGGGTGATAAATTCTAATCCAAACTAATAGTGAGAAAATAATATTGAACAGTTAATTAATTATTCTATAACAGATTGTAGAAAACATGTACTTATTTTAGGCACTTCAATTATTATTAAGAATTAGTTATAGGTTAGTGATATATAAAAATTTATTTTTAAAACTGATAAATTTTTCTACAATAATAATAACAATGTACGTATGGCGGAGTAGTACTGAGTATGGCATATAACATCCTCAGGAGCTCAGATCCCCTCTTGCAGTTTGTAAGTGATCACGAAACTGTAGGAGTCGGAGCAAGATTGTTCAAGGCAGTAAAAAAAGCAGCAGATGAACTCGGTCTCGTATTCGACACCAGGTGAGGTGGCCGTCGAGGTGCTGATGTAGAGTCAGTCACTGAACTTCAGCGAAATTGCCTGAAAGCCCGAATTAGAGCTGCCGACCAGGAAAATCTGTTACTGCAGCACGTAAATAAACCCCGGCATGGTGTCTTCTATAAGAACATAGAAGCACTGGGTTTATCGACTAGGCTGACAGAATTTATTATGGCCTGCCAAGATGGTGTTATCAACACTTTGATCTACCGCAACCCCGTGTGGCGTGTAGAGGTTTCTGACATCAACTAGAGGATCTGCCGTCAGGCGCCGGAATCGCTCATGCACATACTATCTGCATGCTCCGTATACGCGATTTTGGCATACATCCACCGACATATCGCGACGTTACGAGTACTATACTATTATCTAAGACACTCGTACTGTGTAGATCAGACACCAGTGCTGCCTTACGTCGCCGGATATATTGAGTCCGTTTTCAAGAACGAGAAATGCCGGGTTTACTGGAACTACTCGTTCACGACAGTCAGGCTAATCCAAGCCAACAAGCCTGACATAGTCCTCCTTAACCATCATCTCAAGGTCATGTATGTCATCGAGTTCTCGGCACATGCGGAGAAAAATATCACCTTGAAAGAGGAGGAGAAATGGACCAAATATCGGTACGAGCCCCGAGTGCTGTACCCAGGCAATTCGGTCAAAATGGTCCTCCTAATAATCGGTGCACTCGAAGGGATAAAACCTACGCTGCTCTCTAAACTGAAGACCATACCCGCCTGCCAAAAATCAGGCGAAAGGCGTTTGATGGTAGGGAATCTATATAATTAATGTACAGAAGAAAGAGTACGGGACCCAATATAGATCCCTGAGGAACACCCATAGTTAAATCTAAAGATTCTGAGTCAATACTGCACGTGGTTTTTTGTGACTTGTGTGTTATACTTACATATTGCTGCCGATCTTTCAGAAATGTACTGATTCAATTTAATGGAAGCCCTCTTATTCCATAATCAGATAATGTAGATATTAAAAGATCATGATTAACACAGTCGAAAATCCTGCTGATATCACAAAAAATCTCAACAGGACACTCCCGTCAACATATTCCAATATTTTATTTAAAAAATAATGTATCGCTGTACTGGTCGACATACCACTAGAATATCCATGTTGATTGTTTGTAATTATTTTAAAACTCTCTAAAAGATGTAATAATCTATCTAAATAACAGTACTCAAATACACAGTTACAATTATAATTTTCTAAAAGATGTTTATCGTTTTTCTTAAAAAATTGGCACCACGTTCCCTGTTTATTAATCCATTCGCAAACGTTCCTGTTAAAAAAGATAAATTAATAATATGTGTAAGTGGTTCAGTGATGAAATATATAATTTTTCTAATTAAAAAAGAGGGAATATCATCAGGGCCAGATGATTTTTTGGCCTTGAATTTATTTGCTAATAAATCTGACATTTCATCAGCAGTGAATGGTTTTAAATGAGGAAATCTGATTGTTTAACTACATTAGTTGTATGTGCAATACAATTTAACTGGGGTATTTGCTTAATTGTGCTCATAATTATTGTTTTCAAACTTCTTATACTGCTACTAAAATAAAATATTGCAGAATATCTAGATCATATTATACACACATTCTGATAATTTCTAACGGAATCAAATATCATTCCAGATTCCGGTGTCTACATAATTGAATAAAAGTCGTATTCAGAAGTAACTTGTACAAAATACCTACCTATAGCATCAGTAAGCATCAATTTGCATCTTTTATTCGATGAAATATTTTTTTCTCTGTACGTTTTATTTTCCTACAATCTTAACAAACATAATTTCATAAATAATATACAGGTATATAATATTTTTTTTATTAGGATTTTTTAATGTGAGATTAATTTTCAAAACTTGATGACAATCAAATTTGTAATGTATTCATTGGGTTAATAACATTATGTCCAGATTAAATTAGAAATGAAGAGCTAAGACGTAAGTTGCTTTTCAGCACTCTAAACGTTCATATTCTGAGAATTAACATAACCATTGAGATCAAACCAGACTTAGTCGGAGAATTAAGATAGTTTTTTCAAAGGGCTCGTTACACAATTTTTCAAAAGCCACTGAGAGAATGCCATTCTATGTGAATACTCGACTTTATGGAGCTCTTGGATGCAAGTAAGACGATAGGGAAAGATCAATATCTAAGCAGCGAAATCTTACCAAATACACCATTTCACAAAAATTAGTTTGCCTATCATCCTAACAAATCTACAGAAACTGATTTATATAATTTTGTAAATAGAATTGAAAAGGAGGTTTGTAACAAAATAAATAGCCCTTTGCGCATTCATAAACATGGAGGGGCTTTTGATGGAAACTATCCATGCTGAAGGATAACGGCGATAATAGGAAGGGATTCAGTAACAGTAATAGCCATCAAGGAATATCCACAAGGAGGATCCTATCACCCTTGCTATGGTATATAGTTATTGACTTACTTCTCACTAAAATAAGCGAGTCTAGATTCGACATCCAAGGATACGCTGATGACTTAGTTATTATAGTAAGGGGCAAGCATGATCGGATGATCACAAGCCTCATGCAAATCGCACTCAACATCAGTAAAACTCGTATTTAGATAAAGGTTTGCATGTAAAATTAAGCAAAACAATTATTATACCATTCACAAAAATAAGATTTCGCTAATAGTCTTAAAATTGAATGGTGTACTTGACTTCTGTGATGAGGTAAAATATCTTGGTGTAATCCTAGACCAAAATGGAGCAAACTGTCCAACAATAGCAGTAGAAGCCTTGCCTGATCTGCTTCCTTTATATATATCTAATGAAGGAAGCAATCCTCAGCGCTCAAATACTGCAATCTAGGAAATTCAAACCAGAAGATCTGGTTGAATAACTGTGTATTTTGAATGAATTTCAATTAGTCTCAATGACCTATTGACACAATGTCAGTGAAACTCGACTTAGAAGTGGTAATAATTGATCACCAAATATGGAGCTCTGAAATTATTCTGAGTGGGTAGTTTTGAATTGAAAGCACTGGATAACTAATTTAGATTTTAAATTGGTCAATATTGACAGCCACATTAGTGCTACCACTACATTGTTTAAATGTAATTATGTGAATAAATGTAATATAAATAGTGTTTAGTAATATGAAACTCATGTTAACAAATACTGATATGTCCATTATCATGCATGAAGTATTGATTTTATAATAATACGCCTCACATTATTCCACTTTAAATTTTACATTCATATTTACTCATTTCTCTCTAACAAACATGCCGCATCCACAGAATTAAATGTATTAATTATTTGTTAGGTAACAATTATTTAATTAAATCCTGATAATCGATAATAAATCTTAACATTTTATCAACCGCTATATATTTTAATGCAGTAATATATACACGGGGTGATTTCATATATTTTTAAAAAAATTTGTAAACCGATTCTTCATTGAAAAAAATGAGTCGCGGCTAGATGCTCCTCGACAGTACTCTCTCATATCATATTCGATTTGATATGAAAGAAATAAATTATTTTAACTGAAAATAACATTTCCATTTATTTTATTTATATAAAATGATTAAAATGAACAAAATAAACAAAATAAATGAGGCAAATGAGTCAAGGGGGAAAATAAGACAAATGAGACACGCGAGACCATTGAGGCGAATGAGATAAGTGAGATAAATCAGACAAATGAGATAAATGAGATAAACGACATAAACAAGATAAACGAGATAAACGACACAAACGAGATAAAAGAAATAAAATAAATGATTTATGTTACATTCATTTTAAATTGGATATGATGAGAAAACATTGCCGAGACCGACTTTATTTTTTTAATAGAAGGAAATTAATTTTAAACCTTTTTTTCTCAGTAACAGTATAATAATATTGTTTATGGTCGGTATTTTTTATGATCCTATTCATAAATCAGTTGAATTCTTTCCATTAAAACGTCTGCCCACTGCCCATAGATGTCTTAGTGCGGCCAGCTTATAAAAATATTGATGTTTTCAAGTGTTTCGATAGGAATACCTCTGACGCTTAAAAAACAGAAAAGTTTTATCTCAAACAAAAGGGAATCGCTCCATATACCCATATTCATAAATCAGTTGAATTCTTTCCTACCAAAACATAGTTCTCTGCCCACTGCCCATAGACGTCTTAGTGCGGCCAGCTTATAAAAATATTGATGTTTTCGAATATTTCGATAGAAATACCTCTGGTGTTTAAAAAACATAAAAGTTTTTTCTCAGACAAAAGGGAATCGTTCCATATACCCAAACAAATTACTGTTATTGTAGCTTAAATGGGTGGAAAGTATAGCACACAGTAGTCTGTTATAGTTTACTTGTATGGAATAGGCCAATGATGAGCATTCACATACAGGGTGTCCCAACCAAAAGAAGGGCACCCTGAATAACTTTGGAGATAATAATTTTTTGAAAAATTGGTGAAACACGTCGACCTTGTTTCCAAGGGGGGGCATATTTTAATGTAATACTTGTATACCTATCTTCATCCTTCTACCCTACACGGCCACCCCCTCAAAAAATTCAAATGGCAAGGGGGGTCGAGTGATACATCTTTTGAAAGGTCTTTCAATTCCCTACATAACTGTGTATTTTTTTTAACTTTTATCGATTCGTTCTTAAAGAAATAATTTTATTTTTGATGATTACACACAATCGAAATCGTTTAAAAATTCTGAAATACACGACGCTGGGTATTGGAATTTATAAAAAAACTACATTTTTTAGTGCTCTCAAATCAACACGAGTTTTTTCGACAAAAAACACTTTCCTTGTCCGTTTAGTTTTAGAATAATAAAATACATAAGTATTTGATAGTCCTTGAACATTAATTTGTTCACAACCAATTTTAAATAGAGATACATTTTACCAGAGTGAGTTCTCAAAATGGTTTATACCCTTCAGGAGAAAATAGAAATTGTCAACATTTATTTTAAAAATGATAATTGTGCTAGAACTAGGGAGCACATATTCAATAGAAATCACCCAGATATAGATAGAAGGGTTGGTTCTCAAAATGTTTTACAATTATTGACAAAATTTATGGAAACAGGTTCTGTAGGAAACAAAAAGCATGAATCTCAGCGATCGATTAGGAATGAAGCAGTCGAAGTGGCAGTTCTGGGTCATTTGCAGATGGATAATACTCAATCTATCAAGAAAGTAGCTGAGGCTTCCGGTGTATCACGAAGCAGTGTTCATCGAATTGTAAAGGCCCACAAATTTCATCCACATAAATTTAAATTAGTACACGAATTAAACGAAGATGATCCCAATCGTCAGCTTGAATTCTGCGAGATTTTTAGTGAACAATTAAACGGTAATGCCTGTACTACTCTACTGTACAATACGTGTTTTACTGATGAATCGACATTTCAGTTAAATGGGGAGATAAACAGGCACAATTGTAGGTATTGGAGTGAAACCAATCCACATTTGTTCATGGAAACTCATACCCAAAGGCATCAGTAGTTAAATGTTTGGGCTGGCATCTTAGGGGATCACATTGTCGGGCCGTTTTTTATTCCCGACAATTTAAATGACGTAAGGTACCTCGATCTGGTTAGAAAATAACATCGACCCAAGGATTACCCAAATCCTTGAAGAAGACGATAATCTTTTAGAGGGCGAACTGTTTTTTCAACAGGATGGGGCACCCCCACCCGCCAATTTTTGGATAATCGGATTCCTGAACGATGGATTGGAAGAAGAGATCCTGTGGAGTGGCCCGCTAGGTCACCCTGTTTAACTCCCTTGGATTTCTTTCTGTGGGGACATTTGAAATCGAAGGTATTTGCAACAAAACCCGCATCTCTGGAAGAGTTACGTGAAGGAATTGTTCGAGACAGATTATACTACTGTATGGAAGTCGGTGGAGGTCATTTTGAACAATACATACGATAATTTAAACAGCTTCTTTTATTTTTATTTCCCGAACCTAAAATAATGAAATAATTATTTCTCAGGAACGAATCGTTGAAAGTTAAAAAAAATACACAGTTATGTAGAGAATTGAAAGACCGTTCAAAAGATGCCATTTAAATTTTTTGAGGGGGTGGCCGTGTAGGGTAGAAGGATGATGATAAGTATATAAGTATTACATTAAAATATGTCCCCCTTGGAAACAAGGTCGACGTGTTTCACCAATTTTTCAAAAAAAATTTATCTCCAAAGTTATTCAGGGTGCCTACTTTTGGTTGGGACACCCTGTATATAGAGCCCTATGTATACTGCCGAATTCTACCTGGCAAAGTAAGCAAAACAGTTCCATGATTTCCATCTTCGTTTTGCTTTCTTTGCCAGGTGGACTAAATGTTTCCACCTGGTATATATAATCAAAACAAAGTAAATGGTCGGTGGGTTTGACATTAAAAAATGCCATTTGCATTTTTTTATGCAAGTGTGCATAAAAGTTACGGAGCATCGTTGTCTCTTTATTGCAAAACAGATATTAAACAGATGAATAGACGTGACACACTACTTAAATGTTTTACCCTATCTTCCTACATTTCATGAAACTAATATAATAGAAATTTTCTTATACCGTGTGTCTCAAATTCGATGCTCGCCATTTGGATTTCGGTATGGATACTGGTGGATACCTGATAAGAGTACCTGTTAATAATCTATTATAACATGAGTTTCTCTCTTCATCTTGTACCAAAAGCAAAAAAAAATGCGTTTTTAATTTTTTTTAATTGTATATTTCTATATAAAAATTGTATTATTTTGATTTCTTTTTTATCTGACATTCAAATTTTTTGTTTCAACCAAATAGTTATTTCCTTAAGGCAAAGAATTCAATGTGTGTTGTAATATTTTTTTAACTTGAAATAGGCGAGATAAGTGAAGTAATCTTAATGTTTCACTGTGCATGAAAGATCTAATGACAGTATACTGTAGTGGATGAATTTACAGTAAGTGATACTTTATAACAGACAATTAAAAGAAGGAAAGAATGTTTTTGCACTCAACAATTTAATGTGTAGAGTATTGATTTTATAATACGCTCTTCACGACGCTCGAGATACTGTTAGGCTAAATTTATATTCTATATAAAGGACAATTACGTAAATAATATGAGTGGAAAATTTTACTTTGATAGCTGGAATCGCATTATCTACTTCTGTCAATTTTTGATTTATGGTGAATAATATAACCACTAAAACTGTTATGTATATGACATTAGCATCTAACTTTTTGATCTTTTTAAGTAACCATGGCGCTGAAATTTTATTTCCATGTGTTATAAATATGTATTTATATTATAATATGAGTTCGTAATCGAGCAGTAAGGACACTTGCCTTTCACTCCTGAATGTAAGTTATGTGTCCATTGTATCAAAATGCATAGCCACCTCCTGGGGTACCTGTGGTGTTTATAATGAGAATCTATTAGAGAGAGATGAAAACAAATATATATTCAAGTTCACATTTGTAAATGTAAATGTGTTTATAAATGTCTAAAGCCAGCTCCAGACGATGCGCCCACTCGTCAAATTGTCAAATATCAATACGTCAAATATGTTTGGATTGTTTAGCGAGACTTTATTAGCTCCAAGTCGTTCGTACACAGGATGTGTAGATGTGACAATGTGAGCGCATGTGAATTATTTCCTCAAGTATTTGTTACATTCTATACACGATGTAGAACTCGTCTAATCGTAGACGAGCGATTCGCTTTTTAAAAACAAAAGCAAAAAGATTCTTAAAAAATGTATTTGATGGGTTGATTATTAAATTTTACAACCAACTTAGCTGGTTGAAGTCTAAGATGAAAAAACTTGATGAGTGCTGGAAGCGCTCTTATTTATCTCTTATTCAAGTGAAACACCAAGAAACAATTTTACAAGTTTTGTTTACAATGATAACAACTTTAATTAAAACTATACCAGTTTTTTCTTCGAGTCAGTATATTTACAGCAAATTATATCAAAGAAGAATAAATATGGAATGGGCAAACCCCATAAATAATTTTATCTTGAAACTTCATTGTCTTATTATTAATAGACAATTTTGTTGACAAAACTTTCCGAAAGACACTGAACTGTCATTTCATCTTCTAAGGTGAATACATCAGATCTGGTGTAAGTGTAAAAGGCATTAAATTGGTAACACTGTCTCTGATTGATGGAGGAAGATTCATCTTTGATGTGTGTTTAGGTTTGTTTCTACAAGTACATAAAACCGTTTGAAACTATCAGGCGTCTGCGCAATCCAGATTTGGCCGTTCTTACAACCTTGATTTCAAATTGTTGGGTGTTCTTACAAATTTCCAAACTGATTTGAAGCGGTTTGGTGACTGCCAGAACAGTTTGAGGATTGAAAGGAAACTGTGAGTCAGTCGCATGCGTTTTGATATTTTTGTCGGCCATTACCCCGTGGTCAAAGTTTATTTTTCATATTTATGTATTTATTACTTACCCTCCATATCGTTTACCTATAAAATTGTCTCTGGCAACATAACATTAACAACCTAACAGAACACCAAGACCAAAACAAAATTTGAGGTTATAAAAAAAATAAGCGACCTTCTCATCCAGTTATACTAGTTGCATAACTAATACTTGATGTTCTAACAAGCCAAATTTCAAACTGAATGCAAACCAGTTTAAAATCACGCATGCGCGATAGAAGTAGTTTGCAAACTATCACAAATTCTTTGTAGAAACAAACCTTTTATTTACCGCCCTCTGAGCGAACCATCACACAGCTGTTAAAAGGCACTCGTTGCATATTCTAAAGGTGGGGCTACGCAATGTCAGACACTGGATCCAACGTTGGAGCCAACGTTTTGTAGAATTCAAAATGCTACTGTTTAAATTTATAATTAATTTTTTTTTATAAGGGTTATATTATTCAGTTCTAAAGGAATAAATTATTAGGGTTACTTAAATAATAAATACGACTCTTAAAACACCTTATGTGTATAGTTGGTTGCTGTTCAATTTTTGACGAAATGGGAGTTGTTTAATAAAACGAAAAATACGTTTTTTTTTTACATATATTTTGATTCATACCAGTATTTAATAGTCAGGATCCTTCTATGTTATTTGCCAACGTAATTCAATTTTGGTAGAAGATTAATAATAAACAATGTACTGAAATGTCCAGAATTTAATATTCCGTTGTCGAAATATTAAATTTAACTTTATTAAAATTTAATTAAATCGCTTTACTATGCGCTTTATTTAAAACTGCTTTATATATTTCTATACTAAAGTTAACAGAGACTTTAATACAAATTTAAATTGAAATAATTTCATAAAATAAAGAGGAAATGTTGTTGTAAAATAAATGTTTATAAACCTATTTAATGATTTTTCTCTGCTAGTATTTTCCTCTACACATTTTACAAACTTAATTAATTTCTAAAATCATCTCTAACATGTACAAGAAAAATAATGGAATCTAAAACACGGACAAAATCAAAAGAACTGAAGAATAGCAAAGAACTCGAGAACTAAGAAATGGCAGGAGAAAAATTAATTAATAAGATTATAAGATAAGACGAGACATAATAATAAGATAATTAGAAACTAATATCTGAGTTTTTTTTGTGGGAATTTCGGTCAGGTATAACTAATTTTTTTTCCTGACATTTCGGTTTATTACACCATTATTAATATAATATTTTAAAAACATAGTTATGGTTATTTTACATTACAATTTACTTACACTATTAATTATTAGGAATTTGTTTTAAAATTTTGTTCTATGTTATTTGATTGTCTGTTTTAACGCAACTGAGATATTTTAACATGGTTTGTAGGCTCTTAAAGTTTTGTTTATGTTACAGAGATAACGTTGAAATGTATACATATGATTTATTGTAGGTGTTTTGCTTAAATAGTGAATATATAATAAGATATTTTATTTCAAGAGTTATTATTTTGTATCGGTCAGATAAAATATCTCAGTTGCGTTAAAACAGACAACTAATAACATGTAACAAAATTTTAAAACAAATTCCTGATAATTAATAGTGTAAGTAAAATGTAATGTAAAATAACCATAACTATGTTTTTAAAATATTATATTAATTGTAGTTCTCTGATGATGGTGTAATAAACCGAAACGTTAGGAAAAAAATAAAAAAAATAAAATAAAATTAGTTATACCTGACCAAAATCCCCACAAAAAAACAGATATTAATTGATATTACCGGTCAAGAAAAGAAAAAAATATAGGTAATTAGGAACTAAAAACATAAAGCCAAGAATTAGAGATCCACTGCATTAGTCTGGGTGACAGCGTTGGTAGGTGCACACTGTTGCACACATCCAAACAATAAATATAGTTTAAAAAAACTAAAAAACACGATTTTAAAGCACATCAAACTAAAAAAGTGAAAAATAATTATTAATATAAACTGAAAACAATAATGAACGAAAAATACTAGTATTATTGTGAAAAAAGCGTGGGTTGCTCGATATACGAAAAATATGGCACAAAGCGCCCCACGCTTTTTTCACAATAATACTAGTATTTTTCGTTCATTATTGTTTTCAGTTTATATTAATAATTATTTTTCACTTTTTAGTTTGATGTGCTTTAAAAGCGTGTTTTTTAGTTTTCTTAAACTATATTTATTTTTCACTTTTTAGTTTGATGTGCTATGAAAGCGTGTTTTGTAGTTTTTTTAAACTATATTTATATTGCTTATTGATGCTGATATTATAACATATTACAATCCAACAGTCATTTCTGAAAAAAAAAATATTTTTTTTTTCAGCCATGGGATTTGAACTCACGCTCGAGGAGTCCGTCGTTTCGCGTCGACTAAGACTTGCCCGCTCGGCCAACAACCGAACTGAGAATCACGGAATATACTTACAATATTAAGCCTCTTGCTCTCACGCAGAGGATACGTGAGGAAAGGACTGGCGATCCTGATCAGGATAATGATATAAACTTATTAAATTATTGTATTGTTACCGGTTCTTCGTAAGTGTACAAAGTTTCAATTAAATCTGTCCGTTTAAAGTGGGTCAAAATCGAGTCCAAAGAGTCGGTTACAAACAAAGAAACAAACAAACAAACAAATAAACATACAGGTGAAGCTAATAAAAGCGTGTTAAAAACGAAAGGGAATTAGCATAGCTTACGTACACAAAACTCTAATAAAAGGGAGAGAGTTCACATCAAGATATAAGGGGCTGTTAAGCGATGGAGACGGAAAAAGACTTCAAGCTAACTAATTAGAGAGAGCAACACTGAAAGACATAACAGGCAGAGAAATATATAAAAATATTACAGAATGCTATACGATAAAAAGTCCAGATTGTACAACATGTAGTAAGCGAAACGGCAATGTCACAATAATTAGCAACGGGGAACGTTAAACTCTACAGCAATTAATATAATTAACCTTCCTACTGTTATTCTGCCTTGCAATATTACATGCTATTATTTTTACTGATTTTTTTTAGTAATTTTCGTATAAATATTTTCCAAGTAACTTATTGCTGTTTTCAACATTTACATGATTTCTCAAAAATTCGTATACTGTCCCAGTCGGTTTAATTTTTTTTTAAATTATGAAAATTAAATACAAGCTTTTTCCACTGCCATGATAAGCGATAACTTCTACCTCCATATTCGCCAGTACATTGTGTACCTAATACGAATTCAGAAATTCGTTTTAAACTTTTAACATTAACCAGTTTATTGTTAGACTAAAAAGTATAATCAAAAACTGTACTTATATACGTAAAACCACACGTTTTCAATATGTTAAAAGAAAAACAATTAGAAGTAACAAAAAAAGCGGCCAGGAAATTGATTTATTCCAAACCTTGTATTTTATGTTCGCTCTCGATAGTAGACACTTTTCTGAGCACTAATATATTACTCATATAAATGTCCGGGTTCCCTGGATATTAATCGAACTTTTTTGTTTTTGTACATGTTTTTGTATATTGCCGGACAGTTCTCCCGTGGACTCCGACACCTCACGGGAGTAGTGGCTATAAATTAACTACAGCCAATTTCCACATCCCGCATGGTTGGTGACTGTAGATTTCAGAATCATGTGCGATAAGTAGAACGAGAGAACATGCCTTCTGCATGTGACCTGCCAGCCATTCGGTTAATTTTTGGTAGGCCGGCCAGTATGGTCTTTAATTCCATAAGCACGTAGGCTTTATCCCTTCGAGTACACCGATTATTAGAACGACCATCTTGACCAAATAGTCTCAGTGCAGTACTTGGAGCTCATAGACAAGATCGCGATATTTGGTCCGCTTGTCCTCCTCCTTCAGTGATGTTTTTCGCGACAGGGGCCGAAAACTCGATAACAACATCACCGGGGTTTAATGGTCGAGGAGGACTATGTCAGGCTTATTGATATGACTTATTCTAACAGTTGGGAAGGGTAGATCCAATAAATACGACATTTTTTGTTCTCGACAACAGGCTTACTATCTCCAGGGAGGTAAGGTAAGGTGTCTGGTTTACCCCTTAGGAGTGCCTTAGGTGGTAACATTGCACTCATGACGCCTCGTTATGTCGGTGAACGTAGGCCAAAATCGCATATGTAGCTCATGCTGAAAGTAATTGCATGAGTGATTCTGACGCCTGACGGCAGATTCTATAAGCCACACGCGGTTAGGGTAGACCAAGGTGTTGATAAGACCATCCTAGTAGGCCATAATGAATTCTTCGGTCTCTGACGTAAGCCCGGCTGACCATAGACAGACGAATGTTAGCCTGGTCGATAAACCCAGTGTTTCTATATTCTTATAGAAGATACCATGCTGGGGTTTATCGACGTGCTGCCGAAACAGATAATCCTGTTCTGCAGCTCTGACTTGAGCTTTCAAGCCATTTGGGTGATGCTCAGTGACTGACTCTACATCAGCACCTCTCGGGCGTCTTTCTCTGCTGTCGAATGCGTTACAGAGTTCTCTTTTTGCTGCCTTGAACCATCCTGCTCTACTATTGTAGTTTCGTGATATTTTATAAAATGCAAGAAGGGATCTCAGCTGCTGATGATCTTACATACCATACTCAGTAGTACTCTGCCATACGTACACTCTAGGGTCCTCAGCCCCCTATTGACGTGGGAGTTACACACGAGAAATGGATGATCTAGGATAAATACTTCTCTGAATATTCATCATCTTGCGGGTCCACTTACTCCAAAGGAGTGAAACAAAACAGGAATGAGAAGCATGTTAGTAGCAGACATCTTGTTCTTCGCGAAAGTTTATTAGTCTTTAAAATTTATGTATTTACTTATAAAACAAAATCATTTTTAATACTTCTTTTTTATTATTTTTTTCCCTTTGCCGTAGTTTTCCACAAAACATCATATAGTATACTAGACGCGCGTTTCGCCAACCAAGTTGGCATCATCTGGAGATGATTAAAACTTAAACCGTGACTCACTAACCAGTAGAACGGGCTATTTGGGATTGGCCCTCTGTCACTAATGCTATTTTTATACTTTGTGATTTCCATACATTCAAATGTATCCAGCTGACTAGTATTTGGTACATTCCTAATTAATTTAAGATTGTTAATATCTATTTTATGGTTGTTCTCAAACGCATGTTGGGCAACACTAAATTTATTTGTTCTACCATATTTGAGATGAGCCATATGCTCCTTGAATCTAGTTTAAATTGCTCGTCCTACATACTTTTGATTACAGTCCTTACAGCTAATTTGGTAAATCCCTGACCTTTCGTTTGTTTCGATTTTTGTCTTTTGGATTGCCTAAAAGTTGTAATTTATTTCCCGATGAATGAATGACTGTTATACCTATATCTTTAAAAAATCTTACCAATACCACGGGTGAATCGATGGTGAATGGAATCGATACAAATTTAGGATTTTCTCTTTCATTTTGAAAGTGTCTCTTTAAATTTACTATTCCTAATTATTTCCTCAATTAAACTTACATAATATCCATTACTAGGAGCTGTATCCTTAATCAATGCCTTTTCTTTTTCAAACCTCTCTTTATTGAGGGGAAGTTTAATATGCGATGATCTAGAAAATTAAAACTCGCCATTTTTGTGTTGAGTACAATGGGGAGAGTCCTTAGGGATATATCTTAGAGTACTGGTATATTTTCTGTATGTTAAATTCTAACTTATCTTTACTATTTTGTAATTTTTAATACATCTAAAAATGGTAGTTGTCCAGAGTTTTCAATTTCATATGTGAATTTATCTGACGCGAACGACTGTTTAATTTAGAAACAATATTAGTGACTTTAGTATCAAATACTGCAAAAACATCATCGACGTACCAAAACCAAACCCGGGGGAAATACTCGAATTCTTCTTTTGTCTTTGTTTCGAATCTGTTCATGAAGAGATTGTAATAAATGGTGACAAAGAGTTACCCATTGCTGTTCCTTCATGTTGTTCAAAAAAAATTATCATTGAATTAAAAGCAATTTTGTATCATGCAAGGTTAAGTGAGTTGAAGATAGTCTTTTAATACATGTTGATTGAGATTGTTTGATTAGAGTGGATCCTTAAGGTAGTCCAAGGTCTGTGGTATCGGAACTCTTGGAAACAATGAACATACATCAAAGGAGATCAAAACTTCACCTTCTTGTAAAGTAGACCACAACTATCTTAGTCACATAAAATATCTCAAAGCTTTGCCGCGATGCTCCTAGCGTAGAGCGGGGCATGCTTTATTTTTCTACAAGCATATAAAATAATAAATATAATGTATTACTTAATACATAAAAAATCGTTATTTTCATGTAAAATATGTTCTGGCATGATTGAAATAAGAAATTAACGGAATCGCCTGTATCAATTATACTTTCAAATTATTTTGATATAATTACGCAACTCCATCCTAAAATAGAGTCGCATGTAATTACGCCAGTTTTGAACCTTTTATGGTCGGTTTCTATGCCCATGGTTATGTGTCGCTTACGTTAGATCGTAAAATATTTTAGGATGGAGTTGCGTAATTATATCAAAATAATTTGAAATTATCATTGATACAGGCGTATTTCCGTTAATTTCTTATTTTAATCATGCCAGGACATACTTTACATGAGAATAATGATTTTTTATGTATTAAGTAATACATGATATTTATTATTTAATATGATGTAGAAAAATAAAGCATGCCCCGCTCTACCCTTAGGAGCATCGCCGCAAAGCTTTGAGATTTTTTGTCACTAAGATAGTTGTGGTCTACTATAACTATTTCACCTTATTAAAGAAATCATTGGAATTAATTGCAGGAAACTAGGTGGTGCAATGTGTAAACTTTCGAACTCCTCGTTAACCATTTTCATAGGTGGTAAGTGGGCAATCCAATTGCTGAAACAATAGGACGCACCCAATTTACTGGTTTATGTATTTTTGGGCAAGTAGTACTATCTGGGTACACTTGGGTTATATACATGTAACCTCCTATTTAAAGCTGGAGTAATAAGGAATTTAAGTACATTTTTTACTTCAGTAATCATCTTTTATAATGGATTTTTAGAAAGTTTTTTATGAGGACCATAACTAATCAGGTTGTCTACCATGTCATTGTCCTCTTTATCTAAAATAACCTTATTGCCTTATCAGCTTTTACGTGAAAATGATATTTTTCACGCAACCATTTTATAACAGTTAACAGCATGAGAGTGATCATAATTACTGCTTTTTGGAAAAGGAACGTAAAGTGGCATGCTTTTGTGCAAGACTGTAGATTACGAATACTCCAGAGAATTCCATCGTTATGAAAATGTTACCATAATGCATATTATCAAATGTTTAAGATAATTATTTCATCACCGATGTTTTAATTTAGGGAGAAAATTTAACGTTGAACAGTAAATAATTAACTTCCATTATCCTTAGCAAATATTCTTTCTGCTGTTGGTACCTAATTAATTATTTTACAGAGCTGTACTGTTAGCTACTTAAATATTTTATTACTTGTTACTGTTTAGAGCCAATTAATTTTCACTGGTACAGTTAAACTACTAAAGCTTTTCCAATTCTCCCTACCTGTACGCGGATAATATAAATTATTCTTCCTTGCTGAGTTCTAACAATGTACTCCCATCTGCAAGTGGAAATATGAAGTATTTAATTTTATTAACCTTATAAAACTTACGATAAATTTTTTATTGTCTATAAATATTGTACACGGAAATAGATGATTTGCTGATAGAGGTAGATAAGTAAGTAATACTAATAAATGAACGAGATTATTTTAAAAAGAAGGGCAAATAGCTGTAAATCCAGGTTACGTGTTTTTAAACGATGTGACTACGGTAAATATAAAGTATCCCAGAGATAATTTAAAAGGCTAGAAACGACGCATCTATAGGAAACAGATTTTGTATTTTATGTTCGATTCAACACTGCATTATTTGTATAGTCGGTGTATTATCGATTGAAAACTCAGTATATGCATAGACAACGCAGGATATTTATTGCTTGCATCTCAATATGTACCAACATTTTGTATATATATAGTTCATTAGTGGATCTATTTATTATTAAGCAGCCGAAATATTTGCCATTTTTCAGAGCCGACAGTTATAAAGTTATATTACAGGTATGTACATAAATAAATACAACACATACAAATTTATGTGGTGTGTTTATATACCTGTAATGTATGCAACCAGTATAACTAGTATTGAGACAGAAAATTAGCATGTACGCTGGCGTGGCCAAAACCTCAAAAATGAACTTTTAAATTTGGAGTTTTGGACCGTTGCGTTCCAATTCAATTCTAATTTAAAACATTTATTGACAATTAATTATATTACATTCAACTTATATGGGGCATTATAATAATACATAAAATTGTTAAAACATATATACACAAATAAACAAATTGAAAACCAAACATAATAATCTATTCCTAAAATAATAAATAAACTAAAACTAAGTGATCAATTCAGTATAAATATATACAAAATAATAACAAAAATACATACAAACAGCCAGCAGGCTTTACAAAAAGTAATTTAGGGCGACCGAT